>JACMZG010001911.1:41684459-41701959 GCA_018340805.1 Microvelia longipes | reverse complement strand
GTTTTATGCATGTTTATTTTAGTGAAATTTATTTTAGCGAATTTAAATAAATTTGCTAATGGTATAGGGTATGGGCTTGTCTTATTCCATAGTTTGCTACACATATTTTCTCGCAATAATAATTATGGATATAGAAGGCTTGAAATATTGTAAACAATTTGGCATAAGTAAAAACGGCATTTGCGATGAAATAAGGGTAAAATAAGGATTATTAATAATTGTATTTTAATCTTAATATATTATTTTTATAATGATTTCTAAATAAAAAAGCTTTTAGATATATTTTAAAATTGATAAAAGTCTGTTTGTAAAAATGAAATTGAAATGCCACATTTAAGTGGATTGGGTGTTCAGGATTATTTTTTGAAATCGGAAAACTTGCAGGTCAACCACTTGTTAGTCTTGTTCAGTATACTCTTGACAGCAGCAGGCTGTCTTCTTTAAATAAAGTATTCATATTGTTGGCGTTGTTATCATTGGGAAAACAATATTTTAATATAACTTTTGTTTTAATAAAAATAATAAACTGTGTTTCCTCTATTTTACTATTAATGTAAAATTTGGAAAACTTAAAATAATCCTATACTAGATATTTACCTTTTGCTGTGATGTTTACTCTTTGATGACTTGTTGAATGATGCCTATGTATTCAAGTTTTCATGTTTATATACTAAAAAAATGGTCAAGTTACCCTCTCCTTATTACATTAAGGATCTTCAATAGTTATTACTAACATGTTCAAATGTCATGATAATATTGACATTTCTATGAATATCATTCAAGTACGATATCAGCAAAAAAAATGTTTATTTTATTAATACTTAGTTTTTAATAAAAATGTTATTCTGTATGATTCGTTTAAATATTTGAATTCTTTTTAATACTGATTTAACAATTTATGTCATTTATACTTAAAGTTTATTTGACCTGATTCTAATAATCAAAGTCATAGAGGTGATATTTAGTTACGAGCTGATTATATCGTCATTCTAGGATTTCGTTTGTTTTACTTTTAACACACAACTTAAAATAATCAAGTATGGACTAGCTCGTATAGCGGGAGTGTGATCAAAAGTCGTTTCAGAAGTCCCTGATGACGAAAAATAGGTATATATTCGTTCGAGAAGTAGAGTGCTTTCAAAATCCGCTGAAATACATACATACCACACCACAATATATATATATATATATATATATATATATATATATAATATATATATATATATATATATATATATATATATATAATATATAATTAATTATATACATATATATAATATATATATAATATAATATATATATAATATATATATATATAATATATATATATTATCGAAAAGACATACACATTTTTGTTCACGTACGTTTTCATTGATGTAGGAAAATCATTTCATTAAGTTGCAATTTGGCACGACTCTGTATAATATTACTTTTCCTCAATGATACCGTAGGTTTATTAATAGAGTATGGTGTTTGCAAACATTTTCCGTTCAAAGTTAGAACCTATTAACTGGTTTTCACAAAGTTGTCTGTCTGTACATGGGTGTGTCTGTTACCATCATATATCTCCTTAGTGAAACTTATTACAAAAATTAATCTTTCGGTCTAATCTTGTGCTATCCGGAAATTGTAGTTATGACGTCACTATCCCGCAATAATGACATCCTTTTATGTATTAAATAAAAAGTTAGTAAGTTTCGTCCCATAACGCTAAGTAAATCTACGATTTTTGTTGCATCTTGAAAGTTAAGCAGCCGCAAGCGATGGCAATGCATTCATGAGTGATGAGTGAAGCGAGAAATTGGCATAAATGACACATACTTATAATTTAATTAACATTGAACTTGTTCTAACAATGAGATGCATATTTTTACTTTTTTGCTCTTTTACTTTTATACAATACATGCGTGCGAAAGTTCAAATCGATCCAAATATTTTCCGCTTTTTATGAATTTTAGCTGAGTCATTAATCTCAGTTAAAGACGACATCAAACATATTTACCGGATACCTCAACTGGTTAATATTACAAATAATGTATATTATTTAACTTGAAGGTTAATATTAGTACCAGCCTATAGGAGCCCTTACCTTTATTGTTATTTTTAGAAACCTAAACTTTTATAACGTACTCAATCTATGAAAGGTAGCATTAACTAAACTAAGTTTGTAAGTACTAACTTAAAGTGTTAATTCTTTTTTGAAGGTGGAAATAAAGATCTTTCATTTCATTTGTTTTTCAAGTTTAAACTCTATAGCACAAACATACTAGTGTCTATATGCTGCAACATACATATGCAGAGTGTTGCTCGAAAAACTTCACATTTAGTCAGACAACTTGCTATAAACTACTTAGAAGGTCTCAAAAACACCTGAAACGGATAATTCAGTTGAAATTCCGATTTTGCATTTTCAGTGCAAAAATTGCATTGTATTAATTTACCCGCATCCTTAGGATGTATAAGAATATATTAAAATTAATTATTAGACTAATATAAGGGGGGGGGCAAGTCCTTTTAAAAACTAAGCTTTAATTTTCTTTTTAGTTAAAGTAAGATTTAATTTTTTGTTGTTAAAAAATCGTATTTTTATTTGGTGAGCAATAACGAGTTTCTTTCAAATAAACAGTAGCTTTTCATAAAAAATTAGACGTTCTTCATCATAATTTTTCTACAAAATAAAGTATAGTCATTACTTAGTAAGTTAACTAAATATAAGCTATTCTTTAGAAGGAAGGATGGTTACTAGGTAAAAAAAGATTTTAGGCAGGGTTGGTGGTTTCTGAGGGCACGTGGGGCGGGGCCAGTGACCTGCCCGCGGTCTCATCTTCTTCTTGCAGCCTAAGTCTTCGCTCATCCACAAATTTTCTTTTACGTTTGCTTTTCTTTTTCCTTTAGTTACGTAACGTTTTTTAATGTAAATATTATATCTCCTTTTTGTATTCTTATTCTTATATAATGCAGTTTGGTATATTTATTCAGAAATGAGTGTTTAAAGGTTTTTTTTTATATTTTAAGATATAACTAAATGAGCTCCTGCGATTACTGTTATCTTTTCGATGAATAAGAAGAACTGATGGTTGCTGGTTCTTTTATTACATTACATATTTTTCTTTTCCTCATTTATACCGTAAGAAATAGTAAAAGTATTGTGTTTGCAAAAAAATCCAAAACCGGGATGTCAACGGAATTATCTGTTTTAAGCGTTATTAGGGAAGGCCCTAATAAGTGGTTTTCATAAAGTTTTCTGTATGTATGTGTGTTTGTGTCTTTTATCATCGTAGCTCCTAGAATATTTATGCTAGAGAGTTAAAATTTTGAACGAAAATTAGTCTACCGCTGTAGTTGTGCTATTCGGAAAATATTTTTTATGACGTCACTAACCCGCAAAAATGACTTTTTTGCGGGTTTCATAATCAAAAAAATTTCACAAAAAGGTCTAAATTTTTCTATTTAGACAAAATTTTCAAAAATTTCTAAAAGTCTCCAAAGGCGGAAAAATGTGTCATGAATGTCTATGTACACTATGTACAGCTATGCACGCCATGTACATACAGAGTAACATATGTGCCAAGTTCCATCTCATCATTAGCATTAGTTATATTTTGATCAAATGACGTGTATGTTTTTTTAAAAAATTGGAAAAAAGTCCAATTGAGTTGATAGTTGGTACAAGTATATAACTAGCTTTACGTAATAAATATGTACACTAAGTTGTGTTCGAATACGACAAGTATATCCATGGTTTTTATTGGATCATAGAAGTTAACTAGCATTAAGCGTGGTATTGCTGCATGAGTGTTGCAGCACTACGTTTTCAGCATGCGTCCGCTGAAAATGAAGTGGACGCATTGACTATCTGAGGATGAGCAAAGTGAGTCCAAGCAGAGAGGATGAGCGTGATGTGGTGAGGAAAAGTTCCGAGGTACCTCGTACCCGATTTTTTAAAGATATAACTAAATCAGCTACTGCCATTACTGTTATCTTTTTGATGAATAGGAAGAACCGATGGTTGCCGGTTCTTCTATTATATTACATATTTTGACTTTTTGTGCCTCACTCTTTAAAAAGATCTCAGAAATCGAATTGAGACAGCATCTCTATTTCAAAGCTTTAGAAATACTTCAAGCCATATAAGCCACTGCTACCCCTAGTGTCTTTTTAATCTTTTCTGCATTACATTTTAGGCAGTCATGCAAAGCTCAGTTTATGCCATTCTACAAAATGGAAAGAAAATTGAAAAAACAGGTGTTTGATTGAAAAACAAGTAACAGTGCTATTGTTATGGCTAATCCGTGATGCTTAGAAAAAACTACATTGGTTTTTGCTAGAATTCAAGTAACTCCAAGGAAATTTGCCTAGCTTATTAAAGACCGCGCCAGAATTATTTCGTAGATATAAACTTATAAAATAAAAATAAAAAAGTAAATCCATACACATTTTTCTCCGGATTTAGGATTTGAACCCGGTCCTCTGGGTTTGAGTACTAGAATCGACTCTGAACTAGCTTTAATATCGTCAAAGTCCAATTTTTTTTTGTAAACGGCACCCTATCCATGTGTTTACCTATTATACTGTTTTTTAACATTTCAGATTATTTAGTACCGTGTTTTCGAATTTTCGGTTATTAAAAGTTGTCTACTCAGGACCGGTTTTATTCCATTTATCTCCCCAAAAATTATAAACACACACTTTATCTCGGCGAAAAAGTATAACCTTGAATTTTACCAATAATTTGAAAATATATCTGACTCAGCAAACCGAGTTAATCCTGTTACAAGAACCTTGTTTTTAATACGGTTAGTGTCCCCTCCATGGTTGACTTTTGAACCAAGTTCGATAAAAAAATATTTCTGTACGAAAGATGCGTGTTTATTAGAAATATATACACAACACTCATACATTCATGCACACAACACATGTATATATATATATTATATATATATATTATTATATATATATATATATATATATATATATATATTATATATATATATATAATATATATAAATGGATTTTGGCCACACTCTGAAGTTCGTCTTTTGCCTTGACGCGCCACTTTTCCTAGAAACTTTGCTCTGAGACGAAGAAAGCACATTCGAGAACTAAAACCATGCTGTTAAGAATGAATATGGTTTTGTGGGTAAAATTTTTTCTTTCTGGCCCCGTGGATTACCATTTCTTTACTTCGCGTAAGGGAAAAGATATTTGATTTATTTGTTATGTCGGATAGGAAGTAAACTAAACTTTCATAGTCACTCTGTATCCAGATAATTCTTTAAATTTGAAAATTTATTTTACAAAAGTTATATTTATAGTCAATTCTGACAATTTTTCTATTTTATAAACCGTTATTCTAAAATTTAATCCTCTTTTTTACAACAAAAAATAGCAAAACTTGAAAAGTTTTTTTTAATAATAGAAATGATTTAATCTTCATCCATATTGTTATATTATGGTTTTGAAACATTTAAAAGAATGTAAATAATATGAATAACAGTTTCGTTTACAGTTTAATGTTTTTGTTTTCTTACTACAATTTTTATTAATTTCAATCCTTTATTTACTTAATAACTTTTGTTTATTTTATTAAATATGTTGTTGAAATTGTTTCATATAGAATTGACTCTACTTTGATTTACCATGGAAATTTAATAGTTAGTTTGTTTTAAATTATGTATTTTACGTGTAACGTATAAAATTATTTGTTAGAAAATTTAGTTAAGTTATTGAAAGACGAAACCAGGAAATATAATAATTTTACAAGAAGAAAGAAAAAGAAAAGTGATAGCTAAGTTTATTTGAAATTCTCCCAATAATAAGGATTGTCCGATTGACTGAGTGCCAGGGGGCTTTCTATGTCAGGTTCAACCTTATTCCCATGACCCCTAATAGTCCTTTCAGATGTTTGCCTTTGGCACAGACAGAAACATCGACTTGCTAAAATGTAAAATAAAAATAGACTTAGAACAATGTAAAGATTTTATTGTAAGTTTTGTTGCTTCTTTTAGTAACTGCGGCTCGTTAATAATTTGTTAGAAAATATAACTTCTACTGTTAAATTTTTAATTTAACGAAGCTAAAAAATAACTTTGTTAACTTATTTTATTTTTGTGTCCAATATGAAAAGTATAGTACGCGTAACCCTTTGCTATTTTAAATTTATATGTTTTGACGTCTCAAAAATCAAAGCAAGTTCGTGTTTGTATGTTTATGTATGTCTTTCGCAAAATTCTACGGACTAAACGCCTAATTCGTTTTTAAAAGAATTAATTCCGTTTATTTAGTCGTTGCAGAGGAAGATCTGAATAGATTTTGGAGGATATCGGATGCAAAATTGATTGCAGGGTAAATTTAAAAAAAATGGGTTCGGGATATCTCGGAACCTCATCACATCGAATTCGCTACGCTCACGCTTATCCTCCCTACTTCAGACTCGCTTAGCTCGTCCTTAGAATACAAATGCACTGAGATTCGCCAAAATTTCTTGCATGTCCCAATGGAAAAACACTAAGTCTAACAATAAATTCTTGTAATGCGGAGGATTACTAAAAGTATTCTGAGTTGACTAAATGAAAATAGTTAAGGGCGTTTAGTAGACTTGTCAAATCAGTTCTGTTAAGGGTTCTTGTTGAGGTAACCCATACTTTCAATGGGAAATTTAGCTAAACCAATGTATTTTAGTTATAGTCATTGTTAAAGCAACTAAATTGTTTAGTAACCTCCGTCTAAGTTTAGTTAGGTGCAATGGTAAAGTTTAGTTCGAGACAGGGATTCTCAGGCATTCTCTAGCTAAGCACTACCAATTTGTTTAGTTGGCTCAACGAACAAAGCAAAATTCAAGTGTATTTCCCTTAGCCATAACCAAACTCCCCAGGCACTTTATACTGACCTTAACTAATTTTGTCAGTAAAGTTTAGTAATGTTAAAGTTATCTCAACTAGGATTTGTAGTGAATTAGGACGTAAAGTAGTTCACTCATCTAGTTTCTAGTTACCTTAACTACACATTCTTGTGATCAGCAATTGCATTCTGGTTACTTCAACTAGACATTCAAGTTACTACATTAACGTTCCTGTCTACATCAATGAAACTTCAGTTACTACAACTATATTTTCTGGTAGACTCTACTAGTGTGTAGTTACCTTCAATATATTTTCTGGTAGATTCTACTAGTTTGTAGTTACCTCAACTATATTTTTTGATAGACTCTACTGGGGTGTAGTTACCTCCAATATAGTTTCTGGTAGACTCTACTAGTGTGTAGTTACCCCCAATATATTTTCTGGTTTACTCTAATAGTGTGTAGTTACCTCCTATATACTTTCTGATTGACTCTACTGTAATTACCCCTAATACATTTTTGTTTGACTCAACTACTGTTTAGATATCCTCAATATAATTTCTGGTTGCCTCTACTGCAATTTAGTTATCTTCACTATGATTTTTGTTGAATCAAAAAAGTTAAGCAGCATCGAGAATGGTCAGTGCCTTGATGGGTGACCGCTGAGGATGACACGAGTGTATATACTTTCTGAGTACGAGCGAAGCGAGTTTGAAGTTTGGAGGATGAGCCTAGCAAATCTGATGTGATGAGAAATACTTTCGAGGTACCCGTTCCTCAAAAATAAATAAGTTTTGTTTATTACGACTAGTATATCTATGATTTTTGTTGGATCACAAAAGTTAAGCAGCATCGAGTGTGATCAGTGCCTGGACACTGGACGCGAATGTATTTACTATTTAAATTAGCCAAATATATTACTACACTGTATTTGCCGCATTGTATATTATGAGGACGAGCAAAGCCAGTCCGAAGTAGAGAGGATCAGCTTAGCGAATCTGATGTGATTAGGAAAAGTTTCGAGGTGCTCCGTACCCAATTTTACTTTTTATGTTAATACCTTAGAAATAGAATGCCTTACACGTCAAAAATAGAGTAAAATTAATATCGTAGATTTGGCACGCATGTAGCCAAATCTAATTGTATCTTACATTATTTTTACTTTTCATATATACCGTAGGTATATAAGAAAAGTATTGTGTCTGCAAAGAAATCCGAAACCGGGATGTCACCGGAATTATCCGTTTCAGGTGTTTTTAAGGCCTCCTGAGTGGTTTTCACAAAGTTGTCTGACTGTATATGTGTGTGTGTGTTTGTTATCATCGTAGTGTATTTATGCTAGAGAGCTGAAACTTGGTACAAAAATCAATCTATCGCTGTAGTTGTTATGTTCGAAAATTTTTGTATGACGTCATCAACCCGCAAAAAGGACTCAGCAAAAATTTCGAAATGTCATAAAAACGCGAAAACATGATGTGATCCGATTGAGATTTGGCACGCATGTAGCCATAAGGCAGACATATGTGCTAAGTTTAATCTCATTATCAGCATTAGTTCTTTTTTACTTGACTTAGTACAATTATACCTTTATGTAATAAATAAGTACATCAAATTTCTTTACAATAAAACAAGTATATCCATAATTTTTGTTGGATCATAAAAGTTTAGCAACATTAAGCGTAGTATTTGAGCACTTACCATGTGAGGGCGAGCGTAGGGAGTGCTGCAGTATACATTTTGCGAATTGTATATTCTGAGGACAAGCGAAGCGAGCCCAAAGCAGGGAGGATGAGCGTAGCGAATCCGATGTGATGGGGAAAAGTTTCGAGTACCCCTTACCCGATTTTGTTTCTTATATGCGAACGTATTTCCAGTTAATTTTACTTTATTCTTTGGCTTTACTGCCATATTCTTTTAAGCGAATGAAATTTTAAGCTACAAATTTAACTTTTCGGCAAATTATTTTATATACGTATAAAATAATTGATTTAGAATAAAGAAGAAAATTTAAATAAATTAGAATGAAGATTATGCTCGCGGAACCTGAGATCGTAACCGATATTCCTCTAGGCTCTTGAATTAATAAGATGATTCATACTGAACAATATGTTAATTCCTTAAATAACAATTATACCTGAAGATGAAAAGTTATATTTTAAATTAGTTTCGTGAGTCATCATAGGTCATCTTGATTTGAAAACAAATATCCGGGAAAATAAATTATTATTAATTAATGTAAAGATGAAGTGGTGCATGCTCTTGAATGTTTAAATTGAACATATTTTCTATCTTTATAACGCAAAACATTAAAATGTGAGCAGAGAAGTGCTTTTGATAGCCGGCGCATTATTTTTTAAAGAAAAATGTCAGGACTTAGCAACCCTCCGAAGCTCAAGCTGATTCGTCTTGAGTTAGGAACAATTTTGTTTCCAGAGGCAGCTCCCTTCATTGTCTACAGCTCTGTTTGGCTTGGACTTAACTAACTGAGTTTAAAGATAACCCAGTGTGTAGGCTTTGTGAATCGGAAACTGAAACTGCATCTCACATTCTTCTGAGATGTGAAGCCCTAGCCTTTCAAAGGTTCACCAACTTTGGTAGCAGCATTCTCACTAAGTTTGACTCTACCAATGAATCACTGGTCAAAAAGATCCTAGACCTAGTCCGGGGAAAAGGATTATTCTGACCTGAACCAATTGAGGGGATTGTACAATAGACTTCCAGTCGCAGTGCAAATGGGGTCTATCCTCGACTCCAAACCCCAATCTTTAATAATAATAATAACTAACTGAGTTGACGGAATAATTTGAGAATTTACATTAGTTCTCTAGGGTTTAAAATATGTAAAAGTTACATATTTCTTTAATGTTAAGTTTTTAGGAAACTTCAAAGCCCGAGCCCAGGGTTCCAGGTTTGAAATCTGTTTATAACTACAAAACAGTTCTGGCTCGGAGGTCCACATTCCGGGCAAATTTTCTTTGTAATGAGTGCTTCCGTTATGCGACTCGTTACTAAATTTGAATTTTTTAAAGGATAGACGAAGAAAAGTGTAAGCATTAAATGAGTGCTCATAAAAGCGTGTGCTAGTAAATTTAGAAGGATAAGCGTAGTTTATAAATATGCTTATTTTCTTTTAAAAATCCAGCCTGGCGCATGCTGACCTCCACATGTCTTATATTATTACCAGGTCAGCGACTCAATGTACTGCCGAGCGAAGTGAGACAGTAAAAAGAGCAGAGATAAAAAAGAAGAAAAAAAGACTATATTGCATGGTATTTTTTCTAAAGTCAACATTAATAATAAAAAAGTATTTCCATTAAATAAATAAAAATAATAATTAGAATTAATTTTGATTGTAAACAAACATAAAAAAACAGTGAGAAAAGGTTAAAGGCTTAATAAACTGTTGCAATCAAGCAGAACTACGGCTTTTGCAAATCTTTTGCGCTTCTCTTGGCAATTGCATCAAAAAAATGTACACGTAAGAATGTTTTTTACGCATCACGAATATTTTTTTTTTTACAGTAGACAAAATATTATATTTTACGTTTTACAGAGAGTAAAGTGTAACTGAACTTCTGACCTCGGAGTAAAAAGTAACAAAATAAAAGTCATTTATCTTTTTCCAGAATTATGATTGAGAATTACTGAATGAAACAGTTATTGTTTATGAACTTTATAGTTATCTTTAAATTAAGTTAGTAATACGTATAACCTGGTGTTGAGGAATTATAGTAAAAAAAGCAATTGGTTACTACTTAGAGTCCAATAAAGTACATTTGCTCCAAATAGGATCAGAAGGGTTTTAGCTATTAGGGGATAAAATACGAATCCTCTTTTCTTTCATACTTATAAGATAAACTATGGGGATTCAACAATAAAAGGGGAGACAAGAACGGAAAAGTATTGAAGAAATACTGAAAAACATAAGTGCTCTTTTCTTAAAAATTAATACAATTGTATATAAAAATATTTTATGTACAATGTCTCTCATATCAAATGATACTTCTAATTATACGTATATATATATATATATATATATATATATATATATATATATATATATATATATATATATATTATATATATATATATATATATATATATGTATAAATTATGTGTGTGTGTTGTGTTGTTCCTACCAATACCTTGCGATAATAACGTTAGGTGTTAGAGGCAACCCCGTTATGCTAAGTTTCATCTAAAGCTTGGACTCATTTGACAAAATCTATCAGAATCAGAGAGCGGAACCTAAGATGTGAACCCTAGAACTCATTTTTCCTTTTTAATTCGGTATACTTAAGCCTTTTAAAATTTAGCATACTCTGAGATTTGAATGGCAAAGCAGTTTTTAAAAAAAATGAGTTAAAGTTTTGTTTGGCCTACGGTATAAATAAGTCCATTTCTTACATTCTTAAATGTAAATTTCTCAAATGCGACATTGATTTGACTATAAATCATAAACTGAAACTTGAGCAAGATATGAATTATTCTTTTTGAAGAAATACATTTATTATTTTATTATTTATTCTTTATATTTCTTTAATTCATTCATAATTAAAATTTTCCTCTTATTTAGTTAATTATTCATTACTAATTTTAAAATAATAAATCATTTAATGATTTTTTTAATTGATGGTCATTTAATAGTACAGTTAGTGATTAAATAAAATTAAAAAATCTGTGAGCTCTTAATTTTAAGGTTAAAAATGTCAATTCATATTAACTTTTTTCCCATTAATTATTATTTAAGAATAGTAGGTACCTAGTAATTTTTAAAAGTTTAAGGTTAATAAATTATTTATGCTGAATTATCATTTCCAGCAAATATAAATTTATGGCTTTAATAGTTTAATACATGTTTGTTTTTACAAGTTATTTTATTTATTGGATTTTCTTGATTAAAAATAAAAAAAATTGGCATTAGGCTTACAATTTGTTAGATTTGGTTATAATATCTGTCTAAATGAATTGTAATAAACTGACAAATAAGATAAAACTAACAAAGTAATAATAACTATTTGGTTAATTGATAACGATAAGATAAAATGTTTAATAACTATAATGTATTGTATAGTAATAATAAACATAATATAAGAATTAATGAATGAACCAAGTTATATGTTTAAAATAATTATTATTTGACATAAGAGGCAGTAGACTGTGAAATAGTAAGTTTAGAGACATTGATTAACTTTGATATCTTAGTTAGTATCTGAATGAATCAAGCAACCTGTAAAATATTAATATCATGCATAAAAATGAGTTTTAGAAATACACGTCGAAAATAGTCGATATGGAATTTTTAATGTAAATTGTTTACAATTGTTAGCCTTATTTTTTTCTCCCTTTTATTACAAATTTAAAGAGAATATGAAATGTTTTAAAACATGTTAGGTTAGAAGACATGGATCAAAAATTAAAATGTAATAGATATTTATTTTAATGACGCTATAACGTGTGTGAAGGAATAGAGATATTATTACTTGAGGAGCCCTATTGATTGAATTTTGAAAGATTAAAAACAATAACCTGAATACCTTCGACTATGAAAGGTGGATTCACAATACATCGGTAGCAATGCGTCCGTCCGTTGCGTGCGGTGACAGCTCAAACCAACCTATGTAATCGTATAAGACGTTCTTAAACAGCTTGCGGTAGCGTTGCGGAAAATAAAAAATTTCGCTAACCGATTAAACCCGCACAAATGATCCAGTGATTAGCATTTGATTGAATAGGAAACACCTGACACATTTGATTGAGACGTGGCGCAAAAGAAACCTTTCCGCTTTAAAAGTTTGGTAAATCTTCGGTGTACGTTGCACCGTGTTATCAATACTATAAATCGATATATTTTTAGTTACGCGACACGTAAACGAGAACTGAGCACTTAAAAGATAAGCAGCGTCGTTAAATTATTAATTATAATTAAAACATTAAAAAACCATACAACAAATAAATGAAAACATTACCAACAAAAATATAATAAAAACCTGAAAATAACAAACACAAAAATACGTAAAAAAAATACGCGTAACATAAAATTAGATGTGGTGTATCATCGATTATTCTTATAAAAACATAGTTAAAACATTATAAAAACATAAAAAATATGAAAATAGTTATAAACCATTTTACAACAAATAAAAAAAACACAAACAACAAAAAAACATTTAAAAAAATAATAAAATATGTTCATAAACGTAAAAGAAAAGGCATATATCGATTATTCCTACATCACATCTCTAAACTAAAAATATATCGATATATAGTATTGATAACAGGGTGCACCGTATACTGAAGTTCAGCCAAAAGTTTTGCCATTTTTCTTACCCCCTCTTGTGATTTAGAGAAGAATACTATTTTTTTGTTTGGGTTTTGATTCTTGCTGTGCTTAAAGTCGTTTTTTTATCTAAAGAATGAATATTATTTGTCTATTATAACACAATAAGGTTATTGTATTACTTTTGTTTGTGCTGTGTCTTTTTTTTGTGTGTTTAATTTTTTGAAGTGTTTAAGTTTTCCTTTTAGTGTTAATTAGTTCAAAGTTGTTTTTTATATTTCTATTCTTATATCAGATTTATTTCTTATTCTTGATGTTCCCTAATTTAAATGGTATAGTTTTATCATCTTGATTAGTTTATTTTATTTTAAAATAAACTAATCATCTTAGAAATGTTACTCATTATTTCTACTTATTACAACTATCTTTATGTGTTTAGGTGAGATTTACTTTCTGAATTATCTTGAAAAGTCATTTTGGAGTACTCCAATTTTTTTTGTAGAGTAAAAAAATTGAATGACAACTTCGAATATTCTTTTTCTCGTACATTACATACTTCTACGGCCCGTATTCAAAGACGTTTTCCTAACATTTTCCTAACTTTTCCTAACAACATTTTCCTTTTCCTAACATTTCCTAACATTCTCCTAACACCTAACTTTTTCCTAACATTTTCCTTTTCCTAACATTTTCCTAACTTTTTCCTAACATTTTCCTAACATTTTCCTAACTCTTAACACTCACCTTAGGTTTAGGTAAGGGAAATGTTTTTAAGCCACGAAATTTAAATGATGTTCCCGTGTTTTAAAAGTCATTTAGAGGCTTCGCATGATTTTTTTAGTAAGAACCTAAGGTAGTTAAGTCAAAAAGTGATACCATTGTAAATAACGTAATATATCGCAAAATATCAATGTTATTAACTTATTACCTGGATTTACGACACACTTTGTCGTATTAATAACTATCTACATAAATTTACATAATATAAGTTACTATTAATCCACTTACCTTACTATTAGGGAATTTACCCTGAATTTTTTTCTTTTCTTCGGCCCGCACACAATCAGATTTTTTATTTTCTATGGTCTGTTTGTGGCGGCTATCGATTTAAAGAGGAAATTCAGTTGGTCCGGTGTGAATAATTCAGCCATTATTATACCAAAAAAATTTTACACAAACAAAAATGAATTTGATGACAAAATACGAAAAACAAAATTGTGTAAATGATTTAGCAAAATGAAAGCAGTGTTGCACTGATTAACAGGTCTTCATTTAGATACCTTTGGATTCGTACAACCTGGTCCACGTTCAAAATGAAACGCTTGATACTGCTTTATTTATGAAAGCTGTTACAATAATTGAACATTGTATTTGTATTAACTCTACTGTTTACTGAAAACATATGTAAATAAAGTTTCTAATATATTTAACATTCGCCAAAGCGAGGCCGCATTGTTGTTTATGACAAAGTGTCTCGTAAATCCAGGTAATAAGTTAATAACATTGATATTTTGCGATATATTACGTTATTTACAATGGTATCACTTTTTGACTTAACTACCTTAGGTTCTTACTAAAAAAATCATGCGAAGCCTCTAAATGACTTTTAAAACACGGGAACGATCATTTAAATTTCGTGGCTTAAAAACATTTCCCTTACCTAAACCTAAGGTGAGTGTTAAGAGTTAGGAAAATGTTAGGAGAATGTTAGGAAAATGTTAGGAAAAAGTTAGGAGAATGTTAGGAAAATGTTAGGAAAAAGTTAGGAAAAAGTTAGGAGAATGTTAGGAAAATGTTAGGAAACGTCTTTGAATACGGGCCTACATTTTATTTATTAAAACGATGTTTTACAGAAAGTAAAATTAAAATTCAACTAGACTGCCTAAATAACGTGATGTGATGACAATTGGACGCGTCTAGTGACGACCTCCCAAGGAAAAATAAACTCAGAGGACGAGTTTTATCGGCGCTTTCTCTTTCTTCGAGTGACAGTAATAAAAACCACTGCCGGGCTTTGGTGACAGTGATTTTTTTCCACCTACTGGAATTTCGGTCATTGGTGACCCAGAACTACCAATAGACTTGTTAACATCTCGGTACGCTGTGGCACTTTGCAGGACCTCTCACGTCTTTGACCCAAACATCACGCAGCGCTATCTAGTGCACTTTCGTTGCAATTTTCTCACTTTTACCAGTGAAACAAATATTTATTCTTTGGAAAATATGATGAAAAATGCAGTTTACTAATCAACTACTTGTGAGTGGAATGTAGAACAGATTGCATGCATTCAGTACAATACATTATATTCTACCTTTATTTCTGTTTTCAGTTTTTGTGAGATATAAGAAGTTTAAGATCATTGCATTTTTTGAGAAAATATTATTTTAAGATCAAAAATGTATATGAGTGTATATAAAATTGTAGTATATTGAGTTTAATTGTTTATTATTTATTTATTTGTTTAGCTCTTAGAATAATACTATATATAGAAGGAGCACAGGACCGTAAACACAATGTAATTCCACTGATAACACGAAAGGCGGTTGACTGGTGCAACTAAGTAATGCTGCCAACCTGACAACAAAACATTATTTTAAATATTTGTCATAAATATCTATTAATGAAGAAAGATCGTAAAGAACAAATATAATAACTTAAAACACCTGCTGAATATTTAATAAAACTGGTCTTAGATGGCAAAAGGGTGGTGGAATACAAGAATCTACATTTAGTTGACGAGGACTACTTATTATATATAATTTTAATAAATACGATAAACTACAATCTAAAATGCTTTAAATATTGTAATGCACCGATATTTATATCAGTATTTTATGAATAATCAATCATTAATTAATAATAGAACATAATAATTCAGCAACCGGAAGTATTGCCAACTTTTTTTTAGAAAATTGTATATTGTTAGGGTGGCAGCATTACTTAGTTGCACCAGTCAACCGGCTTTCGTGTTATCAGTAGTGCTCCTTCTATATAAAGTATTATTCTAAGGTTTAGCTACACTGACTGACTTTTAAACTGACAGATTTTATTATGTTTGTTTTGTTATCTTTAGAATTGGTTTTTCAAATAAACGAGAGATCATGGCTTTTGTGTTTGGTGTTATACATTTAGTTTAATAGTAGTTACAATGAAATATATTTCTCAATTACTTTGTAGAAAATTATTAGGCAGCTCACAAACTTATGCTTACGAGGCAACCGATTCAGGTGGGATACCCTTTTTAAAATTAAATATTTTAATGATCTTAACTGTACGTTTTGAAACTGACACTCCCTTAGCACTCTTATGTCTTCAAGTGCTTCGATTTTAACGAATTCTACTACTCTTCCAAAATCTGGTACACGATTTGGCTTCTAAATCTAATACCCAACTTGGGCACTGGTATAAATAATGTAAAATAAATCGATTACAGGTTACCTCGGTACATTTTCTCACTACTTCGGACTCGCTCACTGCTTCGCTCGTCTTCATAGTGTCGTTATTTATGCTTATTGTTTTATGGAGATACTTGGGAGGAAGCCTTAAAAAAGCTGAACATGGTCTTAAACTAGTTAATTATTGGCTACCCTCCAATCTACTCTATCCAAATACAAAAAAAACAAATTTATAACTTTTTCCCATAATAAATCAGGTCAACTCAATTCCATTAGTCATATAAAAAGTCATGACTGTAAGTGTATAGTTTATATCAAAATTCCAAACAATGTAACTGCCCCTCAATGGAAAAAGTAGCATACATAAAATATCTCGGTGTAATTATTGATAATAGGCTGATCTGGATAATGAATCATATAGATTCATTATGTATAAGAAATCAAGAAAATACTACTTTAAATGTACAAGACAATTTTGCAACATAAATGTGATGAGACTAGTATACTATGTACTAGTAGAGTCTATACTGAGCTATGGTATCATAGCTTGGGGTTCTGCTTACCCGTCAAACATAGCTCCTCTTGAAATTGCACAAAAAGCTGTCATTAAAATTATCCTTAAAAACCAATATTATATCCTACAGAAGGCTTATTTAAACATTTTCCTGTCTTTAACTTATCTCAGTTATTTAAAAAATCCTTTTTATGATATTATTTTAAGAATGACAAACAATATATTGACTATAATTATCAAACAAGAATTAAAACAAATAAAACGTTGCTATTAGTACTTGCAATAGTAACCTACTACAGAGACTGCCAGTAAGGTAGCACTTAATTTATTCAATCTCTTACCAGATCACATAAGAAATATTGATGATCTAAAATACTACAATAATTTCAAATCTGAAATTAAGATCTGGCTGGCTATCTCATAAATTTTCTTTTATTTTTAATTTTATGTATGCAAAAATTGTTTTCTT
>JACMZG010001911.1:41629459-41681959 GCA_018340805.1 Microvelia longipes | reverse complement strand
TATAAAAATTCCTGATCTAAACGAATTTAGATCATAACAAAACTTCGTTTCTGTAGCCTTATTGAAACACGCGGGGTTTGGAAGGGTGTTCAACTCCGTGATCTACCCCTTTGGGGGTTCAACCCTAACTGTTCTCACGAAAGGAGTTGAACAAGGAGTTCAACCCCCTCCTTTTTTAACCTATAGTTTAAAGAGTATAAGGGTTAAACCCTCTGTTCAATCACGTTCACACGACAACAGTTGGGGGGTTTTAACCCCTAGAGGTTTAGACACGGGGTTGAACTCACTACCAAACCCTGCGTGGAACGAAGCATTAGTATTCTTATTTGTTAAGTAAAGAGATACACTTTTACCTCAATTCAACTCTATTGAATTTTTTCATTTATAAAAAGTATTTTCATAGGCGTATACAAGTCGTTCGATAAAAATTAAATTAATGCTGGCAATAGAAAGATACCTAGCACATTTTGATAAGTCATTATTGAATGTAATGACGTGATTTAATAAAATTTAAATTGAATAATATTTTAAAACTAAAAGCTTACTTCTGCAGCATGTTTCAATTCTGGTATGAACATAGTAGGAGCTAAATGTTTACAGACACACGTACATAGACTGACAACTTAGTTATAAAAATTAATAATTTTAAGTGCTAACATATTTCTTTTACTGTATCCTTTCGGTATAAATCAGGAAAAGTAAAAAGGAAAAGGGCTTCACACGTATTTAGGATTTATGCATAAACATTAAATAATATTTAATTAACTGGGCCTTAAAATGAGATTTTATGAGCAATAAAATCGGTTTACAGCTATGTGGCGTATATTATTACGCGCAGGGGGCAAAGTCAATGAAATAAAAAAATATATTTTAATTTATTTACTTTACAATTTGAGTAGCGGCTTTAAAGTAGCATTTTAAAGCCGGCGGACGTAAAGTAAATGATTTATCGCCTTAACAATAAAATCGTTATTACAGACATTTTGAGGCTGGACAGTAGACAGTTTACAGGTAACCTTAAAAAACAAAAATCTATTGTTTATTTGTTTATGTAAAGACCTAAGTAAGTGGGAATCAAATAAGTATATGAAAAGATTTTTCATTAACTTATACCAACCGGAAATGTATCTGTTTAGTTATAGTTTAAAGCATATAATTGATTAAATTTAAATAACTTTACAATTTTATTTTTAAGCCATGTTAGTCAATTAAAATGAGTCAAGTTAGTTATCTATTATAATAAACTTTTTTATTTGTTTTAAGAAGTTAAAAATCGTGATGAAGATATTTTAACACATTTTCTTGTAAAGATCTAAAAAAAGACTTTGCTTTAATATGATTATTTTATTAAGAAAAATAATAACTTTTGTGCAAGACTAACGCATTTTTATTGTTCTGTGAGGTAATAATTTTATTTTAGAAACGTTTAATGTTACGATATGATGTTTTGATGTTACGATATGACGTTTTAATGTTACTATATGACGTTTTAATGTTACGATATGATGTTTTAATGTTACGATATAAAGTTTTAATGTTACGATATGATGTTTTAATGTTACGATATGACGTTTTAATGTTATGATATGACGTTTTAATGTTACGATATGATGTTTTAATGTTACGATATGACGTTTTAATGTTACGATATGATGTTTTCATGTTTCGATGGTATGAATAGTATGAGCAGTGGTCAATGTATGTTTGATTCCGAACGTATATCACAAATTACTAACATGACAACGTTCATGATGGTCAGGTATATTTGACTTAATTAAATCATAATATAACATTTATTCATTGCTTCGATGATAACATAATTTGTAATCCAGCAAGCAACTTGAGAATATATAAATTACATTGGATAATGAACAATCCTAAAGTTTAACCGTAGGGGTCATTTAAAGATCATAGTACATTCACGAACCATCATACTCGTTTTTAGCCTAAAATCAAAACACAATGAGTAAACTACGATTTTGAATGAATGAGCTTCTCAAATTAATCACCCATTTTAGGTTTTATTTTAACCCGCGGCATTCGACAGAGAGATTCCATGCTTTCTTAGATTTAAGATATATGTATATATATATATATATATATATATATATATATATATATATATATATATATATTATTTATTTATTTATTATTTTACAATACAACGTATTAAAAATATTAAATTAGACTTAAAAAAAAAAACAGAATTGTAAACTCCTCACAAAAAAGACTAGAGTCTTGCACCGTGAGGAGAGTGTTCTAATACATTTGGAAAAATTCGCTAATAGGATTGGCGTCATGGCGTCAGTCGGACCCAGGAGTCCGTTTAAAAGTAAGAAAGAGTACGTTTTGTGAAACCTCTCTATCTCTCTCTCACTCTATATATATATATATATATATATATATATATATATATATATTATATATATATATATATATAATATATATATATATATATAATTGATACTACCGAGTTTTGCAAAATATGAATAGTTGACAAAATATAATTGTGCGGGAGACACCTAGAAAAGGTAATAAGCAAAAAGCAATGCTACATGTGGGAACTGTTCCATCATTCGACATTCGTAATCATTAATGATTTGACATTAGGTCATGTCCCACTCCGTTTCGTTACGTCTAACTCATTAACAATAATAGTACTCTTATATGGTTTTGACTGTTATGCCGCTTTAGCGGTTAACTGACCCCCAATAAGTTGAATATATAGGAATCTAATTTAACATTTTTGCTTTTTATCTAGATAAATAAAATCAATTTCCTCAAGAAGTTTTCACCGGAAAATTAATCTTTTAAAATGTTATAATGGCAAAATTGGACTGCATAGGCCGTTTATCGGTTAGGGACCGATGTCTTAGTTAAGTCTGTGACATTGTATAGGAATCTAATTCTAATTAGAAATTTTAATTTTAACTATTAGGCATTAAAACATTCGTCAAAATAGATGGTTTCATTCCTTGATAATTTTCATATTAAAATTTAACTTGTTACTCGTAAACAAATTTTTCTTAGGTAAATTCGTTGCCAACTAAACAGATTATTAAAAGATATCTTTTAAAAATAAACATGACATCACAATAAAGATTCACCTTAGTAAAAATTATATTAGTAATTTAATAAAAATAAGCTTATTACATAAGATGATATTGACTTAAATTGAGGAAATAATTATTATTTATATTTTTACATCAAGCTTTGAACTATTACAACGGTGCTTTAGCATTCTTTAGTTGCTTCTTCATCTTCTTTTGTATCTTTTCTTTTGGGTCTGATGATATTTCATGATTCATAAATGAACATTATTAGGTTTTATGGTTTATTTTTGTTGAAATGCATCTGTTTTATAGTTAACCTTGGGAACTATGAATGAATTAATAACTCTAACATGCTAATGCAATTTTAGGTTTAGTTTTAGATGAAAATATAAATTGTTTAGTCACTATTAAGTAATTTTAAGCAAATTATTAGCTCAAAACATTGTTTTGAATATATATTCAAATATTATTTTGGTGTCAGGTTACATTTTAATATATATTGTTTATTAAACAATATATATTAAAATGTAACCTGACACCAAAATGATATTTCCGATCATTTTTTCGATTTTTTATCCGATTTTAACTAACAAGCACTCGTGTAGGACATTTTATCAGCTTTAAAAATGTTCCCTTCATGTTTTGCACACGACCTACAGGGAACCACTAAATATAAAAGACTGGAATTTGTGCGATTTTCTAATATTTTGAGCGAGCGCATTCATATGAAGGGCTCCACTCTGGATAGACAGACTATGCTTTTCCTTCATAATTAAAGGTATATTTTCAGAAATATTTGGTTTTAAGTAGTACAAAATGAGTCACATTTTTTAGGCCTGACTGTTGAACTAATATTACTAATTATATACACCTTGGTACAAGCTTCATCGTACATCGTATACATTTATTATTCTGATAAATGCTCATTTTTAAACAAGAAAAAGTTTATATAAGAAGTAGCTTATAGTCGATTTTTTATTGTAATTTACACATATGCGCAACCCAGTCATACCCCCCCCCCCTTCATACCGTATATTATACTAAATTTAGTTACGTTAATTTTATAGTTAACTTTTATTTTGGTAATAAAATAAAAACCCAACTATGGTAATTTCGTTACCACTTTTAGTAAACTTGAAAAGTTAAATTAGATCATACCATTATTGCTTTAAAAACTATCAAATTGATACAAGTATCTCCATCTGGTTTTTTTACCAAGCCATTGTTTGACATATATTATAGATTAAATATTCTTTCTTGTGGGTTTGAACAAAAATGTATGATAATTATCAATCAACAGCTTGGTGAAAAATAACCGGAATATGGTAAATAGTTAGATTAAAGTACGTTACGATTACAAACGCTTAGTATAAAATTACTATATTTGGGATGTAGTTACCAAAATATTAATGGTAAATTTAAACTCGCAGAAGTCAATTCGCTGGGGTAGAAGCTATTCTCGTAAGTTTAAGACCATGTTTTTATCTTTTTTTAAGAATTTAATACTCCTTCTACCTTTCAACTTCCTTTGAAAATGATTTTCATTCTTCCATAGGAAAGTCAGAAAATGTATGTCCCTGTTGTTAAGCTATGAAGTAGAAGTCTGAATATATAGGTTTTTGCTGCTGCGTAGGAAAATGAAAACTACTAACTTTGCCAAAGTTGCCAAAAGATTTAATGGAAAAATTAAAACTTTTAAAATCTGGAGAAGATTTCCGTAAAGAAATATTTTTTTAACAGGCTATTAGGTCATCTAATAACTCCTTTGCTATGACACCTATTAACCCAATGGATTAGGCAACTTTTAAATTTTCGGGCCATATTAATTACAGCATTGATAATGTTCTTCTGGCCATAAAATAACAGGGCTAAAGTTTTACAAATATAAGAAGAAATAAAACTTAACAAGTTTTCGTCTCTCCATTCATTATATTATATATATATATATATATATATATATATATATATATATATAATATATATATATATATATATATATATATATATATATTATATATATATATATATTATTATATATAATATATATATATATATATTATATATATATATATATATATATATCTCTATATATATATGTATATATATATATATATAAATATATATATATATATATATATATATATATATATATTTAAGATTCTTTTCATAGGATGTTCTCTAAAAACTATGGGTGTTCAAATCAACTCTAATATCACTAATGGTTAACCAGAAAGAAAAATTAACTTCATGTGGATGATATTTCTCAGAGGAAAGTGTTCCTGGCGTTTCTAGAAAGAGAACTAGGGAGTTCTTGAGGGGTGACAACGTTTCTTACCTCTCAACACATTGATAAATTAGACCCATTCCGTTTCTCTTCAATGCCTTTAAGAAAATTAGTTTAATTATTTGAAGTTATTTATAGTTTTCTTAGTATTCATTAAAATACAGTAATACGCATTTAATTCAGGTCTCAGCTGCATTAAGACTCTGTTGTTTTAATTTAAATAGTATGCTTCACATAAAAAAGTATGTGTTAGACTTACACAGGAATAAGAATTTCTTGATCCTTCTTTATTCTTCTTGAATACCGACATAAGTTTTTGTCATACATGCTCTTGTTTCAATAATAAAATTCTCACCTTGTTATATTTCCTTAAACTAAAAGCGATACTTTTCTTACGAGAAAAGTATCGCGTTTTGAGGCAGCTTTCAAAAGTGATATTTTTTGGGGTGCTGAATCGAATAAAAATTGTATAAAATATTAAAATGGCCCAATTTAGTTGGATCATAAAAGTTAAGCAGCATTATGCGAGGTCTATACCTGAATAGGTGACCAGTGGGAATAAAACAAATGTTCAAAACAAATGTGTGTGTTTTACTATCTAAGGGCAAGCAAAGCAAAGTTACTTTGCTCGCCCTTAGATACAACTAAATTGGGCCAATTTAATATCCCATTTTTAATATTGTCCATTAAAACTTTTGGCAACTCTAGCAAAGTTTGAGTTGAAACCCCTGCTTTTGAAACCATAACAGAAACATTTTTAAAGAATGAGAGGCATATATATACCACACAGACACACACACACCACACACACCACACACACATATATATATATATATATATATAATATATATATATATATATATATATATATATATATTATATATATATATATATATATATATATATATATATATATATATATATATATATATATATTATTATTTATTTATTTATTTATTTATTATTAATACATAACGGGCAAAATTACCCTTTTTACAAAAATAACAATAAGAAAAAATTAAATTAAATAAAATTGCACACACAAATAAAAAAAATTGTTTTTATACATTATACATGTATAACATACATACATACATACATATATATATATATATATTATATATATATATTATATATATATAATATATATATATATATATAAGGTTATTAAGTATGTTTTTCTTCTGCTTCTTACTTCTGACGTAACTTTTGTTTCGATTGCTTGGTAATTTCACTAACAAACCTTTTCGATTCTTCCATATTTTTTATAGATTGGAATTTTATGGTTATTTTTAAGTGTTTTAACATATTTCTGAAGAAGAAAATTACTTGAAAATTGTCAAAGGAGAAAAGTATAGAATTTTACTATTGGTATATTTCTCTCTTTAATTGGAGGCGAAAAATCCCTTTACTGTCTTTTTCATTGTATGCTTTCCTTTTTATCAGATCAAGACTTTATTCTACCTGATCAAAATTTATGATACAAATTTAATGCATGGGTTGATATTGTAAAAGTTTAAGAAAATTGGTTCTTCGAGGTTTTGTGTATGGGTTTCTGTTGCATAAGCATAGCGAGGCATGTAATTCAACACAAGTGATTAACCAAGGAGTATAAGTATACTCCATAAGAGTATACTCCATAGGGTTATACTTATGTATATTCCTTGCTTTTACTTTTAAATTGTGTAGCTTCCTTTGCTTATGTTTAGTGCAAGCTATTTACCACTAACAATTTTTAACTACCATTAATCGCTAATCTCAAAAATATTTTTGTATTTTCGTGCGCTATTTCTTCTATGCTTTCTGTTATGTAAATATATAAAATAAAAGCGATATATAATAAACAAACGATGACAATCAATAAATGTGACAGTTAGACGCAAATTATTTTGTGGGTCCAGCTCACAGGTAACATATAGCCCTATACGGCAAGACTGTCGACTTCTTTCTTCTAACTTTGACATTTTACTAGCGCTGGTCCCCCAAAGTAGCGGTGAAAAATGAAAACACAAATGACTCCCTCCCGCCTTTTATAAATCTTTACTTGGTCTAGTAAAGATGAAGGTAGAGGAAGAGGGAAGTGGACAATCTTGCCGAATAGGGTTGTTATTTGTGCTCTGTAGGACCGCTCATTACTTTTTTATAACATTTTAATTTTTATACCCGTAGCTTTAAAGTTCCATTTAAATTCAAAAAAGCAATAATTGTTGCCACTTTTTTGGGTAAAAATTATTTTATTTTTCTAGATGTTAGGGAGGTTGCGGAAGACTTAAAATGTCATCAACTCAAGTTATGACATCATGGATTTTTTTTTGAAACTTGAAAATTAGGTATTACTTATTCTGGTAGGTAGCAAGCTTAATCGATTGAGACCAGTTTCTGTTGGGTTCAGTAGTACTAGAGAATGTGGAGATAATAGAAGAGGGGCCCATATCATTTGTCCCTCCCTACTGTGCTAAACTGACAGGATAAAAATAGCTTACACGGAACCACGGCGGGCTAACCTAGCCTACAAGAAAAACATTCTAAAACCATTGGAACCGGTTTTAGCTCAATCGGACCATTTTAAGTTGTGTATTTGGTAAATAACTTAATTAAGACGTCATCACCAATGAGTTAAATGAGATTTATTTTACTATACTATGTTCAACGCAACATATATCTTGTTGAATATGCGTAAACGTCTATATGGCCACAAAAAGGCCGTATAGACGGATGAACATCGCCATATAAGTGATATGTTTGAAGTCGTAAGCATTCTAAAACAATGGGGTCCTGTTTCAGCTCATTTGGACCATCCTAAATGGCCCAATTTGCAAATTATTTAATTATAACGTTGGAGTCACCCGTGGTAGAGTGGTTAAGGTACGCGGCCAATACACAGAATGAATAGACTTTAGTCATGGGTTCAATCCCAGCACGGGCCTCTAGGATTTTTATGAGAGGGATAAAAATTCTGCGTACCACGTCCTTCAGAAGGGACTTAAAGCCGTGGTCTCGAGCTGTGCGTTGTCAGGTACTTGTTAAGATCCCTTACCCTATGAAAACTGGGTATAGGCAAAATTTAGGACCCTCATTGTAGATTCATTGTAATAAGGCGCGGTCGAATATCCACGGCCTTCTAGACGATGGATCACAAACAAACTTTTTTTATAACTTTTTTTTTTTCAAATTATCAGTTATTAGCCGGATTTGTGATAAATGAAGCCTATTTCCGTAATCTGCACGCTCTTTTGGTTAATCTCAAAGAGTATTTACACTTATTTAACGATTTATTTTAATCTAACTTGTACTACAAAACTACTGTTAGACGTCAATATTTTGTGTTATATTTTTGACATGTCATATTTGTTGACATTGACGTCTAACAGTAAGTTATGTTTATGTACCAAGTTAGATTAAAAATAAATCATTTAGTGAATGTAAACACTTTTTGAGATTAACCAAAAGAGCGTGCAGATTACGGAAATAGGCTTCATTTATCACAAATCCAGCTAATTACTGAAAATTTAAAAAAAAAGTTATAAAAAAAGTTTGTTGGTGATCCAACGTTCTAGAAGGCCATGGATATTCGACCGCGCCTTATACTATACTGTTTTGCCTTGTAGTTTAAAGTGTGTGAGGTTTGGTTTAACAGTGAGAGCACGTGTTGTTCCCAGATTTCATTAGACTATAAGAGCCAGTGAAAATATGTATGATTACTTGAAAAAGCATGAGAGGAACCATAGAAGTTCACAGCTCTTCTGTCTAGATTAGATGAAAATATACCTGCACTTGAAATTAAAGGAGTAGAACACTATCTTAGGGAGCTGGCAAAAGGGCCCAACAACGTGGCCTACTTGCCTGGTAGTTACTACGACTCCCCCCATGTTACTATTACTATCACTATTAAATATAACGTCATCACCTATCAGTAGCAAAACAAAGGTCTTTTTGCTATATTGCTATACAGTGGGTGTAAGATCGTATAACTACATATACATTGTTGGGTAAATCTATACGCCTATATATGACCCCAAGGGGGCTATTATGAGTGAAGATGAAAATTCGCAAGATAATGCCCAATATCTAGCAATACACATGATATATATCCATGTATATACCCATACATATAATATATTTACATATATTTGAACTAATAGTGATACAATAATTTCAAGAGAACACAAATTTAGTGTAATGTACATTAAACTTAAATGCATTTAAATTTATTTATAGTATTTAAAATATAACTAATTTGTTTTTAAACCATATTTTTCCACTACCTTTTCCCACGGGATACTTAAAGAAACACGTGTTAGTCGAACTAAAGGGAAAAAGAAATAGACAAATATTAAAAGTGATCACTAAAGTACTCTAGACACATACATACCGCACACCACTTCTCCAATTAGTAATATATTTCTGAAAATAAGTTTTTACTTATATTAATTAGTTAATATGAAGCCGGCACACTTGTTTCAAACTATTATTTCTTATTAGTAACTTCATTCAAAGAGAAGTAAATTCCGACAGTAAAAAAATAATAAGGACCTACCCGAAGTTAAATATCCTTAAAGACATTAAGAAATAACAGTAGTATCGTTAAATTAAAAGGTTTAATGCACTCGTAACTAAATTAGAAAATAAATATATAAGTTTGTAAGTATAATATATGTCAACCAATAAACTTTAAAACACATAAAAAATATTGTTTATTTCGATTCATATTAGTATCTTTAATAACATTTACAATTGCTAAATAATTTATTTATTATCAGTATTAAAGAAATAAAGAAGATGAATAATAATCAGGATTAAATATATATTTTTTTAATTTTTAGTATGGGTCTTCCTTCTAAGAATCAAATAAAAAACACACAAAGATTTTTTATTAATAAATTATAAAAAGGACATAATTCATAACTACGACAGGATTAGTTAAATCGTCAGACAACACCGAGTGTTATCTTAAGTCAAAAGAAGGGTTTCATTTGTCCTTTCTTGTTTATTATGATTGCTTAGGGAACAAATATTATTATTCATAACATTTTATACTTCGCCTTATTTTTAAAGTAGGTATATAGGAAAAGTATTGTGTTTGAAAAAAACCGATACCGGGATGTCACCGGAATTATCCCTTTAAGGATTATTCCGTTATCGAAATAATTAATTCCGTAAACGGCGATGGCACGCCGAAATGATGAGGAATATAAACACACACACGCGCGCGCGCACACACACACACACACACAACACACACATATATATATATATATATATATATACATACCATATCTGATGTGGTGGTTCGCATGGCGGGCGAATTTTCTTTGGAATGTGTACTTCTGTACTTAACAATCTATTACTTGCTTAAGTTTTCGCTTTGTTCTATTATTTTTGGAGTAATAAAGTTAAAATTTATCATGTCCTACAATCAAGTCCACATGAACATTGTGGGCATAAATAAATGTCTGGTATTTTTCAAAGAAAATGCTTATAATTATGCTGTTGGTTATACAAAACTATGCCTCTGAAATTGGCAGTGGATACCAGTATTTGCACTAGTCAAGCTATTAGCGCATTTCTTTTTTAAAAAACAGAAAAAAATGAATAGCACGTCGTACTTTATAATTGAGTAACTGCTCAAGTTTTAGCATAGAAACTCGAACCTTGAGCAAGAAATAAAATATTAAGAATGGGAACACGCATTTTGAAGAAAAATCTCTGATCACGCGGACCACTGTGCTAGAATTACTTTAAAGTTTTAACCTTATATAATGTAAATAAAACAATAAAAAATTATTGGCCTCACCCGATATAGAGCTTAGCTTTGTTCTCAAATAGACTACAGGCCGTAGTCCATTCTGCTCAGCTCACCCAAAATATTGAAAACGATACCCCACCTAAAATTTTACCGACTTTCTGCAAGGGTTTCTGGCAATTACCTAAGTTTTCTCGACTTTCTGGTAACCCTAGGTTATCGTATGTACAGGTTTTATTCGATTTAGTGCCCAAAAAACCATTAAGAAAGACTTTTTTGCATGCGAAAAATTGTAACCTCTAATTTTACTGATTTTTTTCTCGGACGTTACTAACTCAGAATACCTGGTTAATAACGTCACAACAACTTGGTTTTAAATAGGGTTCTGTCCTAAGGTCGATTTTTGTACCAAGTTTGATTTAAAAATAGATTCTTTCCAAAATACTTTGCCTTGTGAAACTTATGTTTTCGTGATAATTTGATCTCTGAAATGGATTTCAGGCTCACTCACAGATCCTTCTCTAGCCACGACGTCCATCTCATTACCGTGTTTTTGCCAAAGGAGTTTCGCTAAATGATTGTGAGTTTTCCTAGCCTGAATGATTGAATTTTATTACTAGTGTTACAGTAAAAACTGAACAATGCCCACTCAGACCAGTAGGGGTGGTCCATTTTATAAGGGCTTTACCCTCACAAAGTTAAATTAACAAGTTCTTACATATAGCTGTCTATCAGACTTCAAACTTGATCCTAAATTACTTATAGAGACTAAACCTGATAATAAGATATAAAGGGCGCCTGGTTCTTAGAAATTGACATCCTGGGGCAAGAACCAATCCCTAGGATCGTAAGACATCTTATGATACTTTAAAAAAAGGTTAACTTAAAACCACTTACTCAAATCTTTATACTAAACACATCTTTATACATGTTAATAATTTAATAAAGCTGATTTTATGAGATTAATAGGTTAGTAAAATACTCACTGCATTTACTCAAATATATCCATACGATTTGGTAAACCCTAACTCCTAACTGAGTACTCGTATGTATACTTACAAACTAAGTTTATACATTAATTTAGGTTAAGATATAATTAAATAAAAAGTATTATTAGGCTGTAATATATATACAAAAATAAATAAATAAATAACCTTTAATAAAATCATTACAATAAATAATATTATCTACATAATCATGCAAATTTTTAATATTACATACACACTTTAATATATACGATTATAAATAAGAAAATGTAAAATGTCCATTGCTCTTTTAGTGTTTACTTAACTTCGTTGTGTTATTTAACTTTACACTGTAGTATTAATGAAATAGATTACTGTGTAACATCTACACAGTTTAAAGTCAAACAATAAAGTTTTGACAATTTATTAAATCCCAGTTTATTATGTCTTTGGTGTATTGGTAATTTTATGAGGCTGTTCGCGTTAAAATTAAATATTATAACTCTTTGGTGTTAAATTAATTAAATTTTTACAGACGAATTAATCATCCGATTCTTTACTTATTTCTAATTTTTCAATTACCTACTTTAAATTTATTCTTACTAATTTTTTATTGCCTTTCTTTCTATCTCTTAATTGAATTCTTAAATCTTATAAATAAAAATTCCTTTCCATATACAGTACTATAATCTTCTTGTTTTATAACTCGAAAAATCCTTCAAGTCTCTAGACATTAATAGATTTTTCTTGTAAAATAGGAATGATTATAGAATCATTCTTATAAACTTGTTCCTTCTTAATATCTATAATTAGTTAAAATTAAATTGTTTTTTTATTAATTTTTTCATCCAAAATGAACATTAAGGAGGACCTCTTTAACACTTTAATGACTTAAATATCACTTATTATATATTAATTTGATCAAATGTAAAATTTATTTTATCTAGCCTTAAGCTTAGAAATATGAATTTATAGTTTTATTAATATACTTGTTTAAAAATATCTATTTTGATGTTTTGCCGAAGTTCAAAATGTTGTTGTCTATTATTTTAGTAAACATATGCAGGGTTGGAAGCTTGGTTGAGAAAGGTAGAACTAATTGATAATTGTGCACCGCAAGATTGCATCACTCACACATTTTAAAGAAGATTTACTTTAATATTTTGTATAAAAGTTTAACAAAATCCTTTCTGAGAATAATTAAGTAGTAAATTACACTTTAAGGTAGTAAATGTATTGTGTTGAGTCTTTTATAAAACAGCTACTCAAAGTTAGTGCTCTAGGTCTTATCCTAGAAGGCCCTAAGAACTCCACTTAGGCTCTAGGTCTTTGCACTGAAACTTTGCATAAGATTTAGGGCTCTAGGTCTTATGCTAGAAGAGCCTAGAGAACTCTACTTAGGGCTCTTAGGTCTTTGCACTGAAACTTTGCATAAGATTTAGGGCTCTAGGTCTATGCCTAGAAGAGCCCTAAGAACTCCACTTAGGGCTCTAGGTCTTTGCACTGAAATTGTATATTTTATATATATTATATATATAATATATAAATATATATATATATATATATATATATATATATATATATATATATATATATATATATATATATATATATATATAATGCCCGTTTAGAGCCTTGTGGCTCATCAGGGATAACTGGGAACAACCTTAAATGGTAGTGACAGCTGTGACTCTCAATCACAATAATCATATATACTCTGAGAGCGTAATCTGGGATGCGAACCCTAGACCTGCTCGGTTCTGTTGTGTCAAAGGTAGTATAATAAATGCCTTAACAATCTCGACCACGGAGGCGCGACCACTATGTTTTGCTTTCTAGGAATATGTAATAAGTTTAAAATTTGTTTATCTCTAGACATAATAATATGTTAGTTTTTTTTGGGAGCGAATAAAAATTATTCAAAATTTCCGACCTAGTAAATATATCCCGGAAAGCGAAACATAGTGGTCGAGATTATTTAGGCATTTATTATACTACCTTTGACACAACAGAACATAACAGGTCTACAGTTCGCATCCCAGGTTACGCTCTTAGAGATATATGCTTATTGCTCAAATAAATTATCGCCAACTTTAGAAAACACTTAGACCGTCACAGTTGCCAAAATACAAATAAAATTAACACGCAACAGCTTGCTAAAATAAAATAATCGACGCTACAGCTAATATAATAAATTCATTAAAAAAATTAAAGGGAGACACTCTAATGTTTTTAGCTCGAAAGCCTAAACTGGTCTTAAGTTATAATACAAAAGATTACAAATATCATTTACTTTACCGATTTTTAAATTCTGGGTGCATTACGCTGTCAGGAGTGCTCAAAAAACGAATACCATTGCTCTTAACTTTAAATTTGTTTAAAATATTGTTTATATATTGTCATGACTCTGGAATTTTTTTATAATTATTTTATTATCGCACTACTGCCACTCTAAATTTCAAAATAAATAAAAACACTTTCCTTTAAAAGTAAATTTTATTTCAATTTAAGCCTGCATTTTTTAAGATTTTCTGAAATATTGTTAATTATTATTCTAATGATGTGGGAAAAGGACAATTACCTCTTATTTTGTTTCGGTTATTAACTCTTCTAATACTTTATCTGAAAATAATCACTTCAAGATACTATTTCTCAGCAATTTTCATAGATTTTCCTCTAACTTAAAATGAAATTAATGACTTATTCTCGAGTGATTAGAATGTAATACAGAGTAATTGTAAACGCGTTAATTGTTTAGTGAATTGTTGTTGTCCAGTAATTATTTCAATTTGAATATTTTATGATTTTTGAAATATTGGTTTCATTTTAGCGAATTTCTTTTGAAAAAGTCGCTAATAGGCTGGCTTTGGATCCGAAAGCGCGTTTAAAATCCGCTCCAACCCTGTGTTCGTATTAGGTTTTGTACACATACACACACACACACACACACACACATACATATATATATATATATATATATATATTTTGAGGACACAAACCCTAATGATAACCAGGTTGTTGTGACGTCATTAAACTGGTTTGCTGAGTTCAGTTCGGAACCATAACACTTTTACTTTTTTTATAATTTTTATCCTAGGTTTCTCGGGGAAACAGGCTGCATAATTTTATTTATTATCATTAACTGAGTTTTGTATAGGTGACACTGTTGAAGCATGGCTGAAAGACGCCAAGTAGAACGAACCATGTACTGTGACTGGATGTTACTGTATAATACGACACACGGCTAAAATCAATTGACAGCCCGCCAAAATCTCAATGCTTTCAACCCTCTTTTTTTAATAAAAAAATCCCTTCTTTTATGTAACAAAAAAAAATCCCTACTCTGGCAACACTGAAAGTCAGGTTATGTTTTGAATTTCATTATTTGTTTTTATTTGATATCGTATTTTTTATTTTTAAAAATTATTTATTTACTTTTTAAAAAGGAATATTGTTGTATCTTATAAATTTCCAACTAAGTGTTGCTGTAAATTTGTTCGGGAAGTATGAATTAAGTGGAGTTAAAGTTGTTAATTACGTAATGCAATGGATCATAATAGTTCTTCGATAAAAGTTTGACGATTTAAATAAATTGTCAAATATAGGCACTCAGATCATATTACAACTTCGCAATAATTGGATGAATTGAACTGATTGGAATGAAACGAAACGAAATCAAACAGATCAATGAGCACAATAAAAGAGACGCGAGGTTACAAATATTTACAACCAGTGTTGCATTTTTATGATTTTATTTACGAAAAAGGTATTTTTTTATACCGAGGTTGGCATGAGGTGGAGGGGGAAAGAGCGGGGTCGGTCTGAACCAATAGAATTCTTTCCCTCACAGATTTTTGGCGCGCTGTCAATTGATTTTAGCCGTGTGTCGTACTATAGTAAGTGTTATTGCTTCAACAATGAGACCTAAATTAAAAACCTCATTTTTAATTTCACACGTTGGTGTGAAAGAAATCAATCATTCTAAAGTAAATTCGCTCGGCTTGTGCTCTTCCACACTAGACTTATTTATAATGATGTTTGTTTTTACAAATTGCAATTGGTGCATTGATTAATTGACGGTCTAAAGTCTGATTTTGGACATTGCATTCAGACAAATAGACTCGTACTGACTGTTAATAGACGATTAAAGAAGAGTAACCTCAAAAATTTTCATAGGCTAAAGGTTTAAAAAAAATTGCTTTATCTTATAATATGTCTATAGATGTTTGGGTTCTTAACCAACTCTTAACAGCCTATTCCTTTTCATGGGAATATACAAAAAACTGTTCTTTATCAAATAAAACTATTTAAAAAAGTGTATTTCCAGAATGAGCGTAGATGGGCTTTATTTTAAATAGTTAAATTATTGGCAAATCAAATTATTTTAACCTAACTAGAGGCAATCATCAGTGCGAAACCTAACACACATGTAACAATAGAAATTCTATTATAAAAAAAATACGAAAAAAAAATTGTATAATAAAACATTGTATAATAATTGTTTATAGATTGTTTTTAAGTCTAGTTAGACCCTAACCACGTTTGTAGTTAGGTGATTTCTTGACATAATGTTTTTAACAATCGCTGTATTTGGTTTTGATTTTATATGAATTACAATAGAAAGGACCTTATGTAATGGATTCATTTTCAATTCTTATGAAAATGGATCTCATTTAAATGTGCTAAAAATTTGCAAAAAGGTGTATTTGCCATAAGTCTTTATGGTTACGACCCCTTATCTATATCTTTGGACCCCTTATCTATATCTTAGGACTCCGAAAGCCTCCTTTGATTCCATATAGTGCATAATCTTTAGAAAAATTGTAATTTTACGTATAGAATATATGGACTAAGGGGAAATTGGGGGGGGGGCTTTAGTTGGTCTGTGAGTAAACATAGGGGGTTGTGTCTACTAAGACTTTTGATCAGCATGCCTAACAATATCTTATGCAAAGTTTCAGTGCAAAGACCTAGAGCTCCACTTAGGGCTCTAGGTCTTTGCACTGAAACTTATATATGATAAGTTTATATATGATAACTTATATATGCATAACTTACTTATGCATAAGATTTAGGGCTCTAGTTCTTATGCCTAGAAGAGCCCTAAGAACTCTACTTAGGGCTCTAGGTCTTTGCACTGAAACTTAGCATAAGATTTAGGGCTCTAGGTCTTATGCCTAGAAGAGCCCTAAGAACTCCACTTAGGGCTCTAGGTCTTTGCACTGAAACTTAGCATAAGATTTAGGGCTCTAGGTCTTATGCCTAGAAGAGCCCTAAGAACTCCACTTAGGGCTCTAGGTCCCTAAAAGGTTTGGGTAGGGTGTAAGGGTTCTGTAGTTAAAGTTAGGGGGCTTGTGTCAATTAAGGCTCTTGATCAGCATGCCGAAGACTATCTTTTATGCGATGTTTTAGCAATTTATGCCGAGATCTATTGTCCACAAGGATTTTTTTGAGTAGTTTTGTGTAATACTTCGAAATTTATGATTTTGAATGAGCACCAGTGGAGTTGTTCATAACGAAGAAAAGACTCTCTCCACAAAACTATAAATTTATTCAAAGCGCTTTCAACCTACATGAGGCCATCATCAGTGCCTGTACAAATAAGTAAAAATAATAAAATTAAAAACAGTTATAAATGTTTAAAAATCAAGTCGCTAAACAGTAAAGACAATAAAATAAAAATTAAATTAAATTAATTAATTAATTAAAATCAAATGATGATGGTTGACCCTCATGTAGGTTGAAAGCGCTTTGAATAAATTTATAGTTTTGTGGAGAGACTCTTTTCTTCATTCCTTTCACTTCGAAATTTGTTATTTCCTATCTGTTCTTCTAGGGAATCCTCCCTAATAGTATGAGGTTTGCTAGCTTATCCTTTTAAAATTTCTGGATACTAGTAAAATTGCCCTGATTTTGAAACGTCACGTTAGTTTTTCTTTAAAATTTTATTGGTCTCTTTTTGGACTTTTTGGAACCTGCATATTTATTCCAATAATATTACATAGCTTATCTTCTCTTATACGGCCACAAGGAATGTATTTTTTTCACATACCTTTACTACAATGAAGGAATTTATTTTTAAAAAATTATTAAGTGTTTCTTATAAATATTCTATTAAATACAATATTTGCAATATGTACGCCTACGGAGACAACACGACAGTCTCTGTGTTTACAGTATTAAGGTTATTACAGGTTTGCTTAACTTTAACTTTATTAGAAACATTTATAACGCTCAAGAATTTAATGTAAATAAGTTTATCGGTATTTTCCCATAAGGGTATTATTGTAGTAGTTAAAGCCTGCAGTAGGCAGCGGAATGCGCCCCAGGTACATTTATAATGTGCAGTTTTGTACAACGTTTTTTTTGGCGCTTTTACAAGAAGCAGTGTGGTGCATCTTAAATTACTTAGACATTGCCTATGGGAAGTAAGTTCATTCATAAGTTATGGAACTTGTTTCCGTGTCACTATGTGGATTTAAAATAAACTATGCGTTTTAATAATAGCTGGAATATTTTAGCTTTTTCCCGAACGAAATTTCAGAAGTGCTATACTTGAAAAATTTCTAATATAAACAGTCTGTCCTTTCAATATATTATCCTTTTATACATTAAAATAATTGTATAACCGATTATTATTTTCTTTGTAACTAAATTAGTTTACCTGCTATTATACTAACTAAACAATTAAATGATTAACGAAACAAAATACTAAAACAGAAGCTTCGGGATGTAAATTGGGACTGTACCGTAAAATATGTCCGTGTGACATATTTTTCCGACACTTATTTTTTTCGATTTTAATCTTATTAAATAAAAAAAATTTATAAAAAAATAATGTGTCATCAGACGCATACTAAGGCACTTAAATATTTGCTAAATACTAATTTGGCATATATTTATTTATTCTTTACTATAAGCTGTTCATCAGTGTCAAGGTGGCCTGGACGCGATATATTATGCACCAATTTCGGGATAATTAGTCTTTTATTTAAATGTGTTTTATTCCTCTCTGAAGAATTTGTTCTTCTATTTAAATAAACACAAAGCATAAGTAAAGTAATTTTATTGCACAGCCGCTGGAGCAAAGCTCGAACGCGGCACTGAGTCAGTACTAACTTTTTATATTATGAACTCTAATCTTTTTTATTATTATTATTATTTTTTTTATTTTTTTATTTATATTAATTATAATAATAATTTAAATTAAATAATTATTATTAATTAATAATAATATATTTTTTTATTTATATTATTTCTTTTTTTTGTTATTGTTTATTTTTATCAAACCTCATATTAATAATTTTAAATGATTATTTCATTTAACAATAAAAAATTTTAAGAAATAAAAAATAAAACAAACCTTTTATCAACTCAATTTTCTGGCCTAAATATTTTTTTTTTAAATTTACTTTTAAAAGTTTTAAACGGAAAAGTATTTAAAATACTGTCGGGAAGTAAATTACATAATCTGGGAGTATTGAAAGAGGCATTTAAGCTCCATTTTCACGATAGTTTTCGAACGCTTTCTTGGATCAAAATGAAACTTGGTACAAAGATCAACCTTGTCCCGAACTCTATTGTTTATTAAATATGTGTGACGTCATTAACCCACAAAAATTACCTTACAAGCATTTCAAGAAATCACAAATCTTCATATAGTGTTTAGATTTGGCTGAAATTAATACACGCATACTACAATGTATGGTTCATCAACCATACATTGTAGTTCCATTTTATTATTAGCATTAATTCTGGTTTTATTGATTGACATATACATATCAAGCAAAACATGTCATTAATTAACACAATGTAAAAAAATCAAGTTTTTTCACTATAGTGTAATACACGGCTAAAATCAGTTGACAGCTTGGGAAAATAATACCAGGGAGCCAATGAGGTTATTCCGAGATTTTAAATCACGCCCACCATTCAAATTGGACCAACCTCATTGGTTCCTTAACAATATTTTCCCACGCTGTCAACTGATTTTAGTTATGTGTTAAACTATAATACATTTGAAAATTCGCTTTTATCTTGGCAGTATGCCGCTTATATAAACCAATAATATGGTGAACTGATAAAGTACAATAACCATGTGGCCGCGAAGCGGCCCCCAGCGCCGAAGCTGCAAAGCGGCAAAGAGACCGAAGGCCCCTTGTTTTCCTTCTATATGTATACATACAGAAATATGGACAATCTTCTCAATTTTCTTCTTTTAAGATTTTTTTTATTTTCATTGTATAAGATATTGTTTTTTTCTCTTTAATCGTCTATTGCAAAAAAGCACAGAAGTATCTAAAAAGTTACTGATAATCCACACCATAAAAGCTGATACCCGTACATCTTTAATAATAAACTAATTACCTTTTTTATTGAATACAAATAATTACAATTTGTACTAATTTTCATCAATACCTTCAAAATTTAAACACGAATTAAGTAAATAACATTGACGTCTAATAGTAGTTATGTATGTACGAAGTTAAGTTGAACATAAATCGTTGAAAGCCTGTAAATCATACATGCAATTAATCATAAGGGTCTGAAAATTAATTAAATAATAATAATTCGAACCTATTTCCAGTTATAAATTAAATATTTAAACGTAACTAAAGTAAACAAAAAGTCGTTTAAAACAATTTTTTCCAAAATTTAAGCACTTGTAACTTAAATTATAAGAATGTGAAACATATACTTGATAACACATTGTGAACGTAGAACATTCTAGATCTCAAATTTAAGCATCTTCGGTAAAGAAATTATCTACTAATAAAATGATAACTAATAAAAAACCTTGTAGGAGACAATGTTTCTCCATAAGCAGCCAGGTAATGAATGACTGAATCGATTTATTTGTTATCCTGTAAAACCATAAAAGCCGAGAAGTTTTCTTCCGTTTCTTATTAGTTTAATTACTATCGGATGAGATGTACGTTTTTTGAAAAAAAATCTTAAAAATTTAAATAAAATCTAATAGAGTTTAAATTGAATACGAGTTTATCCCTGTATGTAATCAATAAGTATACTGTTTCATCTCAATAAGGCTGGTATATGTTGGGTTTATGTTGAAAGGTATATGTTGGGTTTATGTTGAAATAATTATTCTAAACAGCATGCACCTGGATGGGTGACCGCTGGGAATAAAATGGAAGTTTAAATGATCGTTTGAAACTTACCTCAGTCTTAGTCATGATATATAAGACTCACATACATCTATTTATTCTTCTCTCCGGTTAGTTTTATTTTAGCTTTAATTTCTTGTTTTTATACTATTTTTGTATGTTTTGTCATTTTTATTTTTTGATTCTTCTTTTTAGTGTTTTCTAGTGTATTTTACTTTTTGTTTTTAGGCACTGATTATGACCGTTTAGGTTGAAAGCCGGTTTTGAATTTTGTTAGATTAACTTTGTAGAGAGGCTTTTTTCGTATTGATTATTATAATACACTCCACCTCCGCTTTACACTAATAACCTAAAATGGAAGTGTTTACTATCTAAAGACGAGTGAAGCGATTTCCAAAGTCGTACTGCAATATATACATTGTGCAATAAACATTTTTGTTTTGCAGTGTACTTTATCTGAAGACCTTATTTTACTAAAAAATAATACGAGCGGAACATGTCCGATGATGTAATGTAATATTCGGCGATTATCACATTATGAGGACGATCGAAGCGTATCTGAAGTGGAGAGAATAAGTGTAGGATTTCCGATATGGTGAGGAAAAGTTCCAAGGTACCCCATACCCGATTTTTTACTCTAAAAACCAAATTTCATCTTATGCTGGAAACCAATTCCATGCGGTATTGATTAATCGTGTAAAAAGCAATAATTATTTATTTATAAATTGTTTTTCTTACTGTGGTCTTGTTGCAAGGTAGAATTCTATATATATCGTACAGATGATAGCGAGGTTTCTCCCTCCTGTATTGACTACAATAGGACGACCCGTCCTAAGTATTTTTCAGAAATATGCTTAGATCATGCCATTGTTAGGTTCAGTGCTATACAATGGTCATCCTCCGTAGATTTGCATTGTTTATAATAATGTCTACGTTACTCATCACAAATTAATGTTTTAAAGTCATAGAGATATTTACTAGAGTGGGCATAGTCTATCACAATACCTTGAGAGGCCTGAAACATCTCTTTGGGGCTCTCAGAGCTCTGCGTAACCTCATTGAAACCTCCTTCAAGAGTAAGTTAAGATTATGGTAAGCAATGTTAGTTTCAACTTCCCGTACATTTTTTGTGTTTTGATTTTATTTTTAACGTTCTACTATTTAGGTAATTTTGTACTGATGATTTGATTTAATTTATAAGCGATGGTGTCAGGTTACTTTTTCGATGTTTCAAAATTTAAGCTATATGGCCTCACTAGTAATAATATCTCTATGTTTAAACTGGTATCATCCCAATGTGGTCTACATTTTATGTGTTTCGTAGGCTAAGCTTTTTTCAAAACTCATCTACTCTATATGGATAAATGTAAGACTAACATCAATGAGTTATTATTTGTAATAAGCATACACATGGGCGTAGTTCGTGTTGCCCCAGGGTTGCTTTTAGGAGGGCATCATATGTATATGTATATATATATATATATATATATATATATATATATATATATATATATATATATATACATATATATATATATTATATATATAATATATATATATATATAATAATATTATATATATATATATATATATATATATTGTGTGTGTGTGTGTGTGTGTGTGTGTATGTGTATGTATGTATATATGTATGTATTAGAAACAATTATAATAAGGTTTATTTTTTCTAAAAAAAAAACAAAAACCTAAAATACAAATTCAAATAATATCACCTTAAAGTTAATATGTCGAACTAATAAACCAAATTACTTAAAGTTACCTTTAAGCTCTAAATTATTATAAATAAAAATTAAAAAATTAATTAACTATTTTTATAAAATTAAAATTGAAATTAATTCTATAGTTATTTAAAGAAAAGCTTTTCTTTGCCTGAACCAAGGTTTTTTATATAATTTTTGCAACAACCTAACTTGGCTAGGGGAGGGGGGTCCTCCCCTGGCTACGCCGATGACCATACACATTATTTTTTACTTTTTTCTCACCTACTAACGTAAGTATATTGGAAAAGTATTGTGTTAACATCGAAATCCCGCTATTTATAAGTGCTGAGTCATAAAGAGATAGCTCTCTGTAAAACTGATTGTTAATAAGTCAGTTACTCGTTAAACTTTATTCATATTCACGTAATTTGTTTCAAAGTCGTTAAAGTTCAGTTATAGTTCATTTTAGCGAAGTTTTTGAATCTATTAAACCTAATAGTCTTAAATTAGTTTTATTACTTCACAACACGTGTTATTTCATTTTGCATATATTAAGACAGCTAAACTGCTTTTTTTGTGAATTTCTATCAAATAATGACGCGTATAAGATTGTTTGGACAACCAAAGAGGAGGGAGGGATCGATTCCACTGGCCTTTTGATACCAAATAAATATTTCTTGAAGTTATATACATCTATATAATATATATATATATGTATATATATATATATATATATATTATATATATATATATATATATATATATATATATATATATATATATATATATATGTGTGTGTGTGTGTGTGTGTGTGTGTGTGTGTGTGTTGTGTGTGTGTTATATATTTATATATAATGTTCACATATTACTAAGAATTTAAGGAATATTTCATAAAATAATAAATTTAATAATGACATCCATTTTTAGGAAATTTATAAGCTTTCCAGCGATAGTAAAATCGTGGATCTAAAAATTACCGATTTATTGAAGGGAGATTGCACCACCTGAAAAATCAACAAACAATAAACTACACCGAAACTGTATCCGATTTACTGGTGAACCTAAATTTGTTGCAAATTATCTCTAGAATCGCCTCCTGTAATTTTATTGTATCTATCCAAAGAATAGATACAATGTCGAAAAGTATACGAAAGGGTCAAACAGAAGTTAAGAGTCGGTGCTGGCATCTAGCGGCAGCTCTGAAACTCTAACAATGTAAACTCATCGAACTTTCCTTACCATAACATGTGTACCACTTTTCTAAGTTAATATTGATAGATATGATACTATCTCATTCTTTATTGCCATTTTTACGACACGAGTATTTACTTCAAACTGGTCATTATTATATAAAGCAAATAGTTGGATTTATCAGTTTAGTGCCAGAAGTAATTTACAGAAACAAGGCGACTAGCGCTCCTGTTAACTGCTGCGGAATTAACCTTTTCTTGTCCGAAATAATAATTGTTAGGAACATATTCCTTTGTCTATTTATTCTTTGTATGCATCGCCAAACATACATATATAGATATATTTCTATGTATATGTTACCGTTAAATCCGGAAATTACTTAATCAATCAGCAAAGTCATAATAAAGTACAACTATACAATTTACTTGCTAGTCCATTAAATGACTAAAGTTATATACATCTATACAGATATATGTATATATAGATTAAATTATTAAATATATAAGTCCTTAATAAACTACTAAACTTTTATAATAGTTTAGGTTACCATTTATTTTTAATCTAAATATTTTTTTATTAAAAATAAATAGAGAGGTTGGTTCTGTTTTCTGTATTTATCTAAAATAAATAATTAGATTAGGTTGGTACTGTTAATAAGTATGTCATCTAAAATGTAGAGCTAAAACTTGAAACAAAATGTATCTTTTATGTATATTTATGCTATCCAGAATAATAAATAAATAAATAAATAAATAAACCATTTATTAGCACAAATATTTTGTGTTTTTTTTTACATTTTACATATATATAATATATATATATATATATATATATATATATATATATATATATATATATATTATATAATTATTTTTAAATTTTCATTTGTGCCGTTCGGCTTTAAGCCGTGGCTCCTCAATGAGGTTCTTTTTTGGAGTTCATGCATGCACTTCGTAACTACTACAATACACATACTAATACTATCATGATATTATTATTATTATTATTGTATCCTGCTAGTAGTACACCATTACAGCGCTATTAGCAGTACTATTAGATTATTATACTAGAACTAATACTAAACTATACTATAATATAATAAATACTATTAAATTAGGAATTTATAACTAATAAATACAACAGTATAACAATACAAACACAAATAATTATGACAAAACTTGATTTTACATTACATCATACACAAAACAAACATAAAACTGCATTTTACCTTAATTGTAAACTTATATTTACTCTCTACTATTTTCCTACTATTCTATATTTTCTCTCTTAATGTTCTTATTACATATTCATAATTATTTTATTTTTTAATACATTCCTTACTTTAATATCTTTATATGTTACTTTTATCTTTATTGAATTTCTAATTTCCATATTCGTATTTTTTTTTTTATTATTATTTTGGATTTATCTATAAATAATTTTTATTCATGCAATTTATGTTCATTATTTAATTACAGAATGATGTTACTCTTTGTAAAGCCAAGCGTTTCTATATATTTCTCCCATCCTGATCCACTCTTTCCTCTCCCACGCGACCCTCTGCCATGTTTCCTCACCACAAATCTTCCTCATCTCCTCGTCCCATCTTATCCTAGGTCTCCCTCTATTCCTTTGCCTATCTCTCGGATACCACTGTATCATCTTTTTTGTCCACCTATCATCTTGACTTCTGACAATATGTCCTGCCCATCCCCATTTCCTCTCGCTTATTAATCCAGAATAATAAATTTATATTAAAATTGATTTATAATTATAAGTTAAGTAGGATATTTTTTGAAATTGCTTAAAAATGTGCAATACCTAATATGTACTCCTATCTAAGAGTAACAAAATGTATTACCACCAATTTATTAAAACCAATGTTCATTTATCATAAAATTAGAGAAAAATAAACTCATCATGTTACACTGTTTTCAAATTTACCCGTTTTTATATTAAATAGATTCCTAAGTTACATATTATTTTTATTATTCCTCTCAAGGAACTTGCAAGAATATTATATATATATATATATATATATATAATATATATATATATATATATGTGTGTGTGTGTGTGTGTGTGTGTGTGTGTGTGTGTGTGTGTGTGTATGTATAATTTAAAAACTCGTCTCATTTGTTACTTTATTGTTAAAAATCTCCTCCAAATATTGAATATGAATTTACAAATGTTCAATACGATTTTTGCTTTTCCTCATTTATATCTTAGGTGTACAGAAAAAGTGTTTATTGCAAAAAAATCTGTAACCGGAATTATCCGTTTTAGTTTTTTTAAGATTTCCTGAGTATTTTTCACAAAGTTTTCTGTGTTAATTTTTTTTTATTATCGTATATCCCAGTAAATCTTTAATCTAGTTGGGTTATACGGAAAATAATTGTTTTATGACGTTATTAACTCGTATTAGTGACTTAAATAATCACAACAGTTTCGAGAAACCATACAACACCCACACACATACGTATATACATATATATATATATATATATATATATATATATATATATATATATATATATATATATGTGTGTGTGTGTGTGTGTGTGTGAGTGTGTGTGTGTTGTGTATAAATTCATATATTAGCTGCCAAGAATGAATAATAACTTTTGACTGGGTAATAACTTTTAATAGCCGATGTACAATTAGTACTTTACATCTCTAATAAAATTATTAAATTACTCATAAAAAAGTAATTGTGTCAAATCATGTATAGCGGTATAAGTTACCATAAAAGTATTGTTCCTATAAAAATAATAATTTCAGTCTTTTATAAAAATAAATGTTAACTAATAAAATTATTATAAAGTACTGTTTTTATTATAATTCTATTTTATTTCTTTAATTATTCTTTTAATTTAAACTTTGTTTAATATTTTCTTTATTGCGAATCGTAACTTTGGTTAGTATCCCATATATGTGTAATTATATCATTTTGTATTCTTTCTTTTCCTTACTTGCTTTCATTCTCTTTCTATTCATTGTAGATTCTTCTTTTGGAATTTTATCTTTTACCTCTACAAGTCTGTTAATTACTGGGATGTAACATCATCCAACAATGTAAGATAAAACATTATTTGAAAATGTTAACGTTTAATTAATGCAAAAAGGCATTGCTCGTTAGAGGTTCGGAATTTCTTTGCAGTGATTTTATAGCTTGTAATATCAACGCCTGATTCAGTTGCATGAGATGTTAAACATTGATCTCGAAGGAACTGAGTTATAGTTAAAAGTTTATAAAAGTTTGTTTAGTTTTAAAAATCTATTTTTCAATCTATAACCTTAGATTTTTTAAAGCTAATTGAAAATATGTTAATTCAATAATAACTTAATGTAACAGTCACTGTGATAAATCTGTGCTAACGAACAGACTCATGTTTAAAGTACTATATATATGTATATTATATATAATATATATTATATAATATATATATATATATATATATATATATATATATATATAGACTTACACGCCATTCTGAACGTTATTTTTATGTTAATTTTTTAACGTTATTGTACAAAAATTATTCTTGGGTGGGAGACTAAAACCTTTTTTGAATCCCAGGTTGTTGTGGCGTCACTACTCCAGTTTGCTGAGTAGTCAGCATTTTTTTAATAAAGGAACAAAAGGCCTTAATAAATTGTCCTTAAAGGCCCTAATACATTTTACATTTATTTATAAAAAACCGGTCCAAAGTCAATATCAAAAATACCACAAATAACCGGAAAATCTACAATACGGGCGATAAACAACATATTTCCAGTCGGGTGTTGTTTTTGTTTTGGAGTGCTGAGTCGAATAATGCCAGTGTTTTCAGAGCCGATAATTTTATATATCTTAATATAAAATAATTTTATATATCTTAATATAAAATTAATTTTATAATATCTTAATATAAAATTAATTTTATATTAAATTATATAATTAATTAATTATTAATTAAATTTTATAAAAAATTAATTAATTATTAATTAAATTTTATATATATTACTTTTTTATTATGAAATGAGTGTTTTCTTGTTCTTTAATCCAGTTCTTTCTTATGTCTTCGGTATATGCCAGATAACTTGGGCAGTTCCATTACCACTTGACACACAATTTTTCCCAATTTTTCTAAAGGAATGTGCTAAAAATCCTAAAATTAGCAAAAACCGCATTATTAGCGCGAACAATGCAGTGCAATGGTGCTTTTCGAATGGTGACCAAATTTTTTTATAATGTATGAAATGCATATGCGCAGTTCTTTTGAAACTAGTCGTGCCATTTTATGAGGCATAAACTAGAAACTAGAAACATGAGGCATAAACTATTGAGGCATAGTTTATAAGGCATAAACTAGAAACTTGGCATGAAAGCGATTGAAAGAAAACGCCTGCTTCATGTACGGTACGCAGAATTTGTATCTTTTACAAGTATAATCAACATTTTACTTCTTGTACTAGATAATATCTGTTCTACTTATGGGAATTGCTTATTTTTATATCTATTTACCGTTACTAACCAAATTAATTCTATAATGTTAAGATTTGTAACTTAACTTGGTTCTCATAATTATTTATTCGTACTAAAATTTTCCTGTTGGAGGCTATAAAATGAAACAATACTTAATAGCTTTGAATCATATCACTCGGAAGTCTATATTAAATTTATATAAGTGATCTATATTTCATTTTTATTTTTTTCATTTAATATTCATTTAGTAATTTAGTTCATTTTTTAATTTTCATCAGTTATACAGTAGACATTTTTGTTTCCACGTTTAGTCCAGAACCAAAATGTCACCCTTATTATCCGTTTTAGTTATTTTGAAGACGTCTGTGGTTAAAGACCAATGTATGTGCCAAGTTTTATCTCATTATCAGTATTAGTTAAATTTTTATGGAATGACTTGTATATGTTTTAGCGAATTTTCTTTAGAAAAATCGCTTAAGAGATGGCTCGTGTAGTAGGGGGGGGGGGGCAGAAGTATGTCCGAAATACGTTTTAGAGAGGACCCCAACCACGAAAAAAATACGTTTAGAGAACTTTATATATACATATATATATATATATATATATATATATATATATATATTATTATACGTGCATATGTATATATTAATAAATAATGATTATTTCATTTTGATGATTATTCATATATTTTAATAAATAATGATTCATACGTATAATACGTATATTATATTTATAGTAAAATACGTTTATTTATAAAAAAACATGCAAGTTAATATAAATAATTATTAAACTTATTTAAAATATTTGTATTATTAGAGCAACTATCTAACTTTTTATTGGAGAGACATTTTTTTCAAGCCGGAAAAACGAGCTTGTGCGCAGCAAATTTCTAGCGGTTTATTCGAATATATTTTCTGATACTTTTTGAGTGCTGAATCCAATAAAACCGGTCTGAAGTCGATAAGAATAATCAAAGCTTGGGTTTCTAGGTTCGAATCTTGGTACCGACGCTAAATTGTATCCTTTTTTACAGTATAACTTCAAAATAATTCTGGCGCGGAGGTCCAGAAATTTTTAATTTTTAATTCCAGAAGAGATTTTTCTGTAAAATGCGCGCTTTCTTGACTATCGCAATTAAATTTTTCTAGATATATTCAATAACTTGAACTGTAACATCACAACTTGTTTAATTATTTCGAATTTTGCCAAGGAAATGCGCTAAAAATTAGTTTAAATAAAACTCTGCCGTCCAGTATATAAAAATGTATAAGGGTTAAAGATGCGTATATTCTTTGAAAAATTCAAAAAATTTAAACAAGTTGTGACGCTACCGTTCAGGTTATTAAATATACACCAACCAATTGTGCAAAACTTAAAGTGTTTTCTGTCCATTCGGGTATTGAGATCTAATAAATATTTCTCATGTTGACAATACCTGATCTTCTCGAATGTACAAACTTTGCTTCTTTTTATCTTTTAGAGATTAACAATTTTTATTTTTTTCAGGTGTGTTAAATAAATTAAAGGATTATAGGAACTTAAAGGAAATTAAAAGGAACATAATAACTGTAAGTAAAAAACAAGAATACATTTTTATTAGTTTTTAATACCTTCCTTAAATATTTTTTTTCTTTTTTCCATTTATACCGTAGGTATATAGGAAAAGTATTGTGCTTGCCAAAAAGCCGAAATAGGGGTTTTACCGGCATTGTCCCATTCTGTTAGTTTTAAAATCTTTTGAGTGGTTTTTCACAAATTTGTATGTCTGTTTGTCCGTTATCTTCTTATCTAGTTGAAATTTAGAGAGTTAAAGCCTTAGTTAAAACCTGGTAAAAAATCAATCTTTAGGCCTAAACGGGCCAATATTTTTATGACGTGATTAACCGACACTTAAGACTCATAAAAAATGTCGAAAATGCATTAAACGAGAACAATTATCGATTTGAGATTTAGCACGCCTTAAGTAATTAATGAGAAAAATATTATGTGCCAAAATTCATCTTATTAATAGCATTAGTTCGATTTTTATTCAATGACTTGTGTACGTTTTTAAAAAAATTGCGAAAAATCCAAAAATAATCCAATTGAGCTGGAATTTTGTACAGGTATATCCCTTTGTGTGATAAATAAGCATGTTTCAATACTGCAAGTATATCTACGGTTTTTGTTAGATCATAAAAGTTTCAGCAACATCGTGCGAGGTCAGTGCCTGAATAGGTGACCACTGTCTAAAGACAAGCGAAGCAAGTGTATAACATGTTGCTGAATAAATTTGGTAATATTTATATTCTGAGGACGAACAAAGCGAGTACGGATTAGTGAAGAAGAGCGTAGCAAAGTCGATGTGGTGGGAAAAAGTTCCGAGGTACCCCGTATCCGTTTTTTTTCTAAAGTCATACTTGATAAAATATCCCGTATTTAGTTTTTTGTGAAACATAACACTATGTTTCCTGGTTTGACTAATTATTGTCAAATTCCACCACTCAAACACTACCTGCAACAAAAATCAAATGTTATATTCGCTTTTAAAGCAATCTTTTTCTACATAATTCTAATGTAATAATAATAACTGGTGATCACTAAAAGTAGATTCAAAGGGTGTTAATTTACTCTGGTAAAGAAAAATGAAAAAAAGAAATGTAAAGAAAGCAGGAACACTTTTTGATGAAAAACTGAAAACAGAGAAATGTTGGGTACTACTAACATCTGGATGAAATATGCCCTCCGATTCCCTTTAATTTCCCTGAGGAAATGTTACTTTGAACTCGGCTGTTTTTTTGAACTGGTTTAATAATAAAAAAATGCATATCTTTGACACCAGCTTCTCTAATATGAAACGTGAAGTGAAAGGCTTCTGGGAGATGTCAACAAAAAGAAAAACATTAAAGGGGAGAATACAAAAGATTGATATGTTATCATAAGATGTATAAGATGTTTGCTAGGTCGGAGTACAATCATAAAATTCATGCATATTTATACTCGCACAAATATAGCAGGTGAAATATTTCAGGCGCAAAAGCATATGGTAAAACACATCCTTAATAATATGGGTATAAATAGTGCTGGATTAAAGTAATTTATCCTTAGTCTCACTTTTAAGTTTATAGAATTCACACATTTTTTATAAATTAAAAACAATGACATTAATTCTATAAGTTAATAAGCTATAAAATTAAGCTATGGCCATTTCACCCAACACTGTGGGCATCATCAGGCTAATAACCTAAACACTCTTTAGAGTTTTTCGATTGTTGGGATCTGTAGGAGCTGAAACTTCGAAATTAGATAAAAAAGTGGTTACATTTTGATCTGATGCAATGCTTCCTCCTCCTTTCACGTAGTAGGAAAGCAAATTTACTTAATTTAAATTTTTACTTTCCCTTCACTTATACTGTATGCATATAGGAACTGTATTATTTTTGCATTAAAATTCCAAAACCGAGATTTTGTCTGAATTAGTAGTTTTAGATGTATTGAAAACCTGAATAAATTATACCACTTTGACTGTCTGTATGAGTTTGGCTGGTATCATTGCAACTCCCACATTTGCTATGCCGTGGAGTTGAAACTTGGTATAAAAACTATCAATAACTGTCAATAATTATCTGATCAATTTTAAATTCCTGAATATGTCCAACAAATATGCCTAGTTTTATATTCTCATCAGCATTACTTCGATTTTATCAAATAATGTATATAGATTTTTTTTTGGAAAATGGAAAACACATTTAATGAGTGTTTAGCACGAAATATTCTTGTCGTAAAGTTAACAAATAACACGGTTAATTTTAATTTGCCAAGTATATAGACAGTTTTTGTTAAATCCTTAAGCAGTATCGAGCGGAGTCAGTAGACTGATGGGTGACCGCTGGAATTAAAACTGATCTTATTTGTCTGAAGACAAGTGAGGCGAGTCAGAAGTGGTGAGAGGATAACCGTAGTGTATCTGATAAGGCAAAAGAAATTTCAAAGTAGCCAGTGCCCGATTTTTTTTTTTTTTAAATCGGGTACTTACATTTTTAATTCAGGGGTAATTTAAATTTTTAAATACTTTGAGAATATTTTTAATAATCCTGGAATTAACTCATAAGTGTGGAAGCAAAATCAGGCGTCGGATTTAGAATCCGAATTAGGCAACGCAATTGGGGACTAACTTGGATGCAGCCGATTTATCTCATGATGGCATGGTTTTATGGGCATTTTGCCAAAACACTAATTACTATCAAAACTGCTAGACATGCTTCTAGTTCATTAATCTGATTTATGCCCAATTGTGGTCAAATCTATGAGAAAACAAATTATTGAAAGGACATCTTATGTTAAAATCTCAAGGTTTATTCAAGAATATTCTAGAAAATCTATGATCAAATTCTATTTATAAATAAATATTAAAGTTGGTTTTATTAGAGAACTCTTATCTAGAGGTTAAAGTATAAGCTAAAAGTACTGAAGGATTTTGTTTTAAATATTTTAATAAGCATGCAATTTAGCAAATACTTATTATATGTTGTCACTTGAAATTTTTTAAGAAGAATTCAGATTTCTATAATAATTGTATGTATTAAAGATTCAACCTTATAGCAATTAAGATACCTGGAAGCTTCGGACTTTCATATGAACAAGTTTTTGAGTCATCACTGCGAAAAGAAAATAAGTCGGACTCATCCTTGACTCACCTTGACTCGAGACCCTGACATCCTTTATCCTTTTTTCGCAAAAAGGTATCGAAATGAAAAATGGCCAAAAATCGCATTTCTTTCTTAGTCAGACGGTTTTGCCTCTTATACCAGACTACTCTCATAATTGGTTTTTAAGTTATACACGTTTATAATAAAAATATTTTCTAACGACTCTTTGTTGCTTCCTTGTTACGAAGCTTATAGAACTGCGTATAAAGGCTATATAATTGTATTCTGTCATCTCTCTCTCTCTCTCTCTCTCTCTCTCTCTCTCTCTCTCTCTCTCTCTCTCTCTCTCTCTTTCTATATTTATATATAATATATATAATATATATATATATATATATATATATATATATATTATATATATAAGCTTAAAGAAAGGTGCCCATAATAAATATAAAGAAACGAAGTATTATCCAAATCTTTTGAAGTATTTCTTCCTTATATAGAAAGCATGCAAGGAGATGGAAGAATTTTAAATCTGTAACATGAGATTTTACAGAATTTTTAAATTTTTGCTACGCAAAAGGCCGTGCGCTCTCTAGCAGGCAGAAGTAGTCTTGCTTTACCGGAGCAACTTGTCAGTCCTTTTTTAAGTTCAACTATGTTTACATAGTTAATTGAAGTATTTTAAAAAAGTATTTAAGAGTAAAAAGAGCACTTATGATACTCTAGTGATAGTGTCACTAAAGACTGTATTGAACCCAGTTGTAATATGAAGCTTGATAAAAATGCTTTTGAAAAGAAAAGAGCCCTTGTCAGTTTGTACAGAGGGGAGAGTCTAGATGTTGTCTAGCTAGGGATTTGATGAATACCAGTCCCTTCATCCCGGACCACCCCTAACAATATCCATTATTACTAGCATATAAATAAAACTAGAGACAGATCTGGAACATTCTTGATAACTGTGTTTCGAGGTGGGAAAGAAACATTATCTACAAATAGACCTCCAACGATATGACGTCATTTTTCTTAGTAAACCGACAGTTTATTATCTTTTCATCTTGGTTATATTAATAGAGGACTGACAATTAAAGATGTCTAGAACCAGCCCTTAAGGCTTAGCTCTCGCTATGACGGGGGATAAAATTGACTAAAATTAAATAAAATCTCTTGTTCTAAGCAAAATATAAATCATCCGAGGTGGGACAAATTTTCTAATTTTAACTCTGCACAGTTTAAGACCTGTTTCAATTTTGTTTATGCTTAAATGAGGCTGCATTTTAACAAGTACAATTTTAAACGCATTTTACAATTTGCAGTAAACACCTAAATAAAGCATACAAATATTAATGTTGCTATGCTCGACATCAGAATATTTAATTAAATGGATGTCTAAGATGTTATTACTTCGGGTTCGCTTCGCTCAACCTCAGAGTAATAAAATAACTCAAAATGTCTAGGATGTTATAAGTACGGTGGCTGATGAAGAAATTAACATGCGAGATGCATCCAATACCACTACAAGATAGGATTAAGCGACTCCCCAGTATGTCGGACCTGCCTCACAATAGACGAAACCGTAGAGCGTACTAGATTGTCCCAAATACAAGACAGAACGATCAAAATTAGATCAAGAACTAAAAATTCAAGATATCCCAGGCAAGTCCTAAAAAAATCACAAAATTAAAAAGTATAATAAATACACTTTATTATATTTAATTTGTAAATAAAATTAACTATTCCTCTTAGCTCCAAAAAAATTAGAGACCAAACCTTAACAGCTAAACCCTGAACGTAAAAAATATAATATTAATATAACCTTTACATCCAGGACCCGCGTGTCCGATCAACTTCATTGAAGTTTTCTGTGGTTTCCCTCAATTTTACAGACAAATGCCCGCTTGATTCATCCAAAGTCACTTCATAGACTGCCTAGTGCATAGGGAACTCTCATTGACACTCCAACTACCTTTACAATATAAACCACCTATGCAAAACAACATAAAAAATATCATCTTTTGATAATCCTGCAAAAAAATAAAGTACCTAAACCAAAAAATATGAAATTATCCTTAACCCCAACAAATCCCCTCACACCTCAAAAAAAAATCATACAAAAAAAAGAAATAAATAACTAAAATAAAAATAAAGAGGCACAAGTTACCCCAAATCTATTAATAAAATATGACTCCGCTTTACTCAAAATAAATATTGTATACTTTTGCTAATAAAGAACTTGTTTAATAAATAAATAAGTACGTTTTTGCTTTGCTCGGCCTTAAAATGATGAATTAAACTAAGGTACATAAAGAACTAAAGAGTTATATGTTCGGTCTCGTTACGTTTACCCTCAAAGTGATAAGTAATGAAGTGATAAAATGATAAATTTAAGGAGCTTAATTAAAGCTTTGGAAAATTTACTGTAGATAGCTATTTATTTAGGTACTATGAAAATATTATGGTAGTATGTTCACAAAACCATTGAAAAATACCTGCGGTCAAAGTTGTTAGCGTAATTTCAATAAAATTTCGTAATTTTCAATAAATCCTTTCAATAAATATTTTATTTGTTCTGTTTGTATTTTTTGTGGCAAAATGTATTTGAAATTTCTACCGTAATTTTTTAGTCGTGTTAACAAAATTATAGATGGGATTTAAGTATCGTACCAATAGAAGTATATTCTCATTGATAAAAACCAAAACTAAGCTATCCGCCGTAACGTTTTTTCTTACTATTCTTTCGTATAGTATATTTAGCGTTCCAGCTAAATGTTATTCTATAAAAAGCAGTAAATATTTTGTGAATTCAAAAGTCAATTTCTTCAAAATGGCGGCCGATATTGAAATTAAATTTAGTGGGTCTATTTGTAGAGATCATCTATTTGCCTAATTTAGTATTTAGGCAAATATTAGTTTGCTCTTTTTATTTTTATAACTTATATATGTATACTATTATATTTTACTTTATCAATATGTTAAGCTGTATATAACTTATATATGTATACTATTATATTTTACTTTATCAATATGTTAAGCTGTATATAACTTATATATGTATACTATTATATTTTACTTTATCAATATGTTTAAGCTGTATATAACTATATATGTATACTATTATATTTTACTTTATCAATATGTTAAGCTGTATATATAACTTATATATGTGTATACTATTATATTTTACCTTTATCAATATGTTAAGCTGTATATAACTTATATATGTATACTTTATATTTTACTTTATCAATATGTTAAGCTGTATATAACTTATATATGTTACTATTATATTTTACTTTATGAGTTAAGGATAGTAATGGGAGGTCCTGTTTAAGCATTTGGTTTTAAATGCATTTTGTTAATGAGAATTGTTATTGGATGTTCCGAAACAATGGCTTAGTTATTTGTTATTAATATTCCGTTTGTAATTGTATATTGTTATCGGAGGTTCCGAAATGGTGAAACGCGATTGCGAAATATTTTGGTGTTAAAATTACGTTTGTGATTTCGAATAATTATGGAAAGTTCCAAATTGGTGTATCTAAATTGCGAAATAATTTAATATCCAAATTCCGCTTTTGGATATTAAAAACGGAACATAAGAATTTCAAATTGTTATGGGAGGTTCCAAAATAATTTTGGAATTAAGTGCGAAATCTCTTAACGGCACAATTTTTTTATTGTGACTTATACCCAAGGCTCTAGAGGATGTGATCGAATTTTCAAATTGTTTTTATTTCACTAAAAGTTATTTTTATGAATGGAAGTTAAAAGCTACAAATAAAAGGTTTACAGAAAATTAATAAGGATTTGTAACAGAAATTTTTGGTTTATAGAATACGCCTGATGAGTCACGTAGACCTACATCTGCTTGTGGGTCCTATTTCTAAAACTCCCTTCCCTGGCGGTCTATGATCTATTGCTCTGTGATAACGGGATAGAAATGAACAGATAATCCGGTATATTGGCCTGGAAATAAATCAAATTAGAAGGGACAATATCAGACGGGAATGCGACTTTTAATTTGACGGTTCATAAATTTATAGAAATATTTTCTATTAAATATTATTTATAAGCCAATGTTCTGTTTAGTAGTAGGTATTATCCATACTTTGCAATTTTTAACACCTCACTTAATCCAATTATAAATCAGACGGGTCCTTTAATTGACCTTTATTTTGGGCTTTTCAAGGAGTATCGTTTGATAAAATTGGCACATTAGGTGTTTATAATAGTATTATCATGTTGGGTGTTAAAATTAGTATTATTACTAGTAGATGAAAACAAATAAGGTAACCACTTGTTCTAAAACTAGTAATTAGTCCACTATATGTTTTGGCTTAGTATAAATAAAGTATGATTTGATTTGATTTGATTTCTAATAATTCTGTAAAGAATAATAAGGCTCGCTTCGCTCGCAAAATTAATTTAATTTATTATTATTTCATTGCATGCTCTTTTACTAATTCCTAATTAACTAAATAAATATTTTATTTCTCCAATAATGATTACAATTTTTTTACATGTATAACAACAATATATTTATGGAGACCCCTAAAAGGCAATGCCTTGAGCCGGGGCTAAGCGTTTAAATCTCTCTTTTAATTGATATTGTAATTCATTTTATATTTCCATTGTCAAAAAATCCCGACTTTGAATTGAATCAAAATAAAGGTAAAGCTTATTAAGCTATCTATTGCAGCGTAATAATTAGGGATGAATTAACACTAAATAATTACCCTATTGTATTTCCTCTAATTGCAGTAATACTATTGTCGACGAATGTAATATATCTTGAATTTAAGTCTCAAACCGCTAATACTCGAAGCTAATTTATATGTTAAACTATTTTGCGCACGCGATATGACAGGTGCGTTCATAAACCAGGTGTAAGTTACATCTTTTAATGCAATATTGCACGTGTCTATACCATAAATGTGTTAATATGAAGACAAGTATTAATATTAATAGAACGAGATTCTAAAATTGGCAATATCGTGCTGTTATTTATGTTCGCACTTGTTTATTTTTTATAATGAATATATTATTTGTGTAATATATTGGACATTATCATTACTAAACAGTGAGATAGATATAAATTAATATATTAGATCAACACTGTTGGTAGGAAATAGATTTTTAGTCGTAGATTTAGTTATGAAGTCTGTTGTTTCGACAGACATTTTGTCATAACTGCACCTTCAATGTAATAAATAAAACACTATAATTTTAAAAATTCTTTTAGTTAATTACCTTTAGAAAAAAATCACTAATAGTATAGACATTATGGCGGTAGTCGAACCTTTGACCATAACACCAATCCGTGTCAAAGGTCCCTTATAACGGACTGTAATATATATATATATATATATATAATATATATATATATATATATATATATATATATATATATTATATATATATATATATATATATATATATATATATATACATATATACATATATAGAACTTGATTATCGTAGGAGTTTTAAGTGAAATATCCTAAAATATTATTTACTATATTGAAGTCTAAAAATTTTAAATCAAAAACTTTATGTTTTATGGCGGTAGTCGAACCTTTGACCATAACACCAATCCGTGTCAAAGGTCCCTTATAACGGACTGTATATATATATATATATATATATATATATATATATATATAATATATATATATATATATATATATATATATATATATATATAATATACATATATACATATATAGAACTTGATTATCGTAGGAGTTTTAAGGAAATATCCTAAAATATTATTTACTATATTGAAGTCTAAAAATTTTAAATCAAAAACTTTATTTTCGGTGTTATTTTAATATTTAATTTGTAATTAGGTATTAATTGTCTATTTTATTGTGTCGTATATGTCCTTTATTATGAGACATATAATTATATGTAATACTAAAAAGTTACGAGTAAGTAGAAAATATGTGGCGTATCGCATATACTTTACTGGTATTATCATTGAGCAACGACTCTAAATTTGTAATAACCCGGAAGGCTAGACTTAAACGTACCTTGCAATATAAAATGAAAGACATTCTTGGCAGGCAGTCTACATTCTGAACTTAACTGCAAATTGTTTTTCAAAATTTACGGTAGACAATTCTAACAATAATTCTAGCAAAACTAATTAAAACACAATAAAAACTTAAAAATACTTTAAAAGCACAGTTAAGTTCTCACATGAAGTATAAACAGAAGTCCATGCTTATTACTGTAATTGAATACAGGTATAACAAAAAAGTATAAAAACTTGCATACAATTAGATTACCATCAAAAATTATAGAGGTAAGTTTTGCTAAAGAATAAGCAAAACGAATAGACATAATAACATAAAGGAAAGTCTATATTATAAAATAAAATAGAAATTATAGACTATGATTTGTGTGAAAAAAATAAGAAGTAAAATATAAAATAAGAATAGATACAAAAAAATAGTGAAAAGTGAAGTAACATTGCTTCAGAGAACTAAAATATGCATTTTAAATAGTTTAATACAATATTCGGCTCGGGTTCCTTCTTTTAGAATACTTGCTTCTTTCCTTGACCACCTGTTTATTGCTTTTGTTTTCGGTTTATGCCTTATAGTCTACTTGATCAGTGGTATTTGTTTTTTAAGTTTTATGGGATTTCAAAAGAAATGTGCCTATTTAAACCATATGCTGTAAAAGTGCATATGGTAAAATGCTATTAAAACAAAATGCTCATCCTTTTAAAATCTGTTAAGGACCTTTCCAAAATGTTGTGCTTTTTAAAGACTCTTAGTTTTTGCCAATTAATACTTAAATTTTGGTTCTATTCCATTGGAAAATCTTGAGATGCAAAAATGTTTGTTTGAAAACTTAGATATCATGATTAATATTTGGCTATAGTAGTAGCGTAATTTTACCAATAAAATTTAAAAATTAAAAGAAATTTTAAAACTCAACCCCCCCCCCTCAATGAATTAATTATAGATAGTTAGTATCCAACTAGAGGATAAATAAAAGGATGATACATTATTCTTATTATTGATTAATTTCCAAAAAGGGGTAAGATAATAAGTTGATGAATTAAGTAATTATTATTATTATTATTATTAATTATCATTATTATAAAATAATTATAATTAATCCTGTTACTAATTATTATTTCTTATTAAATTAAATTCTAAATTAATCCTATGAATAATTATTATTCAACAAGGGGTTACAAATAATAGATTGATTAATTAATCCCATTATTAATTATTATTAGTTATGATTAACTGGGAGATAAATTATTCTATTAAGTTGACTAGGGAGAATAATTTTATTTCAGTATATTTTTCGTTCATTATAGTTTAACGCTGGTTTATATATTTTAAAAAGTTTCTTTTTGTGGACTTATAAAAGAATACATAAATAAAAACAGGTTAACCTGTTTTTATTTATGTATTTTAATTGAAACTACTTCAATTTACAAAAAAAATATGACACGTAGGTCCGCAAATTATCTATCTATTACTTACTTAAGTTTCCGGTATATCCTTTATACCGTATACTTTATACAAGTAATGGATTGATTAAAGTCTATCGAAAACTTTAAAAATCTTGACAGGTCAGTTAAGGCACCGCCGATTCTAAAAAAAAAAATCCCTGCAAAAAGGGGTCGGGAAAAAACTATGTAAACAAATCAGGTTATTTTACCCGTATTTCCTTGGCGATTTTTTATTTACATTTCTTTTGTGTAGTTTTATTTTATAATATCATTTTTATGATTAATTTGGTAGTAGTTTTTAGAGACATGTTAACACAAGAAGAACCACACACAAAGTGAACGATCGCGAGGAAGAAGGTTATTTCCCTACTTCGGTTATGGTTTTAGGGATTTTTTTCTCTTTTTACGTGAGGAGTTGGCAGCGGCTTCTCTGATTGGTCCATCCCCAAACTGCTTATGACCTTGGGGATTTTTAAACTAAACGATAGACTGTAGTAAGAAATCAAGCATTCCAAAGAAAATTCGCCCAGCTTGCGGACCACCGCTACAGAATTATTTTGTAGTTATGAACTTATATTGAATAGATATGACGATAACAAATTATTTAAAGTATAAACCTGTAAATATGACGATAGAAAATTATCGCTTGTATATCAAGATTCTAACCTTGTAACCTTTACTTTGAGTAGTCTTATTAACTCCTGGCCGGCTTTATTCGCTTCAGCGCCCCCAAATAACTTGGAAAACAACACTCTACTCTAAATGTCTTATTTACCGGCCGTATTTTAAGTTTTCGATCATTAACCTCGGTTGTTCGACTTTTCGGTCGCTTAAAATGCTCGTATCGACACCAGACTGGTTTCATTCATTCCTCAGCTTAAAATTTAACCCTTAATTTTATTAACTTTTTTTGGGTTAACTGGGTCACACTCTAAAGCCAACTCCCTCCATACGAGCAACCTCTTAGGGGATTCATTCAAAAAAAAAAATTCAATATTAAATTAAAAAACATTATCCTTTCTGTATCTTTATTATTTCCTGGATCTAAAATTATTTCTCCTAATTATAATTAATACTTTCTTAATAAAGAGTTAGATAATAATTTCCTTACGGTTCTTTAATTTTGCTTTATTATTCGTATAGTTAGTTATACAGTAAAGTTCCTTTGTATTAGATTTTCAAATAGTACTTGTTGCAAGCTCGGTATACTTTGTGCCTTGTAAAGATGCATCTCACCTGAACTTGTTTCCCAGTGAATATTCTCAATGACCGAAACATTTATTAATGTAGAGTAGTAAGGTTAGTTTGCTGTACTCTTGTAAAGTTGCCTGACGTACTCGTAAATTTATTTTATCTCCAGACGGTGTATAATGTGAAGTTTATTGACTAGTTTTTAAGGTAGTAAAGAAGCACTTTTCACTCCCAAGGGAGAAAAAGTTACTTCTCAATCCCTTGTTTGTAAAAAGTAACTTTTTCTCCCTCGGGAATAAAAAGTGTTTCCTATTTTTGGGGCTAGAGCTAATTACATCTATATCTCGGGAGTGGTGTCTCCTAAATTTAAAAAGGGTAGCGATCAATTTTCGAATCACTTTCCCGAGGCCGGCACTCCAAAAATGTATAAGTGGGCCCGACCAAAAAAAACGTATTGGTTCAAAATCCGTTTCAGATCATAAGCAGTTGTTCAAAGCCATATTTTTTTTTGGGGGGGGGCAGCACCCCTAAAATTATTAGGGAGACAAGACCAAAAAATGTATTAGTTCAAAATCCGTTCCAGGCCAAAAGAATCATTTTAGAGCAATAAAAAAATAAATAATAGAATAAAGTACAACAAAAAGTATACAAATAATAATATAACACTACTTAAATAACGTCAAAGTCTGGAGATAAAAACTTGTGTGAACTTGGGAAGTAAAATGTTACTTTTCCCCTCGCAATTACCTGCCTCGGCTTCGCCTCGGAGTCAATAGTCATAACTCCATCGGTTTTTGCCTCAGGAGTTAGCTTTGGTTCCTTCGGCTTTGCAAAAGGAAAGTCAGTTAGTTGGTTGAAACCAACTAACTGCTCTGAAAATAATAGCATTTCTTACTCTCTTGGGTGCCTAAATAACTATTAAAGTACTGTACTCAAGCGGAGTTACTTTATAGTTCTAGTTAAGGTGATTTTTAAGTTGTATATTATCTTTCTCTATAGCTGTAGACCTTTTAAATGTTCCATCCTTATACTCTCTTAGAGCGGAGAAGCATTGTCCATCTCTATTTACGGAAAACAAATCCTGGCAAACAGAAAATAAAAAGAGAACGTTGCTAGCGGTTCTTGGTGTTTTGCAATTATAGTTTTCTGGTCAATTTTCATCTCAATGAGTCCCGCGTCTCAATCTGCTTGTGTGGGAATTACTTGTTTTCCTCTCAAAGCACCAACGTCATGACCTGTCTCTGCTTATTCTAGAAGTTAAGTACGTTTCAAATTATAACCTACCTTGATATGAGAATTATTGAACTGAATTGGTGTAATGTTGAAAACAATTTTTAACATAATTCAAGATTGCTTTAACAGATATTTCCATTTCTGAAAATATATTTACAGATATTTCCATTTCAGGAAATATATTAACAGCTATTTCTGTTTCAGACAACTGAAACGGATATTCCTGAATTCAGACTTTTAGTACTTCGTGTTTAAGCCTACGATAAAGAGAAAAAGTAATACTAAAAAAATCAATATCTCATTTAATTTTCATTTAGCTCATTAATGCTTTGATTTCAACATTTTATATAACTTTCAAAATACTTTTCGCAATGTGCTTTCATTTTATACACCAAATAATTGTGAGGGTCCGCATACCGTGGTCATTTCCTTTGATATATGTGTTATTATGCATAAAAATCCTTTTTAATTTTCTTCATTTATACCGAAGGTATAAAAGAAACGTATTGTGTTTGCAAAAAAATCCGAAACCGGGATCTCATCGGAATTATTCTATTTTGTCGCAAAATTAGTTGTTGCATGGCACACACGATGTTAACTACACCTCGAAAAAGAAGTTCCCTTTACTTGAAAAAAGTAATATATATTAATATATATATATATATATATATATATATATATATATTATATATATATATATATATATATATATATTATATATATATAATATATATATATATATATATATATATATATATATCATATATATATAATATTATATATATATATATATATATATATATATATATATATATATATATATATATTATATATATATATAATATATATATAAAGCATAGAAGTAAAAATGAAAATGTAGAGATACTATATATAGAAAATATGAAGCAATACCTGCTAGGTATGGGATGTTATGGAATATGATGAAGAAATATGTGTATTGTATGCGGATTTAAATGAAAAGAAACAAATAGTTTATGCACAATTATAGCAATATATTGATTAATCATAATAATAAATAATTTGGTTATACCTTATGAAATACTTCAAAACGAACTTTTTTGTTGATTTTGTTATTACTAAAAAAATAAAAAATAAAATGAAACAAATGTATAAAGAAATAAAAATATTCTAAAGAATGAAAATTGCATTCATTTTTAGTTGTGCTCTTCTTTTTATTAAAAAACAAATTTCGTCAATTTTGTTGTTTTAGTTTTGCTAAGAATAGTAAAATACATTCATAACCTTCTTAAAAGAACAAACACAATATGTGAATAAGGAGAGTACACATTATAATATTTCGTGTTTTTATTTTATTTTTCAATTTGGAAAATAAAGCTTCGTCTAGAATATTATTTGTGATGCTGGTGTAAAGTTCGCAATATAATCCGTCAATGAGGAAATGGTTGAAAGAACCGTACTAGAGAATTTGTCGGACGGAAAGTGACTAGAATAATTATTGAATAACCCCGTACCGAATAACGAGGGTACCCTGATAAATGTACTTGCCGATAAAATTTACCCGGATAAAATGTATTCAGATAAATGACCACGAAGAAAATATATCTCGGATAAAATGTCCCAGGATAAAATGTACCTGAATAAAATGTACCCTATCTATATTTCTCTTACCCTATATAAGGTTTAAGTAAATTTGTGTGCGGTAAAATACATTAGGTGAAGATATTTTATACCTACAATACGTACCCTTATCAAGCTTGCTGTCCTCCATTTCTAAATAATAGCATAGAAATAACAGGCCTATTGTGATTCGCACCTTCTAACCTAGTCTGCGGGACAACCCGAAGTGTATTTTTTACACTATTAGAACAAATTATTACTAAACTTACCTTGCACACTAATACAAACTAATAAGTAATATCAAGACAATACATGGTCTGCGGAACCAATATATACAATATATACGGAATACAATATATGCGGAAACCATCTGAAATCATTTTTTGTATCGAATTGAATGAAACTGGTGCTAACTCGATACGGCCACTTTAAGTGACCAAAAAGTCAATGAAACGGTGGTAAATCACCGGATAACCTATGATACGGTCAATAAACTTTATTTGTCGTGTAGGGTGTCGTTTTCGATGTTTTTGGGGTGTCGAATATAAATAAATATTATAAGAATATATAAAAATATATAAATATATAAAAATATTAAATAATAAAGTAAATAAAAAATAAAATAAATAAAATATAAAATAAATAATAAATAATATTAATAAAAAATAAATAATATAATAAAAAAAATAATATAATAATATAATATAATATAATAAAATAATATAATAAATAAAATAAAATATAAAATAAATAAAAAATAAATATATATAAAAAAATATAAGAAAACCGGAGCGGATTAGATTAGCCTACTCATTTCTAGGGTTTCCAGGTTCGAATCTTTGCACTGGCGCTAATTTTTTATCGTCTCATTTACAATATATAAGTTTATAATTTAAAAATCATTCTAAAGCTAAGGTTTGCAAGCCTTATTGTATTTGAAATGCGTGCTTTCTTGCATATCAATCTTATTTTTCCTCAAGTTTTTGGTATATTAATTAACCTGAGCAGTAGCGTCACAAATTGTTGTTTAATTTAAAAAAAATGCACTCAAAATTACCATGATCTGATTAATTTATTAACTGATCTTCAAATAAGTGCAAATAATTCTGTTCCGTCGAGAGTAATCTATGAGATAAATAAGCGGATTTACTTTGGGGGGAAAAATCAAAAATTAAAGAACAATGCGTGACGCTACTGCTTAGGTTATAATCTGTATGTATAGCGAAAACTTCAGCGAAAATTGAATTGAAAAGGAAAAGTGAGGAAGCGTGCATTTCAAAGATAATTCGCCCGGCTTGCAGAGGTCCGCCCTTAAATTTTTTACTTGGAGACGAATACCCTTTAATCCTAATCCTCCAGTATAGTATTTTACACTACTACTGTAGTATTTCATTAACATCTTACTTAGTAATTTATTCATTTCATTTATTGCCGTTGAACTCATTACTTATTCTTGTAACGTTACAGGTTCCTCTAACTACACACAAATCATTTAACATTTAAATGTTTTTATTTTATGTCTTATCAATGAGTTCGATTTAATTAAATTACTAATAAGTAATTCGTTATACATGTTCGACCTTATTTTTTTTTTATTTGTTGTTCAAGAATTTTAATTAGTTTAAAGGATCTATTGGTTTAAATTAAGAATTAAGAGTGTATTAAATTGTTTATTCTTTACAAGTGTATATTGGGATTTTAAAATTCATGGCAAAGATTAAATATAGAGAATCCTACTTTGACTTATTTTTGTGAAGAAGGTTAAATAAGTCACAACAATACTTTTTTACTTTTTGTTATTTATACTGTAAGTATGTAGGAAAAGTATGGTGTTTGGGAATAAAACCCATTCTGGGATTTCACCTCCGTTTCAAACCTCCTGAGTAGTTTTCACAAAGTTGTCTGTGTGTGTGTCTGTTATCAGTATTTATGCTAGAAAGTTGAAATTTGATACAAAAATTAATCTTTAGGTGTAATTGTGCTATCCGGAAAATAATTTTTATAACGTCATTAACTCCCAATTATCAACTAGCAAATATTTTTTACAATTCATAGACCGCAAAAAACTTAGTCGATCGGTTTAAGATTTGGTACGCATGTCGTCAAATAGAATACCAACATATTTGCTAACTTTCATCTTATTATTAGTTTCCTAAATATCCAAGTTTCATTTCAGTACGACAAGTATATCCTTAATTTTTTTTGGATCATTAAAATTAAGCAGCATCGAGCGTGTTCAGTGCTTAGATAGGTGACTGCTAGGAATAAAACGGATGTATTTACTATCTGAGGACAAGCGAAGCGAGTCCGAAGACATGATGCAGTAATAATTTAACGACTTGTATATTCTTAGGACTTGTGTACCGTGTCTGAAGTAGTGAGAATGTGCGTATCAAATCCGATATAATGAGGAAAAGTTCCGTGGTACCCCGTACCCAATATTTTTATCTCTATCTATGCTTAAAATAAAAATTCTCCTATAAAAATATGGGTCTGGAGTTTTTCAGAAAGCATTATTGCAATAATTTAAATATAGCTTATCTACAAATATACATTTGTAGAATTTCTTTTACAAAAACAAGTTTCATAATAGATATTAAAGTATCTAGATGTTTTATATGACACCCATGTTTAGGCATATTCTTACTAGAACTACTGGTAACTACTTCATAAATATTAAAATAAAGTAAGTTAATTTAATAAAAGTAACAATAATTTATCATGACAAAGTAGAGCGGATATAATTTCAGACAACTAAGTTATTCAGCATTACTTTAGTTTATTTATTTTAAAATAAAATTAGTTAATTATGTTATTTTTCTTATTACTTTTGTTATATAATGTTTCCACGGTTAAGCAAGGTTTTAGTGAATTTTCAACATGAAAATGACGCTTATAAGGTTGTTTGGATGTAAGTTGACGAAGGGGAAGTGGGGATCGATTCAGATTGGCTGCCTGATACCAAAAATATTTGTCCGTAAAAACTTTATTATATATATATATATATATATATATATATATATATAATATATATATATATATATATATATATTATATATATATATGCGTGTGTGTGTGTCTGTATACCGTTTGCGCCACTTCGGATGGTCCGATTGAGCTAATTTAGAATCCCTTCAAGCATAACAAGACTACTTTAAGACTGTTCCGCTTAAAGGACTGCTTAGATGGCCGTAGTTTCGTGGGAGCCATTTTTGTCTTGTTTGTCTGGGACAGTAGGCTATCGAGGGGAAAACAAAAGGTAGGAGCCTTTCTACTATGCCATCCTCCCACCATCTAGCACTATTTATCATCTAGCATCTACTTAGCACCATCTAGCATTGACTTAGACTGTATACATATATACAACATTATATATATATATATATATATATATATATATATATATATATATATATACACAACATTATATATATATATATATAATATATATATATATATATATATATATATATATATAAATTAATGTATTTATCATCTTTTTTACCATAACACATAAGACCCTATTTATTTGTTCAAACTTAAGTCTATGTTAATCATCTGTACTAGATAAAGGAGAGTATGCAATGTTCAGGTTAACAAATTAGTAGATCTGTATGTTTTACTAAATGCTACTTAAAAAACTAAGTAGCATTCCGGCTTGTGAGGCGGATTGATGAAAATGTCCTAAATACATGTCATGTAACAATAAGTAATAATAAAACATAAAATACTTGGCTCCTGCGGAACCAATGCGAGCTAAGCAGGCCCGCAAAGTGGAAAGACCTCAAAATTGTATATGTCCTCATTGTGACGACATATGATATAGTATGATAAAGTTTTAGTCATTCTCATACGATAGGGACCGGTTTTTGCTTAATTGGAAATCTTAAGAGCGCTATTGGCAAATAAAATAATTATGAACTAGCGTGTGGGAGAGGCAATAAAAAATTTGCTAGATGCATGGCAAAATGCCGTCTAACAAGAAATTATAATAAAACAACAAATACTACGAAATGATAGCAATGTGACTGAGAAGCAGCCCGAGGGCCTGATATGGCTTAGCGGCTTCAGGTTTTTTTTCATTTCTTACCGTCCAGCGTAAAATAGTATTGCGTTCATCCTCAGTGATATTCTGAGTTCGTTGTGTCTCAGTCTCTTGAACTCTTAATATATAGACAAAATAGTCTAAGTTAATAAATGTCTATTGAACTCTTAACCTATAGACAAAATAGTCTAAGTTAATAAATTCTATTGAACTCTTAACCTATAGACAAAATAGTCTAAGTTAATAAATGTCTATTGAACTCTTAATCTATAGACAAAGTAGTCTAAGTTAATAAATGTCTATTGAACTCTTAATCTATAGACAAAGTAGTCTAAGATAATAAATTTCTATTGAACTCTTAACCTATAGACAAAATAGTCTAAGTTAATAAATGTCTATTGAACTCTTAATCTATAGACAAAGTAGTCTAAGATAATAAATGTCTATTGAACTCTTAATCTATAGACAAAGTAGTCTAAGTTAATAAATGTCTATTGAACTCTTTAGACAAATAGTCTAAGTTAATAAATCTATTGAACTCTTAATCTTAGACAAAGTAGTCTAAGTTAATAAATGTCTATTGAACTCTAATCTATAGACAAAGTAGTCTAAGAATTTCTATTGACTCTTAACCTATAGACAATAGTCTAAGTTAATAAATGTCTATTGAACTCTTAATCTATAGACAAAGTAGTCTAAGATAATAAATGTCTATTGAACTCTTAATCTATAGACAAAGTAGTCTAAGTTAATAAATGTCTATTGAACTCTTAACCTATAGACAAAATATTCTAAGTTAATTAATGTCTATTAAACTCTTAACCTATAGACAAAATATTCTAAGTTAATTAATGTCGGTTAAAATATTCAGTAAATTTGTAATTAAGATAAAAACAAATATAAAACTTGATATTAATTAGTGTCATCTAAATATAGAAATATGCTAATTTGATACTTAATGTTTTCATAGTAAACATATTCATAATATTTTAATAATATTCAAACCTTTAATTTACTTACATATGTATATTTTTAATTTGATTTTTTGATATCTAAATTAAACAATTTTAGAATATAAATGGCATATAATATTATAGTATATATTTTTTATTAAATATATACGTCTAATCTTATCTATTAATACAAATTAATAGTAATAATATCTTTTCATTTTATATTTATTAAAAACTGTTTCAAAAGACTAAAATTATTAATAACTTAAGTTAACAATATTGTGTTTGAAATTAATTAATTTATCAATAAATGTCTTTATTTAATTAGTTTTTATTTTGTAGAATTGTCATAAGTATTTACTTATTGTATTTATTCTGGTTATTTATTAGTATTGATGACAATACATATATTTTAAATTCGGACGAATTTTAAAATCAAATATTATTTTAAAATACAATTTAATATAACGGTTATGGATTTTAAACGGTAGTGAAATAATTAATGTATTATAATGATCATCATTCAGGAAACTGGAGTGACGTCATAATTGCTTTATTTAAATTTTGTCTCAGTGTTTATAAATTTATAATATTTTGTTTTAATATAATATTTATAAAAGTAGTATCGTTTAATTAAAAACTGGATTTTCATGTGTCTGTATTATGTCAAAAAATATTAAAGAAACTGTTAATATTAACAGGATAATGACCCTGGCATGTAGTTAGTGAAATAAAAATTGCTGTTGACTAAAATTAGGTGCATTTTTATGAACTTTTAAACGCGCTTTTTAAATAAATAAATGATCCCAGGTATATTTTGCATAATAACACGCTAGTTAAAATATTGTGTAGTAAAAAATATAGTAAATGTTGTAAAGAAATAGAATTAGAATAAGTAAGTAGAAATTAAATTAAACTAGATTTTTGTGGCATAGGTTCATCACTCAAAATCTTATACAGGGTATTTCATATAAAGTGTTCACCAGAAAAGGAGGTGATAGTACTCCTCAAGGGGAACAAAAAATGTTTTATTATAAACCCCGATCGCAAACCGTTTTCCCACAAGTCAAATTTAAATATTTAAAAATAAACCTCACATCATACAATGTTAATAGGGATTTAACTGTTCTAGAAAGGCGAAATTGGTCTCATTAGAAAGCTGAGTAAATTTCCTAAGGGACCAACTACTAACTATGTCAAATATTTTAGAAATACTGCCCAAAAATTTGCATCAAACATGATTTTTTGAAAAAATTGAATTTTATGGAATTTTTATGGTAGGGCATTAGAGGAAGTAAGAAATGAGCAAAAGTTCAGCCAAGAACGGAAAAAAACTTCTCTTATGATTGCTCTTTAATAAAAGTTAAATATTTTATACATTCAATCGTCAAAATGTAAGCTATTGTTGCTAGAAGTTGCAAAAACTGATAATTTTTGTCGTATAAAAGTGAAAGTATTGCGTTAATTTAACAAAATATTTTTTTTCGAAAGTAATTTAATAATACGATTTTTAGACTGAAGAAGGTAAAATAAACATATTTTATTCTTACACATTTTTCTCTAAAACCACTCTTTTCTCTTGCTTTAGAGATTTTTAATTATTTTATGTACCATGTAATTAACATTGTAGAGATATGCAAAAATGACAAACAATATCAGTTTTTCCAACTTCTAGGAAGAACAGCTTAAAATTTTGACTATTGAATGTATGATAAAGTTTGAGTTTTCTTAAAGGGCAATCATAAGAGAAGTTTTTTCCGTTCTTGGCTGAACTTTTGCTCATCTCTTACTTCCTCTAATGCCCTACCATAAAAATTCCATAAAATTCAATTTTTTCAAAAAATCATGTTTGATGCAAATTTTTGGGCAGTAGTTCTAAAATATTTGACATAGTTAGTAGTTTGTCCTTTAGGAAATTTACTCAGCTTTCTAATGAGACCAATTTCGCCTTTCTAGCTTGAACAGTTAAATCCCTATTAACAATTGTATGATGTGAGGTCAAATATTTTTTAAAAATATTAAATTTGACCATGAGGGAAAATGGTTGGAGATGGGGTTATATTATAGAACATTTTTGTTCCCCTTGAGGAGTACTATCTCCTCCTTTTCTGGTGGACACTTTATATGAAACACCCTGTATATTAAATAATTGTGTTAAAAAATGTTAGAACTACGAAATATGTAAAAGAATCTAATATAGTGGATGAAGAAGGAAATAAACGGAAGAATACCGTGAGTAGTTAAAGAGCCAATAACTGTTGGTCAAAGTTGTTAACATCGAAGAATGCTTATGTGAAGATTAAAAAGTTAAGCTTTGGAACAGTGTGGTTAAGCTGGTGTTGGTGCATATTTTCAAGACTTGGTGTACTACTAAAAATAATGAGCTGAGAACGTGTGTTTGGCGCATCGAATGTAGTATGCTTAGGATAAGGTTAAGCATGGACGTCCGCAGGATATTTTCCCCAAGGTGTTCAGTTCAGTAATTAATAATGTGCTGCGGGTTGTGCTCTGACAAAACTCAGAGATAGGAGTCCAAGCCTCTATTACTATACATAATATTTAATTATGTAAGGAGCAAGCGAACCATGCTCCTTTTAACCTATCTTATTAAATAGTTAGGCAACTTGTCAGCGATGCGAGCCTTTTTTTGACATTCATCCATATTTAAAGCAATCTAGTAAGACCCTTTTTAATGTACCTTAAAGTATATTTTGCGAGCAAACCAAGCCTCATAGCATATGTGTGTGTGTGTGTGTGTGTGTGTGTGTGTGTGTGTATATGCATATAACATAATTATATTAGTATGTTACAATAAATTTAAAATGGC
>JACMZG010001911.1:41506959-41624459 GCA_018340805.1 Microvelia longipes | reverse complement strand
ATTCCGAAACCAGGATTTTACTTGAATTATCCGTTTCAGGTGTTTAAAGACCTCCTGAGTAGATTTCACACAGTTGTCTGTCTGTATGTGTGTCTCACTTTATCATCATAACTGGTATTTATACTAGACAGTTGAAACGTAGCAAAACAATCAGGCTTTAGGTTTAGTTATACTACCCAGAAAATATTTTTATGGCGTCATTAAACTGCAATAATGAGTCAGCAAAAATTTCAAAACTTCATGAAACGGAGAAAAATGTTTCGATTGACAAGATTTGTTATTCAAGTAGTCATATATAAGAGCATAATCGTACCAAGATTCATTTCATTATCAGCATTAATTCAATTTTTATCAAATGACTTTTATACGTTATTTAAAAAAATGTAAATTAATCGGAAAAATCTAATTGAGTAAATTGGTGCACGTATATGAATAAAATTGAGTTAAAAATTGGTACACGTATATCCCTTCATGAATAAAATAATCATACCAAGTTTCGTTTCAAAGTTTTGAGACAAAAAAGTATTGACAAAAACCGAACCGTAGGGTTTTTATTGGATCAAAAATGTGAACAGCATCGAGCAAGGTCAGTACTTGCATAGGTGACCACTGGGAATAAAACGAATGTATTTAATGTCTGAGGACGAACGAAGCTAGTCCTAAAACGTGCTTTAGTACTTTTTCATATTCATCCGAAGTAGTGTGGATGAGCTTAGCGAATCCGATGTAGTGAAAAAAAAATTGCGGGGTACCCCGTACCTGATCTGTACTACTTAAGGTTTTCTTGAGTAGAATTATATGTTTAGAAGCATTGTACTCAACTTTTGTCCAATGATAAAAATTAATTAGTATAAATTTGCATTACATTAGCATATTCTTTATATGAATTAGGAATAAATGGCATTGTATTGATGCTTTGCAAAGAATAGTCTTAATTTTTATATAAATGCCACTAGAAATATCAAATTTGTCCATTGAGTAGTGCAAATATACTTTTACCATTTAAAGCATAATCATCGCAATCTTTAAAATAAGACAATGTGATGAAATGAGATATGGGAATCTGAAATTAAAATTAGAGTAGAATATCTTGATGATAGAATCATCTCGTGGTTTTTCACGTAGAGGATTATAGATGGACATTTCTGTGCGGAGGGTTCCTCATAGTAAGTTATCCATTGTCCCAATACATTATGCAAAGGATGCATAAGCTTTTCCGAACTAGCTGAACTGGATAAATTGGATCTGGATAAGCAGACAAGTTATATAATTTAAATTTTCACTTAATTCTACTTTAACTAAACTATACTCATCGTTCTTTTGTGGAGTTGTTTCATAAATCAAATTTACCAAGTAATTAACTTAAATATTTTTTTTTTATTGCAAATAAGAATTTCAAGTTCAGCCTAGAATAGTAGGAATGATAATGGTGTTTTTATTGTATAAAATCTATTATCTTGAAATTCGCTTGGCTAGAACTGCTGCAAGACTTCATGCATTAAGGAATAATAGCATCACACATTGCAAATTTACCTGACTTTACTGTCATGTCTATGGCGCATCTGTGATTACTTAGTGCCCAGCTGTGAGATGTTCTAAAGCATTACTCCAATTACTGCTTAGCTCCTTGCTTTTTGGTAATTTTCTTTGCAAGAAAATTCGCTAATCAGATGGCTCGTGTGGTGGGGTTTGACCCGCGAGTGTGTCCAAAATCCTTTTTTCTAGCGGATTCTTGTAAACAGCGGATTGTTTTGTACTTGATAATATTTTTTAAATCAAACTTGGAAAGGGTACGAATCCTATTGAAAACCAGGTATTTATGTCGGCATTAACCCATTTCTCGGAGTCTGCAAACTTTTCAAAAAATTATTTTTCGCATGAAAAAATTGTTATTTATGTTTTTTGGTAATTTTCTTTGCAAAAAAATCGCTATTAAGATGGCTCGGGGTGAACGCGGGAGTGTGTCCGGGAATTGAACGGGCCCAGAGACGATGCAACCACTTTAAGTGACCAATAAGTTGAAAAAAATCATTGTAAATAATCGTAATAATCGGATGACCAAAATTACGGCCGATAAACAACAAATTTTGAGTGGTGTCGTTTTCAATGTATTTTGGGGTCTTGAATCGAACAAAGCCGGTCGAAAGTCGAAACGTCTTCCTTAAGTGACCATAAAAGGGAAAAAACTGTGGTAAATCACTGGATAACCTAAAGTACGGTCAATAAACAACATATGTCGAGTAGGGTGTTGTTTTGGATGTTTTTGGGCGATAAATCAAATAGAGCATGTCCGATAAGGCGACTCTAAGTAATCAAAGCTAGGGCTCGCTGGTTTGAATCTTGGTACCGGCGATAATTTATTATCGACATGTTTATAGTATTTTGAAGTTTATTACTTACAAATCGTTCTGGTGCGGAGGCCGCAAGCCGAGCAAATTATCTTTGAAATGCGTATTTCCTTTCTCATGAATCTATTTCTTGCTTAAGTTTCCGGTATATAGTTTATAACCTGAGCAATAGCATCACAACTTGTTATTTAATCTTTTTGAAATTTTCAAAGAAAATGTGATAAAAATTAGCATAAATTGTGCTTCAAATGAGAGTAAATTATACTGTACCGTGCATTGTATAATGTATGAGATAAATATGAGCATTTTCTTTGAAAAATCTAAAAAGATTAAATAACAAGTTGTGTCGTTACTGCTCAGGTTAAAGAGCAAATACTGAAAACTTTGGCAAAATATTAATTGATGAGCAAGAAACAAGCAATTAAAAAAAATCGCCTGACTTGCTGACCTCTGCGGTAGAATTTTTATGTTACCAATTCCCCTTATGGTTGCTTGGCGAACTTTTCCGTTCTATCATGGCATTCTGGGAATGCCTCCCTTACAATACTAGGGGCCAAGACTTTATTTTTTGAAGATCTGAAGGAACTAATATACATTATTTTGAAGAAACTCATTTGTTTGACGACAAAGAAGTTGACCTATAAATTTGCAATATTATATTTTCAGTTACACGTTAAAAAATACATATAATAGATAATAGAATCATTCTGTCAAAATATACTTCTTTACTTCTCACTTCCGCATAATATAATTTTCTCGCTGAATCTCAAACTTATTCTAAAGATAGCTTACTACTAATAAATTAAAGTTCGCAGACAAATTCTCCTTTCTTTTGTTTGCTTTATGCGAAGCCGAGGGTGGTCCTCAGAAATCTCTGTTTGTTTTTATTTAGTGGTATTTTTGTAAAATGCTGCATTCTCGTCCATATGGTCGGTATCTTTTGTAAGAATTGGTGAATGTTTAATTTTAAATACGAAATAATTCTTAAGCGTTATCCACCAATGCCAACTTTTGTGCTTCGCTATATTAATTTAATCCTTATTATTCGTTTCTTCCTTCTATTTCCGTGTTTGCATTTTATTTCAATGAAGTAAAATGGTGTATTTTATATTTTCTATCTTGATAAGCAGTGGAAGAGGTATTACTGTTTAGGTTTTCTTCAAACGATTCTAGTCACTGTTTTTAGAAATGCTGTGTTTTAAAGGACATAATTTTAGATAGATTGATGATAAACGTTTTTTATTAAAAGTGGAAATATAAATTAGTATGTAATTGTGACAAATATATGATAAAATATTTTGTACCAATAAGATTGGGCGTAGCTGTTGCCTAGGATTAACTTAAAAAAATATCCCATACTCTAAGTAAAGTTAAAAATAATAAGTTGAAGTTAAAGTAGGGATTAAAACGTATAGTCTTCACCGGTAAAGGTATGTTTGACGAACTTACCGGATTGATAAATATATATATTAGTTAAATAAGGTCCTCAACACAAAAGTATAAATGGGAATTTGGTAGGCAAAGTCAGCTCATGTATGGCAGTTCTCAAGCCATACATCTTTACTAGTCCAAGAGCCGGACCTGAAAAAATGTGACTCATTTTGTACTACTTCAAACCAAATTGCAGTCACTCGGATGAAAATTTGAAAAAATATTGGCTTTATGTGCATTTTTTTTTGGCCATTTAACTAAAGTCGTATGTTCAGGTCAAGTCTTTATGTTTTGCACACGACCTACAGGGAACCACTTGTTGCAAGAAAACTGGAATTTATGCGATTTTCTAATATTTTTAGCGAGCGCATTCATAATACTAGTCTGTCCCATAAATACGTATAAAAAAATCATAAACATTTTATTTTACAATTAATCATCAAATGACATTTTGTCCCTTCGAAGGACTCCTCCCCTGATAAAACGCACTTGGTCTAACGCCGTTCCATTGTTGAAAACATCCTTCAAAGTCCTCTACTTTGAGGCCTTTCAGCTGCCTCGTCGTCGCTCCTTTTATGTCATCCAAGTCCCCAAATGGCGCCCCCGAAGCAACATTTTACATTTAGGGAACAAAAAAAAGTCACACAGGGCCAAATCGGGTGAATATGGTGGCTGGTCAGTGACTGTGGTTGAGTTGCGCGCCAAAAATTCCCGTACAACCAATGACGTGTCCGATGGAGCGTTGTTGATGAAGGATCCAAAGTTTTTTCGCGAGCCAATCCCGGCGGAACTCGAGCACCCGTGCTGTAGGTAACTTGTATTTTACACAACTTTAGTTCATACGCCATTCTAACTGTCGATCGACAATATTTGAAGACAATTGATCGAACACGATCCACATTTTCGTCAGGAGACGAAGTGGTGGGGCGTCCGGGGCGAGGGTCATCCTTGAAGTCTTCTCGTCCTTCTCTAAACCGCTTAACCACTTGTGCACCTTTTGTTCCTTCAAGGCATCTTCTTCGTACACTATCACTAATGCTTCGTGAATTTCTCTCGACCGTTCTTGCCGTTTAGCAAGAAATAGCTATTGATTCGCTGCTGATCGTAAGAGAGATTTCCATGCCGACGAGTTATTAAGAAAGGGGTCGGGCCAACTGACTGTAGATACTGACTGATGACTCATGAGGCGCTGTCCACCTGGCTCAGGCTTGCTTAGGTTGTTAGTCGAGTGGGGAGCTCACTGTCTCGTCTCTCCAATTCCTGCAAGATCTAAATAATTATTTTATACGTATTATGGACAGAATCGTCGACCAAGAGTCCAGGGGTGTTTTGTTAATAAAAAGTGTAATGGTTGGAACCGTCTCAATTTTTCGTAATACCTTCCTGAACAAGGATCTGCAATTCTGCCGACTCGTATCGGATGGGCGTCCCAGGCAGAACGCACTTTACAGGTCAAATTTATCACTCAAGTTAACAAAAAGTGTAATGGCTGGAAACGGGTTTAATTTTTCGTAAATACCTTCCTGAACAAGGATCTGCAATTCTGCCGACTCGTATCGGATGGGCGTTCCAGGCAGAACGCACTTACAGGTCAAATTTACCACCAAGTTAAACAAACAGTGTAATGGCTGGAACCGGTCTCAATTTTCGTAAATACCTTGTGAACAAGGATCTGCAATTCTGCCGAACGTATCGGATGGGTGCGTTCTGCCTGGGACACCCATCCGATATACGAGTCGGCAGAATTACAAATCCTTGTTCAGGAAGGTATTTACGAAAAATTGAGACCGGTTCCAGCTATTACACTTTTTATTAACAAAACACCACTGGGCTCTTGGTCTATAAGAAGGGCTCCACTCTGGATAGGTAGACTATGCTTTTCCTTCATAATTAAAGGTATGTTTTCAGAAAAATTTGGTTTGAAGTTGTGCAAAATGAGTCACAATTTTTAGGCCTGGCTCTTGGACTATACGCACTTCTTTAATAAGTAGAATGGGTCAGTATGGATCCAATATCAAGTTTTACTATACTAAAATGGAAATTTCTTTGCGGTGTCTTATTTGATTTGTCGAGACTGGTTCTGTTTTGATTGTGTGGGAGATCAATTTTCACTACTTGAAGAAACCTTACTTGATCTTGAATAACCTCTTCATCCCACATTAATTTCACCTAGTTCTGGAACAACCACAAATCTAAGGTCTCAGCTACTTAAAAAAATTTAGATTTTACTTTTTTATAAAAATCAAAAGTGGTTCCATTTTGTTTCGGGGCTTACCGTCTTGACACACAATCCTACTTACCCAAAAACAAACAAGATTTTTTTATTGATCAAGAAAAAGGATTAGTAAAATTTACTTTTACTTGGTTGACACGTTCAGAAGATTTTTTCTATTTTTTACTTTCGATGACATTTAAAACTCTTTTAGCGACATTTAAATAAATTAAAGGTTGTTATAGTTGATAGTGAAATAAGGCAATTCTTTCATTAGTATTCAACTAATCATTAATCATTATGAGCTTTCATTGACAAAGGTAGATCAGCTGTGCTTAGAATTGACTTTCACAGGCTCATTACATCTTTCTTTACAATAATAACTCCTCAATTATATTTACTCAATGACTTCCTCCAGTGCTGTCGGGAGATAATGTGTTTACTACACCAACACGTCTCTCCACAACACAGTTATTTTATAATATTGGTCTGCATATTATTATAAGCAGACTCGTCTTTCGAGAGAAAAAAAACCATCGACAGTGCCAGTAGGTTAAGTGCAGGTTTTTAACTGACTAATTTAGGATTGAAACCTTACTATTCGGGCTGGAAAAGCATGGCTTCAGTCTTTAGATAGTCTGTTATAGTCCAGGAGCAGGACCTGGAATAACGTGACTCCTTTTGTACTGCTTTGAACTTTTTTAAAAAAAAATATACCTTAATTGATAAAGAAAAACAGAGTCTGCCTATCCAGAGTAACCCTTCATATGATTGTGCATGCTCAAAATTTTATAAAATCGCACAAATTTTAAATTTCTTGAGTTAAGTGGTTCCCTGTTGGTCGTGTGCAAAACTAGAAGACAACTCTTTTTCAAGCTAACAAAATTTCCAATAAATCGAGTGTTTACTCATCATAACTGGATAACTACAAAGTTATAGTATTGGCAAAACCACTAAAAGAAGTTAATTCTTTTCAGTCAGCCAATATTTGCACGTGCTACAGTTTAGTGTCCAGTAATCTAGTTGGTCGACACTAATTTAATACTTTATTTAATATAGGTTTTACAAATTATTATATGCAATAAATACAAAAAACTCAGTTTAAAAAATCAAAAAAAGTCAATTAGAATAAATAATAATTAATGCTGCTTGCCTCCATAAAATAAAATACATAAAAAATAAGCTACTTTTATGATTTGATAAATCAGCATTAGAGGCGTAATTAAGGGTTTCTATTAATTTAAATTTTAATTAATAATTAATTTTAATTTATAATTAATTAATAATAATAATTTAATAAATAAAAATAGTAATTCATTTTTAATTTTTTTATTTCTAGTAATCTGATTTTGAGGAATAAATATTTCAAATATTGAAAATTTTGTCAGCTTTAAAAATGTTCTGTTTAAGTTTTGTACACAACTAACAGGGAATCACTTATTTCAAAAAACCTAAAATGTGTGCCATCTTTTTAAATTTTGAGCTAGCGCAATTATATGAAGACTCCACTCTGAATATGCAGCCTTGCTTTTTCTTCATTATTTGGTATATTTTTAAATAAATAAGGTTTGAAGCAGTACAAAATGAGTAACATTTTTCAGGCCTGGCTCTTGGACTATTTGAAGTCTGCTCTGGTCTTTACTGGCACTGTCTCACCGTCTATGGCAACATTGTCGAAAGCCGGCTCTCCTTATATTTATTATTAAATCATTTGCCAAGCTTATAGTTTGTTCGTTTGATAATGAATAATATGCTTATGATAATAATGCTTGCTGAGTGTAGCAGAGATGGCCAGGTTCATTCATGCTAGATCATATATACAAGACTGAAATGTTGTGCGGGTCTAGCAGTAATGTGTAACATAGTCTTTTAATATTTTAAAATTATACTAACGCTGAGCACTAATTTCTATACTTACTTAAGGCTGAGCAATAAATACACTTGCCTTTGTAATAGAATATGTTATTTAACAAGTACATTTCTTACTTTTACTTCAAATAGAATATTAACCTATGCCACATAATACCCGTAAATCCTACTTATTAGTCGCCTAACTTATATTAGATCCAATTAGTTGCATCACCATAACTAGTTTAGTCTGAAAGAAAGTATAAATAATTGAATAACGCGCCAAACAAGAGAAACGATTAATTTGATTGATGAAGATAGCTTATTAGTTAAATGAGACTCGCCTACTCAACCTGACTTGCTCACGGGTCAGCTACCCTGAGGTGTGACACTCTGAATAGGTAATAACCAAGCTCACTTCTTTGTTCTTTTTGTTAAAGTTCTTCAGTCTGGTGCTTTACTTTCCGTTTCGTATTATTGTCATATTATGACATAGACACTTAGACTTCACTGAATCCAGTTACCTAATCGGATTATGTTTTAAGAGTGGGACAATTGTCTAGGTGTGTTTTTGTAAATGCTCTAGTTTTATGAATGGATGCATGATGAAGTGTTTACTATAAAGTGAAAGTTATGATAAGAATAGTTTGTCTTTTTATTTATTTATTTTTGAAAAAGTTTGCTTATAAAATGATACATCTTCGGTTTACTTCTTCGTCAATATAGCTCCAAAATATCGATTAATAGATTTTGGCATTTTTGATAATATCTACTTCTTTGATTACGATTTGCAATAGTATACATAAACTAATTACAAGTCTTTTTACAAAAACTGCTTTAATTAAAAAACAAGAGCCGACTTTCAACTACTTCTGGCCATCCTCAGTCATGCTAATTGAGTGCAGAGTTATGTATAGTTCTTCAGAGGCCTAGGACGCACTCAGCTTTTTTTACAGTTGCGAATTGCATAAAGTTTTAAATTCATTATCGATTTTATAGGAACAACTTCATGTGCTTCGTTACTTTATAAAGTGTAAATCTTATAATCTATGTATACAATTTTATTATTTATTTTTTAAACTTCCCGATCCAATCTCTTCTAAGAAACGTCGTGTGCCTAGTTTTATATATATTATCGCTGCTTTTTCACTGCAGCCCATACATACAAATATATACATATGTTTATATTGATTTCAGTTATATATATATATATATATAATACTATTTATAAATCGGCACTCAATTAGCATGACCGAAGATGGCCAGAAGTGGTCGAAAGTCGGCTCTTGTTTTTAATTAAAGCAGTTTTTGTAAAGAGACTTGTTATTAGTTTATGTATATACTACTTCACATTGCGGTAATCTATAATTATGCAATAGTATAAATCGTGGAACATTTATCGCCTGGCTAACCAAGAACATCACTCACCAGAATATGAAAATGATACTAATTGTTATTTCCAACAAACGTACAATTGTAGTGATATTAGATTTAGTAGGGTCTTACCTGTTCTCTTAACTTATAGAAACCTTCCCGTTACAGTTGCGAATTGGATAAAGTTTTAAATCCAATGTCATAAAGTGCACATCTTATAATCAAAGTTTACAATTTTATTATTTATTTTTTATTTATTTTTTAAACTTCCCGATTCAATCTTTTCTAAGAGACGTCGTGTGTCTCTCTCTCTCTCTCTCTCTCTCTATATATATATAATATATATATATATATATATATATATATATATATTATATATATATATGTATATATATATATATATATATATATATATATATATATATATATATATATATATATAAGTTAACCGCTTTTTTACTTTACAAAAATTGGTAGCTTTATGTAAGCACTAAGATAATTTAAATGAATACAAAAACAATACGGACAATTTTTGATAAATGTATAATATACCTCTTGTCTTTTATTACAATAAATACATATCTAAATACATAAAAGTATGCGTAGATAAAACAAATTACACTATATATATATATATATATATATATATATATATATATATATATATATATATATATATATATATATATATATATATATATATATATATATATATATATATATATATATATATATATATATATATATATATATATATATATATATATATATATATATATATATATATATATATATATATATATATATATATATATATATATATATATATATATATATATATATTATATATATATATATATATATATATATATATATATAAGCTTAAAGAAAGGTGCCCATAATAAATATAAAGAAACAAAGTATTATCCAAATCTTTTGAAGTATTTCTTCCTTATATAGAAAGCATGCAAGGAGATGGAAGAATTTTAAATCTTATAGGTCCCACGGATTTGTTGTTTGTTGGTCGGCTTCTTTTAGGAGACGAATCTCGTGGAAGAAAGGTGTGGAAAATGCATTTCTGATGCGGTGCTCTTACACTCATTCACTGTTTGTACGCACTGACTTATAGAGGTCTTGTGTCGAAGATTTACTAAGTCAATATAAGGAACTGGTCCTATTCAATTATCACCCTTAAGGGAGATTCTCGTATATCTTTTTAAGTTTTTTTTTAACAGGGTTTACGCACTTTCTTGACACCGTCGCGTGCATCCAGTGTCATTGACTTTACGACAAATCAAAAGCTCTGAATCTCTTAGAAAAAGTCTGCACTGGTTCTGAACCAAGCTATATATAGCCCAGACGTAATAACTATGAAACTAACAATTACCTTCTTCTTTAAAATACGTCTGTCTTTTAAAATACCAATTAAAGTAATAATTATGAAATCAGAAATTTCTTAAAGCAACTTATAACGATGAGATGACACCTGGTTATTTCACTAATCGTAACATGCAATACTGCATGCCATAAACATTCGTTGGCTAAGAAAAAAATATTTTTTGATTTCAACTACATCAACTTAAATTAACAGACTCAATTCAAACTATTTATTTTAATACTTAAGTTAATTGTTATTAGATTTTATAGCGTTTGGAACGCAAATTGTGTTTGTGTTGAAATTAACTTCTTTTTAGGTTGCTTGTTCTTTGGTTTATTCATTACTTACCTTCGGTCGGAAATATACACATATGTTTAAAGAAGAGGTTGTCAAACAAAGTTATAAGTTTCTTACATTATTAAGTTTGTTTGTCAAAGCAATAGGTTGATATTCTGTAGACTTAAGACCAATTTTAACTTAATAGTAAAATGTTATAGTAACACACACACACACACACACACACACACACACACACACATATATATATATATATATATATATATATATATATATATATATATATATATATATATATATATATATATATATATTTATTTATTTATATATATATATCCATTTTTGCGATGTATTAGTCAATTTTCATCGCCTCGCCTCACATCAGACCCGCTTCCTCGGGTCTATGCCTGGCCTTAGATAGGCCAGGCATCGATATGTCCCCTCTAGGACAAAAGACCCAAGATTTTTTGAGTCTTGGTTTTTACTTGGATGATGTCATTTAATTGGGACTTACGATCCTTAGCTACACTTCTTATTAATAATTATAATATATTTTCCGTACATTTTATCGTATTTATTTATCTTTGTAATAATTCTATCTTAGAATTAATATTAATAATATAATTGTAATATCTATATCTTATTTTTAATTCATTATCTTTATATTATATTTTATTGTATTATTATTTTTTTAGCGAATTTCCTTTGGGAATAAAATTCGCTAATGGGATAGGCGTCATGGCGGAATTCGAACCTCGGACCACGACACAAATCCGTTTCAGAGGTCCCTAATGACGAAAAAAAAATTTCGCGAGACTATATATATATATATATATATATATATATATATATATATATTATATATATATATATATATATATATATATATATATATATATATATATATATATATATATATATATATATATATATATATATATATATATATATATATATATATATATATATATATATATATATATATATATATATATATATATATATATATGTATTTCTAGACACTTTCTTGTAAACACTCTATCTTTCGAACGGATTAATATTTTTTAACCAAACTTGGTACAAAAATCAACCTTCGGGAGGTCACGAACCCTATTGAAAACCAGGTTTTTGTGACGTCATTAACCCGGTTTGCTGAGTCAGCGAAATTTTCAAAAAATCAGCAAATTTCAGGGTTAATATTTTTTGCCGCAAAAAAGGTCAATATTTTGTTTTTTGAGACGCTGAATCGAATGAAACCGGTCCGAAGTCGATACGACCACTCTAAGTGACCTAAAAATCGAAAAAACCATTGTAAATTACCAAAAACCAAAATTTAGGTCGATAAAAATAAATTTCGAGTAGGGTGTCGTTTTCTATGTAATTTTGGGCGCTGAATCGAATGAAACCGGTCCGAAGTCGATACGACCACTTTAAGTTACCAAAAAGTCGAAAAAACCACAAAAAATATAGAAAACCAACATTACGGTCGTTGAAAATTAAATTTCGAGTAGGGTGTCGTTTTCAATGTTTTTTGGGCCTCTGAGTTGAATGGCAGTGGTCCGGAGTTAATACGACCACTCAAACTCAGGGTACCTGGGTTCACATCCTGGAAGGGTCGATAATTTTTTATCGTTTTTTTTTACCTAATATAAGTTTACAACTAGAAAATAATTCTGGCGCGGTGGTCCGCATGTCGGGCGAATTTCCTTTGGATGCGAGCTCTCAAACCCAGAGTACCTGGGTTCAAATCCTAGTAGGGACAATAATTTTTATCGTTTTTTTTTTACCTAATATAAGTTTACAACTAAAAATAATTCTGGCGCGGTGGTCCGCATGTCGGGCGAATTTCCTTTGGATGCGTGTTTCCGTGCTTTTTACATTATATAAGTTTACAACTAATAAATAAATAATTCCGGCGCGGTGGTCCGCTATCGGGCGAATTTCATTTAGAATGCGTGTTTCCGTGCTAAACAACCCATTTCTTGCTTATGCAAGAACCATGCCCATTGCGTGGTTCCGGTTCATGCTTTAGAACCTAAGCAGTTACTCAATTGTCAAGCACTGCTCGTAACTCATTTTGTCTGTATTTTCCAAAGGAAATGCGCTAAAACCTTTAAAGATAACTGACTAAGCTTAAAGATAAGTAACTAATCTTTAAACTAGTGCAAATAATAGTGCGTACTTCTAATTTTAGAGGCATAGTTTTGTACAACAACTGGATGATTATGCGCATTTCCTTTGGAAAATACAGACAAACTGAGTTACGAGCAGTGCTTGACAATTGAGTAACTGCTTAGGTTCTAAAGCATGAACCGGAACCACGCAATGGGCATGGTTCTTGCATAAGCAAGAAATGGGTTGTTTAGCACGGAAACACGCATTCTAAATGAAATTCGCCCGACAGCGGACCACCGCGCCGGAATTATTTATTTATTAGTTGTAAACTTATATAATGTAAAAAGCACGGAAACACGCATCCAAAGGAAATTCGCCGACATGCGGACCACCGCGCCAGAATTATTTTTAGTTGTAAACTTATTAGGTAAAAAAAACGATAAAAAATTATTGTCCCTACTAGGATTTGAACCCAGGTACTCTGGGTTTGAGAGCTCGCATCCAAAGGAAATTCGCCCGACATGCGGACCACCGCGCCAGAATTTTTTATTTTTTCCGAATTTGAATTATCATTTCTGTGTATTATATTCTTAAAGTTGTATTTTATTAATATTTTATTGATTTTTAATAAATAATGTTTAAGTGATATGCTTACCTGATCATAGGTTTTGGTGTCCTCCACCAAGCTCCAGCTTGCTGTTTCGGGAGAGTAATGATTTGATAGTAATAATTGTGTAACATTTTTTATTTCAAATATATTACTTAGAACAATAAAGATATTGTTACTGAAATTACTAATCAGCCATTCACACTATTTGATTTTTGCCAAAAAAATTGCTAAAGTTATTCCCTTCTTTGAGCTGAAGATACTTTTGTAAATAATGATGTCTTTGTAAATAAATAATATGACGAGTCGTTGACCGATTTTCAATGTATGAATGCGACCTTGATGAGTAAAGCTAAACAAACACTAGTAAAAAGGCCAGATCTATGTGAACCAGTGGTTTGGAAGGAAATATTTGTCTTCTGTTGTTTGCTTCACGTTAAAGGCCCAGGGTGTCAATATTATTCCAACTTCAATATTAAATAAAAAATTAAGCTTTTTGTTTGGTTCTTTTTTGGACGCAATAATCGTGAAATTATCGTAATAGATTAATTTCGGTTTATTAAGTTAGCAATTGCTAATTTTTAATTATTCTCTTCGTGGGAGAAATACGGGCCTTCGGCCCGTAGCAGCTACGCGGCGTCGGCCCACACAGGGAGGCCTCCTTGTGGCCGCTTTGCGGCCTCATTGTTGTTGTTTTGTATTATGTGTTGTTTCATTATTGTTCTTGTTACATTACATGGCGTTTTGCCATGTATCTAGCGAATTTTTACAGCCACTCCACACAGGCCCGCTTCGCGGGCCTGAGAGGCTTTCTCACAAATTAATTTTACTAAGTGAGGTTTTATTAATACTCTATTATTAATAGTATGCTATAATATAAAATTAAGACGCATTATAAACAATAATAATGTATTCATGATTTTTGTTTTTAAATAAAAATACCGTTTCCGTCACTTAAGATAGTGTGATTGAGCTGAAACCGGTCGCAATCGTTTTAGAATGACTTCGACCATATAAAGACTACTTCGAGGTTCTTCCGCTTTACGGGTCTGCTTTGCTCGGCGTGGTTTAGTGGAAGCCATTTTTGTCCTGTCTCTCTAGGACAGCAGGCTTACCAGGATGGAGCAAGAGGTAGAGGTCCATCTTTTATACTATATCCCCACCCTCTAACACTACTTTTTTTTTTAATTTTCCTTTTTGTAGTAACCCTACTAAAAGGCCGTATATTATCAGCATGTTGGGACATTTATATGGGTATAAATACTACATGCTTTTGAAAACAATAGATATTTGAACATTACTTCGTTCTTTTTGAGAAATGTTTTTTTTCGGCTGTTCTTTTCTTCCTACAGTAAAATTTTGAATCTTCTGAACAATCATTTTCTTTTAAATTTAATGTCTTGTGTTTTTCCTGTGTTCGATATATTTGTATCTTATGAAAAATAATAATATTATATTAATATAATATTAATATAATGTAAATTAATATAAATAATATATTTATCTAATTTATTTATATAAATTAGTATATAAATATAAAATCTAACACTACTGAACCCAACAGATATCGTACAAGTCTTTGACCTGGACGTACTTGTATACATCATTATATATATATGGATACTGTTTGCGCCATTTGTGATGGTTCGATTCAGCTGAAATTGGTCTTAATCGATTCAACTAGCCGTCTACTTAAACATGAAATACCTTGTTTTAAAGCGATTTCAAGTTTCAAAATTTTTTTTTTCATGTCGTCATAACTTTGATTGATGACGTCATAATGTTTTATAAACAATAGGCCCCGTAACCTCCTCGACATCTCGCGATTTGCAAAGTTTCATTTCAATTTGAGAACGCCTTCGAGAGTTATCAGTTATTAGTTATGCGAAAGGGTAGAAACTCTTACATACATACATACATATAATATATATATTATATATATATATATATATATATATATATATATATATATATATATATATATATATATATATATTTATGTATATACATATATATATATATATTATATAATATATATATATATATATATATATATATATATATATATATATATATATATATTTGTTATCAGGAAGCCAATAGGAACCGATTCCACTCTCTCCCACCCTCAACTTCCGTCATCCGAACAACCTCATAAGCGTCATTTTCATAATAAAAATTCGCTAAAAAGGAGTTAGTTTAGTTAGTGTTTAATATTAAGGCATTGATTTATGTTACTGACCAATTCAAAAGCCCTTATTACCGTGGGTTAATAGTGTCAGTGGTCCTACGATTAGCGTTGGTGGTTAGGAATGCTGTGTTCAGTTCAGGAAGACGCCTCCTATTAATCTGCGGACCTTTTGCTTTCAGCTCAGTTATTACACTAGAGTGGCATTCGGAGGAGTATAGACACTAAAATAGCCCTACGGGTTTAAGCGTAAAAAAGAAGCCCTTATTTGATCCAAAGATCTTTTCTCCATAAGACCCCCATCAAAAATAAAAAATTTCTGGCGCGGTGGCCCGCATGTTGGGCGAATATCCTTTGGAATTCGTGTTTCCGTGCGTAACAATTCATTCGATTTATGCATAAGAATTCGGTTTATGTTTTGTAAGTTGAACAGTTGCTCAATTATCAAGCCCTACTCGTAACTTATTTTGTCTGTATTTTTCTAAGTAAATGCGCATAATTATCCTGTTGTTTATACAAAACTACGAGTTTATACAAAAAACTCGTATGTATCTTAAATTGGCAGTGCTCACCATTATTTGCTCAAGTTAAATGCTCAGTTGGTTATTTTCTACTGAAATAACATTAACTGCTACAGTAACTACAATTTAATATTTTACCGATATAGCTACGTAACTAATAACTACTATTTCCATTTTTACTGAAATAAATATTATTACTGGTACTATTCTCTACTGAAATAATTGTAACTACTATTTATATTTTCTACTAATATAACAGTAACTTCTATTGCTATTTTCAAATAAAATAACAGTAACTACTATTTCTATTTTCTACTAAAATAAAAGTATCTACTATTTCTATTTTCTACTAAAATAACAGTAACTACTATTGCTAATTTCTACTAAAATAACAGTAACTACTGACTTCTTAGCGCAGTGGAGTAATACTCAATATACAAAACACCAACTCGTCTCTCCACAAAAGAATTTATTAACTAAAAGCAGAGCCGGCTTTCGGCAATAATGCCATCAACAGTGCCAGTGAGTTGAGTGCAGGCGTCTAACAGACTTTCCAAAGACTCAGTCAGGCTTTAATCTTTGGATAGTCTGTTAGACGCCTGCACTCAACTCTCCGGCACTGTTGATGGAATTATTGCCGAAAGCCGGCTCTGCTTTTAGTTAATAAATTCTTTTATGGAGAGACGTGTTATTTTTTTGAAACAGTAACTACTATTTCTATTCTGCACTAAAATAACAGTAACTACTATTGCTGTTTTCAACTAAAATAACAATAACTACTATTGCTATTTTCAACCAAAATAACAATAACTACTATTGCTATTTTCAACTAAAATAACGTACTATTGCTATCACTAAAATAACAATAACTACTATTGCTATTTTCTACTAAAATAACAATAAATACTATTGCTATTTTCAACTAAAATAACAATAAATACTATTGCTATTTTCAACTAAAATAACAATAACTACTATTGCTATTTTCTACTAAAATAACAATAACTACTATTGCTATTTTCTACTGAAATAACAGTAAGTGCTATTGCTATTCTGCACTAAAATAACAGTAACTACTATTGCTGTTTTCAACTAAAATAACAATAACTACTATTGCTATTTTCAACCAAAATAACATAACTACTATTGCTATTTCAACTAAAATAACAATAAATACTATTGCTATTTTCAACTAAAATAACAATAACTACTATTGCTATTTTCTACTAAATACAATAAATACTATGCTATTAAACTAAAATAACAATAAATACTATTGCTATTTTCAACTAAAATAACCTATTGCTATTTTCAACTAAATAACAATAACTACTATTGCTATTTTCTACCTAAAATAACAATAACTACTATTGCTATTTTCTACTGAAATAAAGTAAGTGCTATTGCTATTCTGCACTAAAATAAACAGTAACTACTATTGCTGTTTTCAACTAAAATAACAATAACTACTATTGCTATTTCAACCAAATAACAATAACTACTATTGCTATTTTCAACTAAATAACTACTACTATGCTTTTTCAACTAAAATAACAATAACTACTATTGCTATTTTCTACTAAAATAACAATAAATACTATTGCTATTTTAAACTAAAATAACAATAAATACTATTGCTATTTTCAACTAAATAACAATAAATACTATTGCTAAACTAAAATAACATAATACTACTATTTCTACTAAAATAACAATAACTACTATTGCTATTTTCTGCTGAAATAATTGTAACTACTATTTATATTTTCTACTAAAATGACAGTTACTACTATTGCTATTTTCTATTAAAATAACAGTAAGTACTATTGCTATTTTCTACTAAAATAACAATACCTACTATTGCTATTTTCAACTAAAAATAACAATAAATACTATTGCTATTTTCAACTAAAATAACAATAACTACTATTGCTATGCTATTTTCTACTAAAATAACAATAAATACTATTGCTATTTTAACTAAATAAAAAATAAATACTATGCTATTTTTCAACCTAAAATAACAATAACTACTATTGCTATTTTCTACTAAAATAACAATACCTACTATTGCTATTTTCTGCTGTCTTAGTTAATAGTAGAATAAATAAAAGTTTTTACTTACCAAGTCTTATGTCCGGAAGTAATTAACATTTAAATCAAATCTAGGTTAAACAACTATATAATCAAGTTTACCATGATGTTGCTTTAAAATAGTTTTTATACTTAGCAAGATTTTGGACAGATTTAGAGCTTAATGTTCTCTCAAATACTAGTTTTTGACTTTGAAAGAGATTAGCGCTGAGTATAATGATAAGTATGGTCCAGCTGATTACACTTGGAAGCTGGTATATATCAAAACATTTCTTATTTTTTCAAACTGTAATCATCCTTAAAATTTCAACCTAAAAACACATAAACACATAGTTGTGAAACTATCATGTAATTATGTCTTTATTCGCATTTAATCGTTTTATACTTACCCTACTGTCTTTTATCTTCGACGGGTGTATCAGCCTAGATGTTCGCATCTATATGTAAGTCAATAGTTAGATGCATCTCATTGCATATTATTTTCCACGTTCAAAAAATATTTGTTTTTGTTTAATCATTGTTGCCTTTCATTCTTCTATTTTATAGCTATTGGTTATTCTTCTTTATTAATTTTTACTTCTCTTTACATCAAACCCTTGTTTTTTTTCACTCATGTATGGATAGTAATTTAAAAAGAAAAGATCGAAAGAGAACAAATCGATGTTAAGTTGGAGAGTAAAAGTAATCAAATTTTTAACTTTCTTTAAAGTAAGACTTTAGAACTGAATTATCTTTTTTAATTGAAAAATAGTTATCTGAATTTTTACTCTAATTAAAGTGTGGAAAGTATTATTTTTTCAAGTATCGGCAAGTAGTTTGGTGTAAATGTTTTTAACCTAAATTTCCTGTAAAACTCGCGTGCTACCGGGCAAGGATAATTGTTGGTAATAAACTAGAAATTTTTGTTTTATTTTCCCTACAATTAGTAATCAATGTAGCAAAAAAATGGATTAGGGGTACCTTAAAATTTTTCCTGACCAAATCGTATTCGCTACTCTCATTCTTACTACTTCGAACACGCTTCGCTCGTCCTCAGAATATAAAATTACTAAATTTCTACTGCAACACGTCTTTGGACTCGCTATGCTTGGTTTTAGATAGCAAACACATATGTTTTATTTCCAGCGGTCTCCTTATGCTGCTTAACTTGTATGATCCGGCAAAAACCATAGATATAATTGCCGTATTGGAGTGAAATGTGCTTCATTACTCCCTACAAAACTAATAAATAAACTTTACATTATTCACCGTCTGGAGATTTTTTTTCGGGCGGCTGTAAAGTAGGCTCTTGACATCTTCAAAAGAGTAAGTGAAATGCGTTTTTTACCGTCTGCGACAGTTTCATTGTTCTTTTCTGTTGGCAACTGTAAAAATCTATGAAACTATCGCTTCAGTTTCTCTAATGTCCACTAGGTAGGCGCTAGTAGTAGTAGTCATAACCTTGTAACAACAAGGTTATGATGTAACCTTTCTTGTTCTTTTATTGTTTATCAAATATATAATCGAACGTTTTTGTTTACGAAGTTTTGTTATTTTTGGAAAGTAAGTTATAAATTATTTATCAACAATAATTTATTATTGTCAAATAATCATGGATAAACTTTTGGCCAGCGAGGCGATCGAAAGAAGTGTACCGGCAAATTTTAATACATTACACTGATTTCCTTCTAAATATTTCTTTACTATTACCACGCCCGAAAAAATACCATGTGCTGCACGACCGAAAACGCCTTTTTTACTTCGGTTCCTTTTACTATCTCGCTTCACTCGACAGTAAATATAGTCGCCACGGTAAAAAAAAGACCTTCTTCACAGTCTTGTTACAATAAACTATTGTTTTCGTTGTAATAATAATAATTCTTATCCTAGTAGTGTAATTATTTGGATCTTAGCACTTCACAATACTTAACTAAGCCCGTGTTCTCTTAAATATTAGGAAGTTAATATATAGGTTGGCTCCCTTGTGGGCTAGACTCATAGCTATAATTAGAATTTTTATAAAGTTTCATGTTAAGTTCTAGTTTTAGATAATTTTTGTTATAAGTACCTAGATATCTTTTTAAAGAAATTGACATACAGATCCAGACGACGAGAGCTGTTATGATCAAAAAGTTAAGAGTTATATCTGACTTTAAGATAGTGGTAGCATTGAGAGAAAGGTGATAGCCTACTAAGCAGTGAGCTATCACCTCTCTCAGGCATAACTATATCTGAGAGTTATACCTATAATGTGTCAGGTAGAACTCACAACGAACAAATTTATGATTGATAGTAAGATGAGTTGTGGAGTTTCCACAAAGAAAGATGTCACTCCACTTCGGACGATGACGGGAAGATGAAGCTAGGAGACGGACGAAATAGATTTGTCCAGAGACTGGTGTCTGACAGGCTGAGAGTCAGACACTCGCTTGTCAGACACCAGCCTCTGGACAAATCTATTTCGTCTGTCTCCTAGCTTCTTTACTTCGCTTTACCGGCACTGATGATGAACTGTTAAGTTTGAAAGTCGGCTCTGTCAATAAATAATACTAAGTGGAGTGACATCTTTCTTTTTTCTCAAATTTATGATTGTTTTACTTATTTATTTGATTATTGCCATTTACGTATTTATTCTTCTTCAAAAGTTGTTTTAGCTCCTTCTTACAACCCAAGTAAGAGCAATTTATCCATCTGACATAATTTTTTATACGCCTTTATTATTCATATAATAAATACAATAATTCCAGATTAAAAGGAAGGTTTTAATACTGGTTTAATTGGTTATAACGGTAACGTCGAAGAAGGTTAGTTTTGCAAAAAAGCTGCACCATTTAAAAGGATGAAAAGACGGATCCTAAAAAATTCATTCATGTATTTAAATGAGACGTGATATTCACAAGACATTATCCGTATCGAGATTTATTAAGTTTTGACGAATTTCTTTTACAGAAAATTCGCATTGCAAAAAAATGATTAACAATCAAAAAAATTTAAAATTTTTGTGAATTTTAGAAGCATTTTAAACAGTTTAAAAGTTTAAATGCTTTCTTTAGTAAATTTTCTTTCTTTATGATGTTGTACAATGGAGTCTAGGGGAGCATCAATTCCGCACACACACTCACACACACACACACACACACACACACATATATATATAATATATATATATATATATATAATATATATATATATATATATATATATTATATATATATAATATATTATATATATATATATATATATATATCCTAAAAACCTCCTCTGTCTTCCCCTTCTACCTCAATGACGCCAATCTTATAAGATTGTTTATTTTTAGAAATTCACTTAAAGTGGGGCCTTTTTAGTTCGATTTAATTAAATTTTTAATAAAAGCATATTAGCTTGAGTTTAATTTATTTAGTAACTTAAATGGTTTGTACTGATTGTAACCTGAAAAATCCACGTAATTAGTAAAATAATAATCCATAAAATACGACCCAGTCTGTCATTTGTCGCACCAAGGCTTTAAAATATTTTTCCGATTTACGACGTTCTTAAATTTAAATCCTTAAACGTTTCATTAGTTCGTATACCTTTCTTAAATTCTTAAACATTTACTTCTTAAATTCTTTGCAGGATGCGTTAGTAAAGAAAATTCGCCGGGTTGGCAATACTTGAGCGAAGTCAAGTTTTGAGGTCAGAGACCTACTGCACTTTAAGACAGATAGAGTACAGGTACTGGTTTTACTCTTGTTTCTATTATACCTTTAAACTTAACCTCAATCTTGATCGAAGTCCAATTTTTTGTTTTACCATCGTGGGAGTAAACTAAATACCTAAATATCATTAAATCAGTAAAATTGTTAATAAAATTTTGCTAGTATGAGCTTTAATTTTTCCTTATTTATACCTTGAGTACAAAGGAAAGATGCGTTTTGCTCTAAATCCGAAAACCAAAATTTTTCTTTTTCCGTTCAAGTTTTAATATATCGTGAGTAGTGCTTATCAAGCTGTCTGTATGGTGATTTCATCTTAGCTCATAGGTTATGATTTAAAGGTGAAAATTATTATAAAAATCAAATTTTAGGTCTTTATGGGATGAATTTTATTTAAGGCTTTATCCTATAAAATTACAACTTGGCTTGTGTCGAAAAATGTGGCAGGTCTTATAAGCCTATTAATTTCATTTCAGTATCACTATTATTTTAGCCAATTTTAAGAGAAAATATGAGCTTAAGAGGTTGGGTTCATCGAATGACATGTTTGTGTGTTTTTAAACATGAGGTCTTCAGTCTCTTGACCACTATGCGGCGTCAGAGTTAGGGCTGCTTCGTGTTTTCGCTTCTCAGTTATATGATTGTTATCATGTATCAGTTTGTCATATTACTAGTTTATATAAGTGGCATACTGCCTTGATTTGAGCGAATTTTCGAATCTATTTGTCAAAACACGTGATTTCGATCGAAAAAACCGGAGCTCATGCAATTTTTGAATTATTAAAAATTGGAGCCAGGAGAACTCAAAAATGAGGAACACTTTCTCTCCATCGGCGCCTTAAGAATGCTAAGTTTTATTACAATATGGCAAGTGGATCTACGAGCGAAGCGAGTCCGAAGTGTTGAGGATTTCCGTAGCGAATCTGATATTGTTATGAAAAGTTACGAAGTGCCCCGTACTCGATTTTTCATGTTATTTTTTAGGAATTCTTATTTAAATACTTAACTGCAAAAGAGAATTGTTTTTTCTCATAGTCAAAACTTTAGAGTTTAATTCGTCACAACTCCATTATAATCAAGATGAGGAATTTTAAAGACAAGAGATATTACCCTTAGAGTCAACTATCAGTTACTTCTTTTTATGCTCGTGTCATAATGTCAAGAAGTATCGTCACGGGAATTGGCCTTTTTTTCATATCGCCTGTCAATCTGACAGTTCATAACAACCGTATTAGCATACATCAACAAAAGGTTCATGTAACTGAACATTAATATGATGTGTAAGCAGTAAGCATTAAGTTTTACTGCTTTTAGCTTCAACTTCTTACATCAAATTTTTTTTTTTTTTTTTTTTTTTTTTTTTTTTTTTTTTGGCATTGGCCTTTATTAGCCATACAGCCATTTAATTACATCAAATTTCTTCTTGAAAATTTTTGAAAAACAAATTAGGAGGCAGTTTATACTTTGCAGTGCCTGTGCCTTTAACTTAATTATGTACGGTTACTAAGAAATCCCAGCATTTATGTCGTCGTAAGAATATTTGTTATAATATAGTTATATGTAAAAAACGACAAGTTTTTATTATTATTAAATGCATACGATAGAGTAATTAACCAATATTTAGTATTCAAATTTAAATTATAAAAGTGTATCTATGCTAGTTCTGACTTATATTTTATATAATTAAAACACGTCTTTGCATAGTTTTAGAAAAATGATTAATATTTATGATCATATAAGGTTCTAAATAAGCCATAAATAAGTATAAAATAATTTTCAGGGTACGAAACTTTTAAACTAAAGCTATATTTTTTATCTTTTCCGTTTTAGTTTATTCTTTTACTATTCCTTAAAATAAATATTTCAAAAAGTTCACGACTAACTAATTTAAAAGACTTCTTCCTGATAATTTGAACGCCTCGGACAGTTGGATTTCTAAAGCGATGTCTGCAAATCCAGGGTGGTCTTTTATTATAAGAGAATTATTAAAGTATTATTACTGTAATTCATTTGTTTATAATAGAGTATAATAAACAAATTGTACTTATTGTACGTAGTACGTGTATTATTTATTAAAACATAAGTTTATAAGTAACATTATTTATAATTTTGCAAATAAAGTTGGTTTTTCTTTCTAAAAAGAACTAAAAATGGGAAAAAATGATATTTGTCGCTACTCATGATGAATTTAATTCGACTAATCAGATTATTTACTCAGATCTAGTTAGTTCTTCTGGCGGATCAGAACATCAGGTCCGACTTATTATTCATACATAATTCAATGTACTATGTTTAATGCTGTAGCTTTGAACTTTTAAACTTCCTAATGCTTGGCAAATGACACCATTAGTATCAAAGTATCTACTGATTATCATCTAACTACATTCCTTATCACAAGCAGTATAGACTATCTAGCTATTTCTTATCAGTAGCAGTAGTATCTGCCTCCGTAGCCGTGGTCGTTTAGTACTGGACTTCGGCACTGGAGGTCCGGGGTTCACAGCCCGGACTATGCTCTCAGTTTATTATGGATAGAATTTTTTCTAAAAATAACTTTTGCCAACTTTAGCTTCACTTTGAGCATAGTAGATGTGACCCACCGAGGTGGTTCCCGCAGGGCGAATACCCTGAGGGCCGAAAGGCCCTAAAACGGGCATTATCATTCTTTTTATTTGCAGTAGTATTTTACTGTCTGCTATCTAGCGTCTAACCATCTCACTAGCAGTAGAATCTAAGTATCTAGTATCACAATTTCTTCCTTATTACTACCAGTGGACTTTAAGTATGTCCCCTGTCGCTAGTAGTAGAATCTGCCTGTCTACTATTAGGTATTAAAATATCTTGATTACCCCTAGCAGTGGAATCTAAGCATTAAACTACCTTACTTAACTATTGGTTTGGCATTTAACTATCCATCACCAAGCTATTTTCCAACCACTAGCAATTGCATCTAACTAACTACCATCTAGCATTAAATTATCTTGCTTATTACTAGCTGTGGCATTTAACTATCCGCCACCCTGCTATCTTTTAAACCACAAGCAGTGGGATCTAACTAACTACCATCTAGCATTAAATTATCTTGCTTATCACTAGGTGTGGCATTTAACTATCCGCCACCCTGCTATCTTTTAAACCACAAGCAGTGGGATCTAACTTACTACCATCTATTATTAAACTATCTTGCTTATCACTAGGTGTGGCATTTAACTATCCGCCACCCTGCTATCTTTTAAACCACAAGCAGTGGGATTAACTTACTACCATCTATTATTAAACTATCTTGCTTATCACTAGGTGTGGCATTTAACTATCCGCCACCCTGCTATCTTTTAAACCACAAGCAGTGGGATCTAACTTACTACCATCTATTATTAAACTATCTTGCTTATCACTAGGTGTGGCATTTAAACCACCAAGCTATTTTTCTTAAAACTAGCTGTGGCATTTAACTAACTACCATCTAGCATTAAACACCCTTGCTTATCAATACCTGTTGCATCTAACTATCTAGATAAATTAGAGTACCTGTTCAAATCCTGGTAAAGACGCTAACTTTCATGTTGTTTTATTTGCATTAAATACATGTAATTATGGATAATAGTTAAATAACCTTGCTAAAATACATGGTTAATTTATGAATCAATTCCACTATAAATATCTTTAAATAGAACTCTTCTTAAATAAAAACTATCTCTCCTTCAACATTTGTTATGTAAGCATTCTTAAAAGCGTAATTTGCGAGCGTAAACCAATATAGCGTTTCTTTCAAAGCGTAATCCAATATTAGGAAGTAACTATTAATCTCCAATAGTAACACATAAAAAATGGTTTAATGGTACAATGCTAACTTGGTAAGTTTATATTAGCAAGGAATAGTTCTTTATTATAAATAATACTTTATTTAATCCATTTATAATAAAAGTAAAAGACAATACAATTTAAGATAAATTCGTTTAGACAATACGTTTAATTTTCTTTTTTAATAAAACAAAAATCTGGTATTGAGCAAGTTTGATAACAATCATATTACTTTCATTTACATTTAACACCTATTTCATTCATACTATTGATGTTGAATATGCATTTAAAAACCAATTGTTATTAGAATTTTTTTTTCAACACTATAATATAATAATTTGAAAGGATATTGATCTTTTTACCTTATTATTCTTATAGAAACTACGTTATATTACTGATCTTTTATAATAATTAGTGATTCTATTAAATTAATTGTTAATAAGTTTTGAATAAGTTTAAATTCAGGAAGCAACTTTCTAGAAAGTTGACTTATTGTTAATTCCTGTAAAGAACAAAATCACTTCGCTAAGAGAATGATAAGGATCTGTAAATTTAGTCAAGTCATGGTGCATCGATTTGAATTTGTTAATGATTTAATTAATTAATGAACATTGTTTGGAACTTTGATTATTAATGTGTACTTTATGATGTTATCTTTGTTGTTATTGGCGATGATTGATCAGTAAACTATCAACAATAGGTGAGAAAACAATGAAAGAGAAAGTGAAATGAAGAAAATAATTGTCTAATTTTTTGTTCTTTTAAGAGGCCTTTAAGAACTCTTTGAATTTTAAAAGAACGTACCCTCAAAGAAGGTTGCCACCCAAGGATCGATCTTTAGTGTTTGATATTTTACTACTATTACTGACATGTTTTACTATCTTCAATGTTTGATACTACTATCACAAATAAGTTGTAAAGGTAGTTGTAATCACTGATAAGAGTAACAAAGAGGTGATAGATCACATTTGCCAACTTAGTAAATTAATTTAGATAGAAATTTATACTTTTAGCAAATTTCCTTTAAAAATTCGCTTATAGTATAGGCGTCATGGCGGAAGTCAAACCCTTGGAGTCCTACAACAATCCGTTTCAATTGTCCTTTATCGCGAAAAAATGTAAATGTGTATATAACACTCTATGTTATATATGCTCTAATAACACTCTATCTCCGAACGGATTAATATTTTTAAATTAAAATATTGGTCCATAGTCAATGCAACTACTCTAAGCTACAACTACTATAAAGGTAAACGAAAATTAACCAAGTTCATTTCATTAAATAAATAAAAGCAAATGAATAAATGATTTAATTAAAATTGAAAAAATCGAATTGACATTAAAAAACTTTTAAATAAAACAATAAGATGAAATTAATTTTAGATTATATTATTTATTTATTTATTATAATATTTGTCATCGGTTACAATTAATTTTAACACGTTTATACCTAGATTTTGTGATTGACACTCTGCACAGGATTTTGCAATCCTATATTGTGAATTCAATCCATCCTTTATGCCATGTTTAATATGTATTATTCGTTTGTAAAATAAATAAACCTAAAATATGACCGGTAAATCACAATTTAAGTGGGGTATTGTTTAAAGCTGTTGTTTTGGGGCTCTGTGTTAAATGAAAACGGTTTGGATTTGATTCGAGAACTTAAAGTACTCTAAATTAGAGTACCTAGGTTTAAATCCTGGTAAAGACGCTAACTTTCATATTGTTTTATTTGTATTAAATAAGTTTATAACAAAATTAATAATTCTGGCATGGTGCGGTTCGCTTTCTGAGAGAATTTTTTTTGTAATGCGTATTTCCGTGCTTAACAATACAATTTCTTAAATTGTTTTTCTGTATTTTTCACAGGAAATACGCTAAAACCTTTAAAAATAAGCATTAACTAAGATATCTAGTGCAAATAATGGTGTACACTGCCAATATTGGGGGTATATAAAAAAAATAAAATAAAATGAAAGGGCCCTTCGGCCCATCAGGGTATTCACCCTGCGGGAACCACCTCAGGTGGGTAGCATCTACTACACTCTAAGAATTAATTAAAGTTGGCGAAATCTTTTTAATACAATTCATAAAATCTTAGAGCATAGCCCGGGCTGCGAACCCCGGACCTCCGGTGTCGAAATCGAACGCCTTTACGATCACGGCCACGGAGGCAGACATTGGGGGTATATATGTAACCAATTTTTTATGTAAGCGAAAAATTGAGAAAAATGCAGTAAAAATTAGTAATGAGTAGTCCTTGATAAATAGTAGTTATAAAACACTAAAACTACTAACACTTACAACTAAATACTTGATAGTACTACTAACTAGTACTATTAACTAATAACTACAACTAACTACTTGATAGTGCTCAAGTTATAAAACATAAACCAAAAAATGAAGTAAGTTAGATTATTGATATTTTTGTGTTTACTAGAGAACCATGTTTCTATTGCTATGAAACCCAAAAAATTTAAAGCGACTTAAATGTACAATATACATTTCTAATTAACTTAATAATTAAGATAAAAAAGTAGTTAAGAAAACCTTTAGATGAAAAAGTTCATTATTCAGTAAGGAAAATGGTTTGAAAGAATATTTTTGATTCGTGGTAGATAAAGTTCAACCTTTCTGTAGTTTAGTTTTGAACAGGGAAGAAATGATCTTTGTTCTTCAACACTAAAGGGAGTTGTAGCAAAACAAAAACTCTAAGACGGGAATAAAAATCCCTTCCTATGACCCCAACCTTTCTCCCCCTTTCATTTATTTTCCTTTGGGAATTCTCTTTTGTCTCTCCAATGTTGATTGAGTGTTTAATAATTCTGTTTTTAGTTTCAAAATTATGATTTTATAAATTACTTTTTGATCCCGCTGGTAAATGTTCTTGTTAGATAAGGAGAAGTTGTAATAGGGAAAAGAAAAATGATTCTATGAGGGAAAGTCTTGGATAGATTGCATGAGGAAATTCTAAAGCGAGCCTTTTATTACTAGTTCTTTGTCATACTTATTCTGAAGTAATATAAAATTTGTGAATATCGCAATAGTACACGTACCTTTAGTTATTTATTTATACGTCATAAGTATGAAGTATTTCTGTGCTTCCTTTAATATGATTTCAAGTCTAATCAGATTATCACTTTTGTAAAAAAAAATGTATTTTCTTTTTTCAAACTTTGTTTTTCTTTTTGCGTTTTTAATTTAATTTGAATATTAATAAATAATAATTAAAAATATCATGTTTATAAAAATTATTATTATTGATTGAATAATAATCAGATTATTAATTTCTTCGAAAAATTAATAATCTGATTATTATTTAATTAATAAGTATATTAATAATCAGATTTAATAATCAGATAATTAATTTTCCGAAGAAATTAATAATTTGTTGCAATAGTCAGATGTAGTTTAGGTTGTAATAAATCTAAACATCGTAAATAAAAAAGCTCTAGGATGAGCATACATGTCATTCCAGCTCCTATTAGTATGTCATCGGTCTTGTCCATGCTTATTCGTACCTAATTCTTTCCTTTAAAACTGCATCTTTCATCCTTAATTTTTTTCTATAGTAATTTTTTTTTTCTATTAGTTTGTTTTAATTTTTTATTCTATTTATTTTTATTTTAATTTATTTCGTACGTATCTTATATTTATTTTGTTTTATTTTTGTTATCTTTGAGTTTTTTTTAATTTTGTTTTTTCTTATTTTTTGTTAGGCATTGATGATGGGCTCTTATCAGGTTAAAAGCGCGTTGCGTAATTGATTAATAAACATAGTTATCTGTGGAGAGACTCTTGATCTTTCTTTTCGTAGATAAAAATTGTATTTCGGTATTTATTTATAATTAGCATATAAAATATTTCCAAAAAATGTATTAATATTTTTCTTTTACCTATTTCCTTTTTTAAACCTTACGTACCTTATAACCTACCTTCTACTTCATAAAGGTTATAAGGTTTATTTACCTTGAGTCTAAAATTAAAATTTTATACACAAGGTTAATTACTAATTTTGTAAATGTTAAATAAAAACGACATTTGTTTGTCTTAATTATATTATTACACGTATTAATGTAAAATAAATTAATAATAATGTTTATTAGATATGGGTGGTAAATAAATTATAAATATTAGAAACATTTTAAAGGTTAATAAAGATTTATAACTTACAAATTAGATAAATTTAACCTGCTCATGCGCACACTCTTATTGTGTTATCTTTTATACGTTTGTCTAAATAAATAGTCATAGAATTTTGTAAATTATAAACATGTGAAAACTCTCTAACTTTCTAATTAACTAACAAACTTAACTTGAAAACCTACATACATACATACATCCTCGGCGTTACAGCTCACGTAGAGCCTCAGCCTTTAACACTACGCTCCTCCAAAGGTCTCTATCCTGCGCTAAGGCCCTCCATCTCCTGACTCCAAGGCGTCTGAGGTCATCTTCAACCTGGTCTTGCCAACGCAGTCTTGGACGTCCTCTCATCCTTCTACCTCCAGGTTTTCCTTCAAAGACCTTCTTTAACTTGAAACCCTAACTCTCTCTTAATTATTAAAGACAAATTTGGATCAGGGATTGATCTAACGAAATAGATACAATACAATGCTTTTGCTAATTATGTTGGAACTTCAGACTTGAAACCGGATGAATCTTTACTGATAATGTGTCACCGTATTAGCAGTATTTGGTTTGTTCTTGGTTTAAAAACTGAAAGGCCAAAATTGCTCTTCTAAGGTGATTTTAAAGTAGTTGAAAGTTTATAAACCCTTTGCATTAGGCATAGCGAGGACAATATCAAGTATCTAGATCTAGAATATTTTAAAATCAATCATCACCTTATGTTATTTAAGACAGATAAATAGAATATATGTATATAAAAAAAATATGTCTCTCTTCGCCTGTGGAAGAACTAAATCAGTTCGAAACGTTACGTTTTTGTTGTAAGTTTTCTAAATGTCTCAATTTATTTCTTTATAACTGAATTGTACTCTTCAAGAAAAACAAAAAATGTTCTATAATATAAACCCCGGTCTCCAACCGTTTTCCCACAATGTCAAATTTAATATTTTTTAAAAATATTTGACCACACATCATAGAATTGTTAATAGCGTTTAAACTGTTCAAGCTATAAAGGTGAAATTGGTCTCGTTAGATAACTATAGTAAATTTCCTAAAATGTAAAATATGTCAAATATTTTGAAACTACTGCCCAAAAATTTGCATGAAAAATTATTTTTTGCAAAAATTGAATTTTATGGAATTTTTATGGTAGAGCATTAGTGGAAGTAAGGGATGAGCAAAAGTTTAGCCAAGAATTGGAAAAACTTCTCTTATTATTGCCCTTTAAGAAAAGCCAAACTTCATACATTTAATAGTCAAAATGTTGAACCATTCTTTCTAGAAGTTGAAAAAACTGGTATTTTTTGGCATTTTAGCATATCTCTACTATGTTAATTACACGGTACATAAAATAATATTTTGTTAAAATAACACATTATTTTCACTTTTATACGACAAAAATTATCAGTTTTTGCAACTTCTTGCAACAATAAAAAAAAAATAGTCAAATAGCTTACATTTTTGACTATTGAATGTATACAAATAATTGGTTTTTCTTAAAGAGCAATCATAAGAGAAGTTTTTTCCATTCTTGGCTAAACTTTTTCTCATCCCTTACTTCCTCTAATGTCCTACTATAAAAATTCCATAAAATTCAATTTTTTCAAAAAATCGTTTTTCATGCAAATTTTTGGGCAGTAGTTCTAAAGTATTTGACATAGTTAGTAGTTTGTCCTTTAGGAAATTTACTCAGCTTTCTAATGAGACCAATTTCATCTTTATAGCTTGAACAGTCTAAACGCTACTATCAATTTTATGATGTGAGGTCAAATATTTTATAAATATTAAAGTAGACCTTGTGGGAAAGCGGTTGGAGATCGGGGTTTATATTATAGAACATTTTTTGTTTCCTTTGAGGAGTACTATCACCTCCTTCTTTGGTGGACACTTTATATGAAAGACTCTTTAAGAAGCTACAGGACTCGGTATGATTGTTGTTAATATTATTTTTATTTCAGTTTTACTTAATTTTATATTAATTTTTTCATTGTTTATATTAGGTCAAAGTAATAAAAATAATGTAGAAAAATAGTTTTAAAAAATCTTAAATTATTTGTGTTATTTAACAATGAAAAAAAATTAACAACATAAAATAGATACAGAACTAGACATGTTTCAAAATAATGAATAACTTTTAACTAAAATGTAGCTCTGAAAATACGTGTTAAACACAATTATTCCAACCCAAAATTGAAATCCTATCTAAAATTTCAATAATATTAATGTCACAATAATCAATGTAGTATATCTTAAGCTAATATAAGAATCTGATTATGCTGTGTGTTACGTTTTCTGAGGTAAAAAGTAATAATAAAATAAGTAACATTCATAAAAAAAATCTTTATTTTTCCGCTTTAACCGCTAAAGGTTTTAACTCCAGTGGAGTTGTTACCAACTCAGTGTTACTTAAATCACTATCAAACATTGTAAAATAATAATTTCTATTAAATAAATACAAAATAGTTTAGTTTAGTTTTGATCGTAAAGAAGCAAAAAATAAGCAATAGAAAGAAGGTTTTACTGTTCAAACTAGTTCCATCTAGCGGAACTGTGGCTGAACTACAACAAGAATGTGGTCTTTAGCGCTCCTCGCGGCAAATAGATGAACTCTTAGCTGTAAAAAGTAAAGTTAAAGTTTTTTTGTACGCTGTACAAAAAAATCGTCTTTTACATTGGATACAAATGTTAGATTTTACGTTCTGTACAGTAGGGAATATAGTGAACCTAAACTTCCAACCTCAGAAAAAATAATTTATTTTTACTATCCTGTTTATTTGCATTTCTTTTAGTTTGTTTATAAAATTTGCAAATTGGCTGACTTATCCACTATCGAAGAGACATTTATTTTATTTTTATTAATTTAATACTTTGTAGTTAATAGCGAACTAATAAATATTAAGTTAGTAAGGCATAGTTTTTTACGGCTGTTTTTAATTAATTGCCATATAAGGAATACAAAAGTTTTATAGGCCTACTTTATGATTCTTACGGAGAAAGGAAGCAATATATTAATATCTAGTATTAAAGTCATATGGAAATCAACATTGAAATTCATCTCTCTCAATTAATTACCTTCTCTTTTATTATAGTAGTTACAGAAAGGGTAGGATTAGCTCCATTAACCCAGATATCTGGGTCAAATTTTTAGTATGGGAAAGAATGTCTCAAATTCTTCAGCCATTGATTCACATCAAGTTTTTGGTGTCTAATTGCAGTGTGCTGTGTATAATTTTTTCCGCCTGGAAAAGTATTAGTGAATGATATAAAAAAAAATTAAAGACTATTTTACATTCTTACAGGTGTGGTAATAGACTACCAATGTGTTTTTTTTTTTTTTCAAATTTGTTGGTACCGTTCTTTTTGACCGCTTAGTGACACCCTTTTAGTAATTAGTTTTTTTGTTTGATTTTGATAGTGAAATTTTTGCGTTTTTAAATTATATGGTTAATCAAAGTGAGGTGTAAACATTCAAGATTGTTTTCCGTAAGTGGCTGAATTGAAAAAAAAATCAATTAAAAAAATTTGTACTTTTTGACTCAAAAAGTATTGTTTTAGTTGAGTCAATGAAAACAATATTTGTTTTACCCAAAAGTAAAACAACATTTCCTGAAACAGGAAATGTTGCGCATGTTTAACTAGCTTATTAGATGTTTTTTCTGTCACCTCACGTGGGAGTTATGCGTGACACAGACAGACTCACACACACACGCACATATTGAAAACCACTCAAAACTTCATAAAAGTGCTTGAAACTGTTAAACATGATTCGGATTTTTAGGTAGACACAATACTTTTCAAATTAAAAAAAAGTTGATTTACCATGTTACTGTGTTAAAGTTAATTTTAACATAACAATAGTTTTTCTTATACCTACGGTAGTAAGTGAAGAAAAGTGCACTTTCAGCATAATTTATTTCGTAAATTGACACTATCTGACAAAATCGGTCTTGTGATCTTAACTATATGCAAGTATAGCCAGGTTGGCTTACACATTCAGTTAGTCTTATTTTAACTCCGTTATCCTAACATTATGAGCTGTTTCTCACCATAATATCATGCAAAAGCAAGACACTTAAGTAAAATCTTATTGTTTTTATCTCATGATTACTTAAAAAACACAAAAATCCTTGACTTTGGTGTTACCGACAACTAAAAACAATAATTTCTAAGAATAACGACCGTTAAATAACCAAAACTATTTTTTACCAGGGTGGTATTTTTTTTTCTAAAAGTCATTCTTTTTTCTTAAAAGAGAATCATCAGCATGGGTCATTTGCTTCGTGGCAGGCAATTTGTGCCACTTTTTAAGGTCATTTTAGAAGACCGATACGTCCTTTGAACATCATTAGATCGTAAGATCCGTAATGATGTATAATAAAACTTGAAAATGATCTTTTCTTACTTGCTTGAAAAGGATACGGGAAAAGTAAAGATGATAATTGGTTTTTTTTTTAAAGAGAAATGTGCACTTTTAGATAAATTCCTTATTTTATTCATTCAACTTAGATATTTGTAAATTCACAGGTTTTAATGTCTTTCTATTTAACATTTTCCCTGTAATCAAACCTTTAAACTTTTTAATAAAATTATTTTTAAGTGAAAAATATGAATGAGTAAAGTAACGTTTTTATTTTTTATTTTTGTTTCTAAAATTATCCAATTAAATGTTTATTAAATATACATAAATATGAATCCATTGAGTTCTACAAATCATTAAATTATAATTGATTGGTTATTAATAAAAATGCAATTAACATTTAGTAATAAGTGTTGTTTTGCAGAGTTGGATTTAATTAAATTTTAATTAATTAATACTTTAATTTAAACAAAAAAGAATGGTTTTTACAAAGTTTAAGAAAACATCCGGGCTAATTTTCTGTTAAATGTTTACTTTTGTGCTCAACAATCTAAATCGTGCTTCAGTTTTTGGTTTACCCATTATTGTCTGAGCAATCTAGCCGAACTTCTACCTCTTTATTAATTTTCTTACATTTTGAAAATAAATCCGCATGTATAAACATGACTATAACCATCTTTTCAATGTTACCTCTGGAGTTTTACTTTTCTTTGTTTATATTATAGGTATAAAGGAAGAGTATTGCGTATTCGCTAAAATTTCAGAAACCGGAATTCACTTGAATCATTCGTTTCATATGTTTTTAGACGGTCTAAGTGGTTTTTACAAAGTTTTTTGTCTGTTATTTGGCATTCAAATCAATCAATCCTAAGGTGTAGTTGTGCTTTTCAGAAAATAAGATTTTATGACACCATTAACCAATAATGACTTAGCGAAAATATTGAAAATGCATGTAGTTATATAATATAATAAGAAGATGTGTCTACTTTTCTTTTATTATCTGTCAGTTTAATTTGTATTAAATGACGTTTATACGTTATACTAAATTTAAATTTGATTTCAATAGCCTAGTATATCTACAGTTGATGTTGGATCAATAATATAAAGCACCATTGAGCAAGGCCAATACCTTGATGAGTGACCGCTTTAATATAAAAAGATGTTTTAATATCTAAAAATGATCGCAGTGAGTCTGAATAGTCCAAGAGCCCAGGGGTGTTTTGTTAATAAAAAGTGTAATGGCTGGAACCGGTCTCAATTTTTCGTAAATACCTTCCTGAACAAGGATCTGTAATTCGGCCGACTCGTATCGGATGGGTGTCCAAGGCAGAACGCACTTTAGGGTTCAAAGGTTCTGCCTGGGACACCCATCCGATACGAGTCGGCAGAATTGCAGATTCTTGTTCAGGAAGGTATTTACGAAAAATTGAGACCGGTTCCAGCCATTACACTGTTTGTTAACTTGGGTGGTAAATTTGATCTGTAAAGTGCGTTCTGCCTGGGACACCCATCCGATACGAGTCGGCAGAATTGCAGATCCTTGTTCAGGAAGATATTTACGAAAAATTGAGACCGGTTCCAGCCATTACACTTTTTATTAACAAAACACCCCTGGGCTCTTGGTCTAGAAGTGGTAAGGATAAGCACAGCGCATCCGATATAGTAAGGAAAAGTTAGGAGATACCCCGTACCCAATTTCGTCTTGTTAAATTAAATAATTAATAACAAATCTTTAAAAAATTTTAGCGAATTATCTGTTAAAATTGGCTAACAAGTATATATGTATTACATAAGTAAAAAAGGGATTGCTGAGTAGTGAAGCAAGCATAAGAAACAAAATTCGCCAGAGTTGTGGCTTCCACGCCAGAATTTTTTTGTAGTTATATACTTACGTATTATTTATGTGATATATTTTATTAATTTTTTTAGCTTACAGATCAAAAACACGGATTATATTTTGATGATTGATAAGTTTTTAACAAATACAAATTTTTAATCCATTATTTTTTTAATTTTTATTCTCATCATATTCTAAGTAAAGTAAGATAATCCTTTAATAAAAAAAATATTCAGTAGTTATTGTAAAGCAAATACTTCCGGAGATGTATCTTATTAATGACGTAACAACACGATTTTTATGAAAACTCATGATACCTTGGTGAACATGATTCAAGGGTACACGGAGCTACGACTAAAATACTTCATTCCTAACAATAATCATATTTCACCGAAATATGACCTTTTATACAAGAATTAGTCAAGAATATCCTACATGACCGACGAAGTACCTACTGATTTTTTGTAATTATTTTTAATCGTTTTATATTTACTAAAAGATTTAGGCCCGTATTCAAAGACGTTTTCCTAACATTTTCCTAACATTTTCCTAACATTCTCCTAACTTTTTCCTAACATTTTCCTAACATTTCCTCTTTTTCCTAACATTTTCCTAACTAACATTTTCCTAACATCCTCTCCTAACATTTTCCTAACTCAAACATTCTCTTAACACTCACCTTAGGTTAGATAAGGGAAATGTTTTTAAGCCACGAAATTTAAATGATCGTTCCCGTGTTTTAAAAGTCATTTAGAGGCTTCGCATGATTTTTTTTTAGTAAGAACCTAAGGTAGTTAAGTCAAAAAGTGATACCATTGTAAGTAACGTAATATATCGCAAAATATCAATGTTATTAACTTATTACCTGGATTTACGACACACTTTGTCGTGTTAATAACTATCTACATAAATTTACATATTGTAAGTTACTGTTAATCCACTTACCTTACTATTAGGAAGTTTACCCTGAAATTCTTTTAACACAATCAGATTTTTTATTTTCTATGGTCTGTTTGTGGCGGGCTATCGATTCAAAGAGGAAATTCAGTTGGTCCGGTGTGAATAATTCAGCCATTATTATACCAAAAAAATTTTACACAAACAAAAATGTAGCTTTCTCCTAGGCCTAGCGGTATTCAGAATCATTTTTTGAAATCTCTCCTAGGTTGTTCCTAGCTTCTTCCTAGCCTTCTCCTAGCTTTTAAAAAATCAACCCTAGGAATGATTTTACGTAAATTTATTCGTGCTAAAACGTTAATATACCATAAATAGAATAAAAACTTACATTGGAGTTAATTATAACTTAATTTTGTTATTTATCTTTACAATAATTTGAACCTCAATTTTACGTATAAGGACATTTTTGACAACTAGCGCTACCTAGGAGAGAACTGTAAAACTAATAATATTGAGATATTCTACAAAAATAAACAAATGATTTGTAAACAAACCTGGCAAAGAATAAACTCCCTTAAAATACGTAAATTTGTAATGACAACAAACTTATTTATAGTTGACGATTATTTTAAAGTATATCTAATGTGGAAGTGCGTGACCTTGACCAAGTGAAGGTTTGAAACTAGAGAATGATTTGCATTTTATTTTCATTTTAATTTCATGACAAAATACGAAAAACAAAATTGTGTAAACTATTTAGAAAAATGAAAACAGTGTTGCACTGATTAACAGGTCTTCATTTAGACACCTTTGGATTCGTACAACCTGATCCACGTTCAAACTTGAAACGCTTGATACTGCTTTATTTATGAAAGCTGTTACAATAATTGAACATTGTATTTGTATTAACTCTACTGTTTACTGAAAACATATGTAAATAAAGTTTCTAATATATTTAACATTCGCCAAAGCAAGGCCGCATTGTTCTTTATGACAAAGTGTGTCGTAAATCCAGGTAATAAGTTAATAACATTGATATTTTGCGGTATATTACGTTACTTACAATGGTATCACTTTTTGACCTAACTACCTTAGGTTCTTACTAAATAAAATCATGCGAAGCCTCTAAATGACTTTTAAAACACGATAGGAGAATGTTAGGAAAATGTTAGGAGAATGTTAGGAGTTAGGAAAATGTTAGGAAAATGTTAGGAAAATGTTAGGAAAAAGTTAGGAAAATGTTAGAGAATGTTAGGAAAATGTTAGGAAAATGTTAGAAAAAAGAATGTTAGGAGAAATGTTAGGAAAAGTTTGTTAGGAAAATGTTAGGAAACGTCTTTGAATACGGCCTTATACTCACTGTGTAGTTTTATAAACTTACCGTTGTTTCGAAGCAAATGTTTGCTCAAACTTAACATTTTATTTTTTGCATTTTAATGGTATTTTATTGCGCTTATTTTATTTATGCAAATTTTATATACGCTTATACACTTTTCCCACTCCGCATGGTTATGCGTGTCTGTTATCATCGTAGCTCCCAGCATGGGCGTCCGCAGGGGGGTTCAAACGGGTCGCTTGACCCCCCTCCCTGGAAAGTCAGAACAAATTAGATAGATTTGCATTGCAAGTTATTAAAAATTTAATAATTATCATCCTACTTATTTTCATGAAAATAACTCATAATATATATTTATATATATAATATATATATATATATATATATATATATATATATATATATATATATATATATATATATATATATATATATATATATATATATATATTATATATATATATATAATATATATATATATATATATATATATATATATATATATATTATATATAATTAAACTGACGTCAAAAGAATACATCAAGTACAGTTAATTACCTACAAGCTCGCTTCGCTAGCTAGATAGGACAGAAAAATAATTTAACAATAAAAGCTTGGCTTTAAAAAAAAGTAATAAAGGCTCACTTCGCTCACAATAAGCAAATGAAGCTCGCTTCCCTTGCCACGGCAAATATATCTACGAGGTTTGTTGGGTCATAAAAGTCAAGCAGGATCGAGGGAGGTCAGTTCGCAGATGTGTGATCGCTGTGAATAAAACGAATGTATTTTATGTCTAATTACAAGGGTTGTGAATTCGATGATGTGTTGCTGTATATATTTGGTGGTTGTTGTATTAAGAGGTCGAGCGAAGCGAGTCCGAAGCAGTGAGGATAACCGCTGCAAATTTGATATGTTGAGGATCAGTTCCGATGTATCCCATACCGATTTTTTTAAATTTTAAGTTAAGTAAATCTATGTTTATAAAGAACTTTTATATTTTATTATTTTTTAAAAAAATGTATCAAAAATGATTATAAATGCAGTATCTACAACATGTTATGACATCTTATATCACAGTGTGTTTTGTACAAGTGTTGTAATTTAAATTTTAAATTTCTTGATTACATCTTTACTCTTGTAGGTGTAATAATATAAAGAAGGAATATTGAAATGACCAGTTATGAAGGTAAGGATACATTTTTGCGAAGAATCCAGGAAATTATGCAGGGAAAGAGGGGGAGAGGGGTCGTTTATTTTAAAAACGGGTTCCGCAACGGAGATAGGTTATTTTTAAACTTTTTTTAATGCTTGGACTCAAAGACTGGTCAGAGAAACAAGACAACCCAGGTTTTTTTTATCAAGTCCATTCCAGATTATTATATACCATACATGGGATCCGTTAACTGCATTAACAAACCGCAACACATCGACTTCTACCTCGAGAAGTCTGCATAATATTACATGAAAACTTTGGATATTCAATAATCATGAATTTTTGAAGAACTCGTCAAGCTTGACAATTGCTATTAAAGAGTTTTTTTACCTTTCCACATTTACAACGTTGAAGATATATATATAATATATATATATATATATATATAATATATATATATATATATATATATATATATATATATATATAATATATATATATATATATATATATATATATAATATAATATATAGGAAAAGTATTGTGCTTGCAAATTAATCCGAAACCGAGGTTTTAACTTAATTATCCGTTTCAGGTGTTTTAAAGACCCCTTATGTAGTTTTGACATAGTTGTCTGTCAGTATGTGTGTGTATGTGTGTTTTATGACAAATTTGTATGAGGTCAATAACCCACAATAATAATTTGTAAACATTTCGAGAGTTCATAAGAAAACTGATTGATTTGAGGTTTGGCACGCATGTAGTCCATTTAGCAGCACATGGAACACGCAACTAGTGGAGCATTAGCTCCATTTTTATCAAAAAACTTTTGTGCTTTTTCATAGCTCATAGTCATATTTATAAGTCATCATAGCTCCTAATATATTTATGCTAGAGAGTTTCAACTTAGTACGAAAATCAATCTATAGGTGTAGTTGTGTTATTTGGAAAAAAATATGACGATATTAACCTGCAATAATGACTCAGCATTTTTTTTTTTAAATTTTTAACACGCGGACAAATGTTGCGATCACTATGAAATTTGGCACGCATGTAATTATGAATAAGACTAACAAATGTGCCAAGTTTCATCGTATTATCAGCGTTGGTTTGTTCAATTTTTATCAGATGACTTGTGTACGTTTTTTAAAAAATGGTAAAAATCGGAAAATTGAGTCTCAATTTTTTAATTGAGTCATATTTTAACTCTATGTCGCGATATTTAATTGAGATGAAATTCGGTACAAGTGTATACCTTAAAATAATAAACATGTGCTCAATTATGGGTGAAAGAAAAGAGTCTCTCCACAAAAATATTTTATTGGCAAAGCGCTTTCAACCTAGTATGAGGCCATCATCAGTGCCTTAAAGTAAAGATGAAATTAATAAAGCATGTCACAAACAAAATTAAAAAACCACAAATAACTACTTCTTCTTCTTCTTAGATGGTAAAAGCTCGGTGAGCCGTGTAAGACACGGCTCACCGAGCTTTTACCATTTGTGTCATGCTTTATTAATTTCATCTTTACTTTAAGGCACTGATGATGGCCTCATACTAGGTTGAAAGCGCTTTGCCAATAAAATATTTTTGTGGAAAGACTCTTTTCTTTCACTCATAATGAACGACTCCACTGGTGCTCAATGTCATCTATATGTGCTCAATGTTTCGTTTCAATACGATACGTATAACCATAATCTTTGTTGGATTATAAAAGTTAAGCAGCATCGAGCTTGGTCAGGGCCTGAATGAGTGACCGCTGGGAATGAAACGAATTCATGGGAATGAAATAGATTTAACGGCTAGAATATTCCAAGGACAAGCGAAGCGAGTCCGAAGTAGGAAGGATGAGCGTAGCAAATCCGATGTGTTGAGGATAAGTCCCGAGGTACCCCGAACCTGATTTTTTTACCATAGGATGCTATTGTAAGAATATGAATACCCTGATTTATGTCCTTATCTATAAATCCCTGTGATCGAAAATGTTTTTACTGCTATAAGGATGTTATTAACTCTTCTTTTGTATACTGAACGAACGTACCTAACGACACTTGGTACAAATATCAAGTCCCATAGAAGGAAGATTAGGTTTTTGAAAAATCTATTATAATGTTATAATAATAGCTGCTATATCTTTAACTGCCTTTAAAAGAATTTCAAAGAAAATTTTAAATTATAGTGCTAGTTTAAAGAAGGAAAATAAAAAAATTGGGTGCGGGGTTCCTCGGATTTTTCTTAAATATATCGCATTCTCTTCGCTCATTATTTCTTTATTAGAACCTCTTCGCTAGTCCTCTGAATGAAATCGCCAAATTTATGTTGCAGTATGTTATTAAAACAGCTTAAACTATCCGTTTTATCATCATAGCTCCCAGCGTATTTATGGTATAGAGATAAATCTTGGTACAAAGTCAATCATTCTGGTAAAAATCCCGGTTTTATGTTTAGTGCAAACACATTACTTTTCCCTTAAAGCTACAGTATTACATGAGGAAAAGTACAAATTTTACTTCATCTGTGGTCAGCACAATGCCTAAGATGTTAAAAAAGCAGGCCGTGTGTTTCTTTTACGGTTAATACATAAGGCAAGCTTACTTTCGTATTTAGCAGCTTGTTTATCGATTATTTCTTCTCAAAACTGGAGGTATTTACTCTTTTAAAAACTTGACAAAGTCTAATTTCCTCCTGAGTAGTTACGTAGTGATTTTCCTATCAAAATCTAGTTTACAACATTAACTTATTTATCTTGTTGTCTGTTCGTATATTTGTCTATTATCTTCGGAAGTTCTATCAGTGTGGTACGCGAAAGACTTTCAGGTGCTAAGCGGAAAATCTAATACGTTTTTTGTGTAAATACAAAAAATATGGAAAAAAATAAACATTGTAAGTAGTAAAGTAATTTTCAGCCTACTAATACTAATAAAATCAATAAATATGATGCCTAGATTTTATTTTGAGAGAGGAGTATTTTGGAGTATTATCATTTAAAAAAATGTTCTATTTTACTACTATTATTTATATATTTAATTATTTTTAACAAAAAATATTATTATTTGGTTACTATAAAGAAGGATACCATTTCTTTTTTTTTCTTTTTTGGCTCTGCCTAATCAGTGGTATAAGTTTTTGCAACAGGTGACCCTTTATACCTATCAGGAGTCACCTGTTGCAAAACGTTCAGGACTAACCTCATTGGCTCCCTCGCATTATTTTTCCACGCTATCGACTGATTTTAACCTTGTGTCATACTATTATCGACTTAAGATTTCGTACGAATGTAGTCCGCTTCACGCCTAACGACTTTTCAAAGTTTTATTTAGGTATTAGCTGTTCATTTGCTTGCTTTGTCCGATCACTTGATTAATCAGCTTCAAGCGTGATCAGTGCTTTGATAGGTTTCCGTAATATCACGCATAGATTAGAAATACCTTTTTTAAGTAAATCATTACAAAGACAGGTTTATATTGATACAGGATAAATCAAAGCGTACCTAGAACTCGATTAGTGATCTTTGTCAAATAATTAAAAAAAAAACATTTCCATGATTTTTACGAACTAGAATGATTTGATTACTGTACGATTTGTTTCAATCTTTAGCTCTTGATATAGAGCGTAAATATAAGCTACCATCTTCATAAACTATTCATATGCTTTTTTATTTGAAAAGTTTTGTGATCTCTAATATTTTGGCTGGTGGTAAATAAATATCTTTGTTATCAGCCATTTTCAAACTGAAGAAGTCAGCGTGAAATTGGCAGATTGAATAATTAATTATTAAACCTTTGAAAGCATATTGATTTTTTTCCATTCCTCGAACCTTCAAAAATGCTAAGTGTTGTTGTAGAAGTATTCTATAAATATTTATTGATATTTGATATTTAAAAATTCATATAGAGTAGGAAAAATGAATATTTATGAGCTTTTTATATCACTGTTTAAGACTGTATAAATAAAAATTTGTAAGTGAATATTTTTGTAAATATTAACAAAATCAAACAAACAGAATGAGTAGTCTCCAAATTTTACAAAATTATGTCAAACCGGTTAACAAACTTTTACAATTAAGTGGTGCCTTACCCACTGATGAAAATAAAAAACTAAAATCTTTTATGACAATTATATTATTTAACATTTTATGGGGTATGTTAATAATTTTATTAATTCCTTTCGCATATACCTATCAGAAATTAACTCTATCATTCATCGTACATTGGAGCCAATATTTTGGCATTATTTTTATTTTGGTATTACCGTTATTTAAAATTAAATCCAAAATTAGTAAAATTAATTATTTGCTTTTGAAGATGTGTTATAATATAGATTTTTTACAAATTCCAATTAAAACATTAAAAAATAATTTTACTGTTAGATTTGTTAGTTATTTATTATTGTTTGGTTTGCTTATCATTTACCATCCTGTTTATGGTGGTATTAGAGTAATACCATTATTTATTATCCATTATTTACCTATGATTCGATGCTATGTTATTTTAGAACAGTTTATTATTTTTACTGATGTATTATACTATTTTTTATACTATATTAATATATATAAAATTAAAACCATAAATACAATTAATTTGATCGTATTTAAGTCTGAATTAAATGATATAGTTAACGATATGAACGATATTTTTGGTACGCAGATAATAATGATTTTAGCTTTTTCTATGTATAAGTGCACTCAAATTTGGTTCTTTGTGCCCGAACATTACTTATTTATGGAGCAACACGGAATTATCGATAAATTTGTTCATAGTCTTACATGGCCTTTTTTGTTTGTTTACAAAATTTTAAACATAATCTTGGCTTCATCTAGAGTTATTAACAAGGTTAGTAAAGGATAAATAAAATAAATAATATAATAAACTTCGAAGGCTACTGCGGTTATTGTCATAAAGATTTAGGTCTTTCGGTGGTGGCCGCGTCAATGTAGATGAAGAATCCGACGTTTCGCTTCCACTGTGGGTGGCATTTTCAGGGTTGTAGGACATCATGGATAGAAACACAATGCTTGCAACGAATATAAAAATTTGTTGCAAGCACATTGATTTTTATTTTGTTTTGTTTGTAAAAACAAATGCAGTAAAGAATTTAAGTAAACCTTAAATCTAACAAGATAAAATGAATAAAAGTTTTATTTGTTAATTGAAGTTATATTTGTTTATAATATTTATATTATTTGTTATTATTATTATTGTTTTAACGCACTTTCAAAAAATATCACATCTTACATGGGAGTAAAGTGATTTTATTGTTTTGAAACTTCGTTTATTGACTTGATTTATCGTTCGTTAATAAAACGCCGCAATATTAAAAATGCCACTTTACCGCTTAATCAAATAATCTATTGTTATGTTATCTGCAGTATCTATCAAGCTTTGTTAATACATAGCTTATGTTTATTTATTTAATTGCTTTAAATTAAGAAAATGGCCGTTCATTTTAACAGTATTGATTTCCCATACTTTTTCAATGTAACATTCGTTGTTATATCAAATGTCTTGTAAAAACTTATTTTGTTAAGGTTTTTTTTTATATTAAAGTTTATTAAAAAGTAAAATTAATTTTCCTTTAAGTTAAAATGTCTTTCCAAATGTTAAAAAAAAGTACAAAACCAATTATGAAAATTTTGCAACTAAGCACTGCACTGCCTATTGACGAATATTTTAATTATTCATCAAAAAATTGTATAATATTTATTATATTTAATTCATTATATTTTAGTTTTATAATATATCTTATTCCTCGTGCATTTACGAATCAGGACGGCGTGGTCGCATATCTTGTCCACAGCAGCCAATACGTCGCTAATTTTTTCATTTTCGCATTACCTCTTTTTAATAATAAAAGTAGAATTGAAAAATTTGACGTCTTATTGTTAAATTTAAGTAAAATTTGTGACAGTCTTGTTGTGCCTTCTTATGTATTAAAAAATAATTTCAAATCTAGAATTTATTATTTTTTATTAGTATTAATTTTAATTATTATACACCATCCGATTCCTAGTGGCGTAAAAGTATTTTTATATTTCTTTATCATTTATTATTTACCAATTATACGTAGCTATTTAATTTTAGAACAATTTATCATATTTACTGACGTATTATATAATCTATTTGGTTTCATTATTTCTTCCAAAATACATAAAGTAAAATCTGGTGTTCAACATATTAAATTTAATTATGAAATTAGTGACATTGTTAACGATTTAAATGATATTTTTGGTACTCAAATTGTTATCATTATTGTTTATTGTGTTAGTAGTTGTACCCAAGCTTGGTATTTATCTAGCAATTTTTACCGTATTTATGCGGAGCAATCTGATAAGATAGACTTCCATCGCTTGTATGATTGCTTTACTTGGCCGTTTTTGTTTGTTTACATAATGCTAATTATTATTTTTCTTACTTCTAGAGTTATTACTAAGGTTAGTGTTTGTGCCCTTTTTAATTTTATTCAATATAAAGGTTGTCTTGTTTACTTTTCCTCTTTTATACCTATGGTATGAAAGAGTAGTTCCATTTTTATACCTACGGTATGAAAGAGTAGTTACACTTTTATACCTACGGTATGAAAGAGTAGTTCCACTTTTATACCTACGGTATGAAAGAGTAGTTACACTTTTATACCTACGGTATGAAAGAGAAGTTCCACTTTTATACCTACGGTATGAAAGAGTAGTTCCACTTTTATACCTACGGTATGAAAGAGTAGTTACACTTTTATACCTACGGTATGAAAGAGGAATTCCAAATTTATACCTACGGTATGAAAGAGTAGTTCCACTTTTATACCTATGGTATGAAAGAGGAGTTCCTATTTTATACCTACTGTATAAGAGAGGAATTTCCACTTTTATACCTAGAGTATAAAAGAGGAGTTCTACTTTTATACATACAGTATAAAAGAGTAGTTACACTTTTATACCTACGGTATGAAAGAGGAATTCCAAATTTATACCTACGGTATGAAAGAGTAGTTCCACTTTTATACCTATGGTATGAAAGAGGAGTTCCTATTTTATACCTACTGTATAAGAGAGGAATTTCCACTTTTATACCTAGAGTATAAAAGAGGAGTTCTACTTTTATACATACAGTATAAAAGAGGAGTTCCTCTTTTATACCTACTGTATAAGAGAGGAATTTCTACTTTTATACCTACAGTATAAAAGAGGAGTTCCACTTTTATACCTACGGTATAAAAGAAGAGCTATTTGCAGAAAAAGGGGTGTGCTTTGAATTAAAAATCTGAAACCGAGATTTTAACTGAATTATCAGTTCTGGTGTTTTGAGGACCTTTTGAGTTGTTTTTATCAAATTTTCTGTCAGACTTTGTGAGTGAGTGTGCCTGTTATCACCGTAGCATGTGCTGGAAAGTTGAAACTTAATACAAAGTCAATCATTAGGTCCAGTTGTACTTATAAGAAAATAATGCTCTTTTGAAAGTTAACCGTAATTAATTACTCAGCAAAAGTTTTATAACTTCAGAAAATTCAAAAGGGTGAAGTTTCATCGTTAAAACTGATATAATCGTCTAACTATTAAATTTAACTCGACTGCATTTCTTTACATAACTTAAAAGTACACTGTTTCATTTAAATACAGCTAGTATGAGTATTTAATTTATTGAGTATTATATTCGGTTTAAGCTTAAACAAAACTATGCCGAATTTTAAAGATGTCCTTATGTTAATTTAAATTTTTAAACAAGTTTAATGATTACAGGCTTTGTAACTCTTGGTTTTACCATTAAGTCTATCATCTTTCTTGTACTAATGAATTAATTTAAAGTATTTGCTTAATAAAGTTGTAATTGTTTGCAATTTTATGTAAAGCTATCAAATTTAGAAGCATTTACAAATCAGCTTTATTCACTGCGAAGTTGTCGAAGCGGTTAATCCGGGCAAAAAACTCAGCTCTATATATTTTTCTATCTTTAGCTCACCAATAAGTATAAATGTTCTCGGTGAGGCTCATCTTTAAAATAAGCGTAATTTATTATGAACATTCACAAAAAAGGGAGATGTTATAGTGGTAATTGTAATTGTAGTGATATTGTAGTATATTCTAGTATATTGTAGTATTGTGTATTGTATTGTAGTATATTGCATATTGTAGTATTGTAGTGGTATTGTAGTAATAATTGTAGTGGTCATTGGTAACTCCTAGGCACATAGTGGTAATGTATACTAATTTTATTTACATCCCTCAAATTTTGTAGCGAGAATAAAAAAATCCCTAAACGGGCATTTAGTAATTCTCCTTAAATTTATTTTAAGTTTATTATTTAGTTATTTCTTTACTTACTTTTTTATCGTTTTAACCATCTTGTCTTGTAAACATTTTAAAACATATTGATCATTTTAAAAAAAAGATAATGTGCATTAGCGAATTGAACCTATAGCGGGAAACAAAATTCAATAAACCATACCTAGGGTCAAGGTCATCTTTTAGGGACAAAGTTAAGGACATTTACTTAATTTTACTATGCAATAATTCACATTATGATTTTTGTTTAAAGAGTTTACTTTTTAGTGTTTTTCTAAATGATTTTCTTCAAAACATTTATTTGTAGAAAAAATTATTTAAAACAAAAATCCCTCTTAAATTCTAGATTCTCTAATCAATTATAATATCAATAATAATTATTTTATAATTGAATGTAATTAAAACTATTTAATTACATTATTCCGTATTTAAATACATACTATTCCGTGTTTTTCAAGGAACCTTTTTATCTCATTTAGTCAATGAGTTTCCTTTAAATTGACTATACTTGAATTAAATGTCTGTAGTGTAAAATGTATTTATTTAGACTAAAATGTCTAAGAATAGTTTTTTCTCATTTAAAATTTATATTGAGGAAAATTCACTTGTAATCACAGTTTTTATTTTTCGGGCTATAGCAATACTTTTCTCTTTCTACTTACGGTAGTTGGTTAAAAAATAAATTATTTTGTACTTAAAATATGACTGAACAAAGTATTTTAAAGCATAAACTAAGACCAACTTGTGCGATACTAAAACTCACATTTGCTTTGCCTATCGATCATAATTTAAATTACTCAAGTCAAATTTTCACGAAGATTATTACTATTCATGTATTTTGGTCCATAATGTGTGTAGTATTTTTACCCGTAGTGTTTCTAGTTCATGATTTCCAGTTTTATAACATGGTCTATCTGTCACAGTATTCCGGCGCTTTCATTGTCCTGTTTACTCCATTAATTAATATTAAAAGAAGAATTATTAGTTTCAATGATATATTAAACGATTTTAATCAAATGAACTTTAAAATCACTCGTTTTAATACTTATTTTTATTTGAGATTTATTTTTTATGTATTAATTCTTTTTACTAAAGTTCTATTTCACCATGTTCACGTTCCAAACTTTCATTTACTTGTTGGTTATTTTTTAATATTTTATTTACCCATTATTCGTTGCTATACTATTTTAGAACAATTTATTTTATTTACTGAATTTATTTACGATTTAATTAGATCTATTATACTTAAGTCCAATGTAACGCAAATTAAATTAGTAATACTTTTTAAGTTTAAATTAAATATAATAATTTCAGAGATAAATAATTTGTTCGGAACTCAGCTAATGGTATATTTGATGTATTTTGTTCTTACTTGCGTTAACGCATGCTTCTTCGCACCAACGTACTTGGAAATGTATAAACAGAGGCCGACCACTCAAATGTGGATTTTATTCATCGATTTTAGCCTTTGGCCTGTTGTTTTTTTCTACAAAATTGTTATTGTTGTTCTTGCATCATCATTTGTTATAAGTAAGGTTAGTTGTTACTAGTTATAATTATCTTATATTATCATTAAATACTTCAGAAGATAATTATAGTTTTCTTATCCAATAAATTTTCAGTGTTTATTCAATATAACATACCTTATATTTATGTTGTTTATTTATCACAATACAATACCAACATATTACAAATAATTAATTCGACTTAATCAGAAAAAGACTCGAGTCTTGCTTCGTGAAAAGTTGTATTTTAATGTATTAAAATTGACTTTTTGTTAAATATTCAGTCTATGTATTGTTACCTATATTATACAAAGAATAAGGGATATATACGTTACAAAATAATACTAAACCATAACATAATTGTAATACTTACACACATATTTACATACACAGTTCAACACATAAATACATACACGTTATACAAACACACATATACATATATACAGGCATATTCATAGTATGACTATATGCACAGTATGTCCACGAATTGGGTTGCGCATACGTGTAATAACAAAAATAAACAAATTTTTATTTTTCGTCCAAAAGTTACTCGTCATAAAAATTTTTCTTGTTTTAAAATTTACATTAATCGTAATAAAAAATGTTTACTTTAAATATTGTACACTTTTTTATAAAGTGGCCTAACTAGGTGTAATTTATATAATTCAACAAAATGTTAATCTTTAGAAAAATTTCCCATTGCAATTACACTCTAGTTAGTTTCAAGTGGTGTTCTATTATTGAACACACAAGTGGTTTTTTTTTCACTCGTTTAAAGCTCAGTTTGTGCTATTTTTTTTTTCTATGGAATAAATATGCGCATTTTCTTTAAAAACCCCACAAAAATGAATAACAAATTGTGACGCTGCTGCTCAGGTTCTTAAATGTATACCAAAAAATTAAGCAAAAATGGAATAGATAAGTAAGAAAGCGCGCATTTCAAAGAAAATTTGCTCGGCTTGCAGACCTCCGCACCAGAATTATTTTGAGGTTATAAACTCATAGAGATATATACTAGAGGGGGCATGGCCTATCTTAATACATTGAGAGGCCTGAAACATTTTTAGTGGGGCTCTCAGGGGCTCTGTGTAACCTCATTGAAACCTCCTACAACAGGGAGTTAAGGTTATAATTAATCAAATGTTTTCGGCTTCCCGCAGATTGTTTGTGTTGTTATTTGTATTTTAAACATTCTACTATATAATTTACTGTTATTTTGTTCTGTTTATTTGATGAAAATGATAATCGAATGTAGTCAGGTTACTTTTTCGATGTTTCAAAATTCAACCAATAGGGCCCCTCTAGTAATATATCTCTATGTATAAACTTAAATACTATAAAAAAAAGACGATAAAAGATTAGCAGCAGTACTAAGATTTGACCTAGGAACCCTAGCTTTAAATAGTCTTATCGTCTCCGTTTTTCAGACTTAGTCCATCATCAGTGCCGGCGAGATGCGAAGAAAGTCGATTTCAACGAGTTGGACGATTCAATCTCTTCCGTTTCTAAACACTTTCTTCGCATCTCACCGGCACTGATTTTAGACTATTAAGTCTGAAAGCTGGCTCTGTCATTAAACTATCATTAAACATCAGTGGAGAGACTGATTTCATATTTTTCCTAATATAAGGTATTGGTCTATTTAGTGAAATTTCCATTAATCCGTCAGGTTGTATTTAAGTCTTACTGCACATCTGTTGCAAATTTTAAAGTAGTCGCTCTATCCATCCAATCCTCTGCGATAAGTAATATTAAAACTAATTTAGTTTTAAGTTCTAATAAAATTGAATAAAATATAATTTTAGTGATATTTGACTACTGATAAGATATCATTTGATCTCAATTAATTTATTAATATAAAAGTTGTTGAAATAAAAGGTATTTTAATTTGTATTAATTTAAATAAAACAAACCACATTAATATGTATTCTACTAACACTAACATAGTAAAAAATAAAATCAAACCTATTTACACAATTTTGAAATTCACAGCGGCTCTACCTGTAGATCATAACTGGCATTTACAATATAGATTTTTAATAATTATCATTTTCGTTAATATAGTATGGATAATAGTTATAATTCAAGTAACACCTTCCTCTGATCATCATATTAATGTTACTAATATTGTTTGGGATGTTCAATGCTTTGCCATTGCATGTATGATATGTTTACCATTTGAAAATATCAATTTAAGAATAAATGAAACGAATAAATTAATAAATAAATTTTATTTTATAATTAAGTATAAATTAATTAATATTAAAACAATTAAATCATATTTTGCTTTAAGATTATTTATTTTTATTGTGCCTCTTATTTTATTGACTTATTATTATCATATCCTAAATTATAATAATTTTGCTTTCTTTTTTCGTATACTTTGTGTTTATTATTTACCAATATTTCGTTGTTATTGCACATTAGAGCTCTGGGTTGTATTGACTGAAATTATTTACAATTTATTTGAACATATAAACTGCTACGAGTTAGTTAAGAAATGTGATTTGAAAAGTATTAAGTCTACCATTAATATTTATTATGAGTTAACTGATATTATAATTAGTCTAAATACAACATTTGGTACTCAAGTTTTGATTATTATGATCAATTCAGTCTGTACTTGCGTTGAATCATGGTTCTTTGTTTTAACTTACGATGATATGGTGACAATTTTTGAACAAATAATGACAGACGATTATACAATATGGTCATTTATATTTTGTTATCAAATTTGCGTAATTATTTTTGCTGCTTCGAAAGTTAAAAATAAGGTTAGTATTATTGATAATTCTGTCCATTAAAGCTATATTCATGATAAATAATCTTATTAGAGCATTGCTGAAAATGCGACCTTGTTCCAAATATTGGGATTGGACATTAATTAGATTATGAACCAATTTCATTGAATCTATTTATTTTCTAAAACTGACTATATTTAGCTGGAAATATGTCCTGCTTTCTTTAATAGGTCGATTCATTGTGAAATCAAGATACAACATTTGGATAACATATTTGCCAGTAAAATTAATTTACTGTTATTCATTTTTTCTTATTAAATGCTTTTATTCTGTGATGATATCTTATTTTACAATTAAAAACCTGTTAAAAGGACAAGGTGGCCTGAATATAAAGCTTTTTAAGAATAATTTATTTATTTCCTTCTATGCTCATTAGGAAGTAAAAGTTTTACTTTGTTTTGTTTTTTTCATGGAAATGTCTTCTCAAAATTTACTAAAAAGCAAACTAAAGCCAATTTATTCGATTTTAAAATTCACAGCTGCTCTTCCCATTGACAATAATTGGAATTATTCTCATCATATTTTTATTATAAACATTCTTACGAATATATTCTGGATATTATTCCTTATTGTTATTATTCCAGTGCTATCTATCAGAAATAATTTTTTTGTAGAAAAATTTGTTAGTTTTATTCAATTCTTTATGACAGGAGTTATCCTTATTTTACCAATGCAAAATGTAAAAAATAGAATTTTAGAAACCAAAATCCTTTTAAACAAATTTTCTTTAATTTGTTTAAATTTAGAACAGCCTGATGACAGTTTTAAATTTTATTTCAAAATTAGAGTTAACATATTTATTTTGCTCAACATTTTTGTACTTTTTATGGAATTTTACATATCTCCAAACTTGGAAATGAATTTCTATTTTTTATTTCTTTGTTACATTCCAGTTGCTCGATGTTATTTAATTCTTGAGCAGTTTCTTTTCTTTACTGATCTGTTGTATTGTATTTTTATTTACATAAATGTTTTGAAATTAAATGACAAAGAGTTACAAAACAAAATAAAAGTGATATTGAATTATGATTGGGAATTAAAAGAACTATTATGTGTTTGCAATGATATATTTGGAGTTCAAATAATTGTAGTTCTTATTTTTGTGATATCTACCGTGATTGAAGCTTGGTTTTTTGTGCCTGGTTTTTACATTGTTTACTTAAAAAATCCAACATGGTTCAATTTTATTATTTTTGTTGATTTTTTGGTCTGGCCTTGTATTTTTTGTTTTCAAATAATTATTGTAGTATTTGGAGCTTCAAAGGTTATCCATCAGGTTTGTAATCTAATCCCTAGTGTTAGAAAAGAACTATGCATGTATAATTGTACTTATTTATAATCTGTAATTATTAAAGTAAATTTTGTCATTAAACTTTTATAAACATAACCTAATATATTTATTTTTATTTATTCATCTTCTGAGTGGTTTTTACAGTGTGTGTCTGTCTGTTGACAGAAAGACATACTTACAGTGTGTAAGTATATTTCTGTTTTCATAGTGGCTCCCTGTGTATAAATGCTAGAGGTTGAATATTAGTTCAAAAATCATTAGGTCTAGTTGTGCTTTACGGAAAAATATTTTTATAGTGTCACTAGCGGACAATAATGACTCCAATTTCAACAAAATTTACTAAAACGCGGAAACATGTTTTGATTGATATAGGATTTGGAACGTATTCATCTCGATAACAGCATTAATTCAGTTTTAATCCATTTACTTGTGTACTATTAAAAAAAATCGAAAAATAATTTATTTAGGTTGACATTTGTATCACATTTATTCCTTTACGTAATGAATAAGTATATTAAGTTTCGTGTTAGTTCGGCATCTACGTTTTTTGGTGGATCATAAAAGTTTACTTGAGTAACATCGAGCGATCCTGGATGGATGACCGCTGAAAATAAAACCAATGTTATTACTCTCTTAGAATGAGAGATAGCACCGAAGACTAGGTGCTAAATTAATGTAGTGATTTTGTATTTTGATATATTTGATATTTATATTTTTATATTTTAATATATATAATTTTATATTTTGAGGGCGAACGGAGCGAATCCGTAGTAATAAATATGAGAGTAGGGAATCTGATGTAGTGAGCACAATTTCAGAGGTATCCCGTACAATATTTTTATACGTTTTTGCAAATGGCAACTTTAATATTTTCTTAGGTTATTTGTATTATACATATATTGCTGTGGAAATTCAAACATCTTCGAGAAAAAAATCAAAATTATTTTTCTATTGATAACCTAATAATATTATTTGTTTGACTCAATGTGCCCATATCTTAATTTTCTTTTAAACCTTTTATATATTTCTTCACATCTATTGTTTTTAAGTCATAAATAAATAATTTGATAATTGATTTAATAGTTTTAGCTTAAAAATATTATAACAATGTCAAGGACGATAGGCAGTGGCAGGAATGAAAAAAAGTTTTTCCCGAATCTTTTTATAATCTTGCCACTGACATTAAATATTATTTCTTACTCTGATGGGTTATAATGAACTGATAATCTAACCTATCAGTTCATTATGTTGTCTATCACAAACTTAATTTTCGATTCACTATCTTTTTATTAATCTTATTTATCACTGCTATTTTTTGGATCTGAATATCTTAATGCTAATTAATTTAAAAGCCTTATTTAAAATATATTGTCTGTAAATTGATTGTGTAAAACAACTTATTATCTGTTATTCTTAACTTAAAAAATACTTTTATGTATATCATATTATATAGAGTTCTACTATTATTATTGAAAATATAAAACTTTCATATTTTATAAATTTTACTATAGAATAAAATTAATTTTAGTCTCACAATGGCTGAGAATTCTGGCACGGTGATTCGCATGTCGGGCGAATTTTCTTAGGAATTCGTGTTTCCGTGCTTAAAATCCATTTCTTTCTTAAGCTTCCGTTTTATGCTTTATATCTTAAGCATTTACTCAATTATAAAGCAATACTCGTTTTTCATTTTTTCTACATTTTTCAAAGGAGATGCGCATATTTATCCAATTGGTTAATATAAAAAACTATGCCTCCAAATTTGGCAGTGTACACCATTATTTGCACTAGTTCGTTTAGTTAATGCTTATTTTTTAAGGTTTTACCGTATTTCCTAAAAAAAGTGCCAACTCTGGACATGTGTTTGATTCAACAATGCAACAAAAAACAAAGCGAAAAATTTAACCAAATATTTGGATAAATATTTGGCAGGGATTCTACCTCCGCTACAAGCCACCTCATATGCGAAAAAAATTTGCTAAAAACCAAATATTCAAGATATTTTAGGCAAGAAACAGTTTTAGGAGAATTTTATTATTCGTTTACTATATTATATCTTAGATAAATACTACACGTTACGTTTAAACTATTGTCTATATTATAATTAGAATATGTTAATTTATTTAATATCTGAAAACAATAAATTAGTATGTATTAGATATATTGTAATAGATTATACTAGTTTTTATTCAGAAAAATATAGACTTATTTTAATCAAACATTTTAAAAGACTGACTTGAGTCAATAGTCTCTATTCAGAGAGACAGTAGTCTCTATTCAGGGAGACAAAACTCTCTATTCAGAAAGACAATACTCTCTATTCAGAAAGACAATACTCTCTATTCAGAGAGACAATACTCTCTATTCAGAAAGACAATACTCTCTATTCAGATAGACAGTAGTCTCTATTTAGATAGACAATACTCTCTATTCAGAGAGACAATACTCTCTATTCAGATAGACAGTAGTCTCTTTTCAGAGAGACAGTAGTCTCTATTCAGAGAGACAATACTCTCTATTCAGATAGACAATATTCTCTAGTCAGCTAGTTTCTAGATAATCAACTGATCGCTTAAAGAAATGAAAATGTCCATTGAACTAAATAACGACCTTGAAACTAATTTTAAAATTTTAAAATTCGTTGCTGCTCTTCCAATCGACAATAACTATAATTATTCCCATAGAAATTTCATTAAACTAATTATTTTTCACTTTTTGTGGGTTATTATGGCTTTAAACTTTATGCCACCTACTTCATTAGTAGAAAACCACTATTACGCTGTTACGGACACTGTTGAATACAGTCAATATGCAGCAATCGTATCCGTTATATTATTACCCCTAGAAAATATCAAGTTCAAAATCAATAATATGAAAAAATTATTATCACAATTAATTAGTATTATCATTTTTTGTAATTTTGAAAGAAATATTAAATCTTATTTTAAGTTGAGATTGATTGCGGACTTCTTGTGCATGTTATTTTTAATTTTATTTTTTCATGTATTTGAAGGGATGTCGTACGATTTGATTTTTATCACACTTTTTTATTATTTTCCACTATTTCGTTTTTTTATTTGCCTGGAACAATTTAATTTATTTGCCGAAATAATTTACGAATTATTTATTTTTGTTAATCAAAGTATGAATTTCAATAATAATTTAAGTAAAATAAAATTTAATTTAATGATTAATTATTTATTGAGTAAAAGTGTTGATAATATAAATAATATTTTTGGAACTCAAATTCTTATTTTTATGATTTTATCTATTTATACTTGCACTGAATCTTGGTTTCTTACGACTGCTTACTATGACTATTATTTTCATAACAAAGGATTCATAAATTTAATTTTGTCTCTTGATTATTTTTTTTGGAGCATATTGTTTATTTTTAAAGTGCTAATATTTATTTTGTTTTCTTCCAGAATTATTTATCAGGTAAGTAATTATTAGACTAAGGTAATGTGACACTTTATGGGAGAATTATTTATATGGTTTAATACTAAGTAAATCAAGTTACTAAGTTAGAACTATAAGTCATTAAATAATATAAGCTATTAATTAGTTCTAATTATAATAAGCACTAAAACATAGTAGATCTCGTACAACTAGATAATATATATATATATATATATATATATATATATATATATATATATATATATATATATATATATATATATATATATATATATATATATATATATATATATATATATATATATATATATATATATATATTATATATATATATAATATATATATATATATATATATATATAATATATATATATATATATATATATATATAATATATATATATAATTTTAATCATAATAGAAGCTAGAGATGCAGCAATTCCTATTCCTAGATGCAATCCCGAATCAAAGAAATTGAAGGTAAACATATACATAAACAATAACATGTAAATAAAAACAATAACATATAAACCTGATTATATTTTATGATATGAGAATATTTTTAAAATATGTGGACAAAGAGGTGATAAAATATGTAAAAAGAAATAGAGAAGTTATTGTAAATATATAAAAATACTTATATAATCCAAAAAAATAAATAATATACCGTAATGGTGAGAAATGCCATGTATAATGTAGATATTAAGGGTAGTATCTAAAACTACTAAAACACTATTAGAGATAGTAATCACGCGCTAAGATAATAGAGCATATACAAAGAGATGGAATTGATATTCTTAAAGTGATGCAGTAATAGAAGGATATACGAGATTTATTTTCATTTTTGGTATCAGGAAATCAAACGTAATTGATTCCTACCACTTCCCTCACTCTCAACTTCTGTCGTCCAATCAACCTCATATAAGCGTTGAAAGGTAAAAATTTCTTAAAAGGCATTTGTTAAAAATGCCCCCATGGGCTTCGGCCCCCAGTGCCGGAACCACGGAGCGGTTGAGTCCGAAGGCCTCTGGTTTTTTAATAAGGTCACTTTGCTATATGGCAAAGTGAATCGACTCAGCGTGTCATCCTTTCCAAGTGTGGATCTAGCTAGGCAAAAAAAATATAGGTCACTTCATTTAGATAATTTCTTTTGTTTTAGACTTATATATAACGAAAATTGTGCTGGTCACAGATGAGGTCTTGTTGGACTCAGAGTACTTTATAATGTACCTTTAAATTATTGCTTTGACAGAAAGTTTTACTATATTGTTAAAGTATTATATTTTCCTATTGTATTATTAGATCGTAATGTGTCGCCTAAGTGGTTTTTTAACTAATTAAAGAATTATTATATCATTAATTATTCATATATAATCAGTTAATCTATTTTCTATCTAAATTACATGCATTAACTATTTGTTTTTCAGAAAAGCCCTAATTTAATAATATTTGACCATTTAAAATATTTTCTTTTAGCTTGAAATTAGAGTAATGCTATTTAGGTTATGGATTTTTAAAAATTAAATTTAAAAAAAAATAATTTAGCTAGGTGAGGTATAAAATATAAATCATAAATAAGAGAAGAACTCAAAGATGTAGAAATTGTGTTTAGAATGTTTTTATTAAACCTCATCAAATACAAAATTAAACCGATTATACTAATTTTAAAATTGCTTGCAGCTCTATCAATTGATAAAAATTGGAATTTCGATTGTAATTACTTTTTTACAACGATTTTAATTAATATTATTTATGTACTGTTATTTTTATTTACCATTTATATCCAAGCAGTATTTCATGTTTCATTCCTTACTTACATTGTGGAATTAAGTCAGTATGTTTCTTCATTAATTCTTATTTTATTACCATTAGTTAATATGCATTACAGAATCGAGGAGACAAATAAATTAATTGTAAAATTGAGTTCAATTTACCATCAAAATGTTAAATTTCCAGAGAAAGTAATTAAAACTTATTTTAAAGTTAGAATTTTATTATTTTCGTCAGTGTTAATCTTCATAAGTTTTTTTTATTTTTATTTTACACAAAATTTAAATTTTTTATTTTACGTAACAATAGTTTATTATATTCCTATTTACCGTTCATTTTTCATTCTCGAGCTGTTTATTATGTTTTTCGATTTCATTTACGAATTATTAAACCATATCGTTTACTGTAATAAAATCATTAAAATTTATAAATTGCAACAAGTGAAATCGATTTTAAGTTTTAATTATGAGTATAAAAGTGTTGTAAAAGACTTGAGTAATATATTTGGTACACAAGTGATGATTATAGTCATTAACATAATTTACACTTGCATCGAGAGCTGGTATTTTGTATCTATTTATTATAGACAATATATGTTAGAGTTCGAACTTATGAAACTTATAGATTGTCTAGATTATTTATTTTGGTCAACTTTGTTTTGCTTAAAGATTTCATTTGTCGTTTTTGCTGTTTCAAAAGTTACAAATAAGGTTAGTATGCGACAATACGTCTTAGCGGTATTAATAACTAAAAACTAATGCGAATTATCTTTGAAAAAAATTGCCAATGAAGTGGGTCGTCTAGAGAGACAATAATAATTTATTAGGGTCAATAATGAGTTATCTTTTTGGGGCTTTTTGGTCCCATAAACATTTTCTTTGATAATAAACTTGTTCAATGTTAAATTTGGTTATAAACTTGAACTTCTTAAATTTGTGTTTTTAAAAAATACATTTCCATATATGTAATATTTTAATATTAAAATAATAAATTTAGTAATAAAAAAAACTAAATTTAATATATACTAAAAAAATCGGGTAAGGGGTACCTCGGAACTTTTCCTCACATCATATTCGCCACCCTCATCCTCCTTACTCAGAATCGCTTTGCTCGTTCTCTGGATTTACAATTCACCAAACTTAGATTCCAACAAGTCTAAGTGTAAAAAAAAATTGTTTCTTGTAAAGACAGGTCTCTTTTGAACAAATTATCGAAGAAAAATGAGCTTATAACGATGGGGTCGTGGAAATGGATAGGGTTGGTACTTCGCTAAATAAGCTATTTATTCTGGCCACCTTTCCATATTCTTTTCTACTTTCCATTTAAAAAAAAAATAAATAAATAAAAAAAAAAAAAAAATATATATATATAATATATATATATATATATATATACATATGGTAAAGGATCTGAAACAGATTTTGGCCAGTCTCCGGTCTGACTCTCACCTTGACGCCGATCTTATAAGCAAATTTTTCCTAAAGAAAATTCGCTAAATATTGTCAATTCAAGGTAAAACATTTGGTTGATTTATTTGCTATTAATATTCATATGTTATTAATTTAGTATTAGTAGATGCTATTAGCGTACTATTATATCTTATCTTTTTATTAAAATCCTTTTTTAATAGAAAGTGGAAAAGAATATGGGAAAGGTGGCCTGAATAAATAGCTTATTTAGCGAAGTAAAAAAATCTATTTTCTTTTTTGCTTTTAAGTAAATAAAAGTTATAATAGTAGTAGTTATGAGAGTTTGTTTTCCTCACATTTATGGAAATGCCTAATCAAAATTTACTAAAAAGCAAAGTAAAGCCAATATATTTGATTTTAAAATTCACCGCTGCTCTTCCTATTGACGATAATTGGAATTATTCTCATCATATTTTTATTATAAACATTCTTACGAATATATTCTGGATATTATTCCTTATTGTTATTATTCCAGTGCTATCACAACAAAAACATGTTTTTGTAGACAAATTTGTTAGTTTTACGCAGTATTTTATGACAGTAGTTATCCTTATTTTACCAATGCAAAATGTAAAAAATAGAATTTTAAAAACCAATATTCTTTTAAATAAATTTTCTTTTATTTTTTTAAATTTAGACCAGCCAGATAAAAGTTTTAAGGTTCATTTCCAAGTTAGATTTTATATTTTTATCTTGCTTAATATTTTTTTATTTTCAATTGAATGTTACGTATCTCCAAGTTTGGAAATGGATCTCTATTTCTTTTTTCTTAGTTACATTCCAGTCGCTCGATGTTATTTAATTCTCGAGCAGTTTCTTTTCTTCACTGATCTGTTATATTGTATTTTTATGTATATTACGTTTTTTAAGTTAGACGAAGGAAATGTACTAGACAAAATAAAAATGGTATTGAATTTTGATTGGGAATCAAAAGAACTATAATGTGTTTGCAATGATATATTTGGAGTTCAAATAATTGTAGTTCTTATTTTTGTGATATCTACCATGATCGAAGCTTGGTTTTTTGTGTCTGATTTTTACATTTTTTACTTACAAAATCCTACATGGTTTAATTTTGTTGTTTTTGTTGATTTATTGGTCCGGCCTAGTGTTTTTTGTTTTGAAATAATCGTTGTGGCATTTGGAGCTTCAAGGGTCATTTATCAGGTTTGTAATCTCTTCAGAAAAAAAAAATATTCATACATTATTTTACTTTTTATTTGTAATTGTATAGGTTCATTTTGCCATTAAACTTTTAAATAAATTCATATTTATTTTTTTTTTATGTTCTGTAAATGGTTACCAGTATTGATTATTGTTTGTTATATTAAATTTGCCCGTGTATTAATGTCCTTACAAACTTTTACTTTGTATAGTTCTTTCCAAAAATATGTTTTTGGGTCAAAAATAATCTATTGGAGTTTTAATTTAATAGTTTTAGCTTAAAAATGGGATTAGAATATCAAGGTCAATAAGTATTCCTGAACTTTTTTTTTTAATTTTTGTCACTGCCTTTGAATCTATTTTCTAAACCATCAATTGATTATGCTGTCTCTTACACACTTAATATTAGACTCACTATCAATGATTTAGAATGATTTAGAGACACTCTTTTCTTCGTTTATTTAATTACTCACTATCTATTTAATAATCTAATTTATCACCGTTGGGGTTTTCTATATAAATATTATTAAAATATTAATTAAATTAGAAGCCTTATTTAAAATATATTGTCTATAAATGGATTATGTAAAAAACTCATTATCCGTTATTCATAACTTAAAAAATATTAAGTGTATTATATTATCATATCATGTATGTATATTATATAGAGTTGTATTATTCATAATATTTTATAGTAATACGGAAAGGATGAATTTTAAAAAGTTTATAATTAAAGAAACGGAATTTTAATCTCACCACGACTTAAAAATGAGTTGAGAATTGTATAATATGTTCTGGTAGTTGTTTACTTGCGTGCTTACTTATTTAGCCTATGTATTTGAATCATTTGTTACTCATTTAATATATTTAATATCTTTGCTTTTAAAAATGGCAATAGCTTGCGATATTTCAAATCACAATGTTATACAAAATTTTATTCGCCCAATAAGCTTGATTTTGAAATACAGCGCCATTCTACCCATAGACTATAATTACAACATTTCTATAGAATTATTAATTAAATCGCTTCTATTTAACATTGTTTGGGCGCTTATTATTCTAGTTTTAACGCCTAAAATGTTTCGCCAATTTGTGATTTTAGTTCAGCGTGTCTTGCACATCAGTCAATATGTGGGACTTATTATGCTGATTTTTTTGCCATTAGAAAGAATACAACTTAAAATAAGTAAAATTAAAAAATTGATTATAAGCTTAAATAATACTTATGAAATACATATTAAGTTTGGATTAAAGTTTAAAAAAATATATTTATTCAGAATGGTTATATTTTGTTCACTATACGGATTTATTTTACTCGATCAATATTTCGCCAGAGGTTTTAAAGTTTGGTTTTGTTTTTTAATAATGTATTATTTACCAAGTTTAAGAATTTATTTTTTACTGGAGCAATTTATTTTATTTACTGATGTTTTAAGCGATCTTTTAAAACATGTCAATATAAATAAATTATCAAATAATATTTCATTAAAAGAGATAAAATTGTTAATCGTTTTCCATTGTAATGTTTCGTTAAGTGTGAGATACTTAAATGATGTATTTTCCGTGCAAAATATATTTATAATATCATATTGTATTTATTCGTGTACGGAGACTTGGTTTTTCGTTCCTCATTTTTTCGATGTTTATATGAATGATAATAATATTTTTAATTTACTCTATGTCATTGATTATGTCTGTTGGCCTTTAATGTTCTGTTTTATGATATGTGCTGTAATATTTGCTTCGTCCAAAGTTATTTATAAGGTCTGTTCAATTTAGAATCTACTTCTTGAATATATATTTAAAAATAAAGTTGATACGAAAGCAGACAACAAGAATTTATTCTATTGTAATAAATTTTAGTTGATGAATCAAAATTTATATTTTAAAAGTCGAATATATTTAAATAGTTTTTATACATAACATTAAATTTTAAATTGGCAAATGTATATACATTAGATACTTAGATACCGTACAGTTATTTTAGGTATCTAAACTAACTCTGCGATGGAACTATTACGATTTTCGTTTGTCCATTAATGAATAGTCGTACATTTATGCTATAATTATGTTTTAAAAAAGATATGGCGAAAATTTAAAAAAACGTGAGTTTCATCAAAGTGGCTTTATTTCCGGGTAATAACTAGACTTTGAATGTTTTAATTTAAGTCTGGTTTTAAAAGATCCCGATAAATAGTTTATCAGTGCGGTAATGCTGGCTAAAGAGAATCTGATGTCGAATGCGTATTTCTTAAAACGTTGACTCTACTGGTGTCATGAATCATATAAACGCTAAATTCCAATTCAAATATTAATTAGAGTTTTGTGATTCCAAGTATTGCCCATGGTATTTTAATTAGTGTCTATTATTAATGTGACAGAAGTTACAATTAATTTTAAAATAATTGACCTACTATTCATAGATACCTATTAAAGTAGAACATACCTATCATGAGACACCCTAGTATAGTTTTCAAAATAAGTAGTTAGTTTCTAGTGTAGTTTTCAAAATAAGATACCTGTTATAGTTAGTTTCTAGTGTAGGTTTCAATAAGATACCTATTATTGTAGTTCTAGTGTAGGTTTTCAAAATAAGATACCTATTATTGTTAGTTTCTAGTGTAGGTTTTCAAAATAAGACACCTAGTATAGTTTAGTTTCTAGTGTAGGTTTTCAAAATAAGATACCTTGTATAGTTAGTTTCTAGTTAAGGTTTTCAAAATAAGATACCCAGTATAGTTACTTTCTAGTGTAGGTTTTCAAAATAAGACACCTACAGTCTATCGTTTAATTTAAAAATCCCCAAGGTCATTAGTATTTTGGGGATTGACCAATCATAGAAGCCACTGCCAACCTCTCACTTTAAAAGAGAAAAAAAAATCCCTACCTCAATAACCGCTGTAGCGAAAAAACCTTCTTCCTGGCAATCGTTGACTTTGTTTGTGTTTCCTCTTTTGACTACATCGTTTTGAAAACTACTTTCAAATTAATCTTAAAAATGATATTTTAAAATAACTACACAAAAGAAACGTAAAAAAACATCGCCAAGAAAATACGGTAAAATAACCTGATTTGTTTACATAGTTTTCCTCCTCCCTTCTTGCAGGGATTTTTTTTCTTAAGAATCAGTGGTGTCTAAACTGACCTGTCAAGATTTTTAAACTAAACGATAGACTGTAGTATAGTTAGTTTTTAGTATAGGTTTTCAAAATAACACACGTAGTATAGTTAGTTTTTAGTGTATGTTTTCAAAATAAGATACCTAGTATACGTATCTACTGATAACTAATCCAGTCGGTCTATGATCAGTACAAAATAATTACAATATAAACTTGACAGGTTTCCTTTTGATGAAATGGTCACAAGCAGCCTATCTTTATTCTTTTATTCATTTATTTATAATCTTTGGTTAGGATTGAATGGTATTTTGTTAATTAAGTATTATTTTTTTTGTTGCAGGCCAATGAATTTACTTATTTGTTTAAGACTATCGTAAGGAAAAATCAATCGCTATTAGATGATGTAAGTATATACTTAATTTTTTTCCTTTTAGCAAATGAAGTTGCTTCATTCGGACTCGCTGCGCTCGTCCTCAGATAGTAAATACATTCGTTTTTACGAATGTACAGTCCCTCCTCTGTTAGTTCCAGCGGTCACCCATGCACCCACTGAACTCGCACGATGCTGCTTAACTTGTATGATCAAACAAAATCTGTAGATATAGTAGCTGTATTGAAACGAAATTTCTTAATTACATAAGCGGTTATATTTTTACCAAATTTCAACTCAATTCGATCATTTTTCAATTTTTTACAATTCACTGACAGGTATATTTGCGAAACCACTTAGGAGTTCTCGAGAGGATAATTTAGGTGAAATCCCAGTTTTAGATATTTTATTGCAGACACAATAATTTTCCTCTATATCTACGGTTTTAATGGGAAAGAGTAAAAATTTATAAGCATAGAAGGTATTGTTTGATTATTTCTACATTTTCGTAATAGCATAGATTGTTTTACTTTTGTTTCAGCCTTGTGTTAGACTGTTCTTATCATCTGATACTCAGATTGAATTTAGTGCCAATGGATTTTTTAAAATTGATAGACCCCTCCTTACCTCGGTATACTTCAAATGATTTTTATTTTTTTTTTAAATGTTTATTAGGTAATTTTTAAGAATGATGGGGGAGGGTAGATGAAACGACTAATTATCAGAGAAACGACTTTGGGGTCTAAAATCTACCCTTTCTATTTCAAATTTCCAAAGAAAACTTGAGCTAAGAGATTAATGAAAATCCAAAAATTTCTGGCGTGGTGGTCCGCATGTCGGGTGAATTTCCTTTGGAATGAGTGTTTTCGTATCTTACAATCCATTTTTTCAGGATCCGGTTTATGTTTTATAACTTAATCAGTTACCAATTATAAAGCACAATTCGTAATTCATTTTTTTCTGTATTTTACAAAGGAAATGTGCATAATTATCCTGCTGGTTATACGAAATTTGCTTCTAAAATCGGTAGTCCACACCATTATTTGCACTAGTTTAATGCTCAGTTGGTTTATTGGCTGGTTTCTTTATAGGTTGTAGCGCATTTCCTTTGAAAAATAAAGAAAAAATTATTTACGAGTAGTGCTTAATAATTGAGTAACTGCTCAAGTTATAGGGACGTCTAAAACGGATTTGTGTCGTGGTCCATTGTTCGACTCCCGCCATTTTTTTTATTTCAGTGGGGAGGCAGAAGGGGCCATAATCATCTTAACAAGCATATAATAATCTAAAACAAGAGTAGGTAACAAGTTAATTAATCTAAAGACAACGAAATGCTATACTGCTTGTATTTGATTTTTTTTTTTACTAGTAGTAGTGCCATTATAAGGAACTAACTAATAGTTGTTTTTTTTTTTTCAACGGAGGGGAAACGATACGGCCTCTAGGAGAAAGCTTTATCCCTTCGGAATCAAAGCAGCTAACACCTCCGAAAGGGGATGGCTTCAGATCATCCGAAGGTTAACTGTAGTATAACACACGGCTAAAATCAATTGACAGCCCGCCAAAATCTCAATGCTTTCAACCCCTTTTTTGTAACAAATAAATCCCTTCTTTTAAGTAACAAAAACAATCCCTACTCTGGCAACACTGTAAGTCAGGTTATGTTTTGAATTTTATTATTTGTTTTTATTTGATATCTTATTTTTTAAAATTTTATATTAACTTTTTAAGTAGGAATATTGTTGTATCTTATAAATTTATCATCTAAGTGTTGCTTTACATTTGTTCGGGAAGTATGAATTCAGTGGAGTTAAAGTTGTTAATTACATAATGCAATGGATAATAGTTCTATGATAAAAGTTTGACGATTTAAATAAATCGTCAGCTATTATTACTTTTTTCCAAAACAAACTGCTTTTTTGTGTCACGTTTGTATAATTGAATGCGTATTGTTTTATATTATAAAAATAATATGACACAATATGCATTCATGACTTAAAAAAGTCAAGACTGTCATCTATTGAAAGACATGGCATTTTCCAAAAAAAATGCCGTCTTTTAGTTGACAGACCCTGTGCTGTACTCAAATAGCAAGAAGACGTCAATGTCCATGCGTCAAATATAGGCACTCAGATCATATTACAACTCTGCAATAATTGGATAAATTGAACAGATTGAAATGAAACGAAACGAACTCAAACAGATCAATGTGCACAGTGAGGAAAATAAATGCGACGCGAGGTTTCAAATGTTTACAACCAGTGTTGCCTTTTGATGATTTTATTTAAGAAGAAGGTATTTTTTTATACCGAGGTTGGCATGAGGTGGAGGGGGAAGGAGCGTGGTGGGTCTGAACCAATAGAATTCTTTCCCTCACAGATTTTTGGCGCGCTGTCAATTGATTTTAGCCGTGTGTCGTATTATAATAATCATGACTAAAATAGACATCGAAGTTTCAACTTATGTGTAATATACGCATTTGCAATCCTACGCGTTCTTATAGTATGTGGTAGTCCAAACCTTACGACGTTTCCTCTCTATTTTAATGTTTAGTATGTATTAAGATATGTTAGCTTCAAAAATGATTTACCTAGTTCTTATTTTAATTTCAGATTATTGGCATTATAACGACTTATTTGTTCATATTAATTCAATTCAAAGAGGTTTGAAATTTCTGACGACTTATCCGGTTCAACCTGGTACACTTTAAGATCTTTAAGTTATCTCTCACATTTAAACTGATAAATTTCTATAAACTGATTTTGAGTGAAAAGTCAGAAAATGTGAAATGTGTGATACTATCAGATTTACAGTACAATTAAACTTTTGTAAAATTACAATTTGTTATTTAAACATTTCTTTGTTAGATTTTTAATTACGTCATACATTTTCTGGGTAGCACAACTATATTTCTGGATTGAGTCTTGAACCAAGGGTAGACACTTTAGCAGAAACATTCTGTGAGCAACAATAATAGCAGACACACAGACACAAAGATACTGAAGGACAACATGGTTAAAACTACTCACAATATCCTTAAACACCTAGAATGAATAAATCAGTTAAAATCCCGGTTTTCAGCTCGATCACACAGTTTTTTGGGTTTTGTGATCTTTGAAATTTTACCGAGTCATTATTGTGGGTTAATGACGTCATATATATTTTATAAACAATAGGGTTCTGCAAAGAATATAATAAATATAGAATGTCAGAGGAATTCGACAGTTTCTGACAGTAATGAATTTGGGAAAACACGTCACTATAAGGGTCTGATCTCTAGCGGATAGCTCTGTAACTAACCCTCCTAACCATTGTTTAACCTCCACTTACCATAACACTCTTCCGTCCTTCCAAAGTTTTTACTCTGTATTTCATAGTAAAAAACTTTGGAAAGACGGATTATTTATTTATTTATCTTATTTAAATACTAAGAATATCTGCGCTTTAGCCCTTTTTACAAAAGTTCAAGTCTTGTAGTTACAAACATTGTAAAAAACAACTTGTAATGACAAATTTATATGTATTACCAAGTATACACTTGTAGATTTGTAGCATTTTTCTATTTAATGAACAACATTTTCTTGTCAATTACAATTACTTGTAACATTCACTTGTGATATTTCTACCCAAATCCCAACCTAGGTAGACTTAGTTACAAGTTCATCTTATTAAAAAAAAAACTTAGATTTTATCGAAAACTTTTAGTTTATTAATACTCATAAAAATTTTATTTAACTCATATTGACTAGTGGTCAATATGAGTTTGTAAAACGTTTTTAGCGAATTTTCATAATGAAAATGACGCTTATGAGGTTGTTCGGATGACGGAAGTTGAGGGTGGGAGTGAGTGGAATCGGTTCCTATTGGCTTCCTGATAACAAAAATATATGTCCGAAAAAAGTTTATATATATATGTATATATATATATATATATATATATGTATATATATATATATATATATATATAATGTATGTAGAGTTTCTACCTTTCGTATGGCGAACGATAACTCTCTAAGGCGTTCTCAAATTGAAACGAAACTTTGCAAATCGCGAGATGTTGAGGAGGTTACGAGGCCTATTGTTTATAAAAACATTATGACGTCATCAACCAAAGTTATGACGTCATGAAAAAAAAAAAATTTTGAAACTTAAAATGGCTTTAAAACAAGGTATCTAGTATTTAGGTAGACGGCTAGCTGAATCGATTAAGACCAATTTCAGCTCAATCGAACCATCACAAATGGCGCAATTGGTGTACATATATATATAATCTTGTATATATGTATACGTCTAGGTCAAAGACTCGTACATATCTGTTGGGTTCAGTAGTGTTAGAGGTAGGGATATAGTATAAAAGAGAGACCTCTACCTCTTGCTCCATCATGGTAAGCCTACTGTCCAGAGAGACAGGGCAAAAATGGCTTCACTGAACCTCGCCGAGCTAAGCAGACCCGTAAAGAGGAAGAAATCGAAGTAGTCTTATATGGTCAAAGTTATTCTAAACGAATGCGACCATTTCAGCTCAATCGGACAATCCTAAGGACGCAAATGGTATTTTTATTTTAAATAATCATGAATATATTTTTTTTCAACCTTAAGATTTTACTCAAATAAACAATTTGTTTACAAAAAAAATTTTGACATTTTCTTTAAATTTATAAAACAATCATAAATGTAAGTAAGTGTTGAAGTTGTCTTGTATGGTCGAAGTCATTCTAAAACCATTGCGACCGGTTTCAGCTCAATCAGACAATCTTTAGTGACGGAAACGGTATTTTATTTAAAAACAAAAATCATGAATAATATATTTTTGTTATAATGTTTCTTAATTTTAATATTATAGCATACTATTAATAATAGAGTATTAATAAAATCTCAATTAGTAAAATCAAGTTTGTGAGAAAGCCACTCAGGCCTGTGTGGAGAGGCTGTGAAAATTCGCTAGATACATGGCAAAATGCCATGTAACAAGAACAATAATGAAACATTACATAATACAAAACAACAACAATGTGCCGCAAAGCGGCCACAGGGAGCCCCCGGCCGCGAAGCGGCCCGGTGGCCGACGCCGCGGAGCGGACGAGGCGCGAAGCGCCGAGGCCGCGTAGCGGCTACGGCCGAAGGCCCGTATTTTTTATCAGGAAGCCAATAAACCGATTCCGCTCACTCCCACCCTCAACTTCCGTCATCCGAACAACCTCATAAGCGTCATTTTCATTATGAAAATTCGCTAAAAAGGGAAGAATTCACATAAATTAATCTTATTTTCTACTTAAAACTGAAGTATTTTATTTATATTACTTCTCGTATTTTAGAAATAATTGCATTCGAAATAATTAACTCCTATGAATGAAACTGGGTTATAATAATATTTTACTCATTGTTACAAAACTTTGTAGGTTACAATAAATTGTAATGATATTCGTGAAACGCTAAACTTTGACACTTGAAGCTACAAGTTGTTTTGTACAATAGTTTGTAAGATTTGTGGGAGAGGTAATCAAATTTGAATTACTTCTGAGAGCTGTGAACTGTCGGTGACACCTTTTAAGTTACGTCTTCATCAAATAGAATGTTTCCTAATGTAATTGTAGCTGTAGAAATTTAATGACTTAAATTTATTAAGGCCTGAAAATGAAACAAAAATGTATAATATAATTTAATAAATAACAATATTTAAAGCTTTTTTATTATTTCTACATAAAAATATAATGCTTCCTTTTTATTAATTATTTTTTTTTAAATTTGAGGCTATTGTACTTCCGACAACACTCAAGGATTGTGTCGAACTTTAGAACGTACTTTTATTCCACTCAATATTTTTTTGTAAATGATGTTAATGTAAGTTTTTCCAACTTTGCTTCACTCGCTCAGAAGCATAAAATAGTGAAAAGAAGCTGCCTCTTTGTTTAAAAAAAAAGAATCTATTGAAGTTACTTTCCAGTTTATTAACTAAAGATATAAGGAGTATATATACATAAAAAATCATTACTATACCGTTACTCAAGTTCTCACAGTATTACTTAAATAATTTATATCTTTTTTTATCTTCAAAAATGTTAACATTTTTGTGCTTTTACATTAGTTCTTATTACATGCTTCGCATAAAAAAAAACAAAATAATATTTATTATGTATTAAAAAGGTGATACATCACATTTTCGTTAGTATATTTCTTGTACTTAAAATAAAATATTATCGCTTAACTTTTTTTATTTTAGCCCATATGTTTGGTGAATAAATTTTTAAGATAAAAAACAGGATTTAACTGATTTTTAGGTTAGGGGTGCTAAGAGGATTAAAGTTTTAAGTTATTCTCTTTTTCGTTTCCGCGATAATTTTGTAACTGATTGTAATAATAATTTTAGTATTTGGAGTACTAAGTTTTTTTTTTGTTTGAAGTACCATACTCAATTTTTGTTTATGAAACATTAAGGACTCGACTTCACTTAATAGAAATGAAAATCTTCATTATTTGTTCCAATAGTTTATACAGAAATGTATCTTTCATTTCCGTTAGGTTCTACTTAAAATATTGGTTTCAAAACTCATAATTGAATTAGCTTGGTTTTATGGGTAGGTATAACAAACTAATTGAACCACTAAAGCTCTAATACAGGTACGTATTGTAAATCATTACAGGGATCTATTTCAAACATTTATTTATATACTATTATATACAATTTATTTATATACTTTAAAGAACAACAAAATATCTACCTAAACAACGAATAATTCAATCTCCAATATTAATTGGTTTATTAATAAAATATGCAAAGCACTTTCGTCTTGAAATCATCAGTGAAACAAATAACAACAATAAAAGTAATTAACAACGCAGCGTAATGAAAGGAGAAATTATTTTTATTGTTTGGCAGACACAATAAATAAAAACTCAACTTATTGAAAGAATACATTATTGCTTCTATGTGTTGTTTATTGTAAATATATACAGGCTACAAGCTTTGTGATCCCTCATGTTAACAAATATATCATCTTAAAAAGTCGGGTGCAGGATACCTGCTGGTACTTTTCCTAACAACTTCGGACCCGCTTTGTTCGTTCCCAGAATGTCAAAATAATCTCAAAGCTTATAAGGTGGCATTACTTAGGCCTTGCTACGATCGACCTCAGAATAAAATAGTTATCTAAAGTCTAGATTACGACTTCAAACTTATTTCACTAGTCCTCATTATTTCATAATTATTTTAAGTCTAAGGTAGATTCCATCCTTTTAATTTAACAGCTGCCACCAACACTACCGTGGTTACAACAGGGGTTATCTCTGATGACTCGCAACCGCAGGCTCTAAACCGGCATTGTTTTATTTTTATTTAACAATTTGATGTCTTAAGTTATATTTTGTGACAAATTGTTGTCCAAATATATAAATTAAAAATTATTATATTATAATAATTTGTCTGGTTAAAATTATAGTTTTTATCTTAATTTATTTTTAACACGTTTTTTGTCCGAGTTTTTAGTCACATTAAATCTTAAACCTATTATAAGATTTCTAGTCGTGTAAAATTGGTTTATCTTTATTTATACTGTTATAAGTTTACTAATTTAGAATCTACGCAAGTCACTGGATGGGTTTCTCTCAAACTTCTCTTGTCAGGAATACTTCTGACATGAAGTCTAAATTAAATTATGTTTTGACTTGGAAAGGTTATGATTATATTTTATATTTCTTTTAGTTCAATCCTTTCTAGAATATCAAGAATATTGTCTTGATCTATAAAATTGAAAACCGAAATTTTACTAGAATTATTCGTTTCAGGAATTTTTAAGACGTTTTATATGCTTTTTTAACGATTTCTGTCGTGCGTTACTCATCCTGCAATAATGTGAAAAAATGTTAACTCAGCGCAAAAGCTATTTTCTGGTTTAAATATTTCAGTGAATTTGTATCAAGAAATGTAAGCTTATGTTTACATATGGACTGCATTTATGAATTGCATTAAATTGTCATTTGATAGTTGGCTTAATTTGAAAAACTAATCCACCAATGAAAATTTAATTTTAATTCATATAACTTTTGTTTACTTTGGTATTTAAATAGTTGTTTATGAGTTGATTCATTGACTTAACTCATTGAAAATTGTGTCGCTTTTTAAACATAATATGTTTAATATTTCATATTTAACATTAAAAAATACTAGTTGTACGTATGTTTTAAAAATAAATATATATTTACTTCTGAGGAGTACTTTTTCAGTCATGGACTTACTAAATTGAAAAACTGGCAGTGCAGTTTCGTTGCTAAAGCCATATGCAATACATGCATATCCTTCGTTGTTTACTTCTTGGTAAATTTGTTTCTTCAATGTGAAAGCCTAGCGATCGTTGGCGTAATTTTATACTGGAACTGTTTCGAGGTGTTTTCATGCGGGAGGCTAAACTTTCACACGCATTAAATAAACTATACTTAAATAGAAATATTTTAATATATATATATATATATATAATATATATATATATATATATATATATATATATATATATATATATATATATATATATTAATTTCATTATAGATAGGTGGGCCTTTTAATGTCGTCTGATACCTTTTTTTAATAAGGAACACTAATAAGTGATCCCTTTTCTATTAAAGTGCCAAATAAAGTTCTAAATTCTTAAAAATTCAATTTAAAAAAAATAGTTGTAATTTAAAAATAATACTAAGATGGAAAGCGAATCTGTATCACTTTTTTTTGCATCTTCAGATAGAAAAAAACTATTTTATGACCTTCCTTGAACTTGTCGTTAAAAAAAGTATACATTATAAATATAACAATAGAAGATTTTTCTTGGATGGACCTTTCCATGAAGCTGGAAAAGATCAAGTCTTAGCCACGTATAATCTCTTCTTTTATACATTTTAGACTTTGTCCTTTTTTTTAAGAATATAAAAATAGAAAATTGAAAGGTATAGTTTTTTTTGTCTTTTTCATTCTTCCTTTTTTGCGCGAAGAATAATGTTTATGTGGAAACGCGAGAGAAAGGGAGTTTTTCATGATAAAAGATTTTTCATGCTTTTATAGGCTAAAATGAAGTAAAAAATGTATAATATATAGGAAGAGATAATCGTGGGAATATTATATTTTTCTTCAATGCAGTTGATTGTATTCATCATAAAAATGGTTCATTCACTGATCAAGTTAAATGAAATCTTAAGCTTTTGATAGGACCCTAAGGAAGAGAACAAGTGTGAATGGAGGATAAGATTGATTCCGCTTCAGCATGCTAGACTATTTTCCCTGCCTGACGTTGCTGTATCAATAGACTATGTTTATAAAAGAAAATCGCTAAAAAGGCCTCGGACTGAGGCCTAAAACGGTTAGGTTAGCCTAAAAGAGCTTCCTAAGTACCTACCTACTAACTTCGTAAGTTGTAAGTAAGACCCCTTTACTTCCTAAGTAGAGGGGTCTAGTTTTAACTGGAGTAGTATTCATGATTATTCCCGCCCTAATTTAATATTAACTAAATTTAATATTAATTACATCGAATTAAAGTATTTAATTTTAATAAATAAAAAAACTTAAGTAAAAAATAAATTAACTTAAATAAAACTTAAGTATATTAATTTAAATGTAATATTTAATTAAACTATTATATGTGTAATCTCTAGAGCCCTTTTGTGCTGCTTCAGGGGCCTAAACAAGTATTTTAAGGGTCTCTTGTGGCCCTAGTCTTCCGTATGGGACCTTTAAAGGTCCAGGTATAATAGGAGCCTTAAAGGACCTAGAATTAGGTACTAAATTGAGAATATTTTAAATTACTTTAAAAACATTTGCCTCTATGAGCTCTTTAGGCCCTACGTTAAAGATTTAGGGCTCATTGATTCTGGTGCACTAAATATATTACATAATTAAAATAATTAAATATATTTTTATACTATAAGCTTAAAAAATGTAATATGTTGTTTTTTTTTTGTTAATTTTCGTTGTTTTTTCTTTGATTGTTTTTGTTTGAGGAGGGCTGCCGCCCTCGTCTTTACTGACCAGTCCGCCCCTGGCTAAAACGATTTCATTGTTACCTTTAACAGTGGTTATTTCAACATTTATGTCGTTATTTTGAGTATAAATGTTTTCCCATTTGCTAAAAATGTTCTGTAAGGGTGCCAAGGCACTAGATTGAGATGTAATGGTCTATAAAATATCTTCGGTTGTCTTACAAAAAATATGGTTTTATGATGTAACCCTTACCACCTATCTTTATCTATATCGCTCGTATATAGTAAACATAAAGATATTACTAGAGGGGCCCAATAGTTTAAAGTTTGAAACATCGAAAAAGTAACCTGACAGCTTTCGCTAAAAATATAATCAAATAATCAGTTCAAAATTACAATAACTTATATAGAAGAACGTTAAAAATACAAATCAAAACACAAGCAATGTGCGGGAAATCGAAATCAATTGATTCATTATAACCTGAACTTACTCTTGAAGGACGTTTCAATGAGGCTACACAGAGCCCCAAAATGATGTTTCAGGTCTTTCAATGTATTGAGATAGGCTATGCTCCCTCTAGTATATATTTCTCAATGATAGTAAAAGTAATGATAGTTGTTAAGTAAGTGTTGTTGTTAAAAATACGCACCAAAATTTCTTCTAAGTTATCACTTTCAGGAGTTCTCAGATCCTTCTGAATGGTTTTCACCACTGTTGTGAATGGTAAAGTTGAGACACTTGGTTCAACTTGTTGACCAAGTTGTCTTAACGTATTTTTTGTGTGTGTGTCTGTTGTCATCAAACTTTATTTTTGAGGGTTGAACATCGGTTAGAAAAATCAATCTTTAGATCTAGATGTTCTTTCAAGAAATTAATTTGTCTTTAACGTCATTACCCACCAATAATGACGGACTGCATGTTTATATATATATATATATATATATATATATATAATATATATATATATATATATATATATTATATATATATATATATATATATATATATATATTTGTTTAGATTGACTGACCTTTCCCTTTGTTTTTGTATTTTTTTATTTGTACCTACCTTGTCTTTAATTTATTTATATCATTAACTAACCAATTTTGGCATGGCTACTTACGTAATTTTAAGTAATTTATTAACTTAATTGAATCAAATTATAATATATATACAAATTTGAAATATTTGTAATTTCATGAAGCTTATAAACCCCGCATGTAGTATAGCACTTGTTATCATTCTTTTACGCACTTTCACTTTATTTATCACTTGTGCTTCTTCTGCAACTTGGTATAAAAATCAATTCATTGGCTTAGTTATGTTATCCATTCATAATGACTCAGCTTGAAGTCAAAAAAACACGGAACATTTTTTGAACCTATTTGAAATTTGACTCGCGTATAGTTCTATATAAGACCAATAAATGTGCCAAATTTAATTGTATCATCAGCATTATATCAATTTTTATTCAATGACTTTCTGAAAGTTTCTTAGAAACAAAAAAAAACGGGTACATGGTACCTCGGAACTTTTCTTTATGATATCAGATTTGCTGCGCACATCCTCCCTACTTAGTCTCGTTTTGCTCGTCTTTAGAATATACAAGTCTTTAAATTTATACTATATCACGTCTTTAAACTCGCTTCCCTCGTCCTCTGATAATAAATACAGCGATTACATTCCCAGCGGTCACCCATCCAGGCACTGACCACGCTCAACGCTATTATGATCCAACTATAATCATGGATAGTCTTGTCGTATTGAAACAATACTGAGAGTACTTATTTACTTCGTGATTTACATGTGTACTAAATTTTAACTTAATTAAATCATTTTCGGATTTTTTACAATTTAAAAAAAATTCATTTTTCATTTGATTTAAATTGAACTCATGGTGATAATAAGATGAAACTTGGCACGTATGTTAGTCTTATACATGGCTACATAAATGCGAAATCTCTGCCACGGTTTGTCTGACAGCTCAGAGAAAGAACACTTAACAAGACAATTAAAGCAAAAATACATATAAATAGTAATAAGTATAAAATTGCTGTGGGGTCATATAACTCACTAGGAAATACAGCTTGTAAAGTCTAGGTTTAAGAAGGGAGTAATTCGAAAAAATAATGTAAAAGATAGTAAATAAATAATTAGTTATAAATTAAAGTAAATTCTACTGTGAATAATAATAATTATAATAAGTAATAATTATAAAGGAGGAAGTGCCGCCAACAGGGTTAGTTTGTATAGACACACCCGAACTAAAGACCGTGGGTGGAAGTAGTGATTACCGCTAAGGGCCAAGTTGTCGAAGCATCTAATCCGGGCAAAAAGAAGAAATTTAGTATCTTTCTAAAAATATCTTCTTCCAATAATTTTAATTTACTATCTCACCATTAAAAATAGATGCTCGTGTAACGATTAAATAATTAAATTATATTTACTCAGTACAAATAAAACGGGTTTATGATTTATTAAATTCAAGCACGATAATATCTATAAATAAAACTGCTTATTTAAGTTGGATGAGTAATCACGATTTGGTGTATTTGAAGATGTACTAGGTAACCTTGTACTGCGGAAGACGTGCTACTGTAGTATTACGTCTCAGAGATCCTAGATAACTTGTTTAGTTTTGTCAATGTGATAAATAGTAGTAGATGTCAACCAATGATGCATGGTTAAGAACACTATTATCATGTGCCATGTTGTCGATTATCATCACAAAATACACTTTGCAACTTACATCGCTGTTATTATGTTTTTTCTTTTTATGTTAATTAGCGCAATTCTCTGTTTCTGTTCCAAGGATTACAGTTCATCATTCAAATAGTCTTTTACAAATACCACTTTTTCCTCCGATTCGAGTTAAATCTTCACATAATATTCAAAATGTTTTTTTGGACTTAAGTTTCTAGATATCGCGTCGAAAATTGAAAAGCTGAGACGCCTTTTACACAATTGATGTATTAGCCGTGGTTGGACAAAGTCGTTAGTATTTATACTGACCTTGGACACCACAGAGGTTTAGGTTTCGCACCTTAAGTTACTGTTATATCCTGCCCATTACTTAATTAGATTAGAGATTTGTAGATCTTTCTCTAATCCATACTCTTATTCTGTTGGCTAACCTGTTGGCCCTCCCGAGACGGCCCCACGTCTTTTTGTTTACGTTTTCTTTTACCGTACAAACGTGTATTATATTGTGTTTAATTTAAAGAAATATATAGTTTCTATTTCACAGTTTTGTTTTAATTCTTTCAATATTTAACATTGGCGACGAGGCAAACGGAAATTCGCGGCTTTTTACTTTAATTATAAAGTTACGGGTCGGTTTTCCTCATGGATCAATGGACTTTGACAGTGGTATACTGCTAGATTTTTCGGATTTCGACTTTTCTTTTTTCGAAGATACTTGTGATCTTACAAATATGGCACAAGTCGGGAAAATGTCTCCGTTCAACCCAAAAACAGGAAATTAGGACGACTATATCGAACGTTTTGCATTCTATTTGGAAGCAAACAATATAACTACGAACGAGAAAAAACAGTTTACAAAAACAGAAAGCGAACTTTTAGGGCGAGTTCATTTTCACAAAACCAACTTCAAGGTGAGTCTATTCTCGATTATGTCCGTGAAATACGTATGGCTGCTCAAAAAACGTAAATTTAATGAAACTGGAGGATCTTTACCCCTGGATATCATGCTGAGAGACAGATTTGTAGCAGGCTTACGTGATAAAGGACTCCAAAGATACTTGTGTCGTAGACACGAAGAAGCAGTATCACCTACAAATAAAGACGGGCTATCTTTCGAAAAGGCAGTTGAATTAGCTGTCAGTATCGAATCTACAGAGAACCAACAACGTCAGTTAACCATTGCTACACCGACCTTAAGTAAAATTAATGCCAAAAATTCAAATTATACACAAAATAATCATGGGGGAACAAGTCGGAATGTACCTAAATGTTTTCGATGTTCGAAGGCAAACCATTTAGCACCTGAATGTTTTTATAAAAACCACAAGTGTAAAATCTGTTTTAAAAAAGATCACACTGAAGTGGCTTGTCAAACTAATAGATTTAAAAAGAAACCTGCTACTAATAAAAGTAAGCAGAAAACTCACTCAGTAAAGGAACCAGATGATATCCAGTTTGAGACTGAGGATGAAGTTGAAGTTATTTACCATATAACCTTAAATATAACCTCCTATGATATAAATATTACTAGAAATACGGAAGAAGAAACGAATTTGACCAGTAATAAACCTATATACCATATTAAAAATGAGTTAAAATAGATTACAAGTCATCAAATTAGAAGTTGATAATGGATCATTTACATCTATAATAAATAAATCTACTTTTCTAAAATTGTTTCCACATCAAAATGTTTGGTGGCTAAATACTACAAATACATTACAGGCCTATGGAAAAAGGCCTATCTCTTCATTAGAAGATGTAATGTAAAGAAATATACTCATAGTTTCTATTTCACAGTATTGTTTTAATTCTTTCAATAATTAACAGTTACGCTTTCAGTTTATATAAAATAAGTTTAAATACATTATCGCTAACTTTAGATCATACTTAGAGCGTAACGATTGCTACTACTGCTTCGCTTTATTCCCGCATGGGTTATTTCTGGTTTGCCGCAAGGATCTAAACGGTATTATTATTATTATTATTATTTATACTATTTTTACTAAAAAATCATGCGTATTTAATATAATAGGTTCTATTTGCTTAGTTGTAACGTTTATTATTGTACACAATTTAAATCAATTATCTGTCGTGGGTAAGGTTCAATTATTAACTATTAAACTTGACAGAGGTAGCTAATCTCCTATACTTAACTGTAATATCTTTATTAACCTAATAATTATAGTTTGCCGTCCTGAGTCGGTACCCTTTGACGCAAAGATTTTTGCTTGAAGAGTTACAGTTAACATAAAACCATATTAAGTTGTGCAATTAAACAACACTCAAATTAGACATCCATAGATAATCAACATTCATTTATTATTTATCTTCATTAAGAAAATGCTGGTAAAATATTTAAGCAAAATATTCTATGTCGAAGGGGAGTTGAAAACACAATAGCATTATCTCAAATATACAGGAGTGAAAATGCTAATTTTTGACAAATAAGCCTCTCTACAACGTGTTTTCTTCTAGGATTTTTCTACTAGAAAAGAGTTTTATAGTGTTGTGTTTGTTCTTTTGATAGTTACTGCCTATCAGTTTGCTTTTTTAGAAGATTACGATTAATATTAGAATATCGTCGTCAAAAGCACTTTTATTGGTCCACAAAATACTTTATTTGGGACTCAATCCAAGCATTTTTATCATTCCTGATAATTTATCACAAACTCTACTGAATTATTTAAAGAAGAATGAAAATTAAGGATACTTATTCTCATGAGTAAAGCAGGAACAATTTTTATTAGTATAAACCCTTTTTAATACAAAAGAATTCAAAGTATTTGTAAGAATCCGAGATTCAAGTTTTTTTCTAAAGTCTACATCTAAATGATGTTTAATTTAACCTTCCTCTTGATGGTGCACTGTAAGGTTATACCTGGAAAATCACTTCTATACTGTACTGTCACGAATTGATGAACTCATTCAATTATATAAAATCTAACTGGCATTAAAGTCGAATTAAATGTACAGTGTTATAAACAGTGGTTTAAGTCAATAGTCATGAGCCTTGTCATGTTCTTGTCATGATAGAATTAATAATTATCTGTATTTACACTGAGTGATATCACTTACCTTCTGTATTGGATTTATCATTGTAGTGGTTATATAGGACAATAAAATATCTATACAGGAAAGTACAATCCTTTGCTAAAAACAAACTGCCAAACGTGGCAGTTTTCTTCTCATACTTCAAGAATAATTGATAAGCAATTATGCCGCATTCGCTTTTGAACTTCAAATATTTGGAGAACTGTGATAAAGAACTGACATAGATTTAGTTGAAGTTTTTCTTTAATCAGAACCTTTCAAACTACATTCTAATATAATCAACTATAATTCTTCACTAAATTTCCTATATTTTTCTGTATGCTCTAATACTTAAAATTTGTTGTTAAAATTTAAACATTTTCCTATTGTTAAACGTTAAGGTCTCAAACTCGTGTGTGACCTTAAGGTTGGTCATATGGGGAGACCGTATAGGTCTCACACGGGTTCAGTTTTTCTTCTGCTGGTTTTCGCAAACATTATTTTGCGTAGTATGACGGGTGTATATGGACACAAGAGTCTGACTATGCAGGTCTCTGGAAACCTCTTTACAAAAGGAAGGCTAATAGGAGTACACAATATAATTGTGCGATAGACACCTAGGAAATGTAAAAAGAAAGAAGCAATGCTACAGAAATGTTCCATAATTTAAAAATTAAATGATAAAATGAACTGTTCAAATTCGAGTATCAATTGATGGAACAGTTCCCAGATGTAGCCCTGCTTTTTGCTTGTTACATTTCCTAGATGACTCTCGGACAATTATATTGTGTCAACTATTCATGTTTTTGTAAAATCGGTAGTATCAAATGATTTGCTTGCCAAGCATGATGACGGTCAGAGAGCACCGCTCGTCTCTGATAAATAATTTGAATAATACAATTTTGATAGATACACATTGAATTCTTCGGAATTTTAATTCATGGTCAGAGTGAGTTCAGGATTTGTCGGCACCCTGATGAGTTAGACGTAACGGAACAGAGTTGGGCATGACATAATGTTGAGCCATCAATGATATCGAATGTCGAATGATGGAACAGTTCCCATATGTAGCATTGCTTTTTGCTTGTTACATTTTCTAGGTGTCTCTCTCGCATAATTATATTATGTCAACAATTCATATTTAGCAAAACTCGGTAGCATCACGTGATGTATCTATAGGTGTATTTTGGCGAGGATACCAAGTTTGTTTTGTAGTCTGGTTATCGGTATTTACACTGGTGGGAGATTGGGGATAACCGTAAACAAGTAATCAAGATAAGAGTTTTTTAAGAGTCTAGGTTACCTTGCTGCTTGGTTTGCGCCAAAAAGACCTTTGTATCTTTACTTGCTTATCTTGTTAGGCCTCACTATGTTATGCGCCTAATGTTAAACACAATAGCCTGTGCGGTGTGCGCATACCGACCTGTGCTATCTGACCTGAGGTAAAACTTGAGTGCGAGCGTTGGCCTTAATGTCGTATTACCTCAAAACAAAATTAGTGTTTCCTCTCTTAGGAATTTACTTTTGATCTTAGTTTCGTATTAGAGGGTCGATGGCTTCGGTTTACACTCGTTAATAATACTTTGCTAATACAAAGTCCCATCTCATTAATATTATAGTGGTTAAAAGATAGTCTTTGTATGTGTGTACCATTCAATTATCAAAACCTAACAATTTCAGGTTTAATTTAATATTTTATGCCTTCAGGTGTAGCAGTTTTAAATACAACTACGACTTGACTCTGTCAGGTTTGTTATTAAAACATAAATATTAGAAAATTTTCCTCCTTTACCTAACTGCATTTAACCTACTGGATAAAAAATGCAGCAAAATAGGATTCAGTAAGCTCTAAGAAAGAGTAGGCCTGAAGCTTTGGATCGGCGGCGCCTCGTAGTCGCTTGACCCCCTATCACATCGTCTTCACATACCAAGCCTTCCTATCTGAACCGAGGAGTAGCCACCAGTCTTCAGTGAGGATAATCATCCTTATACAATTATAAAATAATATATATTTTTATTATTTGTTCGAGAGGTCTAATACTCCTTGATTGCAACCTGCTAAATTCTTTTAAAAATGATCATCTCCGGAACTGTCATTAACTTGTAACCTCGGCTGACCTATTTCTTCTTATTCTTCCTTTTAACTTGAAAACAACTTTAAATTATTATTTTCGCACGATTTTTTTTATCTTTACTATAATTTTTAAAAATAAAAAAAGTCAATCATTTTCTTTATTAAATCTTTATATAGAAGCAAGTCAGAAAGCTAAACAAGTTAATTATTATTATTTCTTTTTTTCTTAACGACTCTATTCTATAAACAAAATCATTAAAAGAGATTATATCTTCATTTTTCTATTTACAGAATATTACGTCTAAAATTATAAGATAAAAATTTATAATTGATCACACTGTAATAACTATAATTTTTATAATAAAATTATTAGTTTTGACCATCTTATATATTTTTTTTTAAATATATTTAATAAAATATATTTTAAGAGAGGTATCGTTTAGGAGCAATAAAGTTGTAATTGATTTTGCGTTTTATAAGTTGTTAAGTTAATATAAGTTTCGTTATATGCACATTTTTAATTAGTTCTTCAATAAAGGAAATTAAATAAATAAGACGATAAATTTGGAATTTTACAGATACTTTACACAAAAAATTAAAATACAAGTAGAGAAAGAGTGAGTAATTACTTATAAAGATAAATTTAAATATAGAGAACATCAAACGTGTATTTCTGTAGTGAGATCCGGAATATTACAAATAATAGTTATTTATGCCATAAGGCTGAGAAGTGTGTCTTTATGTCTCGGCAATTAGATTTACCGACGAGCGAAGCGAGTCGGGAAAAATTGCCAAGACATAAAGACATTCTCAGCCGAATGACATACACTATTTTTTTTGAGGTAGCACTCATTAAATAAACTGCGCTATATAGTTAATTGAAAAAAAAACAAACGTCCAATTAACTCCATATTATCGTCGTCATTGAATTCATCCATAGCTTCACACTTTTACTCAAAAATGTCAAAGCTTAAACAAATAAACACACAAAAATTGTCAATTAGAACATTAGAACACCTTTTAAAAACGAAAAAAGTTAGTCTACGAACAAAAACAGAAACAAAATGAACGTTTTTAAAGAATCCTCATGAGGGTTTTACACAGATTGTTTTTTTGAACACGCTACATTACAGTAATGGCGGCAATATATGAATTACTTTTACGTCCTAGGAGTTTTTTTACATTCATTATTGTCCTCGGAGGTGAAAGTACTAAATAACCTCCTATAACAATAATGATTGGCTTCTCATCCTAAAAACGGTCCAATAAAGTGCTCAATTACGTACTACCTCAAAAAAAAAAAAAAATTTAATTAAAATAAAGAAAAAAAAATGGGTAATTCTTCTCACAATTTCGGTATAGATTTATTCGATCTCAGATTGACGTGGTTCCCCAAAGTTTAAGATCCCATTACTTTGGTCACGCTTAAAAGTCAAATTCAATTCAAAGTCATGAGTGAAAAAATTTTTCTCTTTCCTCGATCTGCTCCGTATCCGTAAAAATGCTTCGTAATCTGATAAACATGCTACCCAGGAAAGTTAAAAAAACAATAACTTTTAAAATTAGTTAAATAATCATACATTATCATTTAAAAAAATCGGGTACGCAGTACCTCGGAACTTTTCCTCATTATATCGGATTTGCTAGGCTCATCCTCCCAGCTTCAGACTCGCTTCGCTCGTCCTCCGAATATGCAATTTGCCAAATTTATACTGCAACATGTCTTCGGACTCGCTTCGCTTGTCCTCAAATAGTAAATGGATCCGTATCATTCTCAGCGGTCACTCATATATCACTGAACACGCTCAATGCGTGTTAATTAATTAATCAATTAATTTGTATGATCCAACAAACATTTTGGATATACTTGTCGTATTAAAACGAAACTCTGTGTACTTATTCATTAGGTAAAGGTATACACTTGTACCAAATTTAAACTCAATTGAATCATTTTCTGATTTTTTAAAAAACGTACACCAGTCATTTGATAAACAATGACCTACTGCTGATAATGAGATGAAACTTAGCTCATATATCAGTCTTATACATAGCCACAGTGCCACAGTGGTGCCAAAACTGGAAATATTTTTTGAAATTTTTGATGAGTCATTATTACAGATTAATGACGCCATAATAAGAAAATTTTCGGAATTACACAACCACAGAGGTAGACTGATTTTTGTACACAGTTTCAACTCTCTAGCATAAATGGATGATAAGGAGCCATGATGATAAAAGACACACACATACAGACAGACAACTATGTGAAAACCACTTAAAATGCCTTTAAGACACCTGAAACGGATAATTCTAGTTTCATCACAGTTTCGGATTTTTTTTGCAAACAATACTTTTTCTATATGCCTACGGTATAAATGAGTAAAAGTAAAAAAATCGTGTAAGGGGTATCTTTTCCTTAAAAATCGTGTATCTCGGACTTTTCCTCGTCAACATTTTTTTAAAAAACGTATACAAGTCATTCGATAAAAATTGAACTAATGCTGATAATGAGACAAAACTTAGCACGTATGTTTGTGTTATACACTGCTACATGCTTGCCAAATCTCAAACTAATCGCTACATTTTTTCGCATTTTATGATTTTTCGAACTTTTTGCTGAGTATTTTTGGCGTGTTATTAACGTCATAAAAATTACTTTCCGGATAGCACAACTACACCTTTTTACTGATTTTCGTAAAAGTTTCAACTCTCTAGCATAAATACTCTGGGAGCTACGATGATAACAGATACACACACACATGCAGACAGACAACTTTGTAAAAACCACTTTGGAGGCCTTAAAAACACCTAAAACGGATGATTCTGGTTTCTGATTTTTGTAAACACAATGCTTTTTCTTTTGTGTAAATGAGGAAAGGTAAAAATAAATAAATAATACATCAGAGGTGATAAAAACAATTTTTTTCCTTGGAGGGTGAACTTTCCTTGTTTACTGGGTATTTTTTACCTATAGTATAGACTCAACCCTGTAAAAAAGGGGTTGAGTTTCAGGGTCAAACCTCGTGTTTAATCCTGTTCCCATGGGGGATGAACACGGGCTTGAATCCCCTGGCAAACACCGCGTGTAAAAAATTAACTTTGTTTACACGCTACTAACTTTGTTGCGAGCTACTAAGTTTAGTAGCTTTTACCGTTTTTACAGGCTTAATGTTTACCTGCTGTAACTACTAGTATAGTACTGTAACGGGGAAACGTAGGTTTACCCATTATGGTAGCGATTCTTTAACGATGATCCAATGTATAGGGTTATCGTAGTGAAGGTACGACTCTATCCATCGGATTGCTAGCCCTCCTGGGTTATCGCGTGTACGGGAGGAACGGGACCTGGTGGCAAGGTCTTACCGAGTGCGTGGTGTTGAATCTAGTTTTGGCCTGGATGCTCTGATCCGACTGGATTTATTATTTTAGATTAGTGATTCATGTTATTTTACGGCACGATTGCCGGATTATTACTATGGTTGATACTTACCAATATTGTTAGTTGTTGTTATCTAGTCATAGTTAATAGGTTGGTTACTGTTGTTAGTAGAATTAGTAGTTTAGTGGAAAAATGTGTGTTTCTTGAACTCGTTCTGAATATGGATTTCATCATAATGCTACAACATTATGATGCATTATTTCTGATGCTACAACATAACCTATAAAGTGTGGTGCTTGTTAAAAGTGTCTTACAGTTCTGCCGGAGGTCAACCTGCTTGTGGAGTGGTTGGCTGTGGACTTCCATGCTGTGGGATTGTTGGTGGGCATGTTGTTAAGTACCCATACTTACTTACCTTAACATCTTCTGTCTAGTCCGAATCCTCTAGTCAGGTAACATAAATTATACCTACCGACCAAACCTGATGATGCGACTTATCTGAGGTGTTATTGGCCGCAAAGCAGATATTGCTATTACTTGTACTTACCCTTAAACAGGAGAAGTATCTGTGCTGTGGACGTACCTTTGGTGCGATTCTTGTGAAGGACTACAACGACCTGCCTCAGCTGATTATGACTTAAACTTAGTTGTATCTTACCTGCATGTTAGATTAGTTATTTAATTAGTATTTATTATTATATGCATGTTAGTAGTGTTAGATATAAATTTATAGTTATTTATAAGATATTGTACCTACTAGTGATAAATTATCCTATTGTGAGAGATAGATCAGTGGTGATACTCCTTGGCGTGGTTAGGTAAATGTTGATATTTTACTTCAGCGTAAGTAAGTTATATAAAAATTTGGCTTGAACTAAATTAGTGGAATAGAAATTAGTTGAGTTCTGAACAGTTAAATTGTTCATTAGTGAAAAGAAAATTCTTACAATTATTAGTAAATTGTAGCTTTTTACTTGTAGTATACAAGACTTGTACTTTTGTCAAATGCGGTCCACAGTTTACGTGTCGTAACAATAATGAAATTTTTTTTTACAATAATGAAATTTTTTTTAACAAATAAAATTTTTTGTAATAAAATTTTTTTTACAATAATGAAATTTTTTTAACTATCTATATGTACAGAGTTAAGGAACTCCCTCTCCGCAGCGCAAAGCGCAAGCTTTATAGCGGAGAGGTAGCCTTGTGTTTAATATATTATGTATGTAATTTAAATATTGTAAAACTAATTATTTAATAAAGGCATGTAAAAAAAAAAAAAAAAAAAATTATCTTAAAATTTTTTATTGGAGAAAAATCTTTATTCGTAGATCCCTTTGTAAATATTCAGTATACCTTTTACCACAGCGATATTGAATTCTAAGCTTTTATCTTCGCACTTTGATAGCAACAAACCATGCTTATTAAAAAAAATATTTATTCATAAGAGTATTGGCCTTATTTTTCACTGTAACCTAAAAAAGTAAAAATAAAAAAGCCGACCTACGACTGCAGACACCCGCTTAAAATTAAAAATTAAATTATTCATGTTTTCGTTAAGGATTTCGATTATATTTTAATCCTATATCTTAAAACGATTTATGAGCTTTTATTTGTCGGTTTAAATGTCTTTTAAATTTGTTATAAGAAGATTTTATATAACTTTAATTCGCGAATGTACCAAACAAGCTATAGAGGTAAAAAATCGCTGTGTAATAAACTCAAGCTATACGTGAGGTGGTTTAAAACACAAGAAAGAATACTTAAAAAATAAAGAAAATGAAGAATTATTTATATAAAATTTAAAACATGTTTTTTTTTTTTCAAAAAAGTGGCTTTAAAAATGTATATATTTCTTATTGGCATACCATCACGGTTTTTCTGCCTACAAAAGAAGGAAATTGTTATTATTTTTTAATAAATTTCAAAATATGTATGAAAAACAAAAGCACAGCGAAAAAAAATTGCAATAGGTTTCATAAGTATGTATTTAACAATTATAGAAAAACACTTTTTTGCTATGATTCATTTTATTAAACATCACGCTTTTAAAGTTTTTCGAAATTATTAAAAGTGAAAAAATGGCAAAAACTCAGGCTTGTAAATAATGCGTTGGTTAATACTTTTGCGCAATGCTTCTGAGCTTTTAGGGTTATGTTTGTTTGGTGATCTTTTAAATTTGTGTTACGATTTTATTATTCTTAATAATTTGGAAAAAGGCTTAAAAATAAATATCCATAATGAAAATGGCAAATATGAGGTTGTTTGAATGGCGGAAGTTAAGGGGGAAGTGTGGAGATCTATTCCTATTGGCTTCCTGATATAATTTATAATGTTGCATATATTTATACGTCTAGGTCAAAAACCTCTACGACATCTGTCGGGTTTAGTAGTAGTGTAAGGTGGGGTAGTAGAAGGTTTAGTAGTAGTAGAGTTAGTATAAAAGCGGTGCCTTTACTTCTTATTACATCCTGGTAAGCCCCAGACAGACAAAACAAAAATGGCTTCCACAGAACCACGCTGAGCTAAACAGGCCTGTGAAGTGGAAGAACCTTTAAGTATTCATGTGGTCGAAGGTATTCGAAAACGATTTGGACTGTTTTGAGATCAATCAGACCATCCTACATGTCGCAACGGTATAGAAACGCAGGCCGACGCCGCGTAGCGGCTATGTTTTACTTCATATGTTGCAATAAATTTATTTGGAACTGCTCAGCAACTTAACTGTTCACTGCCACTACTACTTAATAGTACTAGTATTACAATTATTACGTGTACTAATAGGCTTAATATTTGAAGTTGCCCTTTAACTCTATTACTATTCACCTATTTATCAGAATTAGTAATTAATAGTCAATATAATATTTTTTTGAAATTCATATTTGATACCATGTTTTACACTAACTAAAACAATTTATTGGTGATTTTGAAGTTAAGAATCGCTGTTTTTGAGTTTTACTTACTCTAGTCACTGAGACTACATTTCTCAAGTTATTGATGTATATAAAATCCTAAGAATATTGCTCTCTTGTTTTTCTATTTGGTACCGACTAATGCGATAATTGCGCCGTAAGGGTATTCTGCCTGAATGAAGATGCAAGATTGATATAATAGAAATAATGTACTGATACCTGTTGCATTTTAGAATAATGGAAATAGTGCACTGATATCTTAAGTTTTGTACAAAATACCTCATAAGCGTATTTTTGTGAATATCCTTTGATACAAACATTCATTGACGCCACATTATGTTTTCTTCTTATTTACAAGTTTTGTTTTGTTGAAATTAATAAGTTGCATATGCTCAATTAACCTCAATCTTTAACATGGTTCAAAAATATTTTTTTAGATAAAGAGTTTGGAATTACAATTAAAAATTTAACACTGTTTCAAATGTTGCTATTTGTTATAGGAATAGAGATATTTTTTGTATATTAGTAAATTTAGCAACCCTTCTTTCTCTTTTCAACTATACAATGTTTTCTTATGCAGCAGCTAGTGCCTGTGGTTCTTAAGCAATAAATTTGTTTGTTGTAAACTTATTTCTTACTTTTCATACCCTCGTTTATACTCTGATTCATTCCTCATACAGGAAAAGTATTGTTAAAATTAAATAGGTTATATTTGCCGCAAATTGGAAAATCCTGAGAATATAGCTCTTTCGTTTTTCTAATAAGTACTAATTAATGTGATTATTGACCTGTGAATATGGCCCTCGTCGTACTCATTGAGACCAGAAGTTACTCACTGATATTACTTTATTAGATGAGAGCTCGAGTGCTGCCCCGCCTGCTGATGATGGCGTTATGCCGAAACCGGTCTAGGAATATTCCAATCCAATATCAAGTATCGACGGTAGCTGATTCTTCAGTTGAAAAGTGTTTTTACTTTTCCTCATTTATACCGTAGGTATAGAAAAAGTATTGTGTTAGCGAGAAATCCGAATCTGGGATGAAACCGGAATCCGTTTCAGGTCTTTTAAAGGCCTCCTGAGTGGTTTTCTCAAAGTTGTCTGCGTGTGTTTGTATGTGTGTCTGTTATCATCGCAGCTCCTAGTGTATTTATACCAGAGAATTGAAATTTTGTAGAAAAATCAATCTACCGCTGTAGATTGATGAACCCGCAAATAATATTAATATTGACTCCAAAATTTTTAAAAATCATAAAACGTGGAAAGGTAATGTGATCCGATTGAAATTTGACAAGCACATAGTATAAGGCTAACATCTGGTTCTAGTTTCATCTCATTATCAGCATTACAGTCTATCGTTTAGTTTAAAAATCCCCAAGGTCATAAGTATTTTGGGGATTGACCAATCAGAGAAGCCGCTGCCAACCTCTCACTTAAGATTTATTTATTATTTCACTATTAATTTCATATTATCACTTAGATTTATTTATTTATTTATCCCTACCACAATAAGCGCTGTAGGGAATAAACCTTCTTCCCGGCAATCGTTCACTTTGTTTTGGTTCTTCTTTTGATTAGATCGTTTTGAAAACAACTTTCAAATTAATCTTAAAAATATTATTTTAAAATAAAACTACGCAAAAGAAATGTAAAAAAACATCGCCAAGAAAATACGGGTAAAATAACCTGATTTGTATACATAGTTTTTTCCCGCTCCCTTCTTGCAGGGTTTTTTTTCTGAAGAATCAGTGGTGTCTAAACTGACCTGTCAGTATATACAGATAGACTGTAGTTCAATTTTGTTTCAACATGTTTCGTTTCAATGCGACAAGTATATTCATGAATTGTTTTGGTATAATTCAAGTATAATCATAAAAGTTAAGTAGCATTGAGCGTGGTTAGTGCTGTATGGGTGACCGCTGAGAATGAAACGGATGCATTTATTATCTGAAAGCAAGTCCGAAAACATGATGCAGTTTAAATTTGGCGAATTGTATATTCTGAGGACGAGCGAAGCGAGTCCGAAGCAGGGAAGATGAGCGTAGCGAATCCGATGTGATGAGAAAAAGTTCCGAGGTTGACCGTTTATTTTTTTTGGAAGTCAACTGCAGGGTTATATTCCTCTTCTGAAGTTTAATTAAATAAGTTAAAAACTTCAAAATCACCAGAATTATTTAGTTTATATCTTTTCTTTGCCATTGCATGCAATTAACAGATAAGGAGTTTATTTGTTTCGTTTTTATTTTTATACTATTTTACTAAAAAGATATATAATGAAAACGCTTGTGTTTACCTAAAAGCGGAGACAATATTTTGACTCAAGATCTCGTATTTGCTTATTTTACTCTCGAAACATAAACTTATCATTTTTTGCTTATCATTATAATTATCAATACATTTAACCAATTTCCGTCGTACCTTTCTTATATTGATAGAAGCTGCAAAAAACACGATAGTAGTTGTAAGGCCGTCTGAGGGACGCCTATAAATAGAAATTAGTGTAGTAAAGAAGAACTAAACGTAGTATGACGTCATCTTAATTCTTCTATATTCTTCCTTTTCATCCTTTTTCTTATACCTTCTTGTGTCCGGTTTTATAATTTTTGTGTTTTTTCATCATTTATCATTGTATCTCTTTTTTGTCTAGTTAACAAATTGCTCCAGGGACGTTCCTTAATGTGTGAATCATATAAAACAAATTAATGGTTCATTGCCCAAAAATTCTTGTATGGTTACACCATTCAAAAATATCTAGATAATAAAAAAGGTAATTTGCCCCCACTTTAATACCACTTCAAAAAATATTTTACAAATATCGCCATTGACATTTGAGGTTTTATGATTTGTCTTTATTGCAATCAATGGTAAAAATGTTAACAGTCATTTTTGATATATTTGTTATTTCATAAAATCGGCGCAACTGTTAAAGCTTAATGGTAAGTTTGACTAAGTGTATAATTAAAGTTTTATGTTTTTCTAGATTTTCAAATAATAATTATTATTGTGGTTTCAAGAAAATATTTTATTGATCGGGACTCCTTTTGTTTCAATACATGATTGTGATAGCCGCTTGAAAATTATGTATTTATTTTTTTATCTACTTACGGCTGCAAAATTAGTTATTAATGAACTGCTTTTAAGCTGCTAAAAGTCATTTTACCAGCAATCATTAAATAATATTTAATATATGCTCATGGGCAATATAAAAATGTTTGCAGTAGTTAAGCCATGATTTGATTGAAAATATATTTTATCTACTCACGGCAGCAAAATTAGCCATTACTGGACTGTTTTCAAGCTGCAAAATGTCATTTTACCTACACTGTCAAACAATACGGGAAATATTTTAAAACAGTACGCAAAATGTTTCAAAACAGTACGCAAAATGTTTTGGTAATGAAAAATGTACTAGGGAGTTATGGCTCATTTAAAAAACATGGGAAACAAGTCAAAACTCCCTAGGCGGGAAAATGAATGAGCGGAGGTTATTATTTTACAAATTATTGCGTGAATTTCGGTATTGTTTTATTTTGTAAACTATGATTTATTCTAGCTTGTTTCTAGTATGTAACTTTCTTTATTGCTACTTAAAATTACGATATTATTATTAAATGTTTAACATTTGTTTATCTAATAATATATAATGTTTTGGAAACAAATTGACAACACTGATAATTTTGGCATTAAATTAAATTATTTACCAACTGTTTATGAATCGACAGATTTTTAATGTTTAAGTCGTCAGATTTTGTATTTCATGTTGTTATATTTAGTTTAAGTATATAAAGTTACAAAAATAGAACGTTATCAAAAACTAAAGTTAAGTTACTAAAACATAATGAGTGAGAACAACAGTGAAGTGAATAAAGATACAAACATTGTTGACATTGACGAGTTATTGGACCACCCTCCACCTGATATTGTCAGCGTTGCATCTACTTCAAAGCAGTCTTTACTGCCTGTAAAATCTCGCAGCAAGTATTTAAAATAATCTATTGTGTATTTTTTCTGCCGTTAGTAGATAAAATAGTATATGCTACTATGCAGCAAAGGAAACATTGCAGACTCGTGCAATTAATTACCTGCCTCGGCTTACGCCTCTGCAGGTAATTCGCCATTTGCCAGCCTCGGCTTCGCCTCGTCTGTCAAATGGGTTAATTACCTGCCTCGGCTTACGCCTCTGCAGGTAATTTCCATAGCCCGCCCTCGCCTTCGGCTCGGGGGCAAATTTATAAAACTCGTCTGCAAAATTCCATTTTGCTGCCTAGTAGCATAATATACTATTTTCCAAAATTCGAAACAAGAGTGCGCTGCGTTAGCGGCTTTTGCGGCCGTAGCGTGGTAATTGTGGAACCACAATTTTCGGCTTCGCAATAATCGCTATGCACGCAACGGACGGACACATCGCTACCGCAGTATGAGAATACCTATTCTTGAAATTTAAGATCTGATGGTCCATTATGTATGACAATATATCGTACCCTATTGATAGCTTTACCTTCTATTACTTTGATATTGTGACATAATTGCCAAGACCTAGGATCTTCTCTACCTTTACTACTTTGTTTCGATGTTATGTTGGCTTGAAATAGTGTTCTAGGTATATTATAATACAAAGATAATTATTTTATTAAGTTACTAGCTAATTTTAAAAATCACTATTTTTTTACATAAAACTTGAAAATGTCATTTTTAAAAATATAGCAATTTTGTTAAAAAAATGTTATTTTTGTGGTCATCATTTGTGTCTTTTTAAACTGTTGAACACAAACTCTTGCGTCAAATGTTTGTGAAATTGTCTTTTAAAAGTTCTCACCTTAAAGTCGTAGTGTAGCTGTAGAATTTTTACGACTACAGTTTAACAGTTAAGTCTAGGTTTATGGCGATGTCCAACAAAAGTATCAAGTTCTTGACCTTTTTAAGACGTTAAGTTCCTAGTTATTATATGAAACGTTGACTAATTTTTTTGAAACAATCATCTTATCTAAATGCCAACAAATATGTTTTCATTTATGATATTTTTGTTAATAGGTGTTTTCTCAGTTCTATTTTTGTATGATCAGGGGCTGTCCAAATATTCGGGTATTACTAACGATTTTGCCAGAATTTCCATATCAAACTTCGTAAACTGCGTTTTGCATCGGGTAATTTCGCAGACACATCTCTTAAAGTTTCCTCTCAACACGGCAAGTATATCTATGGATTTTCTTGGATCATAAAAGTTATCAGCATCGAGTGAGATCCTGGATATGCCTGGATAGGTGGCCACTTGGAATAAAACTATTGCACTTACTCTGAGGACAAACGAAGCAATGCTGAAGAACCCAATGTGATGAGATCAAATTCCGAGGTACTCCGCCCTCCATTTTTTTCTTAGGCGTTTCTTTGACTTTTGACCTTACCTTTTTGTATTTAAGCGCTCTTTAAGCGCTTATATTATTAACTCATCAAATAATTTATCTTGTTCATTAAAGCAATAAATTATTTCGGTTCTGATAGTCAGGATACATTTGAACATACAGTACAGTATTTCTTTTTTAAAACTTTGAATAAAATAAATCTTATTTCTTTGAAAATTAATGAAAATGAATTATAATTTTATTACTTTATCATATCTAATAACCTTTAAAATATTTCTCTGAATAAAATAAATCCCTAAAAGATGTTTTTTTAATTTGCAAAAATCATCTTATAACACGTGCTCGGGCAGCTCTGATATCATAGTTTTATTTATTTTTTAATAAAATTAATTTCTTAAACATTAATATGATGTAATTTATTTGTGTTGCTCATAAGTTTTCTACACTAATAAGTTTATGATTTCATGAAATTCTTAAACACTGTGAATCATGATCATAAATGAAGCCAATTAAAGTATTTTTAAGTTTCTAGATAGTTCTGCCATGTTTCTTTCACTTAAGTTATTTTTCTCAAGGATTAAAGCTAATTAAATTATTAAAGATAGAGTACGAAAATAGTTGTTTCGATCCTGAAATATTTAGGTTTTCTTGGACTCTAAAAGCCGCAAAATTGTCAGTACAGTATGATTCTATAGTGTAGTATTGAATCTTTTTTTTACCAAACAACTATATTTACTGACTGGCGAGCGCAGCGAGTCAGTAAAAGGAGCTAAGGTTAGAAAAAATTCATTCACAGCTTTTTATGTACGCTATTTTTTTCTGAGGTAAAGAGTAATAATAAAAACACTTCCATAACACTATCATTTACCGCTTTGATCGCTTGAGTTTTAACTCTAGTCGAGTTGCAAGCAACTCAGTGTCACTTAAACCAATATCAAATATTGTAAATAGCACTTTCTATCAAATAAATATCAAGCACTATTCGTAACTCATTTTCATAGGAAATGCGCATAATTATATAGTTGGTTATACAAAAGCTATGCCTCAAAAAATGACAGTGCACACTATTATTTGCGCTATTTTAATGCTCAGTTGGTTTCGTTAAAGGTTTCAGTGTAATTCCTTTGAAAAAGTGGTCGCATCGACTTTGGACTGGTTTTATTCGATTCAGTTCCCAAAAATACATAGCGCACAAGCCCTAATCTTATGCAATACAAATAATCAATATGTATTATTTAATTCATTCATGTTGTAATTTTATTTTTGTAAAAATGAATTTAAATAGAAATAAACGATCTATTTATTATTTATTTATTAAATAAAAATTTTGTATCAAGATGGTTTTAACATCTTAAGAAAGATTGCTTTATAAGAAAACAGTGTACTTTAGCACAATGTCAGAATAGGTTGTATTTTATATCTACTTCTTTGCTCCATGAAGTCTGAAACTAACTTATTAGACTTAGTTTTTTGCACTCCCTTTACTTGCAAACAATTTGCACTTAAAAAAATAAATATTGAAAATTGAAGAAAAAAACCTCTAATTGGGATCATCATAAAATATAATTTGATTATACCTGGGTTTATTTATTAACACTTATAGGATTGTATAAGTAAGGAAGTCGTATTACTTAAGATGGTCGTTGACCCTACATAGATATTTTATAAGATAAACGCCCTTCGCACCTTCTCATTCAGCTACTCAGGGTAAAAAATATTGTATTAAAAAGGCCTGAGATGGGAGGTTATTCGCCGCTCGAGTTTTTGCTCGGGTCCATTGACACTTAGGTTTTCCTCCTTTTTACCTCCTATTGTGGCTAGAAGTTTAAGCTTGCTTGTGCCGCCGATAAAGTCATTGTCATCAATTTTTTGCTTCTTAGTAGTTATATTAAAGAAAATCGTTATAGATTTTTTCTGTTATATTTTGTACCTTCAGGGCCATTCAACACTTTTAAAGCTCGTTTGAGGTTTTAAAAATCATTTAATTTGTTTTATTCTTTAAAAAACGTTTGCATGTTAAATTTATCATAAACAAATAATACTGCTTATTTCAGAGCTTCATAAATAGTTAAGGAACATAATAAATAGTTAAGGAGCTTCATATTAATATTAAGGAATTGCTAAGGAGCCTAATGAATAGTTACATTAGTATTAAGTTAGTTAAGAATATAATAATAAATAGTTAAGTTAGTGTTATTTTAATAAATAAAGAAGTTTAGTATTATATTAATAAATAGTTGTTAGTTAAGAATATAATATTAATGAATACTTAAGCTAGTGTTATATTAATAAATAAATAAGTTAGTATAATATTAATAATAGTTAAGTTAGTTAATAAATAATATTAATGAATACTTAAGTTAGGTTATATTAATAAATAAATAAGTTAGTATTATATTAATAAATAATTAAGTTAGTTAAGAATATAATATTAATGAATAGTTAAGTTAGTGTTAATTAATAAATAAATAAGTTAGTACTATATTAATAAATAATTAAGTTAGTTTAAGAATATAAATTAATGAATACTTAAGTTAGTGTTTATATTAAAATACATAAGTTTAGTATTAATTAATAAATAATTAAGTTAGTTAAGAAATATATATTAATGAATACTTAAGTTAGTGTTATATTAATAAATAAATAAGTTAGTATTATATTAATAAAAAGGTAAGGAGCTTCATGAATAGGTAATATAAGGAACTGATATCTTTTGATAAATTTTGTTGCAACTCAGTTTAGTAATACTATACATTTTTTCCACCATTTATATTACTAGTACTTAAGATATCACTTAAGTGTTTTTTTAAAAATTAAAAAAATAATTCAATTGATTTGAAATTTAGTACATGTGTATCCCTGTATGTAATTAAAAAATGTATTAAGTTTTAATAATATAAATAACTGCTCTGTGGAGTAATTCAAGAATAGGTAAATATTCAGCCTCTCTGCTGAAAAGTATTTTAATAAATTTACTAGAGAGTTAACTTTCTGCCGCATCCGGCCATCATCAGTCATTCTCTGGAGTGCTAAGAACGATCACTTTCCAATCTTTATAGTGCACTCAAAGATTGGAAAGTGATCGTTACTAACGATCACTTTCCTATCTTTATAGTGCACTCAAAGATTGGAAAGTGATCGTTACTAACGATCGTTCTTACCACTCTAGAGAATGACTGATGATGGCCGGATGCGGCAGAAAGTTAACTCTAAGAAATTTATTAACATACTTTTTAGTGGAGAGACTATTTAGTTACCTATTAAGTTTTATTTCCATAAGGCCCATTTGTAAACATTGTAGGTCCATGACGAATAAATATATCATTATTTCAATACGGTTTAAGTTGGATTACTTGTGTTAACAAGCATAGAGCGAGGTCAGTGACTGGATGGATGACATCTGAAAATAAAACTAATATTTTTAAGACTATCAAAATGAGTCCGAAGACGTACAGCAATGTTTGCGTAATGAACTTTCAGCACCAATTTAGTTAGACAGAGTTCCGAGGTATTCTGTACCCTATTTGTTTTATTTATATAAATTTTTTGAATGTGCTGATTTTTTTCAAAAATACTCTGTTATAAATTTATCCAAGCATAACTGTAAAATTTAAACCTCTTTAAAGGTTAAATAATGACAGATTTTTTTTTCTTGAAAGTGCACTTTTTATTCGCATTGCTTCTTGATGGGACTGCCATCACCCGAAGAAATGTAGAATTTTTGTGCAATTCAAACCCAAGACCTAGTCGCATGTGTGACATGCATTAAAAACCATGACTTTTTACCTAGCCGTCTTTTTTTCCGAACGCGCTTCGAATTCCTAAAAAGATCTTCCACAGAAAGAAATCATTTAAACAGACAAATTTAAACAGCAACTCATAAGATCTTCCTTTGAATATCATACATTGTTTCAAACGGTCTTTTTCACTTAAAAGTCAAGTGGGTGCTTTAAATAAGATCGTGAATGACCCTTATATTCTGCAGTACTTATTTGAATAAGTTTTACCTTGTCTGGATTATGAGTCTAGACGTGGACGTTTTTCCTTTCGTTTAATGGCAGACATACGTTTTGTGAACGTGTAATGTGTAAGTGAAAAGTATTTGAACTAAATCGTTTTATTTGGATTTACATACATTTACATTTTCCAAATACTTGTTATTTTTACATTGATCTAATTCTTTCCTAGCTTGCACTGTTCATTTATTATGGATGTTTTTTATTTTAAATCTAGTCTAAGGCCGAGTTTTGATCTTCATATAAACTTAACCTTATCACTTAAAGATATTTGTAATCATCATTATACATCTAAATAATTATTTAACATCTAAAAGTATTTCGCAGGATCTTCGATTACGGACTTCTTTTGATATCTGTAAAATGCATTCTGTAACAGGCCTCTGCATGTGAACAAATAAATTTCTACAAATCATTGATTGGTTACTTCAATTAATGGCAATTCGCCAAGCGAATAACCTTTGGAATTCTTGCTTTCTTGCTCAATAATCCAATTCTTGCTCAGATTTCGGGTGTATGCTCTATAGTTGGAACAGTAGCACTTTTATTTCTCTGTCAATTTGCATGGAGTTTTCAAAGGAAATACGTTGAAATATTTTAAGTTTAGAATAAACTGATCTTTGAATGGCTGTCCTAAAAGTTGCGCACAACAAATTAAGCAACGAAACCCATGGTTTCGAACAACCTATGGTATGAAATCCGCATTTTCTTTAAAAAAGCAATGCAACTTGACAGACAAATAAAAATGCTACTGTTCCGACTATGAAGGTGGGCGAATCCTTTAGAATGCTTGCTTTCTTGCGCAACAATCTATCTTTTTTTTGGCGAACAGGCCTAAAATATAGTACGGTATCGATTATTCCATAGCGAGCATAGTTATACACAACATATAGCAAAATACTGCGCATTTCTTTTAAAACATCCATGCAAATTGACAAACAAGCAAAAACTGGATTGGTACGTAAAGAATAAGCAAGCACCAAAGGAAATTCGCCCGGGTAGCGGAGTGCAGTGCCAGAATTATTTAAAACATACATTTATTTGTATAATTTTATTATTCTACAACTTCACTATAATGAAAGTACAAAACCCGATTTATTCATTCCTTGTTTAAATTGAATTTTATTTAAATTAGCTTGAAAGTCTTTTATTGAGTATGTAGGTCGTAGGCGGCAACTCAATTAACGTATTTGTATCTCAACTAGATTTATATTTATGATTAATTTGTTCAAACCAACAGGTGGTCCGATTTAAAAACAAACACTTTATTTAATTTTTAAAATGAATAATGAACTGCTATTTTTCACAAATTGATTCTGTACAAAGCATGAACTAATTTTTAACATTTTAAATGTATGTTTAATGTTTATGAATGAAAAGTAAGAAGTGTAGCAACCTCCGTAAGTCCATTCATTTAGAATTATATTAGCAAGGGAAATATTCAGAACTGAAAATAAACGATTAGTTAAAGCAGCTTTAATATGGCTTTGGTTCATCTATCAAGATAATAAATTGCAGGCATCTTACTTAATATGTTAAAACGCCTTTTGTAACAAGGAAAGAATGATTGGTTTTTATTCAACTTACTTTGCATCTTTCAACTTTGCTCTGATTTAGTTTTATTTTATTGATGAATCTCTTTATTTGTGTAATTGAATATTAGAAGACTTATTTTAAAGATTCTTGGAAGGAATAAATTAGTCTTCATATTTCGGGACTTGGTACAACAGAGTATACTTGGAACAACAGAGATGTCACATTTATAGTTAAGAGTAGATTCTTATTTATTTTAGCTATTTTTTGGGGCCTTAACTAAATGTGTTTGAATCAAATTTACCTCAGTTTTTACTTTGCCTTATTTATACCGTCAAAAATAGAAAAAGTAAGGTGTTTAACCTAAAAATCCGAGACCGTTGTCTGAAAATTCAGGTGTTATGAATTAGTAAGTTGTTTTGACCAAGTTTTCTGTCTGTATGTATGTGAGTGTGTCTCTTATCATATCACTCGTCATATGTTAATGCTAGAACAAACTTTAGTTTTTGTTGCGCTATCAAGTAAATCAAATTTGTTTATTTTAACGAATGACGTGTATGCGTAAAAAATGTCGAAAAATCATTCAATGAAGATAACATTTGGCCCAGGTGTATCCCTTACTATGATAAACAAACACACAATGTATCATTACGGTAAGCATAGAGATAATATTACTATAGTAATATTATTATACCTATAGGTCCTCTCTATAGGGCCTCTCTATTGAGAGGCCCTATAGGTTAAATTTTGAAACAAAAAAGTAACCTGACACCTTCGATTATAAATATAATCAATAATTCAGTACAAAATACAATAACTTATATACGTTAAAAATACAAATCAAAACACCAACAATGTGCTGGTAATTGAAATAAATTTATTAATTACAACCTTAACTCCCTCTTGATGAAGGTTTCAATGAGGTTTCACAGAGCCTCTTAGAGCCTCAAAAAGATGTATAAGGCCTCTAATGTATTGAGATAGGCTATGCACCCTCTAGTATATATATCTCCAAGACGGTAAGCTTTTATCCTCCATTTTCGTCGAATAACTAGTGTCTGTAGAATAACGAATGAACCTAAGAAATAAGACTGTAAAATAATATATATATATATGTAAAGTTGTTTAATAAAAAGATTTATTAGTCTGAAACAGAATTATAATTGGGTATTACAAATATGTACAACACATTTCAAGAATTAAATAATCAAAATCAATGTATGAAATAAATAAAGAAAGAAATAAACATACCTGAAACAGAATAATTAAATTTCAAGCTATTAAACACTCTTCTGAGTAATAAAAGCATCTAGGCAAATTTACAAAAGAATAATCAATCATGAAGATAAAACAAACATCGTTGCCCTAGCAACGATGTAAAATGTAAAGAAATAAAAACAAAACAAATGACTAAAAGTTATTTACACCTCCCCCTCTGAAGTCACTTTTCTGCCGAAATGGTGACAATTTGCTGCAGTGGAAGAAGTTTGATTCTTTTTTCTTCCTCCCACAGTCAACTTCATAAAACGATGAAGATATTCTCTTCAGAATGGCGAAAGGTCCAACTCTTACTTTATCCATCTTCTTTCGATTTATCTTGCTTCCATTTTCAACGTATACTAGATCGCCAACTTTGAATTCATGTTCTACTCTCGTCTTATCAAATCTTAGTTTATTGGTTTTAAAACTCTTCATAGAATTCAAAAATGCCAATTTTCTATCCTCTATTAAATCCCCTCTGGTAGGTCAACAGGAGAAATCTGTGATTTGATTCCATACAATAAATATTCTGGCTCAAATTTAGTTGAACTATGAATTGTCTTATTGTATTCACTGACACATTCACTTGCTATGACTGACCATGCTCGTTTGTCTCCACTATTTATTTTGCATCTTATTCTGTTAACTAATGTCTGGTTTAACCGTTCATTGAGACCATTTGATTGAGGGCAATCTATACTTGTAAACACTAACTGTATACCTATCTTGTTTAAATACCTCTTAAGTTCTCCTGAATTTATTCCAGAATACTGGTCTGCTAAAATCATTTTAATTTTATTTTTTTTTGCTACAGGATCAATTAAATTAATGAAGTCCTTTGCACATTGTCCTTTGGTTTGAAATCCACGCGTATCTACTGAAATGGTCCACTAAAATGTGCATAAATTTCTTCGAAGATCTATTTCCTGCAAATCCACCAACAGAGTCAATAGACATTATTTCATATGATTCATTCGCTGGTCCAGTTTAGACATAAGTCCAATTACTCTATTTCTTCTCGTCTTGTTTTCTATACATATTTTACACATTTTACAAAATTCCTGAATCAACTTGTCAAAATTTTTGAAGTAATAATATGGTCTTATCTTTTCTTTCAATTTCGCTACTCCAATGTGGCCAAAATAATTATGAATTTTGTTAATTAATTTCAAGCCAAAACTTTCTGAGACGTATACTCTTGATTTATCATTCAACTTCTTAAATGTTATTCCATGATGTCTTTCTGTTTTATTAGCTGTACTTAGTTCCAAAGCATTTTCTTTTTGGTCGTTTAGTATGTCAGGTAGACCTACAAGATTGACTACTTTAACCGCATCTTCGTTTTCAAAATACTCTAATACAGGATATCTAGATAGTAAGTCAGCCATTATATTTTCCTTTCCCTTCTTATATATAATTTTAAAGTTAAACTGTGATAAATAATTTACTAAATCCCCTAAAAGTTCGTCTGTTCTAGATTTGGTTTTTAAATTTTCTAATGGCTTATGGTCACTACAGACTGTAAATTCTCTTCTATAAGATAGTATTGCCAATATTTAATAGAGTCTTTTATAGCCTTACATTCTAGATGTATGACATCCATTTTCTTTTCCCTTTCTGACAACTTCCGTGAGAAATAAGCTACTGGATGTAATAGTCCGTCAAGTTGAGGTTGCTTCAAGGTAGCTCCAATTCCTTTTAAACTGGCATCAGTCTCAATAAAGATATCTTTATTAGCATCATAAATACATAAAACTGGTGCAGAACATAAGTACTCTTTTACCATATTAAAACAATCCTCACATTCCTTTGTCCATTTGAACTCTTCATTCTTTCTCAAAAGTTTATGAAGAGGTTCAAATTTCTGAGCACTGTTTTGGATGTATTTTAAATAGAAATTAATAGAGCCTAATATACTTCTTACTCCAGATTTATCGGTTGGTCTTTGAAGGTTTTTAATTGCCACCAAATTTTCTTGACACGGAGAGACTTTATTTTCCTGAATAACATGACCAAGATACTTGACAGAATTCGCTGCAAATGTACACTTTACTAACTTTAGCTTAAAACCTTCATCAAGGATCGCTTGTAGCACAGCAATATAATATTTATACAAAATTCATCTAAATTATTCTTCTGATAATGTTAGATAAAATTCTTTGGAAGATGGCAGATGCGTTCTTAAGTCCGAAAGGAAGCACTTTAAACATAAATTTCCCATACTTGGTGATAAAACTAGTTTTTTCTCGATTTTTAATTTCAACACAATGCACCAGAAAGCAGAATTTATATCCAAAACAGTAAAATATTTACAATTAGAAGCTTTATCTATGACGTCATTAATTGTCGGAAAAGGATAGCATTCAGGAACCATCAGCTTATTTAATCTTCTAAAATCAATACATAATCTTGATCTTCTACCATCCTCTTTTTTGTAAGCTAAAGTAACTGGAGATGCATAAGGCGAATCTGACTCTTCTATCAAATCAGCTTCTAATAATTTTTTAACTTGAGTTTTGATCTCTTGTTCATCCGGTACAGAGCATTTATATGGTCTAGCTGTGACATATTCATCTCTTATTAACTTAATTTCAGCTTCTCTAGACTTCACTTTGCCAACATCATACTTATCTCTAGCGAATATATGTTTATATTTCTTTATTAAATTTAAAATTTCATCTTTCTTCTTTTTATTTAATATGTTCTAAATTTACTTTAAATTGACTTACATCTATATTTTCATTAAAATTAATTTCAAATTTTCATAAATTATCTTCTTCTTTGTCCTCTAAAAACAACTTTTCCAAATCTATATCTGACTTATTGTTATTTTTTTCTTTATTACTATCTAAAGTTTACCTCTTTCTTCTATCTCAATCATCTTATTTTTATCATCTTTTTGAAAAATATTTAAGTTTTCATCTTGTATAAGTCTAAATTTCTTTATAGCATCTAGCCCTAGTAATATATCATAAGAAAAATTACTATTTTTAACAACATAAGTATTTAAACTATCAACTAAATTTCCTACTTTAAAAATAATACTCGCCCGGGCTGAACTGAAATTAAACCCATTAATAGTTTTAAATGCATTTCTACTCTTTATAAGACTCGATTTTAACAAGTTGACAACTCTCTGATTTATTAAACTTACATTTGACCCGCTGTCATAAACCGCCTTTACTCTCAATTTGTTATCAATCAATACATTTAGTTTTATTAATGGATCTAATTTCCCCGGGTTATCTAGTTTAAAGATTTCTCATCTACTTCTATCTTCATCATTTCGGCTCCATATTTGGCTTCGTGTAGATTTAACTCCTTCTTAGAAGAATATGCAGTCTTATTTCTACATTCGCTTGTAGGGTGATACCTATCAGGCCATCCAAGTGCTTCACACATATAGCATGGCTTTTTATTAGTATTATTGCTATTTGATTTTGAAATTCTACTAGCAGTTGATGCATTTGATTTATTTACAACAGTCATCACACTGGTCTTATTTTCACTCTTAGTTTTCACTCTGCTAGTGTACGTCATCAAATTTTCGTAATGACGTGTATAATCTATCCATACTTGTTAACTCTTGCCGGTCGAGCTCATTCTGTATTTCTATAGGCAATCCAACTACTATCATATTTATTCTAGACTGTACTGTTCCCTTATCCTCCACTTCTAAGCACAGTTTTTCCTTAGCCAAAGCGTAATCGATAAGAGACCCTCCTAAATATTTGTAATTGTAAGCCATCCTTACTTTATTCCAACCTTTGTCAATAAAAACTGTGTAGAACGATCTTTTCCATTCAGGCCAGTTTAAGAGCCCTATTTTTCTTAAATTAGCATCGTACCAGTCCTAGAAGAACCAGACAAAAAGAAACGCAACGCCTCTATCATAGAAACAGCATCATTAACTCTGTGTCTACGACATTCGCCTTCGAACCTTTCTAACCAGTCTGTAGGATTTTGAGTCTTGTTGAATTGTCTATGATAAACTTCTTTTCCACATCCTGTAACTTCACTTGATCAGAAATATTCAATTTACTTTCTAATTCCTTAATTCGTTTGATTAAAAAAATTTCCTCTTCTGATTTGTTAGTTTACCATAGCAACAGTGTCAATATTGACAGATGACTCTTCTAACGGAATATTTTTATAACACAAGTTTTCATCTTCATCAAAATATTCTTTCATTATATCGCCATCTAACTTAACCCCACTTTACGATACCCATTAATGGGTTTAATAGCGCTAATCGCGCTTTTAACAGGAGATTTAGAAAGTAATACCTTGTGTTCCTTCAAATCTTGGTACTCTGTCGGAAGGGAGCACCAGAGTCGTTTATCTTCAGACAAGCCGGCTAACTCGAACTCATTCTCGTCTCTCTTTATGATATGAATAAACAGCCTCCTATTCATCTTGGATAACAGTTGAAATTTAATTTGTAAAGTTGTTTAATAAAAAGATTTATTAGTCTGAAACAGAATTATAATTGGGTATTACAAATATGTACAACACATTTCAAGAATTAATAATCAATCAATGTATGAAATAAATAAAGAAAGAAATAAACATACCTGAAACAGAATAATTAAATTTCAAGCTATTAAACACTCTTCTGAGTAATAAAAGCATCTAGGCAAATTTACAAAAGAATAATCAATCATGAAGATAAAACAAACATCGTTGCCCTAGCAACGATGTAAAATGTAAAGAAATAAAAACAAAACAAATGACTAAAATTACATAATATATATATATAATATATATATATATATATATATATATATATAATATATATATATATGATTCGAACGATGACATTCGTTACAAAAATCAACCTTGCCAATGTCTCGAACCTCTTGTTTTTGAAATATGTTTGAAGTCATGAACCCATAATAGTGACCCCACAAATCACAAATCTTCATATAGTGTTTAGATTGGGCTGAAATTTGTTACAATTATACTACTATGTATGATTAAAAAAATACAAAGCTCCATTATATTTTTAGTATTAGTTCTTGATTCATTGAATGACATATATTTATGTCAAACAAAACAATATGTCATTAATGGACATAATGTAAATAAACCTAGTTTCTTTACTAATACATTTAAAAATTCGCTTGTATAGTGGCAGTATGCCATTATAATTAGTAATATGACGACATAAAATTAGTAATATGTTCGTGCTGAGGTATTTTGTTTTTTTAAATTCTCTAAGTTTTTGTACGATTGACTTATTATACAATGACTTAAAATTGTTAAAAACATGAAATATTCAAAGCTTTAGTGTCATTCATTAAATACGCTTTTAGTGTGAGCTTTTAATTTGAAAGCTTGACATCAGCGGTGAGAGTGTGGATTCAAGAACCATGCTATTGAAATGTAAAATAAAATATTTCAAGTTTGAAAATCAGGAGTTAACCTCATAAAAAAAGAACAGTTTAAATATTATTTTTAATTATGCTTTCTTTATTTATAATAGGTGTTAATTTTCTATAATTGAACTAGTGAAAAAGTCCTAAAGGTGTGGTCTACCCATCAGGCATGACTACTGTCCACTCTTACTACTACTACTGCTATGACAGGACAGTTCCTATTAGCTCTTTCATTGCTTAAATCCCGGAAATACTTAAGTTTGCTTATATTTTGTATAAAATTTACTAATGAATGTCAAGGTGCGTCTATTTACGCACTAATAAATAGTTTCTTTATAAAAGTTTAATGTCAATATTACATCTATACTTCCCTCTCTTTATTATTCTTGATGCAACTAGAAAAGATTTAAGGTTAAGGTTTCTCAGTTTTTCCTTCGAAAAATAGCCAAAATTGTGCAATTCCATTTTCGCAGTTTAAAAGGCCAAAATAATAAAACAATCTAAAGATGGTTGAAATATGTTATGTCCTTAGTGATTACAAAAATAGCTATTAATCTATAAGAATATTATAGCTATTAACCTTTTTTATATTTTGTTTAAAATAATATATTTTATTCCATTTTTGATCTGCTACCACTCTTTTTTAATGTTTTTATATGTCTTGCTTCTTCGGTTGTTAGTTTGTCTTTTTGTTTCTATAAATTAAGATTTTAACCTTTAAAAATCATCTTTTTAAGACGTTGAAAAATGTTTATAATGGATTAATATTTGTTCTGATCTTGATAATAATACGGTATAGTTTAACCTGATGTATTTTTAGTAAGGTTGTGCTTTATGTCGAAATGCACGTCGTCAATGTAAATAAAGCGTAACAAAGTATTAAACTGATGATGATCTTAATTTAGATTATGAGTTGGTTCTTCAAAATCTGTTACCAAGGATACGTGAGAACTATATTAAACTTATTCTTGGAATTAAAGTAATCATTGCTGATTATATTACAATAATTTAACATTAGGGTTTCCCTTTTGGCTCTGAAAACTAGGAGACGAGCGTAGAGTAGTACGCTCTTTAGTACGTTGTAGCATAACTTAGTACGCTCGTGTAGCGCAATAAACTAACTATTGCAGTGTCTACTATAGGGGGCGCTTAGCCACCGCATAGTTGTTTTACTGTACTAGATTGTCGTTTTAGCTGTTATGTTCCCTCTAAACGCTGCCTGGATATTTGGGAATTTCTAAATATGTTGATAGAAAATCTAAATTAAGAATGGATTTTTATAAATAATATTATTAATATTATTTCTATTGAAATTCATAGAAAATAGCTGTTTTGGACTGATTATGATGAACCGTTTGGCTTGGTACCTTAACCCTCCTTAGCTTACGATAAAAATGTATGACAAGGTTGACTTTATTGAAAAGTTATTTTTATTAAAATTGCACTTAAATAGGAAAAATACCAAATTTTTTTGAAAATACAGAACTACGAGCATGTTTCTTAAATTTAACTGCTCTTTAATTTTAACTGCAACTCTATTTTGATTGCAAAAACACTTGTTTGAAAAGAGTCTGGCCCATAGGTTCTTCATGGTTAGCTTTGAAGCCCTTATTTCATTTTAGCTAATTTGACGTCTAGAGTTGTGAGATAAGTGTAAACAGTAAAGTGTATCAGTGTATGCATAAAGGTGTGAATCCTCACCACCATTTCTATTTGATTGTTCTTATATCGTAACTGTTTCTATTTATAGCTTAAGAAGTTAAAAAAGTTATGAATTATCTTGTTTAAAGAAATAAGCCATTTAGATTTGACTGAAGGAAATTAGAGAAACGATTATGATGTGTTGAACGATATCTAAAGTAAGATTTGGGATAAGAATTCCCCTTGTAGAAGATAAGGAATGAGGATGTTAAGAAAAAATCTTCTAAGAACATGATTGTTTCTGTCGTGTTTCCTTGGGCTACCCTAGATCATTTTCTGGCATCTCAAACTGTGTGTAATATATGGACTGTCCATTTTCCCAAACAATCCCTGTATGGTGTGTCATGAAACAAGGGACTCGTTTGAGTAACAGGATGTATTTATTTTCTTTTCCTCCCTAGGGTCTATTTCTCCTTTCGGTCTAACCTTCTTATCTTGTTTTCGGGAGAAAAAAGTCACCCTTTGTGTGCAGTCTCGGGTGGGTTTTTGTGAAGAAGAAGTCATGAGTGAAAAATAGACCTGTCAAGAAAAGGGATGCGGTCTTTTATCCTTGGTATTGTCCCGCTTGCATGCATCTTTTAGTTCTACAAAAAAGGCCTGAATGAATTGCTGTCTATTTTTTTATTGTATTTGCTTAGTAAGGTTATTATTTGTGGAAGCGTAGTTAATATTTGATTTTCTATTATTGTGTCATTACTAAGTTTTAACATGTATGATGGAGACTAATATGAAAATAGTTTTGTCAATGGTAATATTTTACATTATCCGCTTGTCTTCCCATGACATGGCCAATCAGAGTTGAACAAGTGTTTTACATGGCGATATATCACATTATACATTTAGCAATAAAGACAAGCGAAGAGAGTCTAAATTTGGAAGAATTAGTGTAGTCATAAGTTGAAGAAAAGTTTTAAAGTACCTCGTACCCGATTTTTGAATAAAATAATCGAATAATGTAACAACTAAATAATTTGTTTTTACGTTATTAAAACAAAGCTGTAATAGCTGACCTGTAAGTTGTAATAAATCTGGCCTCTGCATTGCTTTGAAGTTTTTTGCCAATTTTGCAATAATTGTTTTCTTTAATTATTATAAAGTTTATTAGAATCCTCTTTTTATACTGATGATCTCAAAAGCGTAATTGTCTTAGAAAATTCGCTAAAAACAGTGCATTCACTCTCCTTTATAGCCGATGTTCGACTGATTAACTTTTTTAAGCATACTCGGCTAGTAAAAAAGTAAACCAGTAATAACAAGGTTACTTTTTATTACTTGAGTTTAGATGACGTTATTGCCGAATGCCGGCTCGGCTTAATAAAAGTTTTTAATTAGTGGAAAGACGTTCTTGGTGCTTATATTATTATTGTAGACAATTCCACTGCGCTTTCTGAAGTTATTTATTATTTATTTAAATTATTATGTAACCTAGAATTTCAATCCTTAACTCCAATAAATTTGTCCATAAAAATTGATTTATAGAAGAGATTTTATAATTGAGATTTTTAGAGGACCTAAGTAAACTATGCCCAAGTTTAGATTTGCTGAAACATTAACAAATAAGTGATTTGAACTTAAAATAAGTGATTTGAACATAAAATATACCCTCTTTATAATATCCCCTTTTTCCCTAATTTTCGGTTTTTTATACTTATTATTAATAAATATGAATGTATTTGTTTAAAGAATATGTATAGTATAATGATTTATGACATAAATTTACGATCCTAAAAATCTTTTGAGACGAACATTTGCAAAAGATAATTGAAGGATCCGTTATTATGGATCACACTAGTGAACTTGTTGAGTACAATAGACTATCAAAATATGAGGCTAAAGAATGGAAAAATGCTAACGGATATTATTAACTCAAGGGTCCACTATGCATCCTTACTTCACCTACCCAAAATGGATTTGTCTCGCTTCTCGGCTCTCCAGACTCGACATTCACGTTTTTAATTCAATTAGGATGTATAGGACTAGACGTGAATGCCACTTTTTGTATGAGATTAACGACTTATTTATGTTTCGTTTTATTGATATTAAGATTAGTAGGTATTAATTATAGATTAGTTATAAATAATAACGAATTTCCATCATAGCGGGAGTCGAACCTTGAAAAATGACCAAAATATGTTTCGAAGGTCCATGACTTCAAAAATTATGTTTAATACAAGTTTAAATCTTATTTAAGAATAAAATATTTCGACTACAGTCGAATGAAGGTTGCGACTGACGCTCTTGAAGGCTTTGCCGTAATGAAACTTGAGCTTTTTTGAGGTGAGCAGTTGTGAAGTTGATATGAGTCATGAAGTATGACATTAGAATATCATCTTTTAAACACAGATAATTTGTAGCATTGCATTTTGCTTGTTACATTTCCTAGGTCTCTCTCGCACAATTCTATTGTGTCTATTCATGTTTTGCAAAACTTGTTAGTATCAAATGATACATGTTTTACTTGCCAAGCATGATGATGGTAAGAGAGCACCACTCGTCTCTGGTAAATACTTCAAATTTTATTCTTTGAAATTTTAATTGATGGTCACAGTGAGTTCAGGCTCTGTCGGCGCCCTGATGAGGCAGACGTTACGAAACAGAGTGGGACATAACATTATGTTGAGACATTAATGATGACGAATGTCAAATAATGGAACAGTCCCTTTGTTTTCAGTTTTTTTTATTTAACCCTGAGGACGACAAGTTGAAAATGGGCTATAGCAAACTCGACGTGATGCGGAAAAGTTTTGATGTTTCCTGTACATCAAAAATTGTCTTTGCTTATTTTTAAAATGGCGATAAAAGCTGGTTAATTACAACTGGTTAAGAGTTTAATAATATAAAGTTATTTTATCTTTAGACGGTATATAGAGTGAAGTTTATTGTCTAGTTTTATGGAAGTAAAGAAGCACTTTTCACTCCCAAAAGTTACTTCTCTCTCTTAGCATTAAAAAATAATTTTTATCTCTAGACGTTGTAAAGTTTATTAACTAGTTTTAAGGGAGTAAAGAAGCACTTTTCACTCCCAAGGCAGAAAAAGTTAATTTTCACTTCCTTAGGAGTAAAAAGTAACTGTTTTTCCCTTAGGAATAAAAAGTGTTTCCTATTATTTGGTAATTAGAGCCAATTGTATTAATTTTTTAGGAGAGTGGTATTCTCTAAGTTTGTACTGGTGACCGATCAATTTTTGTAATTTTCCCGGGGATGGAGCCGCCAAAATTTATAAGCGGTAACCGCCAAAATTTATAAGGGGGACCCGACCAGAAATACATTTTTTTTATTAGCTCAAAATCCGTTTCGGGTAAAAAAAGTAGTTTGGAGCAATACAAATTATTATTATTATTATTTTTTGTAGGCAGCCCCCCTAAATCTTATAAGGGGGTCTGGCCCAAAAAATAGAATAAAGTCAACGTCTGAAGATAAAATCTTGCATGCACCTTGGGAGTAAAATGCTATTTTTCCCCTTGCAATTGCCTTTCTCGGCTTCGCCTCGAGAGTTAATAGTCATAACTCCTCAGCTTTGCCTCAGGAGTCAAACACATTAATCCATCGGCTTTGCTTCAGAAGTCAAACACCTAATTCCCTCGGGAGTTAAATACCTTGTTCCCTAAGGCTTGCGTCTTAGAAACCAACTAACTGCTCAGGGAAAAAACAGCATTCTTTGCTCTCTTGGTGTATAAATAACTATTTTGTTACTTATCGGGAGTAAAAAGTGTTTCTTATATTTGGGGTTACGGCCCCAAAAATGTAACTAACAAAGGAAGGGGTGTTTTTCTATTTTTTGGAAGCGGTATCGCCAAATTTAAATGAGGAAACACCCCAAAAATTTAGCAGCTAGACCCGGCTAAAAATATTTTTTATTTGCTTCTGTTTTTTATTTATTATATCCGTTCCAGGTTAAAAGAAGTTGTTTAGAGCAGTAAGAAAATTGAATTATTCAAGGGGCGGCACCCTCCAAATTTACGAGGGACTAAATAAAATAAAATACAACATATCGTTGTTATATTTTGTTAACGTGAAAATAAGAATATAACAATTAAATTACGAAGTAATTTAATTGTTTTATTTTAACAATAAAACAATCAGTTAAATTAATAATTTTATTAATTTAACTGAGTAATAAAGTTAACTCATAAAGCCAAATAAAACACCAAAATCTCTCCACAAAACGTTTATTCTTTACATAAATACTTCTTTGTTTAGCTTTAATAATTAAATGACGTCAACACCTGGAGATAAAATGTTATGCACCTTGGGACTAAAGTGCTATTTTTCCCTCGCAATAGCATTTCTTACTCACTTGATGTATAAATAACTATTAAAACCTCATGATAAGTTTACGTTAAGCTTACTTGAAGCTTTCACTCAATATGGCGTAATTATACTATACTTTAGTTTATAACTTGCTTGTATTTTAATATTTAGCTTTAAATTTAAGATAGTGATAGTTGAAAGCTAGAGGAGGTGTTATTGGAAGATGTTTATTCATTTGATTTATGTACTTTTTGTCATCTGTTAATAATGAACTCCAAATACCATATACAACATAAATACTCTAGTTTAGGCGTTTCATAATCATACATGAGATAAATGAAGTTGTCATTTTTTTGGATCTTTCAATAATGGGAAACTATTGCAAGTATATTAGTCATCCGTTTTCTCCATTGATGACAAGAAATAGTTGTTTTGTCACTTTCAGGTTGACATCTCATCTGTTTGCTAATGTTATGCGTTCAAACAAAGATTAATGAGTGGTGTTTTATTCGTCACCTATTTTTCAGTAAATAAATCGTGAATCATCTTTTTAGCAAATTTTCAAACAGAAAATTCAGAGGTTTGACTTTTGAAACAAACTACTACAGCAGTTACTGGGTCAAACAATAAATGTATCGTCTAGTTTAAATTCGTGGAAAAAGAACAAGAAATACTGTGTGTGCAACAAAAAGTTTTATTTTGAATACTTACAAAACAGGCGACTAGTATTAGTACAAAAGTTCTGAATGAGTATAAAGATTCCTATTTTATGTAATACGTAATATTACAATGTTAAGTATTACATAAAAAATATTAGTTTCTGGAGAATTAAGAAAAAGAACGAAATTAGGTAGAAGAATTGTATCCTATAAGAGGAAGGACATATTATATTTTTGCCGAAATTCGACAAAGCGAAGGCCGTCTTAAATTTCCTAAAATTGGAAAAAAAGTTATAAAACAGATCGAAATATTTAAAGCTATCATGACCTCAGGGACATCTATGGCGAAGCAGTTTTCGAAATTTCTAAATGTAAATACGGCCGTGTTTTTATAATTTTTGAGGGACAAGATAGGAAAGCTTGTGTTTAAATATTGTATCGCATATTTGCCAGCTTGTACTTAAATATTATAATTTTACTACTTATTAAAAAAGGTGTTAATTTATGTATCGTGTATGTGTATAGAATACAGTTAGGAATGCACAAGGAATAATGCATCGAATGAGTTTTAAAATAAGGACCCTTTTCAAAGATCATTTGTTCTTTGAAATTAAGAAGTGTAATAATTGTACGTATAACTTTATATGCAGGTATATAACGGTTCTTCTTTGTATAATCTACTGACAGTAAAGACAAACTGAAACTTTTGCTAAATTGAGTTTCGGTTGTTTATGATCGACAACTTATCGTCCATCAAATGCTTTAAATCAAAAATATTCACTGCGTGGTAGAAAGTTTCAACCTCAATTCCGATTTACATCTAACTTGCATGAAGTCGGAGCGAACCTTACTGTACAAGAGATGCATCCAATGCGATCTTATCGCTATGATTATTCCGAGTCACAAAGCAAATAAAAAATGTCTTCTCTAGAAGATGAATCATCTTGTATAGAAGTAGGGTCAAGGAGCCGTATTCTAGGCACTACATCCTGGGCCGAGGTCATGTCTTGATTAAAATAAAGTTCGGTCATGAGCCGATCCGTGTACTCCGGCCTCATGTGTCTAATGCTGACGTCATAAACGCGTATTCAAGTTCGTCGAACCTTTCTAACACTAAAGCGTCTAATTGGGAATCATAGGAATGACTCGATCCTGCTATGTTGATCAATGATTGGTTTCAGCGATAGAGTCTAAGATGATTCGGCTTCGCGGACATTGGAAGTCTTAATCTATCGGAAGACCTCTTTTTGACGACTCGAACCCATCACATCTCCTTCCTCTTGGTATTTCTACTTGACTAAGTTGGAGATCCTTGACCCTTCCAATACCATCTTCCAATAATCTTATATCTCGAAATGGGATATAAAACTAACATCATCTTTTATTTATTTTTACTTAATCACGCCAATCGGAATTAAATATCGATTATGCCTTATTGTTTCTATGAGTATTTGCCTGATTATAACGTCACCGACTTTAACTATTTATAATTTTTTCGTGATAATCAAAATACGCTCCAATGTCAGTAGGTTTTGAGTCAAGGGAAAATAAATATGAATATCACGCATTCAAGATGATACCCAACTCATTCGCCGTCATCGGAAACCGCAAACAACATTGAATTTTATTATTGAAATTCATCTCTCATACCAAGGATTCTGGCAAGTTAGGTAATTTTATAAAGTTGTAAATAATAATTATTACATGCATTAGTGTGTTACACACTTATTATATAACTTCCTCAAATAGTATGCGATGATCATACATACTTTTATTGATAACCTAATTGTGTATGATTATATGATAACATTGTATCTAATATATGTGCTTAGTGTGTAATAATTCAATTCGATTTATTGATGGCAAGGCTAATTAGTTTTTGGTCTACTACCTGCGTAGCTGTGAGAATAAGTATTCTATTTTAGCACCGGTGTATTGATACTTTAAGCTTAGCAGACACAACCCACCTACGGTTGATCCCGCAAGGTAAAGAACACTGATGTGCCAAAGAAAAAAGTTTTAACTTTTTGTTTAACAAATTGTTTTAACTTTTAATAAAAAAACTTCAGTGAAAAGTTTCCACTTTACTTTTTTGCGGTACTATGTGTCTGTGTAAATATAATATAAATTAATTGTAGTTTGAACACTACATTATGATTTATTTTTATTTTTTTTTATAAAAAAAGTAGGAACATTTCACTTATTTATTTATTATATAATATTTATATAACTTTTCTTAAAAGTATGTAATTATTTAATTTAGAGAACAGTTTGCACTGATGCAAGTCCATGCACTTCTTACAACTTTAATAATAACATAGGTTACATTTTAGCTGTCACCTTATACAAGCATGTAACTTAGGAAGAATTATCATAATTTATACATTAAATGTCCTGACTTTATGCACATATTATACAATTTTATAAACATAAATTTAGAATGAATATTGATGTTTTCTTTATTCAACAAATTAGTATTTTAAGTAATATAGATGTAGATGATACCCGCATAAAATATTGTATAGCGAGTTTTGTTTATTCTTGGACATTACTTTGATAAATTTTACTAACTTTGTGGGAAGTGCGACGTCCTACGGATGTATTAGTCATGGTAGATTGTCATTCCAATGCTTAGGTAATTTTTGTAACATATTATGCGTTTTTCTGTGGTTTACATAAATGATAACAATAAATAGCGTTAAATCCGTTTTATCCTGAGAGAATCAGTCGGTGTAAATTACTGTTTTAGCGAATCTCATTTGGAAAAATTCCCTAATAGAATAGATCCGTAATAACTAATAACCTTGGAAAAGATCCGTTTCAAAAGTCCCTGATCGCAAAAATACGTATTGCAAAACTTTATATTATATATATATATACACACACACAACACATATTATATATTATATATATAATATATATATATATATATATATATTATATATTTATATATATATACATATATATATATATATATATATATATATATATATATATATATATATATGAAGTTTTTTTCGGGCGCTGGATCGAATAAAATCACTTATGACCACCTTAAGTGACCAATAAGTCGAAAAACGGAAGTCAATTACAGGAAACATATTTCAACTCTATTTATCTCTGGAGAGGAGTCGATTTCGATGTTTTTTAAGTCTGAGTTGAATAAAAATGGTCCGGAGTCGATAAAGCTCTCAAAATAACCAACTCAGGTTAGTAACTTCGATCCTTAGTTAGTTCGGTTCCTAATTTCAAATTCTTGTATAGACGATCAGTTTTCAATCGTTGTATTTTCATTATAAAAGTTTATAACTACAAAATAATTCTGGCGCTGTTATCCGCCAGATTATCCGCCGAGATAATTTCCTTGTCATGCGTTTTTCCGTGCTTAAAATAAATTTATATTATAATTTATATATATATATATATATTATATATTATATATATATATATATATATATATATATATATATATATATATATATATATATATATTATATATATTATATAGATATATAAAATTATGTATATATATATAAATAAAGAAGAAAGCTAATTTCTTCTTTGTAAATTCGCTATAACTCTAAAAATAATATATTTTTTTAAACAAGTTCTTTATTGGCAAAAGTATACAATATTTAATTTTGTTAAATGCATAATTATGTATAATAATATATAATTATTATATATAACTTTTTTGTAATAAATAAGAACACTAAGTTTCGTTTTAATAGGGCGGGTATCAGTATCAGTAAGATAAAACCCTTTCAGAACATCATAAAAGTGCTAAGTTTTTACAAAAATATTAACGTTTTGTTTAAATGAACAAAAGATACATTTTAGTGTGATCGTCCTACTGACATAGCGGAGAGAAATTAAGCATAACTTTATATACTTTTACTTTTGGAAATTTCCCTAGAACCCGTTGCATTTTACTACTGCAACGGGTCTTTCAATAAGTATTTCTTTAAAAAATCGTAAAATTTAATTGATTAAAAAGCTGTTAAAATTGAACTTTTCATTAATATTTAATAGTAAACATAAATGAATAATTTTTACTTTTTTTCATTTATACGTAGATAAGATATAAAAAAGAAGATAAATAGAAAAAATATTGTTGATGTAATTTTTCAGCTTATAATAACTTTTTTTTTAAAATAATTTTTAAAATTTTTAAAGAGAAAGTCCTCATATGTATCCTATATATTGTCATAGATGCATATTTAAAACTCAGTTTTTGATCATTTTTTCTTTGAAAAAAAAAATATAACAAATTGTTATGCGGCTGCTCAGGTTATAAAAGCCTATACCAAAAACATTGACGAAAATTGGTTGTCTAGGACTCAATTTTTTTAAACAAACCCCAAGAGTGGGGGATGCCTAAAAAAAAAGAAGAGTCTAAAGTTGTGAGGAATAGGTCTGTGGTACATTGTAACCGTTTTTTAGAGAATTTTAATCATGAAAATTACGCCAATCAATCTTTTATAACTTTTAATAATAACTTAC
>JACMZG010001911.1:41384459-41501959 GCA_018340805.1 Microvelia longipes | reverse complement strand
TTAGGTTAAAAAAAAGTTCCTAGATTCTTTGTAACCGATTTGTCGTATATTCTTAAAAGACTGTATTATTATAGAAACATTTTTTTGCGTAAGAGTTATCATAAAATTATTAAAGATTTTAACTAAAAATCCACTTATTTTCTCTTTTTTCTTTAACAATTCCAATTATTAAATCTATCCAAAGAATTCATTCTACACTTCTTCTTCTTTCCTTCATTCCTAGGCGCTTTAAATAAAACACTTTACACCTATAAGAGTTAAATAAAGAAAATAATCAGTTGGTAGTTTTTATAGTCCACCTGAAATACCAACTTTTTTCACTTAAAGCAATTAAATTGTTGCCTAGGTCGTTTTATGTAATGTAAAGGTTACTTGGAAATAAAAATTTCATTTTATTTACCTTTAGTTACATGAGTTCGTTAATTATAGTTACCGTCTAGGATGTAATATATTATCTATTATAGTATCTTGTGCTTGTTTTTTGGTTATATTGCCTGATTTGTTCCCATTTAAGCGAATTTCCGTAGGAAAAAATTCTCTAATGCAGTGGGTGGTTTAGCGACATTTGGACCTAACCACTCTTGTCGATGCGACCAGAGTTTAATCATAAAACCGAAGTAACTTTGGTAAAATATCGGAAATCCTAAAATGCGACCCATAAAAATAAATTCGATTAAGGTGTCGTTTTTGATATATTTTAAGACTTAAGGATGAATGAAATCGGTCTAAAGTAAATACGAGAAATTAAAAAATTCTGGCGCGGTGGTCCGCATGTCGGGCGAATTTCCTTTGGATGCGTGTTTCCGTGCTTTTTACATTATATAAGTTTACAACTACTAAATAAATAATTCCGGCGCGGTGGTCCGCGATCGGGCGAATTTCATGTAGAATGCGTGTTTCTGTATTTTCCAAAGGAAATGCTCATAATAATCCATTTGATGCACAAAACTGTGCCTCTAAAATTAAAAGTACGCTCTATTATTTGCACTAGTTTAAAGCTTAGTTACTTATCTTTAAGCTTAGTCAGTTATCTTTATAGGTTTTAGTGCATCCTTTGGAAAATACAGAAACACGAATTCTAAATGAAATTCGCCCGACCGCGGACTACCGCGCCGGAATTATTTATTTAGTAGTTGTAAACTTATATAATGTAAAAGGCACGGAAACACGCATCCAAAGGAAATTCGCCCAACATGCGGCCACCGCGCCAGAATTATTTTCTAGTTGTAAACTTTATTAGGTAAAAAACGATAAAAAATTATCGACCCTTCCAGGATGTGAACCCAGGTACCCTGAGTTTAAGTAGTCGTATTGACTCCGGACCACTGTCATTTAACTCAGAGGCCTAAAAAACATTGAAAACGACACCCTACTCGAAATTTAATTTTCAACGACCGTAATTTTGGTTTTCTATAATTGTTGTGGTTTTTTCGACTTTTTGGTAACTTAAAGTAGTCGTATCGACTTCGGACCGGTTTCATTCGATTCAGCGCCCAATTTACATATAAACGACACTAATTTTTATCGACGAAATTTATTTTTATCGACCTAAAATTTTGGTTTTTGGTTTTTACAATGGTTTTTTCAATTTCATTTTTAGGACACTTAGAGTGGTCGTATCGACTTCGGACCGGTTTCATTCGATTCAGCGTCTCAAAAACATAAATATTGACCTTTTTCGCGGCAAAAATATTAACCCTGAATTTTGCCGATTTTTTAAAAATTTCGCTGACTCAGCAAACGGGGTTAATGACGTCACAAAAACCTGGTTTTCAATAGGGTTCGTGTCCTTCCGGATGTTGATTTTTGTACCAAGTTTGGTTAAAAAATATTAATCCGTTCGAAAGATAGAGTGTTTACAAGAAAGTGTCTAGAAATACACACACATATATATATATATATAATATATATATATATATATATATATTATATATATATATATATATATATATATATATATATATATATATATATATATATTATATATTATATATATTATTTATAATTATATATATATATATATATATATTAAAAGTCTCGCGAAGTTTTTTTTTCGTCATTAGGGACCTCAGAAACGGATTTGTGTCGTGGTCCGAGGTTCGAATTCTGCTATGACGCTTATCCCATTAGGTTAATTTCCAAAGGAAAATCGCTAAAACGGAAAAATTTGAGTAAGGTATCGTTGACTGATTTTTCGGTTTATGTATTATAATATATGATGTTAAGTTTACCGTATGTGAAAGTCGTTATTGAAGAATCAGCTACTGTCGATAATGGTTGTATATTCATATCCTATATCGGCGGTAGCTGATCAGCTACTGTCGATAAAGGTTGTATATTCATATCCTATATCGGCGGTTGCTGATCAGCTACTGTCGATAATTGTTGGATATTCATATCCTATACGGCGGGAGTTGATCAGCTACTGTCAATAATTGTTGGATATTCATATCCCATATCGGTGGTAGCTAATCAGCTACTGTCGATAATGGTTGGATATTCATATCTCTCATATTCTATCAATGACTTTAACTTGCGGTTAACATGACCTCATTAAATTTAACATAGCTAGTTATGCTAACATGTTAAACACATTTCCTTGCTATCTCTCAAACTACACTACATATTAGCAAGCATAATATGGTTTAACAAACTATGTCTTACACATAGAGTCTCACCCTTACGAGTCACACCCCTCTTACGCTACGGGGATCAATATCCAATAGTAAGTATTGACGGAAGCTAATTTTTTAATTATGTATCATAGTCTGCTCAGACACTCTTCGACTTAAGTCATTTTTTCGAAAAAGGAATCCGTTAAAACATGTCAGTTGTCAGCATAAGCTGAGCGTTTAATAGGTGCAAAAAGAGCTGATTTTAGAGCATACTAATGTACAGCACGGCCTAAGGAATAAACATAAGCATTTCCTTTTTTAAGATCAAGAAAAATCTTGCTTGAAAGATTGTTGAGCGAAATCAAACATTTTAAAGGAAATTCGCCCGGCTTGCATTTCTCCGCGTCAGAATTCTTTTATTCCTTAACTTTATCCCACAGGGGGAGCATATAGGCAAAAAAGTGTCGCCGCCGTTTTCAAGAAAAAAAATTGTCCCACATAGAGTTTAAAAGTATTGTAAAAGCGCATAAAGTTTGTGTTTTTCACTTTTAAGGTCTAACACGCTTAATGTCAACAGACTTTAACTGCAGTATTTTTTTTTATTTTCTTAGGATTCACAACTTAATAATCTCAACAAGGTAAGGATAACATTAAATATGTTCAATTAAGCACTACACAATAATAATGAACTAATATATTTTACTCGACATGTTTATAACCTAACGATAGGAAGGATGTAGTAGTGCTATGAGTGCCCAAGGTAATAGCGGTGGGGGTTGGCAACAAATTTTTACATTGCGAAGCCCTGATGTGTTCCTTTCCCTTTTTATAAGTTCCTTGCTTTATCCTAAAATAAGCAACATCGATCCTTCTTCTAAAGCTTTGCCATCCTTTCATAAACATTGTTTCATGAACATTGTGGGTAGTGCTGGCTGTTATTGAGCCCCATGACCCATCCAATCGTATGTATACAGGTCCAGAAACTCAAGTGTTGCCACACCCTGGTACTTCTGCTGCTTACGGTATTGTCGTGGATTACAAAGAAGTAGGTACCCAAGTATTCTTTTTTTATTGCATTCTACAAATTCCTTCGGTTTAAGTATTTTTTGACAAAGACCACATCCATTCTAAATTTTTATTTAAAATTATTATTATTAATTTATTATGATGCTATAAATCCCCTTAACATTGACGTGTATAAGACATGTGTAGTTTAAGGCATCTAAAACTAAATATAATAAATTTGGCTCAAGGGAATCATTTAAATAAATGCTCTCTACCTTTATTAACACTGGAAACTATTGCATAACATTTTTCATAAAATTATACTTAAATGTATAGAATTTTCAATATTTTTTTCTGAAAATTTTACGAATTGATATTTTTTATATGCTCGGAAATATTGTTAAGTAATCAATCAGAACGTTTTATTTTTTTCAAATAAATTTATTTTTACGGCCGGTATTGTACTATGGTATTATAGGGTCCGAATTCTTATCGGAATATATCTCAAGTGGCAAGGAAAAAGGCCTTTAAGGTGGGAACTTTAAGAAATCTTTAGAAAGTAGAAGGGGAAAGAATTCGTGAGAAGTTAAGATAATTATAAGTTTAAGATGACTATCCAGAGGCGGTTTGAAATTTCCTAAAAAAACTACAACGGAGCTTGAAACTTCTTAGACTAATGGGTTCGACCCTTGAGCCCTCACACTGCCAACGTGAATACAGGTGTATCTTACTACCACTCACCTTCACCAACACGTGTCAATATACACCTGGCAACACCATTTTTTTCTTGTATCTTTTTCAACTCGTATTTGAAAATCACAACTTATCTGTCTGTCAATAACCATAAAAAAGATAAACATAACTTTCAACGCGCTAATTTGTGACAGATTTCTTATCGCGCATTTATTTCCTACCTTCCTGTTTATATCTCAGAAAATTGCCTTAAAATACGATTAGTATGTGAGGATATTTTTAAATGCTTTAAATTATTTCTTAAATGGTTTGATAATCTATTTAAATTTTTTAGCCGCCTCAGAGCTGAAAGGTCGTTTATGTATTATTAGTAACCTTTGACAACATTGAGGTCTTGGATTCGAATTCCTCGTTACGCTTTCAATTAGCAAGATATTATCATGAAAATTAATTAGCCTCTACTTTAGATGACATTTTAAGGATATTCAGTTGCCTTACCATTTGAGGTGTTTCCTGCAGGGATTATCCCTGATAAGCCGGAAGGCTAGAATTGGGCATTTTTAGTAAAATTGAAACATCAATTTAATAGGGTTAAATAAATTAATGTGAATTACAATAAAATAATAGCACATAATAAATTTGTAAGATTTGATTTGTTCACAAACTATACTTAAACTGATTAGATTAAAATTCGGGTGCGTGGTATCTCTTAACTTTCCCTTGCCACATCGGTGTTAAAAAAAGCGTTAACAAGTCATTTAATGAAAATAAACTAATGCGGATAATGAGATGAAAGCACATATATTGGTCTTATTATACAATACTACATGCGTGCCAAATCTCAAATTTATCGCATCATTTTTCCGCGTTTTATGATTTTTTAAAACCTTAGCTGAGTCATTATTGTGGTTTAATGAGGTCATAAAAAATATTTTTTGGATATCATAACTTCACTTATAGGCTCATTTATGTAGCAAGTTTCAAATTTCTAGCAGAAATATTCTGGAAGCTACGATGATATCAGACACACACACAAACTTAATGTAATTAATTTAATTTAATTTTAATCAATTACAAATTTATCTTTGTGAGGCGTGCTGATACCACACGGCCTTAACACATACAGACAGACAACTTCGTAAAAACTGCTTAGAAGGCCTCAAAGACACCCGAAACGGATAATTAAGGTGACATCCCAATTTTTTTAAGTCACGCAATATTTTTTCTAGATACAAATGCTATACACAATATTTGCTATATATAAATGAGGAAAAGTAAAAACACCTGTATCGGATAATTCATATGAAATCCCGTTTTCAGATTTTTGCAAACTGAATACTTTTCCTATATACTTACGGCATTATTAAATGAGGAAATGTAAAAAACCTGTATCGGATAATTCATATGAAATCCCGTTTCAGATTTTTTCAAACTGAATACTTTTCCTATATTACTTACGGCATTATTATAAATGAGGAAATGTAAAAACCTGTATCGGATAATTCATATGAAATCCCGTTTTCAGATTTTTTCAAACTGAATACTTTTCCTATATACTTACGGCATTATATAAATGAGGAAATGTAAAAACACCTGTATCGGATAATTCATATGAAATCCCGTTTTCAGATTTTTTCAAACTGAATACTTTTCCTATATACTTACGGCATTATATAAATGAGGAAATGTAAAAACACCTGTATCGGATAATTCATATGAAAATCCCGTTTCAGATTTTTGCAACTGAATACCTTTTCCTATATACTTACGGCATTATATAAATGAGGAAAGTAAAAACCCTGTATCGGATAATTCATGTGAATCCCGTTTTTCAGATTTTGGAATACTTTCCTAACTTACGGTTATATAAATGAGGAAAAGTAAAAACACCTGTATCGGATAATTCATATAAAATCCCGTTTCAGATTTTGCAAACTTGAATACTTTTCCTATATACTTACGGCATTTATATAAATGAGGAAAAGTAAAAAACCTGTATCGGATATTCATATGAAATCCCGTTTTCAGATTTTTCCAAACTGAATACTTTTCCTATATACTTACGGCATTATATAAATGAGGAAATGTAAAAATTGCATGGATATTCCGGCAGTAAAAACATAAATTTTTACTAAATTAGTTAAAAATATTTGTTTAAAACTTAAGTTATCTTAAGTATATACTGGTCCTTAGTTCGTTAAGTCATCATTATAAGGTCAAGTATCATTATACTTTTAATTGTTGTTTTCTAAAAGATCATAATTAAGTAATTAGTAATAATTATGATTTACAAGTTCCTTAATATGATCTGTTCAAATATTAAGATATTTAATATATTATTTGGTCTACCTTAACCTTTTCTCAATGGGTTTTATTTAAAGTAAACAGTCTTAAGTATATAGTAATTGATGAGAAGGTGAAAGAGTCAATCATATTTAACCTTTTGACATTAATACCCATTAATTAATGTGTATAATTTAATTATAATGACTTGATGCGTATTATCTTTTACGTGTTTTTTTTTTGAGAATATGAATTATACAATATTTTATTAATTTTGGGAGAATCATTGAAAACTATGTAACTTGGCTGTAAAGTGGCATTTATTTTATTCGGAGATTTTTGCGTTCACAAGCAAACGGTGTAAGGTGTATTATCAAAACTTCTGCCATAAGTGTAAAGGGCCTATATGTTGAACCTTGGGTGGCAATCTTAAAATTTTAAGAACTTAATAAAGCACTCATGGTATTTTAAATGAAGTTTACGTGCATTCACAATAATACGGTTGCAATGCGTGCGGCAACAGCTTAAATTTTGACGCTTTCTAAAGCATGTTGTAATATAGCGTTGCAGAAAATGAAAATGTTTGCAAGCAGATTAAACCCGCACAACTGATTAGTATTTGACCTTTCCGTTGTCTAAGTTTTGGAAGATTTTTTATCACTCCTTCCGATTTAGAGAAGAGTTACTTTTGTCCGTGCTGTGTCTTTTAAGTATTTAATTGTTTCTTTTAATTTTAATTAGTTCAAAGTTGTTTCCTTATTCGCGATTTAAAGTCCGTAGCAGTGCCACCTTCGCTGTTAAGAAATTAATAACAGAAACTGTGATCAATATGTACATTGGTTTATAACTTTTTTCTTATTTTTGACGGTTTACCTTTAAATTTTTGCTTGAAGTGATGTATTTTAATTAATTTTAGGTTGTTTAAACTCACTATAGTCACTCTTTTATTGAAAACCCCTTTTAAATGGGTTGTCAGGTGTTTTAAATAAACTAATAAGAATGTGAATATCACAATGTAGTGTTTTAATTTATTTATTGGTAATTAATTAATTTTGCTTTTTAATAATTTTACATAAACTAAAAACTAATCAAGTATTTAAATTAACTGATAAGATGATATTTCTAACCTTTGTGTTTTAATTCATTTATGTTATGAAGTCTTACTTTTTGTTTAATTTAAAACAAATATTTTATTCACAGTTTAATTTAAAACCGTGTTGTATATTTTTCATAATATATAAACAAATTAAAAACGAACATATCCAAGTTTTTAGTGATTAGAGCCTGATTCTATATTAAAAATCATAGAATAATCGAATGATTTATTTATAAAATATTGACAGTTTATTGCTAATTTGTATGGTCGTTCTATTTTTTTTAACTCATTTATTACAAATTAAGTAACAATAAGAAAATAAATGAATAATATCGATCGGCTCCCATGCTAATCCTACGATAAAACATATGATGATCATATGGATATCATATGAACATGTTTTATCATATGATAAAACATTTGATCATCCTTTAGTTTTCTCGCCACTAGTATTGCCAACTCGACAAATATCTCTTTGAAACGCGAATATTTCTATACTTATATCAAATTTATTCATTAATATTCTCGGCTTTCCCCGTTCTGAATGGTATATCGTATCAATTTTGTAACATATATAATAATTGTCCAGCACAGTCTGGCGGCTGGTGGTGGGAATAGTACTAATTTGAAGTAGATCCTAGATCAAAATTGGCGCCAGGTTCTTTTAGCCTTTGCAAAGTGAGGGGGGGGTTAATAACCAACCCCAAACATATACCGTGAAACTACTGAAATAGAAATCTTTAGATCAGCAAGGTAATCTTAAAACTATGAAGCCAATAAAATAGAAACATCTTAAACTATTAGTGTTTAACTAACCCAAAGTACGTTACAATTTTGATTAGTTTATTTCATCCTAAAATAGTTATTGTAAAATGTAATTAATTTTTTCAATTCTCTTAAATACTGTTTATTTTTATTCATAACAATGAATTACAGTTAATATAGGACTAAAGGGGTAGAAGAATGTATTTTTATTAAAATAATAATTAAACAAAAGAAAATATGACTAAATGAGGTTGATGCGCTAATCAATGGATCAAAACGTTGTTTTTAATACGCTCAGTGACATAGGACTTATTAGGATTTCAATGTAAACCTATCAATCTAATAATCTAATAACTGGGCTTTTTAATGTTTTACCTTAGGGATACAAAAAACAATTTACCTCCAGGTTTAATCATTTTCCCCGAGCTACCGTTTTGTTTTTATGACTTACAATTAAAAATCATATTAATTTAAATCATAAAAACCACCTTTATCCTTAAATCTGAACGAACATTCGAAAGAGTTCAAAAATCTCATTATTTAATCTTATGTTTAAAAATTATTTTAATAAAAATTCATCTCTACCCCGCCCAGCACATTGTTAGCTTTATATTAACTTATGATTTTTAAAACATTAAAAATCAACCTCTTTCCTTTACTTGTAAATAAAATTATCTATATGCTATCAAGTTTTATTATCTAGGACCTCCAAAGTTTTAAAAAAGAAATAATGATAGTTTATCAGCTAAAATAATAACAAGGAACATCATTTTTATGACTTAGTAATGGTTTTTCATTAGAAAAGAATATATCATAATAAAGTTATTTTTATTTCTATGGTAAATTAAAATATTAAATAAAATTATAGTTATTTTTGGATGTTCAAAATTTTGTAATTTATAATAATGTATTTAAAACTTCATGTTGGGTCCATTTTAAGTGTTATAAATTGTTTACATCGGTCATTTTATGTTTATTATAGTTTAATAGGTATGTATTATAAATATATCTTTTGTGATAATGTTAAAACTTCATATTTTATACTACGATTTTGTTGTAATGATTTAGGTCTGATCCAATGGCGTTCTACAAATAGAAGGACGAACGTTATTTGATTTTCTATCAAATTGGAGTGGTGAAACTGTTTTGTTTTCATTAGCCATAAATTTCCTTTTGACCGATTTCAATAAAAAATAATCGATGATTTTCAATTACGTATATACAAATAATTCACGTAATCTAGTGAGCGAAGCGAGCCGTATTAATGTGTTTATAAATAAACTGTGGAACTTATTTTTTTTTAATTTTGGCATTTAATTTTTTAGAATACCTGTGTACGAATTTATCCCTATTTTCTCTATCTAGCGAGCGTAGCGAATACGTTTATAAATATTTTTATTTGAAGAATTCTTCTAATGTGAGTTCTTGATGCAACTTATACTAGTTTAGATAACTTATGTAAACATTTAGTATGGCATACACTGTGTGCACGCCTACGTTACAGGTGCAAATAAAAATCAAAAGGCAAAAAATCAAGTGCCAAGGCCTTCGGCTACTTGCACTCTGCTGCGTCGGCGCGGAGGGCTTAATTCACTAAAATGGGTGTCACAAAGAGTGTAAAAAATATGTTTCTTATTGAAGTCCTTTTCCTTTCTTATAGGACGCTCAATGATAGTGCTTTATTTTCTAATAAAAATGCATGAAGGAAAAAATATTGGTGTAAAATAATTAATAAAACTGAAATACATATGTGTAATATATTAATGTTACAAAAGGTATTTGATTTTCTATTTTTAGGAGTTAAAAGTTATTGCTCTTTAAATACAGATATGTTGACGAGTTCTCACGGTTTGTTACTTAGCACTTAAATATTATGCTGAATAAATTTTTAACTCTAAAAATATTTTAAGTTGTTATATTTAACTTTAAACTTGTTGCCTAATATATTTGAACTTTCATTAACAAATTTACTTGTTTGATAATGATATGTTCAGTTCTAGGGTTTTTTGGGAGCATTTAAATTATTTTGGCTGTAAATCTTATTGGTAATGTAAAAAGATTTGAAGAAAAAATGTTAATTGTTTACTAGCCTATGTTTGGAAAGTATCTTCTATTTATTACTGTTAATAAGTGCTTTTGTAACCCTTTAATTAGCTTCTTGAAAGGTGTTAAATTTTAGCTCATCTTCACTGATATCCAGCATATCTATTGTGTAAGAAATAATGACACGCTGATAAATCATTTAAATCAGCGTTGAATTGTGGGATTTATGACTGAAAAATGTAAGTCCTACAAAATTTGAAAAAATACCCAGGAATTAGAAATAAGTTTTATCCGTTTAAGTCGATCTATGCATGAAGGAAAAAAGCACGTAGGTCGTCCATGCGGAAAGGCGATCAGTTATCATTTTGTTAAGCCGGTTTTAAAGCTCTAAAGAACTATTTTTAAAAGTCTGCCGAGGGCTTTATAGTGTTTTGACTGGAATCAGGTAGTCCTCGTGTTATAATAAGGTACTAAATGTTAATTTAAGAGTCCGAAAAGATTTTTTTCTATCGCTTGAAAAACCCAAAGTATTTGACTGATGTTCTCGTATCAATCTTTTGAGTTACCTCCCATGATTTTCTCTGCATCTAGGGGAATCTTTGTGAAAAAAATTAGTTTTTATTCAGGAATAAAAATTCATGTTTTCTCGCCTTTATAGTCTTTTATTAACGCCGCTATAATGTGGTTTATAGTAATAAATTCTAGATCTTTTATTTAATGGTTCTTTTAAAAAATGAAACATGGGATCAGTGATTTTTTACATCGCTTACAATCTAGTTTTTTAAAATATTTTATTTTATACCTTATTGGTTAAGCCAGTCTCATTCAATGTCTTTTAAGATTGATTACTTTATTCAAAAAAAGAGGGTACTCAGTAGCACGATAACTAATAAGTGATAAAACCTAATTGGTACTCCAGCACTTTCTAATAGGCTTTCTTAATAATCTAAGTGATAAAACCTTTTTGGTACTACAGCACTTTCTAATAGTCTCTCTTAATAATCTAAGTGATAAAACCTATTTGGTACTACAGCACTTTTTAATAGGCTCTCTTAATAATCTAAGTGATAAAACCTATTTGGTACTACAGCACTTTTTAATAGGCTCTCTTATAATCTAAGTGATAAAACCTATTTGGTATTACAGGGCTCTCTTAATAATCTAAGTGATAAAACCTATTTGGTACTACAGCAGTTTCTAATAGGCTCTCTTAATAATCTAAGTGATAAAACCTATTTGGTACTACAGCAGTTTCTAATAGGCTCTCTTAATAATAAGTGATAAACCTATTTGGTACTGCAACACTTTCTAATAGGCTCTCTTAATAAGTAATAAGTAATAAGTGTAAGTGATAAAATATATTATAGGTACATTGACACTTGTAACCTCGCTTAATCTAAGTGATAAACTTTAAACGTATAAAACTTATACTATAACAATAACACTAAAATCTATAACAATAAAGCTCCCGTATAGTCTTATAATTCAGTTAGGTATATTTCTTTTAAATCACTTCAACAAATTTGGCGATTTGTATATTTTGAGAACGAGCGAATCGATTTCGAAGTAGTGGTGATGAAAGTAGCGAATCCGATGAGTTGAGGAAAAGTTCCGGTGTACCCAATTTTTTTAATTACATGTTTGATGTTTCATACCTGCTGCAAGATTTCTTAATTATCTTTGATTAAGGAAAACCCTGTCTTAAAAGTAACTCACGCTGCCACTACGATTAGAATGACTCGCGCTTTCTATTTCATTACCAAGTACAAATTTAATTTATTTTTTCGTGTTATTTTGTAAGTAAACTATTGTTGACATTAAGACAATAATACTACCCTACTGTCGAAAAATTATTTTAATCAAAGGTGTGAAGTTTCAAGTTTTGATATCATCTATATAATAAAGATACAATCGTATTAAACCACGAAGGATCATAATCGGTCATTTTTTTATCTCCTAGTTCATCTTGCGATCTTGTGTAATTCAGCATAACACAATTAAATCAACGGAACGAGTGCGGAAACACTGACCCTGCAAGTGCGTACAAGGTTTCAATTAACCCTAATATCATGCGGTTTTTCATTTTGATTTCCGGTTCCGGAAAACTTCGTGATTTATAATTATTTAGTGACCATCTAGTTTTTCATGGTTTTTGATATTATGACTTGTCTATATACCTAATATGAATCAAAATTTAAAAAAAAAATATTATATTACTGTTGAAATGGATTAAAAATAACAAAATAAGTTTGTACAAATGTACAAACTATGTACTACTTGCTATGTATGACAAATTATGTCATATCAACGTCATTACTTTTGTATATTAATTTATTGTATTCATTCATCTAATAGATTCATATTGATTTAAAATAATTTCATTTTAATAAGCATAGGTATATCACTACTAAAGTAACAAATTTACTTTGTACTTGCAAGTTTACTAACAATGTAAAGGTTCTTTCAAGTACCTAAATGAATCTTTCAATTTCAACATTTTTAAATACAAATGACACGTGTTGAATTCTTTTAATTTTAATTCATTCGTCACCAATCGATTCTTTCCTTTCTTGGAAGAAAATATAAAACAATGGAGAAACAAATCTTCGTTTAGATTTGCACCTGGAGATGTTCATTAAGATCTAGGAATAAAATTAATCACAATATAGTAACACTGAGTGAATCCTTGAATCAACTAGGAAGAAGATCTATTAATAGATGTTAACACTGATTTTTCTTCGTCAGTTTATATAAAACTCTTTCATAAATCTGATGCATAATAATACTTTTAATTAGAGTTTTTTTTGTCACGTTGTAATTAACAATAATTACTTGGAATAAAACGTTAATGGTGTCATTTTTGAACCATGTTAAATCATTGTTGCTTATAATTAATTTTGATTTTTTATAATGTTAATTAAGTGTATGATTAAATAAATTAATTTAATCTTATATTTTAATCTGTCTTTCTGAACTTATTGATTGTAATGTTTTAATTAATAGATGAGTTCATGCTTTTGTTATAACCTGCGCATGTGTATTGCAGTGTGTCATTATTAGTAGTCCAGGAACCCGGCCTGAAAAATGTGACTCATCTTATACTGCTTCAAACCAAATTTATTTGGAAATATACCTGAAATCATAGAGATATATACTAGAGAGGCATAGCCTATCTCAATACGTTAAGAGGCCTAAAACATCTTTTCGGGGCTCTCAGTGGCTCTGTGTAACTTCATTAAAACCTCGTTTAAATAAATTGATATTGTGCCAAAATAAATTGATTTCGGGTTCTCGCTCATTGTTTAAGTTTTGATGTGTATTTTTAACGTTCAACTATATAAGCTACTGTAATTTTGTATTGATTATTTGATTATATTTATAAGCGAAGGTGGTCAGGTTACAATTTCGATGTTTCAAAATTTTATCTATAGGACCTCTCTAGTAATATATCTCTATGCTTAAAATGATGAAATAAGCATAGTCTGCTTATCCAGAGTGGAGCCTTCATATGATTATGGAACATATGAAGGCTCAACATTTTAAAAAGTCAAGCGTAAAAATATAAAAAAACATTTTTAAAATCGCACACATTTTAGGTTTTTTGAAATAAGTGGTTTCCTGTTGGTCGCGTGTGAAACTTGAACAAAACACTTTTTAAGCTGTCAAAATTTCAAATAAATTAAGTTTATTGGTCAAAATCAGGTGACTAAGTTATAGCATTTGTAAAATAATAAAAGAAATGTATAAAGCGTAAAAATTTTATATATAATTACGAGGGTGAAGTCTGCAGTCCTATAGTAAATATTAATTTATTTAATAATTACAACGTTTCGCTGAGCGAACCTAAGCATCTTCAGGTAATTGTATTAAATCAGGGGGGGGGGTGACACTCGTATCAAACTGTATGGAGCAATGGGTTTTATAGAGCACCCAGTATGAATGCGCTAGTGTCACTATACTAACCCGCATCACATAACGTTTTCCTTAAAAAATTGTTTAAACCTGTTTTTTTAATTTAAAGAATATATTTTGGACGATTTTTGATATTTCTGTGTTTTATTTTTTTTTTACTTTTGATACTTAAATTTCTTATTATTTATTTTTTTTAACTACCAATGTCTTTTAACTCCTTTTTCCTAAATTTGTACCTATTCTAAAGAATAACTAATAAAAATTGATAAGAATTCATGGTCTTTTTAGCCTTATGTATTTTCTTTTTATAAATAATAGTAGGGACGTGCTTGTGTACCTGAAAACTATAGGTCTTTGCCGGTAAGTTTCATTATATTACCATATTCTTATGCCTAAATTTAGGCATTATAGCAAAACGTTGTAATTATTAGGTTTAATATTTACTATAGGACTGCAGTTTTCATTACTCGTAATCATATATAAATATTATACGCAAAATATCAGTCCAAAAAATTTACTCTTTTATAGTAGAAATTTTTGGGGAAAAAATCGCTGACTACAGAAATTAACATTTTTTGGTAATTTTACTAATGCCATAACATTGGTTGTAGTTATACGATTTTGATTAATAAACACTCGATTTGTTGGAAAAAACACTGGTTTTGAAAAAACCAAGCTGTTCTTTTCAAGTTTGCACACGACTAACTGGGAACCATTTATTTAGAAAAACATAAAATTTACTTAATTTTTTTTTTTAAATCTTGAGTGTCCATAATTATATGGGAGGCTTCACTCTAGATAGGCAAACCATGCTTTTTCTTTATCATTTAAGGTACAGTATTTTTTAACAAAAATTCGAGAAAAAAAATTATTTGAAGCAGCACAAAATTAGTATTGTATTTTCAGCTCTGGTGCTGAACTATACATTTAGTTGCATTATGTTTGACAATGATAGCATGTCTGCTTGATTTCATTCAATTTAATTCTTCTTTTCTATAACGTCGAAGGAGGATATGTTATTNTTTTCTACATGTATCAGTTATTTCCAAAATACATATAAAAAAACAACTGTCAAACCATGGCTCATAAAATCCAACGCATTGACATTAAGAGTTCTCTTATAGGCCACCTAACCACCCGAAGACTAATGAAAAATCTGATTTTTCTTACCCTGTAAAGTTAAATCTGGTATGACGCGTCATTGCCAGCAATAAAGATAACAATTTATTTCATAATGTTACTACATCTTTTTTACCAGAACCCGCTTCAAATTCCTGCTACTCATTTCATAAATAAACAAGTCATGTAATATAAAACCCCGACCTTTCAAAGAAATACCCTACAATAGTAAGCGAAAGCGTTGAACAATAAACACACGCTAACATCCCTCAAAAATCAAATAACTCATTCAACAATAACAACCTTATAGTATATAATTCTTTATGAAAGTTAATTTATAATAATAGCCCAAAAGATTATTCCTCCTACATAGATACGAACATTATCAGTAGTTGTTCCTTAAGAAGGCAATACACCAACTCGCGTACATCAATCTATCCAATAATATCCAGTACAAAAATACGTCACTTGTAATCGGCCGCTCCTTAGAAACTTTACTCTCTCACTATTCTACACCCGCGATTCTAACCATTTATCAATATCTGTCGGTTTTATCATCAAAAATCACCGAAGAACTATCATTCACTTGAATTATCCGTCTCCAAGTATTTTCACAGAGCAGCCTCCGAAACCAGTCCGCTTTTCGACGAAAGATGTCTTCTGTATGTGGTGCGTAGAGTTTTTACAATTCGTATGCCACCCATGTGTATTTAATGCATGAGGTAACTCTGGTAAAACATCCATCTATATGGCAGTAAAATGAATCTACTAAATCACCGCCTGAGTAACTTTCTATCCTCTCATTTCAGTCACCTATTAGAACATATATTTTATATAGCGTAACAATACCCTCAATGAACCACATAAGCATCACCATCGTTGCGCGTACGATAAACCTGTCGTTCCTTTCTCTACTTATACGTACGATACACAAGACCACTTCACTATCCGTTATACAAACGACAAAATACGAACAATCGCCAATGTATTATTTCCTCTATATTTGTGGAATCTCTCGATTACAATTTAAAGCATATCATACCGAGGCGTGGTTCTATTCACCTAACTCTATCTACTCGCAAACTGAGCGACAGCGAGTCCGAAGCCGATGCGAAATTCCTAAGTACTCCGTACTCCCATTTTTAAAATGTGTAATTTTTGACCTTCGTGTGCTTCTAAAATTTTTTCGTAGGCTATCCCTAAATCTACGGTAAACAGTGAGGTAAACTGAATATTGAGACAATCTAACCTCTAAAGAACCTATAAAATTCTGAACACTACTTCCCATGTCAGTCAATATCCTTAATGTCATCAATGTCCGATACTATCCATAAGTCTTTGTATCCTTAAGTTAATTAAAAAAACTCATATTCAAGAAAAAAATATAGCTATGCTACTCTTCTTAAGATAGGAGTCACCTTAGTATAACATACGTGACTATATAAGTATCAGTCTTTAATAAATATTCTGTCTTTTTGAATTTATTATAAGAATGAAAAACATACATGTGGTGGTACAGAAGAACTTCGTCCGCGGTGTTTTCAAAATCCAAAAATGCAAGACAGCAGCATATAAAGGTAAATTCGCGAGGGCCTATTCTGTTAGATCACATATACCATTAACCCCATTCAAGGAGATAATTTAATCAATTTAGAAATAACTCCGAATGAGAGATTCCGATTTCTTATTTTAGTACCACACTGCAATTTCCATACGAAAAAGTCCGCTAATCAGGATACCGGTTAGACGTAGCTCTTACCCCCAAAGAACATCTCGGACTATATCGAATAAACACTCTAAAATCATCGTTCTTACAATGAGTGTCTTCTTATAATTATAACGAACAAACAACTTATCGCATATCAGACCGTCATACTTGTCACTTTCCAATAGTACCCATCTGTTCCACAATAAAATACCCTCCCGCTAAAGAGAAGTGGCACGGACAACGGCTCATTTCCAAAAAAAAACGTCATACAACACTAGTACCCGACTCAACGTTTCCCTACAATTAGTATCAAATTCAGATTTAAACATCCTAGAAATTGCATTAGCCAAAATCGGCATAAAACTAGGTCTTAGTATAATGAATAATACAAACAACTTAGCTTCAAATAGATTAATAATGATTGGAAACTAGGAAAATTTCATATAAACACATGGTTTATACCTCCAAAAAGTAATCACTTTCGCGAAGTTCCATAATCCAGAGTTAGCACATACTTTCAACAATTTTTGACAAAAAACTGAACAACTTTTGATAAAAACTTTTTGTACGAACATTGAAGCTTAAATGATAACCCATGAAACCCTCTTGTGCCTAGGAAAACTACCTTACACTCCTCTTTAAGGTGATACCCATAATTATACCCTTTGTATGCTATTTTGCGTAACGACTACAAAACTCAAAAAACACCCAAATAGACAAATTTTTTGTATTTCTGCATGAGTTAATCTATGGAGTTCATTCATTGTCGAAAGTTTAACTTAATTTTTTAAAATAAGTGATTTCATAAACTATAAACAAATCCCTCCTAGAGGATAGGTTGGTATTTAGAAATCCATATGCGTATTTTTTATTCTTGTCCAAAATAAAATTGTATAATTTGTGTTAATTAATCTATTGTTACAATCATATGGTTGGTTAAGATTAAAGTATAACTCAGTTTATGTTTGAAAAGTTATCAGTTGTTGCAGGCTTCTGGACTGTACGTTTGAAATTTAACATTAATATTCTTAAGAATCTATTCTAATATGCCAGTTTAAACAACGGCAGAATATACTGCTATGATATGACCACAGGAAGCAGTCAGAGAAAATCAGGAACGTTTCCTGATAGAAATGTTCCTGAAAAGAAAACTATTCAAACCACATTTAGAAGATTTACTGACACAGTTCAGTCAATCAAGACTCCATCAGGAGGAATTTTCGATATTATGAATCCCTTATTTAAAAAAAATATAATTAAAAAGCTTTTGAAAATGAAACCCCATAGATTAACTCACAAGAAATACAAAAAAACTTGTATTTTTGGGTGTTTTTGAGTTTTATCAGTCTTAACTCAAAAAAGCCTACAAATGGTATAATTATGGGTATCACCTTAAAGAGGAGTGTTCAAGGTAGTTTTCCTAGCAAACAAGAGGTTCTCAAAGTGGGTCATTAAGCTTCAATGTTCCGTCAAAAAGTTTCAAATTTTATTTTTTGTCAAAAATTTTGAGTTATGCCTACTTTTGACACATGAATACATACTTTTTGGATATAACAACCCATGTTGTCTTATATGAAATTTCCTCAGCTTTCCAACAAATTCAATATTTTGAAGCTAGTTGTATACTATCTGAGTATATGCCATTTCTGAATGCAATTCAAGGAGTTTTAAAAAATCATGAAATTTGACCTTGTGGGAAAACGGTTGAGAATCGGACCATAGTTAATATGAAGTTTTTTTGTTGGAAATGAGCTGTAGTACCACCTCCTTTCGAAGGGAGTTTATTTGTACACCTGTATATATTATATATATATATATAGATATATATATATATATATATATATATATATATATATATATATATATATAATATATATATATATTTAATATTATATTATATACCCTGTATATATAATTATCACGTAAGTCTTTCAAACTTTATCTTTAAAATTGCAGAGCGAACCATTATTTGCACTCCTTTACTTAAAACTTAGTTGGTGTTTATAATTAACGTTTTAGCCCATTTCCTTTAAAAAATACTGAAACTAAGTTATGGTAGTGCTTGATAATTGAATAACTGCTTAAGTGACTCATATATATATATATATATATATATAATATATATATATATATATATATATATATATATATATTATATATATATATATACTATATATATATATATATATATATATATATATATATATATATATATATATATATATATATATATATATATATATATGACTAACAGTTAAGCAGTTATCAATTATCAAGCACTACCCATAACTTAGTTTTCAGTATTTTTTAAAGGAAATGGGCTAAAACGTTAATAAGTAATAAGCTTATAATTACTTAAGTGATAATTAAGTAACTAAGCAAGAGATGGTCTGTTAAACACGAAAACACGAATTCCAAAGAAAATTCGTCCGGGGTGCAGACTACCGTGCCAGACTTTTTTTTAGTTTTTCCATTTTAATCTAAAAAGACTTTTATTATAAAAATAAGTACACTTTTATATGAGAGTCAGAGCGGAATAGCAAAAATATGGTCTAGTTTTAAATTATTAAGTATGTTGTTACTAAATATACTGTGCGAATAGTTCAAAGATCTATAAATACACGATCAGATTGTCTTGAAAGTGATGCGATGTAGTTAAGGTTTATGACACCTTTAAGATGTAATTCTTGTAAACCTGTCTTTCCTTATGTTCTATTAAATTTATCTAGTAAATCTACGTTGCTCAGGAATACAAGAAAAATAGGATCATTTATGGAATACAAATAGCTTTTGAGTTGTTTTGTTTAAAAATCACGGTCATTGTACCAGAAGCATTGGTAGCTCTGATGAAAGGATAATGATACATTTTTATGCTGATTTAAGTATTGGTTTTCCGAAATAACTTTTTTTTAACTTGTTAAGATCTTATAGTACGACACAGGGCTAAAATCAGTTGGCAGCATGGGAAATAATAGGAGGGAGCCAATGAAGTTAGTCATGGATGTTAAACCTCGCCCTCAATTTCAAATCAGGCCAACCTTATTGGTTCCTCAACACTATTTTTCCACGCTGTCAATTGATTTTAGCCGTGGGTCGAACTATAATCTGAGATTGTTTAAAATTAAAAATACGATCTGATTTTTTGTCAGTCAATTTTAATTAATGTTTCTCCTCTTAAACGTAAAAATTAACCAAGAGATATTATACTCCACCAAACCAAGAGTTCGTATGTAAACACTTGCCAGTTACTATTTATTGGATTGAGGAATTCAATCGGACTTTAAAATAAATGTGAAATTAAAAAAAAAGGTTCTAAAATTTAGCCAAAACCCTCAAGTGATTTCGATCGGGAAATTTCTATCGCATTTTGAAAGAGATTTAGTGTTTTGGTTATTATTAGCAGGCAACAAAGCCCCTTAATTTCAGTGATTTCAAATAAACAACTTCGGAAATTAAATATGTAAAAAAATTCTGTCAAAATTCTGTAAAATAATATTATAACCTAATTTTACTGAAATTCGGATTGACAAGATAAAGCACTTGCCTGTTATTGATGATAACTCTCAGACCTTCCACACTAAGTAACTTCATAAAATTTTCAACAATATATAACCCACATCAAAATCCAAATATTTTTTATCCCAATACATTAAACTGTTATCAGATACATTTCAAAATTAAGAACGGTTCATTATAAAATAATAAAACGAAACTGGTTTTTATTTAGTTTTTTTTCTGACACCCTTCTTCAAATCTTGTCCTGAATAAACAAAAGTCCGGAATCATCTGAGGCAATAAAATTAAAAAAAGAATACGAAAAAAGGTATAAAAAGATGGAAAAGAATTCTTTCCATGTGCAGTAGTAATAAAAAAGAAAGATGACCATAAAAATATACAACTCAAAAAATCCAAAAAATGGAGACCGAGTGACCTGAATTTGACTTAAAATATTATGGACGTCTAAAAACATTTAAGTTTTTATACCTTGAAACTTCTCGCCAAAAAAACAAGTTTAAAAATTTTAAAATTCGCATAGTAGATGAACTCTTCTGAGCCTTTTTAATAAAATAAAATTACTGGATTTTAATATCTCAATTATATAGTATGATTTAAAAGGTATTTGTAATATCATATAATTTTTTGATTACTCGATTAAACTGGGTTTATTCGACCCTAATAGCACATTTTTATTGAAATCAAACTTAAACCTATCTTATGATTTAAGGTTAAGTAAAATTATGCGGAAATGATAGCTGTTATTTAATATGAATTAAAATTAGCATGAATAAACATTTTCTAAGTTTGAAAGAAAGCATTTTTTAAATAGATGCTGTTAAATTACTCTGCATCTCCTTTTAGAGGAGCAAACCTCACAACTCATATCAATTAAATAAATTATTTTCCAACATCCACCAATCTCGATAACTTAAATTTTAATTGGCGTTATTTGCCTAATTAGATAAAGGCAACGTATTAGACGTTTTTGTTTAAGCATATTCCGTCAGAATGCCAATTATAAAGAATGCTTTCCTTTCTTTTTAATGTCAATCGTAATTTTTTCGATTAAGAATTTTATTTGGTACGTGCTTTGATTTTTTAATTGAAGCTAACAGTAAGCTTTTTTTTAAAGTTTATTAGGAGTATAGTAAAATGCATAAAAGAAAAAGTCAAAAGGAAGAACTCACTTGCTTTTGGTTTTATTAAACAGTGATACAAAATAAAAGAAATTTTGTACCAGAAAACATTTAACAATGTTATGATCAACATTAAACGAGCAATAGAACGATTAAGTTTTTGATGCTATTGTTTTATTTTTTCGCCCCTACTGCAGTAGGTCCATAGGAAACCTATTGTGTTCATTTTAAAAATTTAAAAGTCTTGAAATTTCATCAGATTTATTAGTTAGGCTTTTTTTGAGGCGTCTTAAATGTGTTTGTCTGTATGTCTGCGTCTCGTATAACTCACACTGATATCATTTTAAAGAATCGGAACTTTGCTCAAAAATATATTTTGGGCTTGGTTATGCTGTCCAGAAGGTGAATATAACTCTAACGGTTTTTACTACTTTTCGACAAATTGTCAAAAATGTATATTTTTAGCGATATGCCTGAATTGTATTAATTATTTCAATTATATCAAAACTTAAGTTTAATATAAATAATTCATATTGTGGCTGTAAGATTTGAGCAGTTCTTTCTATCCACAATAATCAGCAAGTGGATTATGTTTCAATAGCTGTATATAGATAAACCATTTTTCAAACTCGTCCATTTAATTCAAGGTATTATTAAGTTTTGTTAATTAACTCTTAAGATTATACATTGATTATTATAAGAGATATATTGATTACTATATGTAATTAAGCTATGTTTTGTATTCTATTGTAATCTGTAATCGATTTAAGAGCTCCATAAGAATAAGTTTAATCTTGGGAACAAAAAAAAAATAGATATAGGAAGCTCGGTCGATTAGACAAGAATTTCCGAGTAAACCGCAAACAATCCTATGAAAAGCTCGACTCGAAACCCATCTTTCTTTGTAAAAATCCACTTAGAATCAATAATATTCATCTCTTTTCAATATGATACCTGGTTTTGTGAAGTAGTTGTCATTTTTTGCTTCTTTAAGAACTATTATTGCTCAACCAAATAATACAGAAGATCAGTGGAGCAAATCGTCCGCTAGATATGATAATTTTGTAGTTTCTTGATATTATTCTTAAGTTAATACAAAGGTTATTGTCAGTTCGTGGAAGTTTTCTTTTATTACCTTTTCTTTGCTTAAATATTAATTTTATTTTACCGTTGGATATGATTCTAATCAACGAAGCAGTTTTCGATTTTAAATTATATTTTGGAATGTGTTAGGACATGTCATGTATAATGAAGCTGAGGAAAAAGCCCTTTGTTCAATTAACTTATGGACTCTTTAAATCATCAAAGCAACATGATTGCGAACAATGTTGTCTGCTCCGCGGCGTTTGCACCGGGTACCAAGCTTGGCGTATTTATTTAACATAGACTTACACATTAGTAATGTGTATTAAATGTTAGCTCAATCCGATAACATATTGAGGTGTAGTCAACGTTTATATTGATAACACCTCCCACTCACTTAATTAGCCTATTTTTTCTTTTGGAAATCTTGAAAACGAATAAACCCAAGCGAAATTGCGTTACAAATAATTGTTTAAGCACGATTACATGTTTAATTTAGCCTATCCAGAGTGGATATGTTGGCCTATCCCTTCATATGTTGGCGCGTGCTCAAAATTTTATAAAATCCCACAAATTTCAGAATTCCTTAAATAAGAGGTTCCCTGTGGGTCGTGTGCAAAAAAAAAACAAAACGTTTTTAAAGATGATAAAATTTCTAAAATAACTAGTGTTTAATCATCAAAATCGTTTGACTTCAACTAAAATTGTAGCTCTTTGAAGAACATAAAAAAAAAATGCTTAATTTATGCAAATTAAAGTAAATTTCTTTGAAAAAATATTGGTTTTTGAGCATTGTTTTGTGGTCATTAAAAAAATTTCATAACTTCAGTTGTAGTTATATGATTTTGGCGAAAAAAAACCCGTTTTATAGAAAATGTTAGCAGCTTTAGAAAATAATCACTTCATGTTTTGCATACGACCATGACAGGGAACCACTTATTGCAAGAAAACTGGAATTTGTGCGATTTTCTAATATTTTGAGCGAGCGCATTTATATTAAGGGCTCCACTCTATATAGGCAGACAATTGTTTTTTCTTAATAATTTAAGGTATATTTTCAGAAAAATTTGGTTTGAAGTAGTTCAAAATTATTCACATTTTTTAGGCCTGGCTTTTGAACTGTATGATTAATTGGTTTGTTTCTGTGAAATTAACGTTTAATATAATTTTTCTTTATTGTGTTTTTGTTACAAATTAAAAGATTTTTACAAATATGAATTTTGTGGAACCTATGAAATTATACGAATCAAAATCTTGATTGGAGATTACCTTATAATAATCAAGTTCTTTATTATAGATTAAACTATACTAATATATCTTGAATAAAATATATATCTTTTTATATTTAACAACTATAACTAAAACTTACTAACTTGACTAAAAGTTTAACAAACTACTTCTTACTTTGAAACCTAAATCTTTTTTCAGGTATTATTGTGTGTATTTATATAGCATTCATTATTTCCTTTTTTTAATTTTTGATGTAACAAATTAAATAGCGGTGTAAAATAAAAGATAAATAAATGCAATAGAATTAAGATGAGGTTTGAAAAAATGTATGCAAACCAATGTAAGACGTTTTGATAAATTACATTTCGTGAGCTTTGGATCATCTTCGCATTTTCGAATTTTTATTTTAGGTTCGTTATTGGTACATGTGCTAAGATTATCGATCTTTATCTTGTTTAAAAAGATTTACAGAATATTACAGATGAATAAGTTTGCCATAACAAAGATTAGGAAGAGAATGTTGAATCATGCTAAAATGCATTTATAATGTCCTTTAAGCGAATTTTTATTGGATAATTATGCCTATGAGGTTGTCAGAATATTGGAACTAGTAGGAGCGAGGGATCATTTCCCCTCCACATCCTGATTCCGAAAAAATATAACGTTTAACACTAACACGCAAATGTATCAAATATCAAACAACACTCTAAGAACTACTCAACTCAGGAATTCGGTCTGGTTAAAAATAAAACTTCAATTTTTTTATTTGTCGACGTTTTTCGACTGTTTCAGGTAAGTCGTTGATCACAGCTAGGAAGAGAGTAGGACCCAGATGGGAACCTTGAGGTACTCCATTTATATTTATTTTTAGTGTTGCTGGCGCATTAATGTCTATTTTTTAAATTACTTTTTATTGTTTTTATTGCTATGCCATCTATATTGTAGTGTTTGAGTTTAATGATGACCAGCTCATGTGTAACCATATCGAAAGCTTTACTCAAATCGCGACGACCCTGCTGCGTCTTTTCAAGATCTTAAATCCCTTGAGTTGTAAATTCAACATTCATTGACAAAATAAATTATTAAAAAAGTTGTATTTACCGCAAGTTGAAGAAGAAATTAAAGAATTAGCTACCTTTGATACTTTCTGTTGCAAGTATGGACGGTAGCTGATTCTTCAATAAATTATTTTTTTCAAAGTGCTGTTGCAATTCTTTATTTATAATTATCTCTAGTGTTTTGGAAAATGCAGGAATTAAAGCTATAGGACGATAACTATTTGGCTGAGATTTATCACCGTTCTTAAAATTGGGAACAATTCTTGAAATTGTCCATGCATCAGGAAAAACTTCTTCTTTGAGACTTCTATTTATGATAAATGTTAATGGCTCACTGATAATATTTACAATTGACTAACATATTGTTAGATAAACCATAGACGTCCTTCCTATTTGAATGATTTATTTCTTTCACTATGCTACATATATCCTTAGCTTTAATACCATATATTCCAAAACTATTAAGAACTTTTTCTGCAAAAACAGTAGAGCTACTTTTTAAGATGTTAATTGCTACATTTTTATCTGAGTTGATTAAAGTAGCTGAATGTTTAATTGAATCGATGAAAAAGTGGAACTGGCATTATGTTTACCTCGAAAATCGTTAATTATTTTCCAAGATTCCCTCATCTTGTTGTTTAATGACACTAACCTTTCTGAACAGTGATCTTTCTTGGCAAGGATGATTTCTGCTCTGTATTTCGGTTTGTACCCCTTGTACTATTTTTTAAAAAGGTTACCAAAAGTTCGGCATAGATCAAAAAGTAATAAAAGATCATCTTTCTAGCATTAAGTTGAGGAAAAACCAAGAATTTTAGAGCAGTTTTTGGTTTTGCATTTCTTCTTCTTGAGAGGAAAGCATAGAGCATGAGATAATTTAATAACATTGGTAAAATTTGAAACCTGAGAATTGATGTTTCCTGATACAAAAATAGTACTCCCAGTTTACAACAGATAATTGATTAATAAATCAGTTCCATTCCTTCTTTGGAGTTGGACTAGCATAGTAGTATCTTGGAACCTTAATACCTGCAACTGTTTTAAGTTTAATTAATTAATCGGCATGATCTGAACAGATTCTAGGCCTCTACAGAGTTCATAGGTTATATTATTCCTTTTCATTAGTGTAGATGTTATCCAGGCAGTAATTTCCAAGGGTAGGTTCTGATACTAACCCTGTCACTTTGAACTCACGAAATAAGTTATTAAGCTTCTGAACATCTGAATTATTTTCGTTAAATTGGAAGTTGAAATTTCCACAACAATTTTCTTGTTTAAGTTTTTTTTTTAATTTTTATCAATATGATCCGTAAATATGGATTTACAGCTCTTGTCTGATCTATAGCTGGTAATAATGTATGTATTTCTATCAGGTATTTTAACTCCAGCCAACTCGCAATCCATCTCAACAGCGGAGATTTAATTCGTTCTTGACAATTACACACATACTCATGTGTGTATACATAACTTCATTAAAGTACCTGAAACGGATAATTATTTTGAAACCTCGGTTTCGGATATTTTATGGTGAAAACAATATTACCTGTATGCATAACTACGGTAGTAATTGAGGCGATCTTTTCTGGCTGAGAACGCCAGAAGCGAATCCGAAGTGGTGATGATGAGTCAAGCAAATCTAGTAATACGGAAAAAGTTCCGAGTTATCCCGTAGCCTTATGTTTTATAGGACTAAATACTTAAAATACTTAAAGGACTAAATACTCTAAAATCCCCCTTGGTACCTTGTTAAGCAATAGCTGATCTCTAAATAAAGAACTTTGACGCAATTATAGAGGCTTCTTCAAGTAGAACTACAAGGTTGAACTGCGTAGAAATAACTTTTATTATAGATTTAAAATTGATTTGAGAAGAATTTAAAACCCCGCATTAGAAAAAAGCGTTTTTTTATTATATAACAAACAAATTCATACTAGCATTGTACATCAATTTAATCTATGAAATATCCATAATTTTTCAATATTACTGATCAAGAATTTTAATTTTATCCTCTTCATCGTGATGGGTAAATTACGTGAAAAAGAAATGCTATTACCTTAAATGACCTAAAATGTAGTTTTCGTGCGGACTAGAAAATTATGTGGGTGTCTAAAAAATGTACAAAAAGAAGTCGTAGATGTGTTTTCTCGTGTTGAAGGCATTATATCGGTGCGAATGAGATAGAAGGATCCCAAGATAGTATCCGAAGATGGGTACAAGGACGGCCAAGGTCACTTCTGCTAATCCAGATAATTACATATTGTGCTGTCGGAACACCACGTTCCACCACTTCCTGCCTTTCCTTCCCCAGGCAACACAAGCTTTTACACTTTGTTGGACTGCATTGAGAGAGGGTAAACGTTTTAATACGACGCCATTTCAGCTTGTGCTTACCAAACGAAGGGTCAACAAACTTCTCGTGTTCAACTTCATGTTTTCCTCGGCTAAATCATCCACTTATGGTTTTCTTTGATAACAAGAGAAAACAGTTTGGTAAAATTTCCTTACTTTAACTAGACTAATTAATAATTAGATAGCATCAAAGTGGTTGCACGAATAAATACTAAGAAAATAACATGTTTTATACTCCTATAGCGTCTATTACAATAATATTTTAAAGTAATTAGATAGTTGGCTAAATTTTAATGCAAAAGACACCTAAGCAAGAGCCGACAGAAGGGAAGATTGCCACACACCTTGAAATAAGTTTTTTTTTTAATTTGGAGAAGGAGATGAATGAATGATATAAATGAGCGCTTGAAGTTTTGGAGGTACGGAATTGATACCCTGTACCTAGGATTGAAAACCACCTGGAGGAAAAAGGTTATTCCCAATTGAAAAAATGAGCCCGCACCCTAAAGTTGATGTGAGTTGAATGTCGTTAGCATCAATGACAATCACATGCTGATTCCAAAGTGATCGCACCGTTGGGTATGTGACATGGGACTCGGTAAACTCCATAACCCAAAGTTAATACACAAAAAGTGATAATCCCGTGGATGTTATATTCTAATCGTTAACCACTGCCAAAAAAAGTGAGTAGTTCATTAATTGACACAATATAATTATGCGAGAAAAAACTAGAAAATGTAACAAGCAAAATGCAATGCTACATCTGAAAACTGTTCCATCATTTGTCATCATTGATGGCTCGACATAATGATACACAGTATATTGTGTCAACTATTCATGTTTTGCAAAAATCGGTTGTATCAAACTATATAGTTTATTTAATTCTTGCAAAGAAACATAGCTTTAGTTTATTTTGTATACTTAGTGTTGCCATACGTTTATAAGATGATTGATTGACACCTTAGTACGGTTAAAGTTTGTTGGGTCTTTTACTCAAAAGAGAATCATATTTTGGATACCCGGATTGAAACCGTTCGAGGTTAGTTGTCGAATATTTTGCTAATTAATAATAATAAGAAAAACTATAGAATAAAATGGTCTAGAATATCCCTAGGTATAGAGAGAATTTCACGAAGGAAATATTACCTATATTCCTTTCATGAAATTAGCTCTGTCAATAATTAAGTTTTATGACCTATAAAACTTAATTAGTATTGTATATCAAATCATTAGCGAAATAAAATGACTTATTTGGCTAAGAGTTAAGTCAAATTATATACGCATTTACTGGCTTTGTAATATCCGGTTTATATTTCCTCCTCGATTGCCATTTCTCTCAAATCAATGATTAAAAAGATACCTAAAAATTCTTGGATTCAAAAAATGTTGATGAGACTTCAGAAAGAAAAAGATTAATGTAATTTATCCGGTGGGAGAAGAGACACAAAAAGGACTGAAGAAAGTGGATATTTGTGAAGCCCGCTAGTTCGTGAGACTTCTTAATTTCATTCGCCATCACGAAGTTGGCCGAGTCGAAATAGATCTTCGCCTGCTTTACAGGACTGCCTCGACCTTGTTGCTCAGGCATCATCTCATCAATTCGGCATTATCGTCGCCCTAGAATATACTGAGGAATCAACGAGGATACCCATTATATACTTATAGTAACAGTACTTACTAGCCTATTCCTCCATTATCTTACAGTGAATTACCATCATTACAACACACGTCTTAAACAACCTCTGCCTTTTTTATAACTTTATAATGCTCAGTTATCTTGATTAAGTTTATTCTATAACAACCTTTTCTCAAAAATGTATACTTACTTCCTTTTAGTTAATAACAGTTTTTTTTCTATATAAATCGTTCTTAATCCAACGTCAAGACAAATATATGTAAACAGTCACTTGATTTAGATCCTAATAAAAATTTTGATATATAATCATAAAAAAATGATATATTATTTCTATTTCGTATCTATCATTCACTATTTTAAAATATATTTTGAGCATTTTGCTGCAAAATTTTCCTGATTTGTGTAGTTTGTAGTAATAAAAGTATACTTTAGAAAATCAAGTTATTTTATTTTGAGAGACAGTCCAATAAGTTTAAATAAAGTAAATGTTATCTTTTATTGTGGATTCCACGTTTTTGTGTAGTTATAATTGTAATTCTCAGTGTTTTAATTATTTGTATCATTGTTACTTGACGTGGGTTACGCGCTTTAATATTTGTTGAACTTTTATCATTTACTTGACGTGGGTTACGCGCTTTAATATATGTTGAACTTGTGTTATTGACGTGGGTTATTGCTTGTCTTATCATTGTTACTTGACGTGGGTTACCCGCCTTAATGTTGAACTTGTCTTATCATTGTTACTTGACGTGGGTTACCCGCCTTAATATTTGTTGAACTTGTCTTATCCTTGTTACTTGACGTGGGTTACCCGCCTTAATATTTGTTGAACTTGTCTTATCATTGTACTTGACGTGGGTTACGCGCTTAATATTTGTTGAACTTGTCTTGTCATTGTTACTTGACGTGGGTTACCGCGCTTTAATATTTGTTGAACTGTCTATCATTGTTACTTGACGTGGGTTACGCGCTTTAATATTTGTTGAACTTGTCTTATCATTGTTACTTGACGTGGGTTACGCGCTTTAATGTTTGTTGAACTTGTCTTATCATTGTTACTTGACGTGGGTTACGCGCCTTTTCCTATAACGAAGAGAAAAAGATTCATAAATCGAAGACAGCAGTCCAAAAATTGGTTTGGGACTGCTGTCTTCTTTTTATAAACCATTTTCTCTTCTATTTATATCTCTTTTTCGTTTTCTTATAACCTTGCTGGGGAAGGTAATTTTACTATTATTACTCTTATCTCATAAAACGTTTATGGGGTTAGTAAAAGTCTCTTATCGCGCTATCCCCTTTATTTTGGATCCTAGGTGAAAGAATATGTGTTCTTCATTCTTCAAATATAACTAACTAAAATACTAGGTATGTACTTCATGGAGTCTTCTTCTAAACCTTCCTAGACTTTCTTAAAAGATTGAATAATAAATCTATTTTTCAAAAACAAACATCATGAATTTTCTTACATACACCGTTACAAAATAATGATGGTTTATGTTATATTTTAAAAATATTAATTTACGCTAAACTATACATCTTGATTTTTTTTTGTTCTTATAAGAAGTCCACGATTTTTTTGAGTCCTTGAAGGCAATTTTCTACAAAAAAAGATTTAAAAATAAAAATCTGTCGAAGAAAGTCTTTGATCTGATAAATATTTTTTTTTTATTTACATTTGTTGGAAAACATATAATACAGTAAGAAGTGTTAATTTAAGTAATTTTACCCATAGATCAGAAGAAGTTTATACAAATAATAAGAAAAACTCAAATAAATAAATAAAAGGAAGAGACATTAACAAAGAGAAATAAACGGTATATTTGTTTCCATGATATTTGCATGGAAAGGTTATAGTTGATAAAGACGGGTCATTATTTCTGAAGAATCATTTTTATGAAAAAAGTTCTTCTTTTACTATTGTAGAAGTATAATTTTGTATTGACCTGTTTCACACGAAAAAGGAACATTTTTAAGATTTAGAGGTTAAGGTCGCTTTTTATTAGGTTTCTTTTTTAATAATTTTCCTAGCCAGATTTATTTGTCGTTTTTTTACGTGAATGATCCGATAACATTGATCTTGACACATGTTTTACTGCTTGCAAATTACTAATTTAGGAGCAGTAATACTCTTTAAGGTTAATTTAATAAGTACACACCGAGTCCGGTAGCTCAGTGGTAGAGCGCTCGCCTTTCGACCTGGAGGTCGAGGGTTCAAATCCAGCCGGGGGAGGACCTTAATATGAGGTTATCCCTTGTACCGTACACTCGGGAGGTCTTGAATTCAAGGCCGGCCAACCCAGCCAAGGTTTTACGTGGTTTCCTTGGCTACTAATACGTAAATGCGGGGTTGGATCTAGTTTCATCTGAGACAAGTCTGGATCCACGTTTCCGTTGTCTCCAGCTCACGAAAAGTTAATGTTCTGCGGGCTGGGGGAGATGAAGGTCGGAAAGATATACTGAGCCTTTGTATGTCCGAAAACTTAGTCAGTGAAAGTGATGGCGGCGACACGAGTAACGTAAGTGACTAGGAACAAAGTGCTCGGTTCTTGAAGACAGACGTCTCCTAATGGCACTGCGGAGCTTTAACTTTCAGGTCAGGGCTGAAGAATGAGCTTGTACACCGCTGACATCTGGGTGCTAGAGTTCTTTGTCGGGTGGCGCTGGACTGGCCAGAGCGGTGAGCCTAGCTAGAGTCTGGTGATGCTAGTGGAACTGATGCGATTGGTGAGACTGGAAGGACGAGGTCAAGTGAGACTAATGTGATCAGAGGAGCTAGTAAGACTAGATGAAACAAGCACACAGTGAACTAGTAGTCGACGCTAGCCAGAGCGGTGAGCCTAGCCAGAGTCTAGCTGGTCTAGATGAACTAGGCACACTGTGAACTAGTCGCAGATACTAGCCAGAGCAGTGAGTTTTGATAGAGTCTGGTTGGGCTGGATGAACTAGACACACTGTGAACCAGTTACATGTGCTACCATGTACGGAGGGGGTGCTTCCTAGATGATTGGATGTGTACAAACTCAGGGTGGGTGTTAATGTTGAGTGAGATTTGAGTGAGGGGAAAACGCTAAATGACCCTACGGGTTAAAGCGTAAAAAAAAAAAAAAAAAAAAAAAAATAAGTACACAAATTATTTGGCACTCTTCCAGATTAGGTGTCCCCTTAGGGGTCATCTAAACTAGCTTTGGTGTCATATGGTAAATAGATAGTTTAGGTGTCACTTGTGTTTATTACATTTTGAACATTAATTATTAAAATGGATATATTTTCCATTAATTTGCAATCATACGGGACTGATGGGAATCAGGGGGTTTATGGGTGGGGGATAATACACTGGGAAATGGATATATTAACCTTCAAAAAATCATTTTCCAGTCTAAGTGACCCCACAATGTTTCAATAGCTTAAAAGGTGTCACTTAATCTGGAAAAGAGGCTATAGGGATCCTTTTCCAGTTTAAGTGACCCCACAATGTTTCGATAGCTTAAAAGGTGTCACCTAATCTGGAAAAGAGCTATAGGGATCCTTTTCCAGTTTAGGTGTCCCCTCAATGTTATAATGATTGAAAGGTATCTAATCTGGAAAAGAGGCTATAGGGATCCTTTTCCAGTTTAGGTGCCCCCAATGTATAATAGATTGAAAGGTGTCATCTAATCTGGAAAAGAGGCTATAGGGATCCTTTTCCAGTTTAGGTGCCCCCAATGTTATAATAGATTGAAAGGTGTCATCTAATCTGGAAAAGAGGCTATAGGGATCCTTTTCCAGTTTAGGTGACCCCACAATGTTTCGATAGATTGATAGGTGTCATCTAATCTGGAAAAGAGGCTATAGGGATCCTTTTCCAGTTTAGGTGTCCCCTCAATGTTATAATAGATTAAAAGGTGTCATCTAATCTGGAAAAGAGGCTATAGGGATTCTTTTCCAGTTTAGATGTTTCTCAATGTTATAATAGATTGAAAGGTGTCATCTAATCTGGAAAAGAGGCTATAGGGATCCTTTTCCAGTTTAGGTGTCCCCTCAATGTTATAATAGAGGTATCCCGTTCTCGATCATTTTATTTCTTTCTCTTTCATGTACTCTAATTTTAAGCGTTACTATGACTTTATGAAAGTTCTTTATTTATGTTAATACATAAATATGTCAATACAGCTTTTTGACATTTCTATTTTACATGTCACTTCACTTTGCATTAATATTTTTCTAAAGTTTTTCTTATTTATTGAAATAGATTTATTAAAATGAATAAGTTGAAAGGAACCGCACTTTTTGAATACTCTCAATAAATCAGACGGGAACTTCAATCTATGATTACAAGGTAAGTGTTTCCCTCCCTTTTATTAATTATATACTAAATATATAATTAGTTTATTTTAGTAGTTTTCCTAATATATTAAATCTGGAAATATTTGGATTATAATTTAGTTTGCCTATTTATAAATATTTTTATCACTGTGTTTTTGACATTTGTTAAAAATTGTTTAGTACTAAGATAAATGCTTTTTATGGACCTTTTTTCCTGCATCTTGAATATATCATAATAAACTAAATATATTCAAATAATTAGAATGTATTATAATAATTATAATACATTTTCATCTTAAAAGATATTACAATTTATGATATTATTTTATTATAAATTTTTGTTTTTGACTTTTCAGGTTAATGAACAGAGAATTTCATCAAACCAGTAGCTAGGAGATGCTACCTGCTGATCCACGTCATTCAAAACTTTGGCGTCAATTTCCAAGAGGATCTCCTATTATATCCGGAATGAAGAGCTGGAAGCTGGTGAAATGGACTGAACTTGTTTGTATTAATTAATTAAAATGTATATTCCCTTGTTTTTATACATAAATATATTTAACCTCTAAATGGTGACTTATGGAACAGTTATATTCATCCATTTTGTAGAGTATTTTCCCCTCCTATTAACCCCCTAGTTCCCATTGGTCGCATTTTTATTTTTTTGGCCTTTAAAATAGGGGACACCTAATCTGGAAAAGTATCAATTATTTATCATGTGCTTTTTTTCCAACAACTCTTGTAGTCTCATAACGGTAAGAAACTTGAAAGAAACCTTGTGTTGATAATATTCCACCCAAATATCCACCAGATCCATAGATCTGGTTCGATCTATGGACATATTCTAACGCTTTGATGTGATTCCAAGTTTTGCTAAAGTCTTCGGAAGATATCGTGCGCCACACGCTAGGGTAGGAACTCTTACAATATTTTCCAATAAGAAGTTAGTTCTCATGCTTCCGCTGCATCTTGCTAACCCTGCAAGAAGGTTATGTTATTAGTGGTTACAAAAACATTTTGTTATCTAAACCTCGTGATTCGTTTAGGTTGTATAATCCTTGCTTGTGACGATGTAAAAAAAAAAATACATTACAAAAAAATCCAAAATTTGTAAAAACAAACAAGCGCGATAAACATTATTTTATGCAGCAAAATGGACAAACCATATCGAAAATATGCTCCATTTTGCTGTGCTCCAACGCTAGCTCCAACTCCCCCATCCCCCCATTTCCACTTGCTTCAATCCCCACCTTCACCTAACATTAAATGTATGAAAAATATACAGGGTGTACAAAATAAAACTCCCTTCCCGAAAGGAGGTGGTACTACAGCTCATTTCCAACAAAAAACTTCATATTAACTATAGTCCGATTTTCAACCGTTCTCCCACAAGGTCAAATTTTATGATTTTTAATAATGCGTTGACTTAACTTCATAATATGACCAATTGTGGCTAAACTATAACTGCTAGCTTCCAAATATTGGTTTCGTTGGAAAGCTGAGCAAATTTGCTATAAGACCAGGCACTTGTATTTTCAAAAACAATTTAACATAATAGCCAAAAATTTGCATGAAATCAAAAATTAGTAAAATTTTGTGACTTTCAAAAAATTTTGAAGTTACTTTGATGAGAAACTAGCTCACTTGAGAACCTCTTGGTTTCAGGAAAAGTACCTTGTTTACTCCTCTTCAAGTCAATACCCATATCAATCCACGTTGATAGGTTGATTTTTTCAGTAAAAGCAAAAATAAGCTCAAAAACCACGGTGAAAATGACTCTAACAGAAGTGATTTCTGTATAAGTTTTTATGTTAAATTTACTTACTTCACACAAAAAATGTCTCAAATGAAGCATTTTCAGCGTGGTTTTTGAGCTTATTTTTGCTTTTACTGAAAAAATCAACCTATCAACGTGGATTGATATGGGTATTGACTTGAAGAGGAGTAAACAAGGTAGTTTTCCTGAAACCAAGAGGTTCTCAAGTGTGCTAGTTTCTCATCAAAGTAACTTCAAAATTTTTTGAAAGTCACAAAATTTTACTAATTTTTGATTTCATGCAAATTTTTGGCTATTATGTTAAATTGTTTTTGAAAATACAAGTGCCTGGTCTTATAGCAAATTTGCTCAGCTTTCCAACGAAACCAATATTTGGAAGCTAGCAGTTATAGTTTAGCCACAATTGGTCATATTATGAAGTTAAGTCAACGCATTATTAAAAATCATAAAATTTGACCTTGTGGGAGAACGGTTGAAAATCGGACTATATTAATATGAAGTTTTTTGTTGGAAATGAGCTGTAGTACCACCTCCTTTCGGGAAGGGAGTTTTATTTTGTACACCCTGTATTTAAATCTTGTTAAAAGATTTTGAAAACAAGGAAGTATTTTTCCCAACTCTGTAAATAGGTAATAATGTATTTAAGGGCATGAAATCTTTAATTTTTCTTAATATTTTTATTTATTCTGTTGTGATTAAGCTTATAACTTGCTTAATAACGCTTTTGAATATGCTAGATAAGCCATTGGCTTATGTTATTTATATCTATTTGATTTTGTTATCATAAAAGAGACGTGGAAATGAAAATGTGAAAAAGAGATATGCCGAGAGAGAAAAAAATATTTTAATGTCGAAGAAGATTTCTGCTGGCTGAAATCCAGCTGGGTTTAATGGTTGCTTGTGATTGTATTGAAGTTTTAAATAGTTTTGTCCTCTCCTCTGCTATAAATATGAGAAGTATTGGAATAAAACACGGTTTAGTGGAACTAAACAGATAAAACCTCTGTCCCTTTGACTCTTCTGCAACTTCAGAGAGAAACCTGATGTTTACAATAAAAAAAAATTCTAACACCTACAGATTTATGGTTATGCCTAGGCTGTTACGGTGTATGTTCGTTTCTATAGCAGCTCCTGGCGACAGCTTGCTTATATTTTATTTTTTTAATTTACTGTTACCCTGTTTTATCATAAGATTTAAAATTATGTATTATTTTTTGCTCGATCTTGACTGTGATCAACGTATAATTTTATAAATTCAATTAACTTATTAAATCTAGAATATATCCTTAGGATATTTTATGCATATCAGCTTCTGTGCATATTTGTTAAGGTAAGTGGAATCATGTTCAGTTTTTAAATCAATTCGACTAAATTGGTGTTAACCCAGTTGGATAACCGAGTAAACGAGGATCAAGAAAGTTTAGATTTTTATTCGATTGTGTTCAATTCAAACTGAACCCAGTATACTCCAGCTAACAAGAGTAAATTTGTTATTTTTAACACATCACCATCCGCTCAAAATCAACCAATTAATAAACGCATTTAATAGATAAAAATACATAAAAACGATTTCCTGTACCTCGTATTATAAGTATTTAGATTCGTCTTCCAAGTCATTAAATAAGACGAAGTAGGTAAATAAATATTGCATGCATAATTAAATTAACAGCAAAGACAATGAGACATAAAAATCAATTCGCAATCAGCATATTTCATTTCGATATGAATTTCGCAACACATGAAATATCTTTTGCTATTCGTGAAACATATTTCATCGAAATAAATAATATACTCTTTATCTAATAGTTCTAGTCCCCTTCATATGTACAATAAGCATAAAATCTTATTAACAAAATAATAAAGCCATAGCTTTTTAGGTCGTATGACCAGTAATAACATGAGGTATTTAGTTGTATAATATTTATGAGTTGAAGTATAATTATAATACTAATTATAATATTATAATAAGAAATAATGTTTTATTTCTATATAAATGTATGGGACTAGAACTACTAGATCAAGTATAAATACTTCGTGAAAAAGTTCCATATTGATTTTTTTTCATAAAAATTACCCTTATACCAACTTTTTTAACAAAATATTATTACTATACAATACTTAAATTAGGCCTGTTTCACGAAAGTACAAGTCTTGAAGTTACACAAATTGTTAAAAAAACAACTTGTAATGACAAATGTACGAGTGTTACCAAGGATACAGTTGTAGATACATTTGTAGCATTGACAGCCCGCTAAAACCTCAGTGCTTTCAACCCTCTTTTTTTAACATAAAAATCCCTTCTTTTAAGTAACAAAAAAAATTCCCTACTCTGACAGCACTGTAAGTCAGGTTATGTTTTGAATTTTATTATTTATTTTTATTTGATATCGTATTTTTTATTTTTATTAAATAATTTATTTACTTTTTAAGTAGTATAGTGGAATAGAATAACAAATGATCCCACTCCCTTAAAATACGAGTGCGAATTTTCAAAAAAGATTAATCGAGTTTTACTCGATATTTATACAAAAAATGGCTGACCGAATGTAAAATGACAAGATGTCGAATGTTTTGTAAACAAATGTGAAGTGTAATTTAGTAAATAATCTACTTGCGATAATTAAAAATACTGGTAAACAAGGAATAAAAAACAACATAACCTTCATCATGACAGACAACAAGACATTTTCATAACCTCATCCGATTACGATAGTCGCTAAAGTAGCCCTAGCGGCCAAACTTTTCTTCGTTTGACATTTTTCGATATATCGCAAGCCGATATACGTGAGTAAGATCACTTGTTATTCTATTCCATTATATTAAGTAGGAATATAGTTGTATCTTATAAATTTACCAACTAAGTGTTGCTTTAAATTTGTTAGGGAAGTATTAATAAAGTGGAGTTATAGTTGTTATTTACGTAATGCAATGGATCATAATAGTTCTATAATAAAAGTTTATTTAAATCGTCAGCTATAATTACTTTTTTCCAAAACAAACTGCTTTTCAGTGTCAAGTTTGTATAATTGAATGCTTACTGTTTCATATTATAGAAATAATATGACACAATATGCATTCATGACTTAAAAAAAATCAAGACTGTCATCTATTAAAAGACGTGGCATTTTCCAAAAAAATCTGTTTTTTGTTTGACAGACCACAGACCCTGCGCTGTACTCTAATAGCAAGAAATGCTTGAAGAATACATCAATGTCCATGCGTCAAATATAGGCACTCTGATCATATTACAACTCTGCAATAATTGGATGAATTTAACAGATTGAAATGAAACGAAAAGAAATCAAACAGATCAATATGCAGAATGAAGAAAATAAAAGCGACACGATGATACAAATATTTACAACTAGTGTTGCCTTTCTATGTTTTTATTTACGGATAAGGTATTTTTTGTACTGAGGTTGGGATGAGGTGAAGGGGAAAGGGGCGCGGTCGGTCTAAACCAATAGAATTCTTTCCCTCTCACATTTTTTGGCCCACTGTCAACTGATTTTAGCCTAGTGTTGTATTATAATTGAATCACCTTATAAACTCGATCAGCTTGTTAATAATTTTTTTGACATATTGTTTACAAAAACTCTTCTAGGTTACTATATAGGTTTAAAAATATTGATGATATTCGTGAAACGATTTATTTTGACATTTGTAGTGTGCGGTATGTTTATTTCAAGCCGAATAATCTGACTTGTTAAGCTATCTGACTTGTCTGACTCCAAGGTTGAAGGTCCGCACTACGTCGTGTTCAGCTCAGGTGAAGGTTTTATCGTTAAACTACTTAATAAAACAAGGCTTAAATCTCCTTAGCTGGCAGTGATACTGTTTACTGGGCATTGGCTTCCTTAAGTTGCATTCTAGAGAGATGTTACTGGTTTCAAGTTTCTGAACTATAATGAGAAAATGTGGCAAGTAGTCCGCCTTTTATACTTTTCTAAAATGGACGCGCATGCGCAGTAAACATTTTCACAACCATATGATTTATTTTATCAAAACAAACATTCAATCTTACATATTCTTTGGTTATTTACAATGTTACCTTACAATGTATTAAATTCATACTATATTTAATATTTACAGAATTTAATACAGAAAATTTGATAATATATTCAATACATAATTTAACAAAAATATATTTTGTATTTTTATATCGAAAAAGCATTATTTTAAGTAAACAACTGAAGGTTATGATATAACAGGTTATAATACTATAATTTGACGAAAGTTTTATTACTTACATATTAAATGAGTATGAGTATTCTCATTAAACTAGGTTATATTTATATCAATATTTATAATACACAATTGTTTCACTTAAGCTAAAGCGTAATGATTACAAAATTTTAACGATATCGTGTCAACAAATCGCGGGTCAGTACCGGCAGCGATATTGTTGACAAGAGCCGTAATATTTATTTGTTCATATTATAATACAAGTTAATCATAAACAAATAAACTTAAATAAAGATTAATATTATATGCGGAAAATCATCTTAGGTAAGTGGGTAGTCAATTAAGCTAGAAAGGAGGCGCCTGCCGCCACAGTAGTTACAATATATTGTTTTTTTTTGGGGGGGGGGGGATCAAATTTTACTAGATTTTGATGCTCCTTTTTTAGGATATCTAAAATAAAACGTATAACATAACCTACTAGTGTTTTTATATAAAAACAGGTATTGATTTTCATCTAACAGTCTGCATTGGTTCAAAAAATTCTAACAATTATGTGTAAACTTGTTGCTTTTTACTTGTACTCAAGCATGTTCCAAATTTCAGGGCCAACTCATGGGCTCAAGAATGAGGCCCTGGTGTTCTAATTTTGTAAATAAAATCTGAAAAGCATTAGTACAATGCTTAAACTTGTAATGAATAAATCAAAATAGTTGAATATTGAATTCAAAATGTTGTTAAAAAAGATTACAACACAAAATGACCAACACCATGTAATCTTTTTGGCTGTGTCTGTAGTTGTGCACTCTCACATTCTCAAGGAATTCGTAAGAATGATTCGCCATTTTTCTTTTCTAAACTTTTTCTTTCCTTCATCTTGCAAGATGGCATTACCGTTAAAAAAATCAAGTTTGTATAGCGTAACAATAATGTATAAAAAATATGTGTCAGTGGGGTGTTTTGGATAATGGCTAAGAATTGAGAGCCTGAATGGGACTTGGAAAGATTTGTGGGACTTGGTCAGGATCGTGATAGGTCGATTAGTGTTCAAACCGAGGACCCTACCTAGTTCAGATACCACTGAACAGTTTCTTTATGAAAAAGTATTTTCTTTTGAAAAATCGACTTTTACAGTCGAACATCATTAACTGAAAAACAATTAAGACTGAATTATGTTAGAATGTGACCCGTTACAGGTTCTATTCCCACTGACCTGCTCGCCTCTATTAACTTTAGCACAGATAATAATCGCAGTATGATGGACCTATATCCAAGAATCTCATTATGTACAAATATATAAATGAAACCATTAAATCGAATGATCTTTGAAAAGTTAGTCACATAATTTATGTAAATTGTCGCTTGGTTTAGTCTTAAGCGGTTGCTTCTGCGTAGAGTCTGTATTGTGCGGCTCTCCACATAGGAATGAGACATTGTTCTTCATGAATGTCTAAACTTGTAATTTTAGGTGCTCATGGCTTTACTACCGATAGTTGCTTTTAATAAAATCTGCGCAGTAAAGAGAGGTGTTGGTGTTATTTTGTGTCTACGGAGTTCGTAAGTAATATGTCTGAATCTAAATTAATATTTTAACTGACGTCACTCTTCTGCAGAGTTTCTTGCGAATTTTCATTTGCTAATGAGGCGCGTTTGGTAGGAGGTGGATCCGGAAGTGTGACACGAAATTGAGCTTCCATTTGCTTAGCAATCTATTTTTTACTTAAGTTTCTAGTGTATGCTTTACAACCTAAGCAGTAGCATCAAAACGTGTTATTTAATCTTCCGTAATTTCAAAAGAACATGCGCTGATTTTTAAACAAGGCTTGTATTTGTATTGTACTTCCCAGAATGATTGTTAGATTCAGGTCCAAGGTTTATGGCTTTTAGCAAATTTTCAAAGAGCAATGAGCTTATAATATTGGGGTCGTGGAGGGGGGAAGGTAGATTTTTTGAAAGGGAGGGTCTCCCTAATCAAGAATTATATATATATATATATATATATATATATATATATATATATATATCTGTGTGTGTGTATGTATGTACGAGACGTTTATGAAATATGTGTATCGTCATTAATCCACAAAAATGACCCCACAAATATTTCAAAAAATCACAAATCATCATATAGTGTTTCGATTAGGCTGCATTTTTTTACACATATATAACTATGGATGGTTCACAAACGTTTGAAGTTTTATTGTATTGTAAGTCTTAGTTCTGGTTTTATTGATTGACATATATATGTCAAACAAAACATGTCATTTATTGACATAATGTAAACAAATTCGTTATTTCGTGGCAGTATGCCACTTATATATAAACCAGTAATGTGAAAAAACAACCATATGACCGCGAAGCGGCCCTCAATGCCGAGGCCGCGGTCCGGCTAAGAGGCCGAAGGCCTTTTGTTTATGATCAGTAAGCATATTTAATAACCAAGTACAACCAGCACCAACCAAAATTAACACAATTTTATCAAAATCTACATGAAAACACCTGCCAGAGCTTTGGTTTAGGAAGTTTGGTTTTTAATGGTAATTCGTGGTTATTCCTACAGGTACTAATAGTGATTAGTAATAGTTGCTTAGACATATTAAGTAAAAAAATAACTGAAAATCTAAGTAATAAAAGATGAAGTATATGTAACAAAAGGTAATCCCCTGGGGTCTGATCAGCTATCTACTTATTGATGCAAGATCAGGTGCATACTGTTCATGCAAGTCAGTAGATCAGGTGCATACTGTTCATGCAAGTCAGTAGATCAGGTGCATACTGTTCATGCAAGTCAGTAGATCAGGTGCATACTGTTCATACAGGTCTGTATGGCTGAAACCAGGCTCTCCTTCTTTTAATCAAACTAATTTACTTAGTATCGATTTGGTCTTTATTTATTTATTATTATGTTGTCCACTGGGAATGTAGACACTTAATATTACTTAGTAGGGACGGATTATCTGTTGAATTTTGAAACATCGGAAAAGTAACATAAATACCCTTGATTATTATTAAAATAATAAAAGTTGTTTACTTTTTTAATATAACGCTTACAATAAAACATAAACAATAAGCGGATAGCCGACAACTGGTTTATTATATCCTTAATACACTCTTGTATAGAGATATATTACTAGAGGTGACATACCCAATCTCAATGCATTAATAACCTCATTACCACCTAGTCCAAGTGTCAAGGTTATATCAAACCAATCGTTGTAGTGTTCGCTTTTCGCACATTTTTCATGTTTTCTTTTGTGTTATAATCTATTTATATATAATACATGTATTACTGTACTTTTGTACAGTTTAATTTTATTATTATATTTGTAATCAAAGGTGATTAGATTACTTTTTGATGTTTCAAAATTTACCTGATTGAGCCTTTATTAATTATACATTTATACACTCTTGGAAGCGGTTACAATGAGGTTTTGTTATGAAAAAAAATGTCTAGCAAATTTTTAACAACTTTATTGTAACTTAATAATACTTTATTAGCAATTTTATATATATATATATATAATATATATATATATATATATATATCATTTGATACTACCGAGTTTTGCAAAACATGAATAGTTGACACAATATAATTGTGCGAGAGACACCTAGGAAATGTAACAAGCAAAATGCAATGCTACATTTGGAACTGTTCCATCATTCGACATTCGTCATCATTGATGGCTCGACATAATGTCATGTCCCACTCTGTTTCGTTACGTCTAACTCATCAGGGCGCCGACAGAGCCTGAACTCACTCTGACCTTCAATTAATTCCGAAGAATATAATGTGAAGTACTTACCAGAGACGAGCGGTGCTCTTACCGCCATCATGCATGGCAAGCAAAAAAATATCATTTGATACTACCGAGTTTTGCAAAACATGAATAGTTGACACAATATAATTGTGCGAGAGACACCTAGGAAATGTAACAAGCAAAATGCAATGCTACATTGGGAACTGTTCCATCATTCGACATTCGTCATCATTGATGGCTCGACATAATGTCATGTCCCACTCTGTTTCGTTACGTCTAACTCATCAGGGCGCCGACAGAGCCTGAACTCACTCTGACCTTCAATTAATTCCGAAGAATATAATGAAGTACTTACCAGAGACGAGCGTGCTCTCTTACCGCCATCATGCATGGCAAGCAAAACAAATATCATTTGATACTACGAGTTTTGCAAAACATGAATAGTTGACACAATATAATTGTGCGAGAGACACAGAAATGTAACAAGCAAATGCAATGCTACATTTGGGAACTGTTCCATCATTCGACATTCGTCATCATTGATGGCTCGACATAATGTCATGTCCCACTCTGTTTTCGTTACGTCTAACTCATCAGGGCGCCGACAGAGCCTGAACTCACTCTGACCTTCAATTAATTCCGAAGAATATAATGTGAAGTACTTACCAGAGACGTCGAATGATGGAACAGTTCCCAAATGTAGCATTGCATTTTGCTTGTTACATTTCCTAGGTGTCTCTCGCACAATTATATTGTGTCAACTATTCATGTTTTGCAAAACTCGGTAGTATCAAATGATATTTGTTTTGCTTGCCATGCATGATGGCGGTAAGAGAGCACCGCTCGTCTCTGGTAAGTACTTCACATTATATTCTTCGGAATTAATTGAAGGTCAGAGTGAGTTCAGGCTCTGTCGGCGCCCTGATGAGTTAGACGTAACGAAACAGAGTGGGACATGACATTATGTCGAGCCATCAATGATGACGAATGTCGAATGATGGAACAGTTCCCAAATGTAGCATTGCATTTTGCTTGTTACATTTCCTAGGTGTCTCTCGCACAATTATATGTGTCAACTATTCATGTTTTGCAAAACTCGGTAGTATCAAATGATATTTGTTTTGCTTGCCATGCATGATGGCGGTAAGAGAGCACCGCTCGTCTCTGGTAAGTACTTCACATTATATTCTTCGGAATTAATTGAAGGTCAGAGTGAGTTCAGGCTCTGTCGGCGCCTGATGAGTTAGACGTAACGAAACAGAGTGGGACATGACATTATGTCGAGCCATCAATGATGACGAATGTCGAATGATGAACAGTTCCAAATGTAGCATTGCATTTGCTTGTTACATTTCCTAGGTGTCTCTCGCACAATTATATTGTGTCATATATATATATATATATATATATATAAAATGACGCAGACTTTAGCTGTTTATGTTCGTATTATAATCTGAAAACAATTCGTAGAAGCATCAATTTCTTCTTTAGAAAAATAAAGTTGTTCCGCTCTAAGTGAAGACGGTTTATAAAACATGGGATAGTTGTCGGAATCACTTGTCATATTAGTGATTTTAACTGTTTCTTTTTCTTCATTTAAAATATAATGATGAGAACTGTCCTAGATGACCTTGCCTTGGACTTCTCTGATACAGGAACCATTACTTTTGCAAAACTTTTTTCATCAAATATTCTTATTTTTAAACCTACAAACCTACTTCCTATTTTTATAATAGTATGCGTGTTATTGAAGTTTGTTTTGAACTCGAAACATCCATTTGTTAAATTATTACCTTTGGTTATAGATTTTTATCGTGCTTATTAAGACTAATTAGAAATTTCACCCTAATGTAAATAAACGACGGAAATATTGTAGATAATAAGAAATAAATATAATAAGAAAAAACAGAATAAGAAGGTGGTGAGTAAGAAATACCTTTACATTTGGCTAATTTATTTATAAGATAAATAAATTAAAATGAATAAGTTGTGTTATTATCTTTATCTTTAATATTTATCTATGGGTAACAGAGATATATTACTAGAGATTTATATACCCTATCTTAATGCCGTGAAAAATTCATAATACTCTTAAGAAAAAATACTTACTTATTTATAAAATTAAAGTGCATTATATTTGATTCAAGCATGCTATGGGATAATCTGCAAGTAAAATCACTTATTTCATAATTATATGGAGTTCATCCAATAGTTTTTAATAAGTATTTCTGTTCCAAAAGAAATTGGTAAGGATTATTTTCGGAATGAAATGTTCGGATTCATGTAAAGGCAAGTTTCAAGAGAATAAAGTACTAACGGCAACGTGAATTTTGGTTATAAATATATTTTGTCAAGAAGCATTTTATTGACGTAATAACAGATAGAGATACCAGAAATTATTCATAGCTCAGGATGGCAAAACATAGAACTTCACTGTAGGGGGGTGAAAATAGCCTCGACATGCTTCCTGCAAAGGATAGTACATAAGTGACCGCTGAACTTGGCGGGGGCACTACCGTGTCCCCAAATAAATAAATTAAAAAAAAGGCTTGAAACACCTTTTTGGGACTCTCAGGTGCTCTGTGTAACCTCTCCTCTAAGATTAAGTTAAAGTTATAATAGAGCTCCTTGTCGGCTTGTCATTACATAATACACATGTAAGGCATGGTCTAAGCCTTTTACCAGGAGTAGCTCTTACACTGTATGCATTTTAATTTTATAGGAGTCAAAAATATATCATTCAAACTTATTTTTGATTGTTATAACAATATAATATATATATATATATAATATATATATATAATATATATACATATATATATAAATTTAGACATATATGTATAAGGAACCCAAACGGAATCAATCCGCTCCCCACTTCAATTCTGTCATCCGAACAACCTCGTAAGTATAATTTTCATAATGAATATTCGCTAAAAACAAGGAAGTGTTACTTTAAATAATTATGTTTTTGAACATATTTTCTTGTTGTTTCTAAATATGTAATTAAAACAGAACAATTAAACTATTAAATATATAAGTTCTAATTAACAAATATTTCTAATCTTAGCTAATCTTCAGGAATCTAGGAAGATTCTGAACTTCCATTATGTTGGACAAATTACAACAAAGTTATAAATGACCAAGTTATTACAATATGAACACATGATGTGTATTATTAAGTCATAATGAGGTAGTAACGTAATTGATTTTTTCTTGGATTACAACTGGACATGACGTCATAAATCGAGTTGGAGCAGACTCGGTACGCCAAGGCCGCTAAGCACGAGTTTCTGACTCATCTTCATCCATTATTATTTTTTTATCTTAATGTTTTTGAAAATATTCATGTCTATATATACATATAAATATATTATATATATATATATATATATATATATATATATATATATATATATATATATATATATATATATATATATATATATATATATTATATTGCGAACACTTTAAAAGCTTTATTTACAATTCAACTGCGTTTATTAATATACCTATGAAATGGATATAATAAATTATTATTGGTTTGTTAGTAGATTTTTTTAAGTGATAATTCATGCTAAAAATCGCGTTAAAGTAAATTTGCAATTTAAATTTCTATAGTATAAATAAACTATGTATAACTAATCCACTTAGATTCATTCATTGTTACTTTTAATTTACAACCAAACTCAACAAATATTATGCTCGTAGAATATGAATTTCCTGTTTCTGAATAACTTAATTGGTTATTTAAATTTTTGTAACATTCGTAATAAAATGTTTATAGAAGCATATAGTACTAATGCTTACCAATTGTTATTATTATATTACTAATGTGTTTAAAAAAAAATCAAGTCAATTGTTGTAATGATTGAAATTATAATCTTATAATATATTGAAAATATATTATAAATTATAATATATTGAAATGTATAATCATATGTGTTTAAAATACATATGAAAACACAAACAATTTGCGGGGAACCAAAAACAATTGATCTATTATAACCTTAACTCCCTCTTGGAGGAGGTCTCAATGAGGTTACGCAGAGCCCCAAAAAAACTTTTTAGGCCTGTCAATGTATTGAGATAGGCCACGGGTCTCCAAACTTTTTTGATTGAGTTCCCCTTAAAGTAGACCAAACCATTAGCGTACCCCTCTTCTTTGCTCTAATTTAATTGTTTCTAGTTGGTGAGTACTCTTTTATTCCGTATGTTTCGAAAACATTTTTTCTTCACTATAAATAACTAATGGGTAATAACTAGTTGAACAATGAATATGTATTCAAAATCCATTTTAATTCAACACATTAAATAATATTATATTTTAACATATTTTTGACCTATCCTCTGTTAGGGTCTCGCGTACCCCAGTTTGGAGACCCCTGAGATTGACTATACCCCCTCTAGTAATGTATCTCTCTGTGATAATAAACAATGCAATTCTAATCTGATGAAGGTTTGAATTCCCCCTCTCCGAAAAAAAATTTCTGAAGGACCTCTCAACGTAGATTGGTGGCCCTATCTTTATATTGGGTGAGTTAAGGGTATAATAAATCAATTGTTTTCGTCTCTCCGCATATTTTTTGTGTTTTAATTTGTATTTTTAACTTTTTTCTACATAAGCCCCATGGGGGCTTATTATGGGCTGCTAAGTACTGCAGTACTTAGTTCTGTTCATTTGATTATATTTACTGTTGACGGTGGTCAGGTTACTTTTCCTAACGAAATTTCAAAATTCATTTGAAAGGGGCTCTCTAGTTTTATATCTCTAAGCGAGCACATGTTTTTTTTAATTATAGGTACTTACAATATTATTAGTGTCGAACCTTTGGCGTCCCCGAATATAGCTTAACTTAAATTTAATTCAAACCAAGAGGCCTTCGTCCTCTTGTTTACGATTTGCTATGATGACTATAGTGTTGTATAACCTGTAGGATAAATATGCGCATTTCCTTTAAAAAATTTGGTAGAAATTAAGTAACAAGGATTAATGCTACTGCTTCAGGTTATGAATTATGAACAGAAAATTTAAGCAACATATAAATTGTAGAGCAAGAAAGCACGTTTATCCAAGGAAAATTCGCCAGGCTTCCACGCCAGAATTTTAAGGAGTTGGCCAAGGATCTCTCCGGTTGGACAATGGGTAAAACACCTGGCGCCTTTTATTCTATTTTTATAAGTAGATTGTAATTAAAAAATTGATAATTGATGCAATTTTTTATTTACATATGGAAATGTTTCCCTTAAATATTTTAAATTGCAAAGAAACACCTTAACTCTTAAAAATTAAGGAAAACGTTTATATTATTTTTTTACCAAGTGATCTTCAGACAAGAAGAGTTTGAGTTGATTCAGTACCGTGTTCGTGACATCCTTGACCGTGGCGCGACCGTCTCACCACATCTCATCTTCCACTATAAGAACATTTATAATATTATTTTACTTTATTTTAAATATTTCATGTATAATAAAGAAAAGAATGAAAATTATTAGCCGGTCGGGTGAACATGGTAAATTCAATAAAAATGTTCTGATCCAGTCACCCATGAAGTGCCCATTTGCCTTCAATTGTTTTGGTAAAACGAATTTTGCAATTTTTTTTATATTTCTAGGGATCTTTTGCTATAGTTGATACACTCAATTTATATAGAATGAATGGCACTTGAAAAATTGTTGAATAGGTAGTTTTAAGTCACACAAAATTATAATACCGCAAATAAGTTAGTAAGAACGAACAAAAGCGTAATATGTAGAGAATAAACAAATCCCATAGATAAAAGAAACGTTTCATACACTTTAACGCATTTAATTCTTCGATAGCATTTTAGGCTAATTTGGACTTCTTGGTTTGTTAATGCTAAATAAAATGAATTGTCAATTTTCTTCGTATTTGTTATTTAACTATTCTCTTTAATTATTCTATCCTCATCAGCAGGTGATATTAGACGAATCCTGTCTAGAGTTATCAATTAAAGCAAATTGTGTAAAGTCATTCCGAATATCAAAGTTACATTTTTACTATGTAAAAGAAAATACGAATAATTTGTAGAAAGCTACACATTAAATCAATTGATTTACTATAACCTGAACACTCTCTATGAGGAGGTTACTGTAAGGTTTCACAGAGCGTTCACATTTCCATATATTTGTTATTTGCCCATTTTCATTAATTATTCTAGTTAAACAAATACCACCTAGTGATGATGATGCTCATCAGCAGGTGATATTACCCGAAATCAATCTATAGAGCCATCAATTCAAGGGAATTGTGCAAAGTCATTCCGAATATCGAGGTTACATCTTTAGTCCCTCCAAAATATTACACTTCATATTACTCTTATAGTTAATCTCAAATCCCTTATGTTTCATTACGAGAAATGTAAAAGAAAGAATTTAAGAAAGCAGTCAGTAAATCCGTACCAGAATTAAACTCCGTTACTTCGAGACCGGTCTCGTACTTATAATCTTTAATTCCGTTTTATTGACAATTAATGACTTCAAAAAAAAGATGTTGTATTTAAGAACATCCAGTCCAGTCATGAGGCTGCACTATAGATTAATACAGCGCTATATTTTATTTAATGACTTTTGCTTCTTCGTCTCTATTAGACGTGAAAATGCAATAACTACGAATGCGGCATACAGTCCTTTTATCCAGTGAAACGTGTAATATTAGACTTTAATTAAGCAGTATTTGAACTTATATTATCTTTATGTAAAACTTTTTCCATACTTAAATTCCTTCGATTACATTTGGTGGTTTCTGGATGCATGTATAATAGCTAATCTGTAAGATTTGTTGTATGATAGTGCTTACTTGATAAGAAAGGTGAACATTATCTATTTCACCAATACTTTTTAATTTTCCAATTTTGTACCGTAGGTGTATAGGAAAAGTATTGTGTTTGCAAAAAAAATCTAAAACCGGGATGTCACCGGAATTACCCGTTTTAGATGTTTTTAAGGCATCCTGTATGTGTTCTGTTATCATCCTAGCTTCCTTTGTATTTATGCTAGAGAGTTGAAACTTGGTACAAAAATCAGGCTATAGCTGTAGTTGTACTATTCGGATAGTACATAAAATCGTAGATAACAAATTTACTCTTCTATAATGGCTTTTTTTTGTCTTTATTGGTAATTACAACTACATTTATATTGTTATAAGTAATTAAGATAATTGGATATAATTTTGACTTGAAACTTGACAAGGTGTCTGCCCAGTGGCAGATCTTGCTGACATGAACTATACAGAGCATGATTAAATTATTAATTCCTATAATGGCAAATAGAAACTTATAATTGTAAATAAATTATAAAAGAATTAAGAAATAAATGATAAATAAAAATAAATAAATGTAAGATATTATCAATTAAATTATCATATTCTAACATAGGTTAAGTACTAGCAAATACTAACATAGACTTAGGATGTTTTTAACATTTATTGTTTATAGAGTAAAGGAACTCCCTCTCTGCGGCACAAAACGCAAGCTTTATCCCAGAGGGATAAACTTATGTGATATTTATATATTTTTTGCGTTATATATTTAAGGCATTTAAATGTGTGTTTATATATATATATAATATATATATATATATATATATATAATATATATATAATTATATATATATATATATATATTATTTACTTTAAATCATTAACTCTTAAATTCGGCCTTCAACCCTTTATTGTATTTCTACTTTTCCTCATTTATAGGTGTAATTGTGCTATGAGGAAAATATCTTGTGTGACGTCATTAACCCGTAAAAAAGTGCGGAAAAATGTCCAATCTATACTTAAGAATAATTAATATACGTACCAAGTTTCAATTCATTAGTCCAGTGTTTCATCAGATGACTAGGGTACGTTATTGAATATTGTAAAAATCAGAAAATAATCATATTGAGTTGAAATTTTGTACAAGTGTATGTATACCTTTACTAGTATACCGAGTTTAGTTATATCCATAATTTTTGTTAGATCATAAACGTTAAGTAGCATCGAGCGAGGCCAGTGCCTGCATGGGTGACTGCTGGAAGTAAAACTAATGTAACTACTGTCTGAAGACGAGCAAAGCAAGTCCGAAGTAGGGAGGATAAGCGTAGCAAATTCGATGTGGTGAATAAAAGTTGCAAGGTACCCCGTACTGGATTATATTTTTGTAATAAAACATTTAGTACGTTCACACACGCTTCTAGATCCGCGGATCGTATAGAATACGATCTCTCAATACGGTAATATTAGCTGTATGAACCATGCGGAGGGGATCCGATCGCATACGCTAGAACTAGGGAGATGGAATCTAAAGGATCCCCCCATACGCTGTATGTACCTTTAGGGACGATCGTATCTAACGGATAACCTTCTCGTCGAACTTTTATTTCACTTCTATATTACTGTTTTTGGTCAAATAACTTTTGGATTATTATTTTTTTTAGTGTAACTTTATTATTATGCAAAGAAATCACAATTTAATTCAATATATTTTTTGTTTTAAACTTCCTTATAACCAAAAGTGTACCTTCACAATATAAGACGCCATGTTTTAGCGGGATCAGTTATGACTTGTGTGTACGTAGTAATTATTTTATAGACAATTTCGTTCTACTTTTAATTTTTTATCCAATGTAAAAAAAATGCTTTTATGAGACAAAAAATGTATAAATTGCTCCTTCAAGTAAATGTACGATACAATAGTTATGCTTTGTATTAAAGTCGTAATTTATTTTTAGTTCTTAGTAATAATCCTAATTAAAATAATTTGTTAAGGTAAAACAGTCTGAAGACACTCATTTAATTTACGCTACATTTAATTTATCCCTCTAAATTGTTATTTGGAGTAATGAGGTTCCAAATTATTGATTATACTTTGTTTGGTTTCATGATACAATCCATTATTGAACAAATAGAAAGTAAGATTAACTTATTTGTCTGAAATTAAAATGGACAGATCTATCATGAAATTGATCAAGAAATGATTCCTTTTTAGCAGGTTTTGATGTGTTACGGATTGTTTAGGAGTAACTTCAAATGATTGGTCACGTCCTTGAGGCGTTCTCCTATTTTTCGTTGTTTGATCCTGAAAATTGAACAATGGATTCCATTTCTTTTTCTGTATGAGTTTTTTGTGTCCATCTTATGTGTCCTTCTCACTTTCAGAATTAAGAAAAATCCACGAGACTGCATTCTGTTCTATATAAAAAAGACAGAAGCGTCAAAAGAAAACGAAAATAAAATAAAAGATACTTATATTTTACCTTTTTCGTGATTCGATTTAAAAAAATATAAATGGAACTCATTTATGTATGTAAATAAATTAATTGCACCAGTATTAAGGGCCAGGCCTAAAAAATGGGACTCATTTTGTACCACTTAAAACCAAATTTTTCTGAAAATATACCTAAAAATATGAAGGCATAGTCTGCCTATCCAGATTGAAGCCCTTCCTATGAATGCATTTCCTATGAAATTTGACCTTGTGGGAAAACAGTTGGAGATCAGGGTTTATATTATAAGGCATCTTATGCTCCCCTTGAGAAGTATTGTCACCTCCTTCCATTCCGTTTCTTATAAACCTTACGAAATCTATTAAAAACCAGGTTGTTGTGGCGACATTAACCTGATTCGCTGTCTGCGAAATTTTTTAACACCAGTAAAATTCAAGGTTACTATTTTTTGCCGCGGAAAAGTTCCTTAATTGTGCTATTTGAGTGCTGAATCGAATAAAATCGATTCGAAGTAGACCCGACACTTATCATTAACCAAAAAGTTGAAAAAACATAGTCAATTGCCGGAAATCAAAATTATGATTAATTAATAAAAATTGTGGGTAGGGTGTCGTTTTTAATGTATTTTTGGGGCGTCAAATCAAATAAAACCGGTCTGGAGCCTATACGACCTCTTGAAATGTCCAAAAAGCCGTAAAATAGTGGTAATTTACTGGAAAACCACCAAATAACCACTAACTGACCTTTAAACTAGTGCAAATAAAGGTGTTCAAACCAATTTTAAAGAAATAGTTTTCTATAACCAACAGGATGATTATGAGGATTTTTCTTTAAAAAATACAGAATAAAATAGTTGCGAGTATCGATTGATAATTGAGTAACTGCTCTAGTTATAAAGCATAAATCGGAACCTTAAGCAAGAAATAGATTGTTAAGGAAATTTCCGCGCGCATTCCAAAGGAAATTTGTCTGGCTTGCGGGCCACCCGCGCCAGATTTTTTTAGTTTCTAGAAAAAGTTAATAATTAGGTTCAGTTTGAATACCTTTTTAAGTTTTCTATAGTGGCCAATAGATCGGTTAATTTCCCGCATTAAATAAGTTTTCCTAGTATTTTGATTTTGACAAAAAAAAGGTTTTATTATATATGTTTGATGTATAAAGACGATTACATGGTAGTTAAGACCTTGGTTTATCTTCAAGAGGTGCACGTCGTGGGATTGTAGTTTTATAATACCTATCAGGTTTTCGAGTTAATAAAAAATAGTGTTTAAAGATGTCCTGTCAGTATTTTCTTAAGCCTCTACGTACGAGGTGGAACAATTGCACTTTAAAAAAAGTCCTCTTAGGAACTTGTTGGCTGATTCTTCGCAAAGAAAAATCACTGATAGAACTAGGATGAGTTAGGAGAAATAAAAATGTGCGACGTCCTGACTCGTCGTTCCCTAACAGATTGATTTCGTTACAGTTTGACAGGATCCCACCATCACGCGGGATTATAGTTAGGCCATCCCTTCCCATACTATAACCAATCTACCTTGTAAACACTTCAATTTTTCGGCAACACGATGGTTTTTATCCTTTTTACTTTTTGTTTATTATTATCAATAAAGTTATTTACATAGTCATCAATACCTATTAAATATATATCATTTGATACTACCAAGTTTGTAAAACATGAATGCTGACATAGTATAATTGTGTGAGAGACACCTAGGAAAAGTTACAAGCTAAATGCAATGCTACATCTGGGAACTGTTCCATCATTCGGCATTCGTCGTCATTGATGGCTCGATATAATGTCATGTCCCACTCTGTTTCGGTACGTCTAACTCATGAGAGCGCCGGCAGAGCCTGAACTCACTCTGACCTGTAATTATAATTCCGAAAAATATAATGTGAAGTATTTACCAGAGACAAGTGGTGCTCTCTTACCGCCATCATGCTTGGTAAGCAACAAATATATCATTTGATACTAGACACATAGACTACACACATAGATACTATTCATGTTTTGCAAAACTCGGTAGTATCAAACGATATATGTTTTGCTTGACAAGCTTGATGGCGGTAAGAGAGCACCGCTCAACTCTAATAAATACTTCACATTATATTTTTCGAAATTTTAATTGAAGGTCAGAGTGAGTTCAGGCTCTGTCGGCGTCCTGATGAGTTGGACGCAAGTAAACAGAGTGGGAGATGACATTATGTCGAGCCATCCGATGACGAATGTCGAATGATGGAATAGTTCCCAGATGTAGCATTGCATTTTGCTTGTTACATTTCCTAGGTGTCTCTCGCACAATTACATTGAGTCACCTATTAAATACTATATAATCAAAACAGATTACTCAAAAAATAAGAAACCAAATATAATATCGCAACTAGATATGTACTGAAAGAATATACAGAAGAAAAGTCTCTATCATTATTGTTAATTCCTATTAATAAAATAACATCATTTAATGAAATATTACGTAGACACTCCTAATAAAGTCTGCATTTTAATAAAAAAGTACTACAGCTCAGACTATAAAGAGGTAGACTACAGCTTAGACTATGAATTGGTAGTACTAAAGCTTAGACTATGAAGTGGTAGTACTACAGCTTAAACTATGAAGTGGCAGTACTACAGCTTAGACTATGAAAGGATAGTACTACAGCTTAGACTATGAAAGGATAGTACTAGAGTTCAGATTATGAAGTGGTAGTACTACAGCTTAGACTATAAAGTGTGGTAGGTGGTAGTACTACAGCTTAGACTATGAAGTGGTAGTACTACAGCTTAGACAATGAAGTGGTAGTACTACAGCTTAGACTATGAAGAGGTAGTACTAGAGTTCAGACAATGAAGTGGTAGTACTAAAGCTTAGACTGTAAAGGGGTAGAACTACAGCTTAGACTATGAAGTGGTAGTACTACAGCTTAGACTATGAAGAGGTAGTACTACAGCTTAAACTATGAAGTGGTAGTACTACACCTTAGACTAAAATATATAAAATAAATAAACTAATAACTAAAATAAATAAAATATACTAACAGCAGAGACACTTTTTTAAATGATCTTGGTTAATTTAGTTATGAAAAACCATGTTTTATCACTATTCCTATTGTAGTCACTATGAAATTTTATTTTAATAAACCCCTCTAAAAATATAGGAAAATATATTGTTATTACTTGTTTAGGCACTGTAGATGGCATTATTGCCGGAAGCCGGCTCTGCAAATAAAGTTTAAATTTAGTGGAAAGACGTTGGTGTTGATATTATTTAATATGATTTGTTTTTTTTAGTTACCAAAAGTAATATAAAAATTTAATGCTACCAGCATAATGATAGTAAATTTTAACTATGTTAATAGTATGTTAACCATGTTAATATTTACTATAGTATTATTATATTAACTATAGTATTATAACTATAATTATAATATTAATTATATTAATACTATACTATACTAGGGCGATACAGCATTTTTCAAGGTCTAGGACTATGGTTTTTCCATATGTTTAAGGGTTTAATATTGGTACATCAGAATGTTCCACTCGGCATATACTTCTTCATTAGGTTTTAATAAATTATTCATCATGGACCATCCATAATAATTAGTTAGCATGAGTAAAGGCATAACTAAATATTCTATCTTAGAAGTAATAAAAAAAACAACTATACTACAATAAAAACTATATATTTTATTAAGTACAACAAAACTATAAAACGTGAAAATTGTATGTTTCTTTTGAATATTTAAAATGTATTCACTTTCTTAACATCGAATTAATTAAATTTAATTCCATGTCTTGGTTTTCATACATTCTTAGTTTTGCAAATTGCTTCTACATTGTTGTATTTCTTCATTCTTTTACATTTTATCATAAAATAGTATTCAAATTAAATAAAAAAAATATCTCCAAGCAAAATAGAATTTGACATAACTGCACATTAAAAACAAAATTTGATTTTATTAAGTCTACACTCAAATTAGGTACTAACACATGGCAAACTAGGCAATAAATATGAGGGATATCTCTGTCCAATTTATCAAGACACTTAAGAATATTTATCATAATAATTCAAGTAATAATATTATGGTTCATTGGCTCTCATGCCCAATTAAAATTACATGTCTACTTTCAATATAAGTATGAGTTGAAGCAATCTGGTATCCATAGATTAAAATATGCCCAGATCTGTAGGACAGAGTATAATCTCTTGTGACTTAACACATTTAAAATTCAATATAAAACATGCAGATTTAACTTATCTTATTATTAACAAATATTTCATCTACATATTTTTAAACATTAATTAATTGCAAGTTAAATTTTCTATTTATTGATTATATCGAGGTAAATCAGTCTATATGGTGATAATAACAAGGTCCACAGTGGGTATAATATATTTAAAATTTCATTGCTTAACAATTAACTGTAATGCTAGTGATAAAATTGTACAGATATCGCTATTTTATAATAATTTACTGGTTTTTATTGAATATGTTTCAACACTAGAAATTAATACTAGATTTTCTATTTAGATGATAATCAAAAGAAAATTAGTTTAGATTATTAAATTATTTTTGTTAAAAATGGATTTATCATTACTTACGTTGTTATTCAAACTCTTTTATAATCATGAAAGAATGAAAAAGTAAGGTTTAAGTCTGTTTGATACATGCATGCTATATTTCAACAAATGATACCTACCCTATTGGAGGTTACAAATTATAAAATAAGTTGGAATTGAAAATTAAAACACTTTGGCCTTACAGTAAAAAGAAAAAAAATGTTATGTTAATATTTATTACAACTTATTATCATTTTTGTTCATAAAAAGAAAATTTAAGTTCAAATTATTTATATCTAAGAAAATAACAAATTACGCATTATCTTATTAATTAATTATAATCTACTGAAACAATTAATTTTCTAAATTATAACATCTTGTATATAAATCACATTAAAATCTACTAAAAATCACAAAATTATACTAATTATTTAAGATATACTAATAACAAAGTTAAGACAGCTACAAAATAAATCTAATAGTTTTAGTAAAAATCTAATTAAACTTATGAAAAATGTTTACAACCTGGAGCGGACTGGACAATTATTTGGGCCTTGTTAAAAAAATGTATGATAATGCCCTAGGATTTTAAGGATTTTAAAGGCTTTTTTTAGGATTTTAATGCCCTTATTAATTGTGCCTGAATGTTTGAGGGCATCATGTGGTAGACTAGGGCTAAAAGGAACCCTTAACATTTATGGTCAGGACCAGTACTAAAGAGCCCTAGAGATCAATGTTTTCAAGTACTTAAAATATTATCAAAGTGCTATCTAAATTAGGATCTTTAAGGCCCAGAGCTGTATACTTGGACCTATAAGGGCCCCATGCGGTAGACTATTTGATGAATACATTAAGATGAGATACGTAATTTTTGTATTTTAAATGGTTTTATAAACTATTCTTTATTTTATTGTTAAAAACATTATACCGACAAACATAATATAGTCTAATTAACTATTACATTTAAATAGACCTCTCTACTTGGAAAGCAATAAAGAACCTCTCCCCTAATTGGGCCCCTTAAGATGTAGGGCTCTTTAAGACCAAACCCTCCTTGGGCCTTTTTGGCTCAGTCCGCCACTGTTTACAGGTTACAATTAAAAATAAAGATGAAACTAAATCAAGCAACTAATGCTTAAAAGCATGAACTCAAATTTAAGAAAAGACTTTACTACATGATTAATAATTACTTAGTTAAAACCAGTGAAAATAGTTGTTTTAAATTACATCATAGGTCTTAACTCTACAGAAACAGGAGTTGAGAAATAAGTGCATCTAAAAATAAAAAGTCACATAGAGTATCAGCAATGCCATTTAGATAAAAATGCAAATTAAACTTTAAATTATCTTTTGAGATAATAAAATATAAAATATTCCACTTTAACTTATCAAATTCATAGAAGAGCTGAATCGTCTATGAACAATATAATTTGAAAATATAAAAAATGTAATATTGTTCTAAAAATGATACATTAAAACCTAAAAATTCTTAAACATTCCATTTTATTTATTTTTTTATAAAAATGTGTACCTAATAAAACAACAGTGATGATTAACAAAATATATCTAAATATATAATACCTATATATTGAAACTACTATTTTCTACATTAAAATATTTATAAAAATAATTGAACATAAATCAGTCACAAATGTTAGAAGTATAAAAGCTAACCCGTAATTAAATTAAGTATAATTATAGATCAATAAGATTTGTGATTTAAAAAAATTATAAGTTTAGTTAAAGATCATTTAGTGAGCAAGTCTATTTAAAAGGGCCCTTGAATGCACAATTCAAATATTCCTGTATTTCAAATAAACCTGCACTAACTTCAAAATTAATTTTAATGTACCCATAATTAATTGAAATTCACCCTTATAGCGAAAGGCAGATCAGACAGAGAGAAATTTACTATTAATAATTTTCTCAACAGTTGAAAATATAATTTGCCCAATATAAGTTAAGTACTAATGATTAAAAGTAATACTTAAATCTATGACATTGTAAATCTCAAGCAATATTTTTCTATAAAATATATGTAATCGCAACTAAAGGGTTGAAATAGACAAATTTTAATTAATAAAATATTTAATGTCTAATCTATTAGTAACTTCAGCAAATAAGGATTTTAAATACAACTTACACTTTTAGAATTATAATCCAGTAATACTCTCTATTTTTACTCTCTTGGAATTTCTTTTCTAAACCTGGAAAGGATTAAGAGTAAAGTAACAGCATCCAAGAGAAAAAGGAAGGACTTTATTATTACACCGAAAGAATAAAAGAAAATTTAAATCAATGTTATATATTTTGAGCTATTTGCATCAAAATAACAACACAAAACTAACAACATGAGGTAGCTCTTCAAAATTTGTGACTGTTCATTTATATCTACAAAATTATTTAAAATAAAAAGCTATCCACTATGTCTAGCAAAAAAAAAATTAAAACCAGAACAAAAATAAGGTTTAAAAATACTTTTTAATTTTTATTCAATCAAAACAGTATACATATTGAACTCAGAGCCATAAAACAAGAAAAGTTTAAAATTTGAAATAAGGAATCCAAATTAAGTACAAAATAGTAGGAACTGAACTAATATTAGGATGTACTTTTATACAATCTCTAAAATTGTAAATTTTTCAATACATTTTCAAGATTTCTAGTAGATAAAGAAAACAGTTATTTCAATTGTACTAATTTCCTCTTTTTAATTTATCTTTATTCATATTTGGTGTTCAAAATGAAAACTCAACTCAGTTTTAAGGCAAAACATAAAGGTAATTTTCGGTGTTTTTATAATTGCATCATACATCTAGTTTTATTCTTCAAAAAGGCATCTGAAATCAAATAAATAAATGTTTCTTTATAAGAACATAAAATAATAAATAATGCATAGAATTAACAGCAAAAGTAATTGATGTTGTTAATGCTAATGCTAATAGAATAACTGTCTAAGAAGTAACAAGCAATAATGCTGTTCTAGCAGTATTTACTTTCTTCATATAAAATTAGTTTTTAATCAATTATGCTTTTTCATAAATTTTTAAGAAAATTGAATCTCTAACCAAAAAAACCCTTTATTGTACAGTGCAAATTCTTTGATCTCCCGTTAATTTTAAGTATTGTTGAAACAAAGGATGGTTAAATAAGTAATATTATTAGATAATCATAGGTAATGCTAATAGAATAACTATCTAAGAAGTAAAAAGTAACATTCAGCTCAATATGGTTCACTTAGAATCAGAAAAGATATTGGCTCAATTTGATGACTGCATCACAAAGCTTATTTACGCCCCTGGAATTGCATTGCATCATCTTCAATAGCACTTTAACAAAACACTTTTGCATCCCTATCTTCTATAATGGGCAGGGAAAGCATAAATAGGAAAAAATGAGATATCCACTGCATACATACAGATTTCAGTACCTACTGATGCCAAAAGTAAAAATCAAAATTTGGTGTATGGATGCATATGATTTTTTCTTGAGAACATAGTACAGGTCTATGTAGAAAAGAAATTATTTGATTTTGGGAAAATCCAACTCTTCAGAGAACAAGCGAAGCGTGTTCCGGACATTCAGGAGTTTTTAATAATATGAGGTTGAGCGAAACGAATCCAGTGCTAAAGAAGAGTGTAGCAAACCAGATAATGTGAGGAAAAGTTCCAAGGTTCCCAGTTTTTTTACTTTTAGATAACCTGTATAATTAATATACAGGGTGACTTACTCTTAATGGGACAAAATAAAAATCTTGATTCTATGGACCAGGATGAACAAAAAATATTATGTAAGCATAGGGTCGATTCTCAATAGTTCTCTAGAAAAATCGATATATCGAATTATTCGATACTTTACTATCTAATTCTCTAAAACGATCTACAACTTGAAAACTACTAAAGCTAAAGAGATGCGGTTTTCACTATTCTCAAGGACATTAAATTCCCTTTAAAATGGTATACTTTATGTCTCAATCATCACAATTAAACTTTAATTTATATGCATTTAAAATAAAAATTTTTATTAGTACTAAAAATGTAAAAACATTTAAATGCCAAAATCTTCGATATTTGTTCACTCATAGTTAAAACCTAAAAATCTTAAAAACAGCCTCATTCCATACCCTTTAAAATGATATAACATAATCTATGGCTTGTTTTTAACTTTAACCGAGATATTCTTAAAAAACTTGATGTAAGTCGCTTAGATTCTAAATTATTCACTATGTAAACAAAGACATTTACATTTAAATTATTTCAATTTGATTTACAAAATAAACTTTATTTTATTAGTTATTACTATATTATTAATTATTCTATGTTTTTTAATCATAGAAAATAAAATCCCCTCCCTCCACTCCCATATAGCTTAAAAAACTTAATTTAAGTCTCTTATAATAAAAACAAATGCAACAAAACATTTCTTGAAGAATTTTTTGAAGAAATACAAAGTAATAAGGTATTCTTATGGTATACCTATGTAAGGTAAATTAGTATATTGTAGTATATTGTATAATTAGGTAATAGGTATATAACATAATTAAAAATAAATAAATAAATAACTTTATTTATGCAAGGATTAAAAATCATTCTTCATGTAAATCATAATTCCCCTTGCAGTAAAAAGTTAATTATTTATTTATTATTTAATTATGTATAAATATACCTATTACTTTGTATCTTTCAACAAACTTCTTCAAGAAATGTTTTTGTGCATTTTGTTTTTATATAAAAGACTTAAATTAAGTTTTTTAAGCTATATGGTGGAGGAGGGGTTGATTATTTTCTATGATTAACAAAACATAGAATAATTAATAATATAGTAATAACTAATAAAATAAAGTTTATTTTGTAAATCAAATTGAATAATTAAATGTAATGTCTTGTTTACATAGTGAATAATTTAGAATCTAAGCGACTTACATCAAGTTTTTTAAGAATATCTCGGTTAAAGTTAAAAACAAGCCATAGATTATGTTATATCATTTTAAAGGGTATGGAATGAGGCTGTTTTAAGATTTTAGGTTTTAACTATGAGTGAACAAATATCGAAGATTTTGGCATTTAAATTTTTAACATTTTTAGTACTAATAAAAATTTTATTTTAAATGCATATAAATTAAAGTTTAATTGTGATGATTGAGACATAAAGTATACCATTTTAAAGGGAATTAATGTCCTTGAGAATAGTGAAAACCGCATCTCTTTAGCTTAGTAGTTTTCAAGTTGTAGATCGTTTTTTAGAGAATTAGATAGTAAAGTATCGAAATAATTCGATATATCGATTTTTCTAGAGAACTATTGAGAATCGACCCTATGCTTACATAACATTTTTGTTGTTCATCCTGGTCCATGAATCAAGATTTTATTTTGTCCCATTAAGAGTAAGTCACCTGTATATTAATACCTATAGCCATATTGGAAGAAGATTTGGCAATACAAGATCAAAAGCCCATTATTTCCATTATAACTGTTCAGCCAAGTCCTGCCCACGTTACAAAATCCTGCAGTTCTCTGACTGGGACATCCTTAGACAGGGCTTTTAGTCTTAGATTTCGATCTTCAGTCAGAAGTACAACATCTCGGTAAAGCTTTCTCTTACCACCTATAAAACCAATAAGGTATTTTTACATGAAACTAAAAATAATATCTTATAATATAATATTATTCTAAATAATAAATAATAAACATAAACAATGAATAAATTAAACACCACAAGAAATATATTAATTAAAATTACAAAAGAAATTAATCATTTGATAGAGAAGTTCAGTATTTTATTTCATTAAATTATAATAAAAAGAAATACAAATAAAATATATTTGTGATAGACCACAGATAAATTATGATTTAATTGTTAGAGGATAGACTAAAAAACTTACTGGCATGAATTATGAAAAGTGAAAACTAGCAAAATACTAAATTTCAGAACAGACACATACCCTGAGTAAATCTGTGGTATACAGTCCCCTCTGTTATCAATATGATATATTTGTAGTTTCGAGATATGATGTATGAGAAATCAATATATGCCTTTTATTTTACATGTATGAATATATATACATAATTTTTTTATTGTTTTTTTTCTGTTTTTGTTGTTTATGTATTTATTTAGTTGTTTATTTTTTTTAATGTTTTAATTATGTTTTCATAAGAATAATCGATGTATACACCACATTTCATTTTATGTTACGTGTATCTATTCGTTTTATATATTTTTATAAAATGGATTTTTATCCATTGAAAATGAATATCCCTAAATGGATGGCACTTAAAAACGCTAGTATAGTAATACGGCGACACTTATGCATATACTGAAAGACAATTAGGAGGCGGGGTGTCGCTTTGATATTATTATATTATAATATCAGATAATAATTAATATAAAATATATAAACAATTATTGTTATTGGTTAAATAATTAATATTCTACTTATTTAATGCTAAGGTGGGGGATGGTAGAGATGGGTAAACATCTGAAGACGGAGGTTGTAGTTGTAGTTTGAAGTAAGCACCAATATATATATATCGTAACAAGAAGAGTTTAATATGTATTGAAATAAGAAATTGATAACAGGAGATACCATATATCTAAGTTCAGCCATACATTGTTTAAAAAATAAATAAATTAAGTTAATAAGCAAGATTGAATTACCTTCTGTTATGTCATCTTTGCTGCTAATTTTACACAAATTAAGGCAAGTGACAAGAATTTTATCATCATTTTTCATGTCCTAAAAACAGAAAATATATTAGGTGAAGTTTAGTAAATAATTAATTCAGAATAAGATAAATAATTGCACTATAATGATGGTAGAATAAAGATGAAATTTACTGATAGGTGATAAAAATGTATAAAAAAAGTTGGGAGACAGGAAGTTTAATAAAAATATAAAGAAATACTAGTTTTTGATTAGTTTAAAAGATGACAATACTTTGGTAGGTTGTGTATAATTATTGTAAAATGTTTGCATATGTAATTGTTAACATTCCAGACCTTACTTCATATCACCTGATTACTAACAAACTCATGTTATAACCTTACATTTAAGAAGGTATAGAAGTGTTATTAGTATATCAACATATGATTCAATAAGATTCGAGTTTGGTTATGCTGAATTTTTAAAGTTTTATTTTTTTATTATTCTAAATAATGATCTTAGTTTGTTCAAAGAAACATGCATTTTTAGGTTCTTTATATCAATTTTTAGATTTTTTGTAACTACCATATTATGAAAACAAATATGGTTATTAACATAACCACGTCACACAAATATGGTTATTCTGTTATCACTTAGGAAAACTTTGAAAAGTTAAATTGGAGCATCCCACAATACAGATTTGTTTTTTGGAAACTACATTAAATTCTAAAAAAATATATACCAATACTACTACATTCTGGTTATGTCTCACCAGGCTATTGTTAGACACATTATTTATATTTTACAACCACAAAAAATAATGTTTTTCTTAACAAAAATCAATGCTGAATACCTAATTTATAAAAACTACTGGAATATAGTGGTATTTTTAAGATTTGTTAACAATAGCATAGCATGCTCAAACATTATCATATTTTGGTACAGTTAACAAAGTTAACTCAGATGTTAATACCTCAGATTTTACTCTTTATTACATACTAACACACACACACACATATATATATATATATATATATATATATATATATATATATATATATATATATATATATATATATATATATATATTATATATATATATATATATATATATTGTATTTAGCAAAAATGCTAAAAATAAATAGATTAACATAACTATATAATTCATTTAAGACTATAAAAAGTTAATCTATACTAACAGGTCCAGTGTCCTCCTCAAATATAAAAGCAGTAGAGTTCAATATATGTCCCTTGGTGGTAACAGGCTTTAAAGCTGGTTGCCTCTCATGCAGCAAATGTAAAGCTGATCTTGCCTGCTCTCTAACATGAGCAGCATGAGTTACACTTGGCCCAGGCTTGCAAACTTTACTCAGCCCTTCCAATTCATTAACCACTGTAACAAACATTCATAAGTCCAAAATTTAATAATAAATGGTGGTAAACCAAATTAGTCATTTTGTTACAAGTTATACATTCTTTTTATCACAAAAAAAATATTTTTTTAATTACTAAATAAATTAGTAATTAATTTTTTAATTACTTTATATTTAGGAATCAGAAGTTTTTATTTTGTGTATAAGTATATAGAAATGTATGTTTGTAAAAATATATTGAGTTTAAACAAGAGTTAAACAGCAAAACAGCTCTCACCTTGGCTTTTTATTTGTTAGATCTATACAATAGTATATACAATAGTTATATTATATAGGGCTTAACCACCTTAGATGGAAATAGCCTCACAAACCACATTATAACATTGAAATAGTATACAAGATGTTACATTTTAAAAACATCAACCTTAATTAAGTCACCTTCGTGTGGAGCTATACCGACAAACTTGGCTGTCTACACTCACTAAGTGACTTCTGGAAGTTCAAATACCCAATTAATTGTTTTGTAATCATCTGACATGTATCTATACAGAGCTGAGAAATCAGGGTGGTGTTTGAAAAGTACCACACTGTATATAAAATCTTTGGTACTAACCTACTAAAGGGACCATGATGATATATGGGTGATGAGGATGACTCTTCACTATGGATGTTAATAATTCTAAATAATCAATGAAGCAATTTGTATCAGGCAGTAAATATTTAGGTCTTATTTCCATTTCTACAACTATCTCCTGTTCTTTGAGTAATCTCTGAAATGAGTAACACATTATTTAGATGATAAATAAGACATCAATTAAAGAAATATGAAAATTTTGCAGAGACACAATGAAGTTTTAGCCTCTAGAAGCATTGTAATTCCTCACGAATAGTTTCAGCATACACTTCATGAGTGAATATATTTTCTCTAATACACTATTTTATTTAAAAGTTAGTATAACTTAAAATATTAACTAAAGCAGATTAACTAAATTCAAATCCTTAGAAGCCTGTAATTTGTAACACTTGTACATGTAAACTTGCTTAACAATCAACTTTGTTAACAATGAATCCTCTGCTTTATTTTATGTTGATAATTGATTAATTGTACTACAAATACAGTACCTGTTTTCTGGACTGTTTATACATCTGTTTTCTGGCCAGTGATTCAAGTCGTTGTCTGGTTTCTATGAGCTGTTTAAGCTGAGTGGGTACACTAGGTTCGTCCTCAGTACCTGAAGCTTTACCTGAGTCTTCACTCTCCTCACTAACACTCTCACTCTCGCTTTCAATAAACACTTCACCTTCGTTCTGCAAGAATATTAGTATTCAATCAACATATTGAAGTCATTTAACAGAGCATTTATAAAGAGGAAATTAGTTTAACTTTATGTTACAATAATTTACTTTATTTTGAGACATTACAATAAATAATAATTAACTTATAACTTAATTTATAAACTTTATATACTTAAAAAAATTAAGGAGAGCCATGGAATAAATCTATTTTTGAAAACGATCACGCCAAACTGGAAATTATGGCACTCTAGATAAACCCAAATATAACAAATATTTACTCCTGAGTGGATAAAGTAAAAAACTAGCACCATTGATCAACCCATGAACATGGTCAACAAAGCAAAGAAAGAGGTTCTCCACAGATAACTTAGTTATTTGCAAATTACACTAAGTGCTTTCAACCTAATAGGAGGCCATCATCAGCGTCTAACAAACAAATAAAAAACTACAAAATTAAAAAAACTCAAAGATAAAATTAAATAAATAAAAGATAGGTACAGAGATAATTAAAATATAATAATAAATAAAAAATGGAAAATTTAATTACCTTACACACAAATCAAAGATGAAACGGGCTGGTTTAAAACATAAAGAGTTAGTTGGGTGTAATCATGGATGAGACCAGTGACATACTAATAGAATTTGGGCGCCCACCTCCTATTATTTTACTCATTATTAATTAACTGAGTAGCGAGTTAATTAATTAACTCGCTACTGAGTAATTAGGTAGGTAGGCACCATGCCCACCTCCTATTAGTATGTCATTGATCTCGACCATGATTACACAGAACCAACTCTTAATGTTTTAAACCAACCCATCATCTTTGATTTGTGTCTATAGTAATTAAATTTTTTATTTATTCTGTTTATTTAATTTTCTTCATACATATCTATTTATTTTTTTTATCTATTATTTTATTTATAATTTATTTCATTTTGTTATCTTTGTGATTTTTAATTTTGTTACTTTTTTGTTGTTTTTCAGTCACTGATGATGGCCTCCTGTTAGGTTGAAAGTGTTTCGCGTAATTTATAAACAAACAAAGTTATCTGTAGAGAGACTCTTTATCTTTCTTTTCCTTAAGATGGACTCTATTTATGCTAATTGTAGAACATAAATTGAACTTATGGTCAACAAATATATAGACTAAGTTGATGCATTCTTTGTGAGAATGACTTTTAGACTCCAGTGTTGCTGATTCTATTGCGCAATTACTTAAATGATAATCCGACGGTATTTTAATTTCGTCTATAGCCTGTTACCACTATACTTTACACTATAAAATCCAATTAAATATACTTGCATGGAAGTTAGTTTAATGAAATCAACTTACTATTTTAACAATAATATTTTAATTTCATATCATTAATTTAAACTTTAAGGACAATAACAGTTTTATCAGTGAGACTTATACTGATGGCTATAAGAAATAAGACATTTCTCAAGATAATCAACCTAAAGTTTAGTAATAAAAATAAATTCTACATGTAGATTTTAGTTTACAGCATAGAAGGAATAAATTATGATTAGACAAAATAACTTTAAACCTCTCCATCTAGTTCATGATATAATAACACAAATACTTCTAGTATTTGTGTTTTAAAGGCTATTTTAAAACACCTCAACTTTCACTTTAACGAAACTTACAATTTCTTGAGAGCTGGCTGTGTCAACAATAGAAATATAGTTAAATCCACCAGATTCTATTTTATGTAGTTTTAATACAGGTGGGTCTAACCCACACAGGAAAACAGTTCCAAAAAACAATAATCTGTGTACCCTAAGACAGTTCTGAGCTAGCTCCTGTAACAAAAAAACAAATATGTGTATTATATACATACATATATATATATATATATATATATATATATATATATATAAATATATATATATATATATATATATATATATATATATATATTATATATATATATATATATATATATATATATATATATATATATTAATATGTATGAATATACAATACTTATATACGTACTAGCATACAGGTAGAAGGCATTTTAAAAACTTGTCCTTCAATTTTATTATTTAGATTATTCTTACCTTATATAATCAATATATAATATAAATATAAGGTACTTACCTTACATAATTTACATATAAGGTACTTACCTTATATAATACAATTATATGGTAAGAGCAACCTGAATAGTAAAATAGAAGGGAATGCTAGTGTTTTAAAATTTATCTAAAAATTAAATTTTAGATAAAATTTAAATTTTATCTAAAACACCATAATAGCATACTACACTCAAAGATTATGTAGTATACCACATATCTACATAATATACTACATAATCTTAGATTACGCTCCTCTAAACTCATCAAATATGACTTCATATATTCTTAAATCTATGTTTTACATAAATATAGCCACAAATAAATTAAAATAACAAATTTAATCATAACTATAATTCTTATTAATTTACTTATGATGGGTATTATACAATACATTAAAAGAATTCAAGATTAAATGAAAACTGCTTATAAAAAATCTTGGTTTTGAACTTTTATTGCTAACACAATACTTTTCCTATACAATAATGGTATAAATGAAGAAAAGTAAAAATTACTCTTAATTTAAAGTAAAATACAGGTTTGTTTTAATAAATCAGTTTGAAATTTAGAACAAAACTATCTCAACAACAAGCAATAGTCTTGACCTTGCACAACAAATAATTAATTTTATCCTTCCATTTTAAAATTTATTATATTTATATGAAATTTATTAATTTTAAAATTAATTATAATTATTAATTTTTCAAGAACAGGACCATTTGTTTTTTTTGTGTGTATAATTTATTTATGGCTATTATTTCTTTGGCTTTATTCATTTATACCAGATAATCTAATAAATAATTATTATTATATTATTTTAGTTATTGTTAATAAAAATTATTTATATATTTTATTTTTTTAAAGCTGATAAATACAATATAAGAACTCAATCATACTATAGATATTTAAATGACAAAATATAAGCAATTAAATTACTCGATCTCGATGAAACATCATTAGTCATTAGCTTGAGGTTTTAGTAATGCTTAATGTAGATAACACATTTTTAAACTATTTTAGATAATGAGTTTAATAATAATTACCATATTAGTATCAGGTGATGTAAAGACAGGTTCTTCTGAGTTAGCCATTAGAGGCGTGTAACCTGCTAGAGTAGCATTCTCAGGTAGCAGAATAAATTCACTGTCTGTAAACAAACAAAAATCAAAGTATCGTAAGTGATTCTTTTGAAAGCCCTTTATTTCATAAAACAAAATATTGCAATAAAATACAAAACAAATATTGCAATAAAATACAAACCAAAATATTACAATAAAATACAAAGCAAAATATTGCATTAAAATACAAAACAAATATAACAACAAACAACAAAATAATACTAATGATGAATTTAAATTGTACAGAGTTAAAAACAATAAAACTCCAATAAAACTTGATACTAAAAGGCCAAATAAAAAAAAAATAATAAAAAAAATCATTGGAATTTTTTTAAAAAAAATATTAATTTGATAACTAATAGTTTATACATCTTCTCAATCAAAACAATTAAAATCAATATGAGAAGAACTATAATATTAAATAAAAATTTAACACTGTCAATGTATGTTATCTAATAAAGACCAAACATGTTGAATAGTAAAACTGTAGACTAAATAAAAACAAGAGACAAAAAATCTAATGACTTGCTTGCAATTCATTTCTGCAAATCAAAGTTTATCTTTAGATTGTTTACTCAGTCTTCTAATCTGGTGTAGACCAACTCTACACCTTATTATTTCTACTTTTCTAAATGCGACAAATACTATGTTGTGCCTGTTTCAATCCAGCTTTTAGTCATAATTTTTTAGCAGGATGTTGTTCTTACCTGCTAATGCTAAAAATTATTTATTGGAAAATTTGTTAAAAACTAAATTGAAATGTAATTTTCATTTTGTTTAAAAGTGACCCTAAATTAAAATAAATGTTAGTTTTAAGTTTCATTATATTTTAGAGTTGAAATATTTATTTATATTGAAGTTTTTTTATTCTGCACTGTCAGTACTACCCTACCAATCCAGAATGTAAAAAAATTCATCCTTCTTTAATAATACTTAACTGTGAACAATTAAACCAAGATGATTTTTTAACCAACCACAGTCTAACCTTAGCCTTCAAATATATCTATTTTATCAGTTTATAGCTTATTATGCTTTTTATTTTCCCTGAATGTCCTTTGAAGAAAACAAAAGTGGATTAATATTCCCTTTCTTAATAGGATACAGGTAAGCAAAATTAAATAACTCAAGTATCTCTTAACACTAAAGCACTTTAACAGATCATATTTACGACTCCTGGACTTTTTCACTTAACATAACTGGTTTTAACACATTTTAATATTTAAAAAAACAGATAGAAGTGCATACATAATTATAGTGTACCTTTATTTTGAACAAGTTGAAGAACTGAGTCACAGCTCTGAGTCATTCTTTCCAAAATATTGACAAGCCCAGCAAGTTTCTCCCAACAATTTCCAGCCCTAGAAAAAAAGGAAAAGTCAATAGTTAAAGATGATATGACTTTCTAGAAAACCCTTATACTTTTAGCATAGTAAGTCTAGGATACAAACATTTATTAAGTCTTTTTCATCAGATAAGTTAAGACTCCTTATTATTAGTAACTATAATTTTCAAGCTAGCATCACTCCACAAAATAATAGGTCTAAGAATCTAGGTCTTTAGAGAATATGATAGGTAAAAAAAGCAACAGCAAAGAAATATATTTAATTATTTTACTTATCTAAAATTATGTTGTTCATTATTATGAATGTAATATAAATAGTTACAAGTATTTATTTATTTTTAGTTAATAACACTATTCAAAAAGCATAATTACCCAATAGAAAAATCTAAGGATGAAGGAGGAGGGTTCCAGACCTCAACATGTGTTATCAACCAATCACACCAAACCTGATATCAAATATATCATCAAAAATTAAAGTAAACAAACCATTTATGATAAAAACATCAAAATAAAAAAAAATTTCAAAGAAAATTCACTAAAAGTAAGTAAAACTTTAAGTGACTCTAATTATTAAAAAATAATATCTGAGGAGAGATAATCATAAATCATCCCAATCTTATTATTTTCATAAATATTACTTCACCCAAAATAAATTAATTTACCATCCCTGATGAGTTAGAACAAAACAGAGTGGGACATGACATTATGTCAAGCCATTAGTTCCCAGATGTAGCATTGCTTTTTGCTTGTTACATTTCCTAGGTGTCTCTCACACAATTATATTGTGTCAACTATTCATGTTTTGCATAACACGGTAGTATCAAATGATATATGGTTTGCTTGCCATGCATGATGGCGGTAAGAGAGTGCCACTCGTCTCTGTTAAGTACTGCACATTATATTCTTCTGAATTAATTGAAGGTCAGAGTGAGTTCAGGCTCTGTAGGTGCCCTGATGAGTTAGACGTAACAAAACAGAGTGGGACATGACATTATGACGAGCCATCAATGATGACGAATGTTGAATGTTGGAACAGTTCCTATATGTAGCATTACATTTTGCTTGTTACATTCCCTAGGTGTCTCTCGCACAATTATATTGTGTTAAGTTTTATTATTATAAATTTTGTTACATTATAATTTAGCTAATATAGCATTTTCTATGTTTTTATGTCCATAGCATGCCAGTGTGTAGGCTTTGTGAATCGGAAACTGAAACTGCTTCTTATATACTTATGAGATGAGGAGGCCTAGCCTTTCAAGGGTTCTCCAACACTACCTACTGACCCGGACCAATTGATAGGGTTTATATAATAGACTTCCAGTTGAGTGCAAATGGGGTCTATCCTTGTCTCCCACACCAATCAGTAATAATAAATCTATTCATTAACTAATTAAAATCTATTCAAATAACTCAAAATATCAAAAGAAACTTTTTTAGCAATCAAATATTTTTGCTTGATGAAAAGTTTAACAAAAAATATATATATTAAAAAATATTTGAAAAGGCGTATCTGGGCATATCAAAAGTTCATTTTGATACCCTTGGGATAAACCCCAAAATGCAATCAGTTCTACCTCAGATAGGACTTGATTTTTGAGCCAAGTTTAACTGAAATTGGATAAGCTGTTTAAGCTGTAGCATGTTAAACATATTCATATAGTCATACATACGGACACAATTTTGTGTCCGTATTTTATTTTTGAAATCTACTTTTCTAGGTGCTGAAACCACAACATTTGACGAAAAAGAGTGTGTTGCATTTTTGCTGCAATGCTTTCCCCTTTCAGGAGGTAGGGAAGCAAAAATAAAAAGTGCAAAAACCTTAAATCCTTAAAATTGTTTATTAAAAATACACAGCAGGTTTGTTAAAAAATACCCATATTTAATTTTACATAAATATCCTCATCGTGTCCTAAAAAACCAGTCCTCTAAACCTTGTGTATTTCTCATATGTATAGATTAGCAAACCAAATCAAAGCTCATAAAAAAGTGTTTTGGATTTTACAAATTTATTAAATACAAAATGTGAAATGCATAAAAATAAATTAAATACAGAAGTATAATGTCATAAAAATACTATTGGCTCATCACATCAAATTCTGCTATTAAAAATAAGTCAGAACCATTATATACAATTTATTAATTGCCAAACAAAAGTTAGAAGGATGTCTTTCAAGCATATTTATATGCTTGAAAGACATCCTTCTATTAATATTTATATTAATAGCCCATAAAACAAGCATATCAAATTAAATTTCATCCCATAAGATATTAATTTTATAATCAACAGTTGTGCACATGATTTTAAAAATAAATTACCTTTATAGGAGGTAAAAGTTGAAGACAGTCAGGAGGGAGTGAAGACACTTGGGAAGGCTTATCTTGCCCTACAAGAGTTATAAATCTTTCTAATATTATATTAAACATTTCCAGTGATATCACTAAAGCTGATTCTTGAAGTGTAGATCTGTAGCAAGAATCCACTTCTTCGTCTGAAACATTTCAAAATGAGTAAGGATTAAAGAAAAGTTGGAAGTAAATATAAAAAAATAAAAATATCTTTATCTCCAGACTGTATATAAAGTGAAGTTTAATTACTCCTGAAGTTTTTAGAGAGTAGAGAAGCACATTTCACTTCCAAGTAGCAGTATCCTTTAAACTTATAAAGGTATCCTTTATAAGTATCATTTAACACTTACCTAGGTGCAGTACCTCTCAAATTTATATGGGGGCCCTATTTTTTTAAGTCAAAATCAATTTCAGACCAAAAGAAGTTGTTTGGAGCAATATTTTTTTTTTTAGTGTCACCTTCAAAATTTTTAAGGGGACACTAAATTTTTATTGGCTCAAAATCTGTTTTAGGCCAAATAAAATTGTTTAGACTAATGCAAAAATATATTTTTTTGGTTTCGGCTGTATTAAAAAAAGATAATAATATACAACAAAAGGTATAAAAATATAACAATAATTAAATGACGTCAATGTCTACAAATAAAATCTTGTAAGCACCTTGGGAGTAAAGTAGTATTTTTCCCTCACAATAATTACCTCCATTCTTTACTCCCTAGGCACATAAATAACTATTATTTGCTCATAAGTACACAAAAATAGACAATAGCTAAAAGTCAAATACACTTTAATAAAATACATCAAATTATTAGAACACCTAACAACACATGACGTAATTTATTTTATTACAAACAATAAAAAAATAATAAAATAAATTGTAATTTGGTTTTTTATAAGAAATTTTTTTCATATTGATTTAAAGCTTTTTATTTCAACAATACCATTAGTGTCTTGTGGCAAAGAGTTGTGCAATAATAACTTATATTTTGAACTAAATTTATATTTTGTAGTTTCATGATGGTTAATTCTCAATAAATTTTTACTTCTAGTTTTATAGTTATGCTTATTTCCGTTTTCTTATAGTTTTAAAAAATGTTTATTGGAATAACATGTGAAAATTATTTTTACAAAATAATCAAATCATAAAGACTCTAAGTGTATTAAAGCAAATTTTTTTTATCAAAAAACCCCCTCACACTTGAGGTTGCTTGTTTTCTTGAGGTTTAGGCATGCAGAATAATAAAATATATGGTTAGCCCCCATTCAATATGATTGTAAGGATATGGCTTTTTCAGTATAGGTATGAAGTCAAAATGAGGATAAATAATTTCATAATTTTTTCTAGCATTAAAACCCAAGTTTTTCTCTATATTTATTGAGATTAAAGAAGAGTGTGAAATTATTTTAGGACGTTTTTAAATCAGAGCCCTCTAGTTAATAGGATCCTTTAGAACTTAAAAAACAAAGCCAGAGTGCATTAAAACTTATTTTAGCCAAGAACAAAAAAATGAAGAAATCATTACATGAGGTCATCATTGGATTTAAGTAAAATAAAAATTTGTGTAATTAAGGTAGTTAGTTGAATAAAACAACACATCATTTTGGAATGCTGTCTTCTAACACATTAACAAATCATAAGAGCAGAGTAAACACAAGATGAAGTATGCTGGTCTTTTTTTCTTAAAGCACATTTTCATTGTTTGATGCCAAAATATGAAACATAAAATTCTAAGAACTAATTTGGTCAAAAGATTAAAAAAAACAAGAACAAGGTAATAAAAATGTATCTCCTGATCTTCATAATGGGGGTACAGGATGTATCAGGATAAAAAAATTCAGGTAGTTTTTTTTATCTAATTGAGTTTAAAATGACCTGAAGGAAAAGGTTACTAACCCATCAACACAAGAAAAAGGTCGTCCTTGGCAAGGCCGTTCAAGTGCATTCACCTTGTGTTATTTTGCTCTTCAACCTAATTGTATTAAAAACTGGATTTGGTATCTTACTCACAACTAACTCTATCGTAATCAGGAAGTAAAAACTGTTATTTAGATTTGAAAAAAATTATAATAGATTCACAAATAGCTTTTTTTTATTTTAAGTCTATTATTTTCAAAACTAGCAAGTTCAAAAAAATATCATGGTAATTATTATACAGGAATTATGTTAAATGAAACATACAATAAAAAATACTAGAAACAATTATTCTAGTAAATAAATTGAAATAAATTTAATTTTTCGATAAAAAATATTAACAATTTTTTTGTATCTTAAATAAATCAAAGGAATTTTACAACATGGGCCTCCTGATTCCAAAAATACTATACCTTAACAATATATACATAATAAATAATAAATAAATAAATAAATAAATAAATAAATATATATATATATATATATATATATATATTATATATATATATATATATATATATATATATTTCTTTTAAGAGTAATCCTTCTAAAAGGCCGTGTATTATCAGCATGTCCCATGTAGATACTCCATGCTTTGGAAAACATTAATTTTTAAATTAATTCTTTCTATATTTTCTTGTGTGTTCTTTATTTCCTGTAGTAAAAATTTGTCTCTTATACAACAATTTTCTTTTAAATTTGATTTTTAGTGTTTTTTTCATTATTTGATAATAAATAATCTGTATCTAAAGATTTAATCTGTAGCTTATGTCTGATTGAATAATATATCTTATAACTTATAAATCCCTTACTTATCTTATATTCATTTTATTTATGATTTATAGTTTTTCCAAGTCAATTGCTCAATAATTGAATAAAGTAGGTTTTAAGCCTTATTGATGAAAATGTATCATGTTGAAGAGACCAGGTCAGTCCAAGAGTCATTGATTGCTGCATTAAAAACCATCTTTCTCTATCTAGTAGAGGACAATAATTTATTAGATGGTTAACTTTCATCAACTGCAATTACTAGATTCGGTCAGATTAAATCGTTCCAAGTAGTGTTTGATAAGATTCAGTGTGTGTGTGGTTGGACTAAAAGTCTGCCCCAAATTTTGAAAAGAATAGAAAAAAACTAAATTGAAAGGTATACTTTTATTAGGGTTTTGGGTTATAGGAATGAATACAAGACATTTTGCACCACAAACTTTTGTCTTAGACTACTATTTTGGCGAGAATAAGTGCCTTTAGTCTAAAAATTGGAAATTTTATCTCAAAATTGAAGCTTAGGACATTAGGAATTCTTCCTTATTGATTAGGAAGAATTTGCCAAGAGTAAAAATGCCTTATTCATGACAGAAGAACACAAGTAATCGATTCCTTTTTCAATTTAAAAAAAATAGTGTCACTATTTTTCCTAAATGTAGCAGTATTAGTGACTATAAATACCTTAAAGTAAGGGTTAGGTAATGAATTATGTGTTCTTCTGTCTTAAGGTAAAAATTAGGCATTTTTACTCTTGTCAAATTCTTTCTACTGTCAATACCTGAGCTTCAATTTTGAGTAAAAATGCCCAAACTTTACATTTAGGGCACTTCTTCTCACCAAAATGTCTTGTATACATCCTTATACCCCAATTTACTTTTTTCTATTCTTCCCAAAATTCAGTGTTGCATGGGAAACCTAAAGTTAACTACACCACAAAAAAAGTCCCCTTACACAAAAAATTGGCGCGGTGGTCCGCATCGGGCGAATTTCCTTTGGATGCGTGTTCCGTGCTTTACAATATATAGTTTACAACTACTAAAAAATAATTCCGTCGCGGTGTCCGCTGTCGGCGAATTCATGTAGAATTCGTGTTCCGTGCTAACAACCCATTTTTGCTTAAGTTCCGGTTCATGCTTAGAACCTAAGCAGTTACTCGATTGTCAAGCACTGCTCGTAACTCATTTTGTCTGTATTTTCAAAGGAAATGCGCATAATTATCCAGTTGTTGTTTAAAACTATGCCTCTAAAATTAGAAGTACGCACTATTTTTGCACTAGTTTAAAGCTTACTTATATTTAAGCTTAGTCAGTTATCTTTAAAGGTTTTAGCGCATTTCCTTTGAAAAATACAGACAAAATGAGTTACGAGCAGTGCTTGACAATCGAGTAACTGCTTAGGTTCTAAAGCATGAACCGGAACCTTAAGCAAGAAATGGGTTGTTAAGCACGGAAACACGAATTCTACATGAAATTCGCCCGACAGCGGACCACCGCGACGGAATTATTTATTTAGTAGTTGTAAACTTATATATTGTAAAAAGCACGGAAACACGCATCCAAAGGAAATTCGCCCGACATGCGGACCACCGCGCCAGAATTATTTTCTAGTTGTAAACTTATATTAAGTAAAAAAAAAACGATAAAAATTGATCGTCCCTACCAGGATTTGAACCCAGGTACCCTGAGTTTGAGTGCTCGTATTGACTCCGGACTTGCATTCAACTCAGAGGCCCAAAAAACATAGAAACGACACCCTACTCGAAATTTATTTTTATCGACCTAATTTGGTTTTTGGTAATTTACAATGGTTTTTGACTTTTTGGTCACTTAGAGTGGTCGTATCGACTTCGGACCGGTTTCATTCGATTCAGCGCCCAAAAATACATCGAAAACGACACCCTACTCGAAATTATTTTTTTCGACCTAAATTTTGTTTTGGTAATTTACAATGGTTTTTTGGACTTTTGGTCACTTAGAAGGTCGTATCGACTTCGGACCGGTTTCATTCGATTCAGCGCCCAAAAACATTGAAAACGACACCCTACTCGAAATTTATTTTTACGACCTAAATTTTGGTTTTTGGTAATTTACAATGGTTTTTTGACTTTTTGGTCACTTGGAGTGGTCGTATCGACTTCGCACCGGTTTCATTCGATTCAGCGCCTTAAAAACATAAATATTGACCTTTTTTGCGGCAAAAAATATTAACCTTGAATTTTGCCGATTTTTTGAAAATTTCGCTGACTCAGCAAACCGGGTTAATGACGTCACAAAAACCTGGTTTTCAATAGGGTTTCGTGTCCTCCCAAAGGTTGATTTTTGTACCAAGTTTTGGTTAAAAAATATTAATCCGTTCGAAAGATAGAGTTTTACAGAAAGTGTCTAGAAATACATATAATATATATACATAATATATATAATAATATATTATAATATATATATATATAAATATAATATTACATAATAATTAATATTATATAAAGTCTCGCGAAACGTATTTTTTCGTCATTAGGGACCTCTGAAACGGATTTGTGTCGTGGTCCGAGGTTCGAATTCCGCCATGACGCCTATCCCATTAGCCGAATTCCAAAGGAATTCGCTAAAAGTAACCAAACTTTAATTGAATCACCTCTAATGGATCAAATTTTAAGAAGAAGGAACTTTTGGTCCGCCTAATATGTAACACTTAGCATATCACGAGGGGGCATATCAAGGGGAGCATATCAATAAGGGGAAGGAGGCGTATCAAGGGGGACTTGTGGTTCACCCAATATGTAACACTAAGCATATCACAAGAATTTTACTGATCTGTTCAAAGACAAAAGCCCACTTAATACTTTTTATAAATTAAGGTCTTTATAAACTTTTGCATTAATTTTATACTAAAAAATAATAAAATAAATTTTTCCAAGAAACTTTAAGTACAACAAACTCAGAAAAATCATATCTTTTATGTCTTACTCATATTTTTCCATCTTTAAAAAGATTGTTATGTTTACAAGAAGTTTGAGGTCATTGTACGACCTTGCCAAGGCTGTTTGAAACTGCAGAAACAACTTTATACCTAAATCAACACACAAGAAGGTTAACATTTCTCTCTGCCTGCCTCTAATTTTTTTCTTCTTTTCTTCCTATATTTTTTCTTTCTTTTTAATCATCGAGAAGAATGCCCGGTCATAGCATAAATTCTTTCACACATCATCTAACAAGCTTTTATTTTTTATTTAGTTCTTATTATTTATTAAAAAAACTACAGATATGAATTTTTACTTTTCCTCATTTATTCCATAGTATATAGGGAAAGTATAGTGTTTGCAAAAAGTTCATGTCACTGGAATGATCTGTTTTAGGTGTTTTTAAGACCTTCTGAGTGGTTTTCACAAAGTTGTATGTTTGCATGTCTGTTATCATCGTAGCTCCTCGTGTATTTATGCTCAAGAGATGAAACTTAGTAAAAAAAATCAGTCTATACCTGTAGTTGTGCAATTTCGGAAAATATTTTTTTATAATGTCATTAACCCACAATAATGACTCAGCAAAAATTTTGAAAAATCATAAAACACGGAAAATGATACGATCAGAATGAGATTATGCACGCATGTAGCTATGTATAAGACTAACATATGTGCCAAGTTTCATCTCATTATCAGCATTAGTTCATGACTTTTAAAAGTGGAAGGAGTACTGCGCAATAGTATTAGTTCAGGAGCATTAGTTCCATTTTTATTAGATGACTTGTGTACGTTTTTTAAAAAATTGGAAAATAATCTAATTAAGATAAAATTTGGTACAAATGTACATCTTTACATAATAAATAAGTACACTAAGTTTTGTTTAAACAAGTATATCTATGATTTTTGTTAGATCATAAAAGTTAAGCAGCATTGAGTGTGGTCAGTGCTGTATGGGTGACCACTGAGAATGAAATGGATGTATTTACAAGGACAAGCAAAGCGAGTCCTTAGATTGTGCACAAAGACGTGCTTCAGTATAAATTTAACGACTTGTATATTCTGAGGACAAGCAAAGCAAGAGAGAAGCAGGGAGTTTGAGTGTAGCCAATCTGATGTGGTAAGAAAAAAAGTTCTGAGGTCGTAACCATTTTTTTGTGGTGGCACTACTAAAATTTATTTGGTGGTCTCACCATAAAATTTAAATTAAAATACAACAAAACGTATGAAACGAAGAATGATCTTAGGAACCAACTAACTGCTTTGGGAAATAATAACATCCTTGCCTTGGTGCATAAATAACTATTTGATAAAACATAATCATTAACAAAGGCAGAACAATTTTCTTTTTTTTTCTAGTAGAGATTATATCCAAGGTACTTAGATCTCTTATGGGAGTTCATTGTGCCCAAGAACAATTTTCTTAGAAGAAGTATGTGTTACTTCTTTCAAGAAGTAACCACCTTTAAAAATCAGGTACGGGGTAACTCAGATCTTTTCCTCATTACAACGGATTCGCTACACTCATCCTCCCTGTTTCGGACCTGCTTTGCTCGTCCTCAGAAATACAGTTGCCAAATTTATACAGCAACATGCCTTCAGACTCGCTTCACTCGTCTTCAGATGTTAATGCATCCGTATCATTCTCAGCGGTCACCCATATAGCACTGACCACGCACAATTCTCCTTAATTTTTATGATCCAACAAAAATCATGGATATACTAGTCGTATTGTAACGAAATTTAGAGAACTTCTTTATTAGGTAATGGTATACACTTATACCAAATTTCAACTCAATTAGATCACCAATTGAGGGCGAGGGTGGCAGCCCTCCTTGGGCCCCTCAGCCAAAAATAAACTTAAATAAATTATTGTCATATTAAATATTTTTTAAGTTATAGTATATACATTAATGTATTCATTATAATTATGTAATATATTCATAACAACAGAGTCAAAGCAGCCAATACTCTAAGGTAGGGCCTAAAGAGCTTCTTGAGACAAATGTTTTTAAATCTGGGGTCTTTAAGGCCCCTATCCCTATACCTGGGCTTTTAAGGGCCCTATACCATAGGCTAGGGCCATAAAGAGCTCTAGCATTCTTGATCAGGGCTTTATAGCAGCATAAAGGGCTCTAGATATTTATATTTTTTAAGTAATTAAAAATATATTTTAGACCTTTATGGCCCTTATTCAACATGCATAGACGTTTAAGGGCCCCATACATCGATTAGATCCCAATGATCTGGGTCTTATTTTAATTAAATATTAAATTAAATTATGTTTTCTATAAGCATTAATACTACTCTAGTTAAAAGTGGACCCCTCTACTTGAGAAGCAATAAATGAGTACGGTTGGGCCCTTTTAGGTCAAACCCTTCTCGGGCCCTTTTGGCTCAGTCCACCACTGCTCAAGAGAATGTTAAATCCAAAATACATTATCTGAATCTCAATGTTAAGAAAGACTTGTTCAGAACTTATAAGCTTGTTATAGAATTTTATTTCCAAAATACAAAGACCTACTTTCATCTTAGCTAATCTATGATATGATGGTTACCTTCATTTATTCTTTTTACGGTAACTGTGCTTTAACACTATTACACTTATAACCATTTAACTTTAATTTCATTTTAATTTAAATTTAACTTAAAAACAGATTACACACATACAAGTAAATCAAAGTGATCTCAACTTCCTCAAATAAGACCTAAAATTATTCATCACTTTTTATTTCCACTATAAATCTTATCATTTTCTTTATTAATACTAGTATTTTATTTGACTCTGTATCATAGTTTTAGTGACAACAATTATTCGGTGACAATTATTTTAATTTTCTGATAATAAAATATAAGAAGATATTTTGCCATGGGACATTTGTACATGGGCTTTCCAAGTTAACTTATTATCCAACACAATGCTAAGGAACTTTATTAGATGTTTACTTCCATTAGTCTTAATTGGATGTTTACTTCCATTAGTCTTTATTGGATGCTCACATTCATTAGTGTTTATTGGTTGTTCATTTTCATTAGTCTTCATTGGGTGTTTATTTTTATTCATGGTTGTTGGATGTTAATTTTCATAAAAGTTTATTAGATGTTCATTTTTAATAGTGTTTATTGGATGTTCATATTTATTAGTGTTTATTGGATGTTAATTTTCATTAGTGTTTATTAGAAGTTTATTTTCATTTATGTTTACTGAATGTTAATTTTCATTCATGGTTGTTGGATGTTAATTTTCATAAATGTTTATTGGATTTTGATTTTCATTGATGTTTATTGGATGTTCATTTTTATTAGTGTTTATTGGATGTTCGTTTTTATTAGTAGTTAAAAATAAAACTTACTTTTGGGCTGAGTTATCTCTAATATGAACATATTCAAAGCCATCATTTGTATAAATCTAGTTGGTTTTACTTGCACAGGACTGTGCTGCATCAGAGCTCGGAACTCTCTCAGCATTTGAGTGGCTGTTTCATTAAGGCTCTCCAGTCTGAAAAAAAAAAACATTTACTTTTAAGATAAGAAATAAACAAGTAGGACTGATGTGAATAAGCATGACACAATCTAACTGTGTAAGATACACCTAGGACTGCAACATGCAAAATACTGCATCTGTAAAGTGTTCCATAATTTGAGATATTATGGACATTATGGACCTGACAGTGCCTGAATTGAGTGAAAAGGCGAAACATTCCAAGATTAGCATCTTGCAATTTTTGTTCTTAGATGATTTTAGCAGGTATATAAAGTAATTATTTATACTTTGGAAAACTCAGTAGTATCAGATACTATTTAATCATGATTTTTCAGCACTATTTTCACTGAAGAAAAGAATAGTCAAAGATAAAGTTATAAGGCAAAATAGATATTTTGTTTAATTTACTTAAATTTCATGAGATGGAAAATGAAAAAAAAACATAAGAACTCCTAATTTCAGAAATGTTCTTGTCCAGTACAAAAGGTTTGTTCAGTAAATAAACTGGAGTACACTAATCTACTAATCTGAACTATTCTTCTTTACACTGAAATTTTTAAGAGTAAGAGAGGAGTAATCTAGGGTAAAGTAGAGTGAACTCAAGGAACAGAAAAAGGGTAAAAAGTGTGAATAACCTTCCTGGGTTATCTAACCTTCCTAGATGAACAAAAAATAGTAATAATTTATAATATATTTACATTTTTTGTTCAATTTATTGTTCAATTGAGTTGCTTTCTAAGAAAACTTAGTTAATTTACGGGATCTAAATTGTTTTAAGCAGACCCATTCAAATTTTGTTCTTTTTATGCTTTTCGTTCAAATTATACTTAGTATAATTTAATTAAAATAATAAATTACTTAAAAATTATAATTATTTGTGTTTTAATTATTTTAAAACACAAAAAATAGCACTAATATTTTGTTCATACAATACTCAGTCTTTTAGAAGGAGTAAAAAGTGCAGTTTAGAGTAAGATTTTTCTTACCCAAGATTTGTTACGAAACATAGTGTAGAGCAGTTTGCAGTAGAATAGAATTGAAGGATGTGCCCGAACATAGATCTTGCCCTAGGTTACTCTACTGTACACTGGAGTAATGTGCCAAACAAGCCTTTAGTCAAACTATTTTTAGCAAATAGTCAGATTTCCTCACTTTATTAAATAATTGACTGCTCTGATAATTGCTTATGTAATTACATGTACATATAACCTAAATATTATAGTCCAATAGCTGGACATAAAAAAGTTACACATTTTGTACTACTTCAAACCCAATTTTTCTGAAAATATACCTTAAATTATGAAGAAAAAACATAGTCTGCCATCCATAGTGGAGCCCTTCATACTTTTATGAAGGGCATTATCCATAGTGGAGCACATACTCAAAATTTTAAAAAATTGAACAAATTTCAGTTTTCTTGAAATAATTGCAAAACATGAAGAGAGCATTTTTTAAAGGTGATAAAATGTTCTATAAAACGAGAGTTTAATCATCAAAATCGGATAAGTACAACCAAAGTTATGGCTCTTTCAAAAACACTAAAAAAATGGGTTATTAATGCAAAGTCAGCGAATTTCTTTGAAAAAATATTGGATTTTTGTGCATTTTGTGCATTTTTTGGCCATTTAACAAATGTCATAACTTTAGTTGTAGTGATCCGATTTTGATAAAAAACACTCGTTTTATAGAAAATTTTATCAGCTTTAAAAAATGTTCTTTTCATGTTTTGCACATGACCTACAGGGAATCATTTATTGCAAGGAAACTAGGATCCATGTGAGTTTCTAATATTTTGAGCGAGTGCATCTATATGAAGGGCTCTACTCTGGATAGGCAGGCTATGCTTTTCCTTCATAATTTAAGGTATATTTTCAGAAAAATTTGGTTTGAAGTAGTACAAAATGAGTCACATTATTTAGGCCTGGCTCTTGGACTATTATTTATACAAAACATGTAATGAAAACTGCTTACCCTATTTTAGTAAAGATTTTCCCAACAACATGTAAATAGCACATTGAAAATCTCTTGTTTAACTGAAAAGAAATGTATTTATAAGAACATTTACCTTAAATAAATAATAAAGAAATTTATTAATAAAAAGAAAACAAAAATAATATAAACTATTATATGTTCTGAATGCAATTAAATTAAATGGGTATGTATAAATTAGAAATATAAATTCAATTCCAAAAATGTTAAACCTGTTAATTCTTCTTTAATATATCTATTAAATAAATTAAGATCCAAAATTTATTCACTGAATTGTTTATCCAGTTGATCAAGATGATAGAATTACTAAGGCGATTCAATTGGAGGGTTTTTATGAATAAAAACATTTTTTTGACATGTTGTAAGTCATAGTGCGGTACTGACGTCATTGCAAGGATTAGTATAGAGAATTAACATTATAATACCAACAAATTAGAGCACTACTATTTAAAAAAGTAAAATTTTATAATAAATTTTTCAGAAATTATTCCTCAGGATACATTCATTGAGTTTTAACATGTCAATATTCATTTAGACATGTTTGTAACCGAATAAATGATTATTTATTGTTAACCTATCAAATGTAGTTTTGCAAGGTTTACCTCCCAGTGTTTGTTAGCTTCCATGTCTGGGTGGTTAATGCAGCAGCGTCATGTCTCAAACACTGGTTATAATATCTTTGGATATTATAACAATTCATCACTTAAATACTATAAATTATAATATAAGAACACCGTGTAAAAAATTGGACCCTATACTAATACAAGTGCAAATTTTTTGTTTAGAAAACGAGATAGGTTACATCCAAGCTACATGAGGTTGTTCATAGATTACTCTTGTTCAGCTGTCTATTGGATAAGACAAGACGAGTTTTACCTCAGCGGGAGGTACGGTAGATAAAGTTTCCAAATCAGAGAGATACATCTGATGCTGAGATGACGTGCTAGTTCTATGCAGATTCTTTCTACCCCCAGGATGGACCCAGACTTCTCTCCTTAATCCACCTGTACTTCCTTCCTTCTCTCTCATTCTCTCTCGCTCTCTAGCAGCTTTTTCTTCTTTCTTTTTTCTTTCTTCTGCTTCATACTGAACACAATGTACAAAAAATAAATTAAATAAAAATCAGAGCATTAAATTTGTTTGATATTTTATTGCTTAAGGTTGCTATTTTTTGTGAAGCTACCAGCAATACATTTTTATTTTAGAAGTCTTTAGATGGAATAACTTCAGTTAATAATAAGGAAACTAAAATGAAGAAAAATTATATCTATGCACATAGATACAGATTGGTCGCATTTCTACTTTTAAAAAAGCTCCTAAAAATATATTTTCTGAGATAGGAAGTTTAGGTTCACTTTATTCCCTTTTGTACAGATGCAATGCTTGTATCCATTGTAAAAAAAAAATTTGTACAGCTCGGAGTTCATCTATTTGCTGTGAGGAGCGCTGAGAACTACATTATTGTTATAGTTCTGCTAGATGGCATCACTGTTTTATCAGTAAATCTTTCTTTATCTTATCTAATTTTTGTTTCTTTACGATCAAAATTAAATTTAAATTAATAACATTTTTGTATTTATTTAATATAAAGTATAATTTACTATGTTTGATAGTGATTTAAGTGACACTAAATGGTAGAAGAGAAAAAACAGAAGAGTTAAAAACTTTAGCGATTAGAGCGGAAAAATAAAATATTTTTGTAAATGTTACTTATTTTATTATTACTCTTTACCTCAGAAAAAATAGCATAGACTACATGGGTGTGAATGACTGACTATCTTCATCTCAGCTCCTTTTACTGACTTGATTTTATTGCCCGTAAATATAGTCACTTCGGTAAAATTTTTTTTTTTTCACAGCCTAGTAGTATAATATACTATTATTCTTAACAATTAAAAACTTATAATTAACATTTATTACATTAATTCTTCTTTCATTTTCCTTTCTAAAAAGGATACATTTAATTTAAAAATATCTTTATAAGATTATTTATTTTAATTTAACAATATAAAAGTTATGAGGTAGAGGCCAGGTGGAATAAAAACACTAATTTAAGCTTCCAACCGTAAATTAGGCCTTCTTTAGAAATAGTTATTATTTTATCTGACCACTACCTCATAACTTTAATTAGTTCTATTTTAATGACTCTTTAGCAAATTAAACTTAATTAAACTCCCATACTCCCTTTCAGGTGTTGCAAATGGGATTAAATTATTTGTTAACTATAAAACATGCATAAATATAAAATATAGCCATTTTTGAATTTAATATTTTTAGGCACAAATGATCAGTAAGATCAAAACTTAAACTTTGTTCCTTTTTTAAAAAGTGATATAACAAAAGAAACAATTAAAATTATCACATAAACAATAAAAAAAAGATCAGAATTTAAAATTTTATTAACATAAATTTTACTAAATGAACTTTTTTAAAATGAAATTAATTGATAGCATTGAAGTAAAGTTAAATCCTAAGAATGATAAGTTTCAAAATAACGCCATTACAAGAGTCATAGCATGCCAAATCACATATCATTTAAAAAATCTTGTGAGTCATGCCATACATTTTGCAATTTTTTCTGTAAAACAACTATTCAAACAAAGGACAACCAAATTTTTCAAGGGTTAATTTTCACAGGAAAATACTGCTAACTTTCTCATTTAGAGGTTTTAAAGGAAAAATTAGATACAAAATACTCTTATTGGATTCGCTATGCTCATCCTTACAACAACAGATTCACTCTGCTTGTCCTTGGATAGGAAAGACATATTATAATAAAAGGATAATAGACAGAAAAACTAAATAAAAAATGTAACAAATAAATAAAACTATAACTACATTCTACTCTACAAACACTACTAAGATTTGTCTTCAAATCCTACAGTACTCTTTAAATAAAGTTTATCTTACTTGGAGTGCTCTTTCCTTGAAAGACATAACAACAATACAGCAGAGAGGTACTTATATTAGGGAACTAAGTATCATTAACAACGTTTGTTGACAACAGTTTAAATATGGGTTCTAATGAGGAAGGAACAAGAAATTAAACTACCTAATATTATTAATACTTGTGAGTGTCTCCATAATACTAGATGAGTTTAGGGCACAGAAGAGGCTACATTTATTTATATATGAACTAAATGAAATATAGTTGATTTAATCTAATAAAATCTAGTCTCTGCTGTGCCCTTAACTGATTCACATCTACCTAATATTGTTTCAGTCAGTGTTTCTCATGTAAGATCAATATATATTCTTTTTTTTATAAGGGAAGGGATATGTTAGGGAATCAAAGGGCTATGTTAGGGAATCAAAGGGCTATATTAGGGAATCAATGGTATAATGATTAGCATGTACACCTGCCACCCAGTTAGTCCGAGTCCAATCCCTTCAAGGGTTTACATGCGAGGGATGGAAATTACTACATGTGCCATCCTACAAAAAGGATGTTAAACTAGTAGATGTGAGCCTGTGCGATGTCAGGTACTCGTAAAAAGATCCCTAACCCTAAATTAGGTTTAGGCAAAATTTAGGACCCTCAATAGTAGCTTATATAAAATATAAATGTTTCAGCTTTATGGTTTCGTGAGCAAGAATGTTTACTTTGGCAGAGAGGCAAGGGAAGTTATTGAAACTAATAGTAAAACCAAGGCTGTTCTTTGGATTAAACAAAGATGGCTGCACTAGGACTCAGAGGGTACAAAACAATCTTCTATCTAATGGCCTATTCTATTCTATATAAGGGCCCAACCATGTGGCTTACTTGCTAGGTGATTGATCACCTCTCCCTAATACTATCACTAGCACTTGAAAAGACAATGCTACACAAAGCATTGTAATTTATTTGACAATATTATTGACCTGTAATTTTAGGCTGTTAATTTGTTTCACTAAACAAAACTGTCATACATATTGACTCATAATAGTGTTTTTTTATTGGCTCATAAAGCCCGACTTTCATGTTATTGCTAATAATCATACTTTATATAATAATATAATATAATGCTTTCTTCAATCATGTTCAGAATTAATCTTGTGGGGTACACCTAGTATAAAGAATATATTTGGTAAATAAAAGAGATGATTAATTGATTATGTAAATATACAGGTGGTGACTTAGTAAAGACATGATGGACAGACCACATTTGTGCTCTTTTGTTTGATTATAGCAATGATTAGATTAGATTGCATAGGAAATGGGAAACCACTTGGTCAAACCTTAGGAAAAAGCTCACTTATTTGGGGCATTAGACTGTCTGACTAAGTGAGTCACACCTCCTCGCTTTCAAAACAACCCCTTAATTACATGGAAGTCATTTTTACCAACGTTGCTTTAAATTCAAAATATAAAGGCTTGAAGTTATAAAAAAAATATAATGAATGCAAGTGAGTGAGAAATACTTTAGAAAAAGAGAGAAGATGATATTTCAATGAGCTGTATCTTAAAAATGAAGAGATTTAGGTAAAAATGACCAGGAATAAAAATATTGGGTTTCTTAGGTGCCACAACTTCTGTTTGAAACTTTTTTTAGCATTTCAAAAAATAAATTACAAAATTTTGATGTGTCAGTTTTTGTTCAGCCCCGGAGTAAAGTACCAGACCGGTGGTTTTCTTACTCTACTATATGATCTTGTAAATCCTATGACCCAATAATTCACACATCTTATGACGTAGAAATTCACCTCTGAGCTTCTAGACTAAAAAGTTTGCAGCAGGAACCTAAACCTTCCTGATTTTAGGTTCACAGGAGGTTTGTCTAGTAACAGTATTTAAAGTCACAACACTAGGGTTCAACACCTGTTTATTTAAGTCTTATTATCTTAAGTAATAAACGTCTTTTATACACACAAGTAAATTTGTTTCTATTAGATGTTAGGAACACATTTACTTTATGAACTAAAGGATTATTCAATGTTACAGAAGACTTTCCTTCTGAATAAACATTATTTATTTTTATTAAAACTTCCATGATACTGTATCTTTAACAATATCAATTAACAACACATGATAATATCTATTTTTAATGTATATAACAATATTTCAAGACACAATTTTACTTTAAAGCAATAGGTATAATTTAAAAAAAATTGTAGAAATGTATTGAATAAAACAGTACCTTCTTTCTATTTTCATCAAAGATATGAACTAAGCTTTCCCTGGCACTTGCCAGAGGACTGGAGGCTATTAGAGTCCTCATGTAATAGTAAACAGCATCAATCTTTCTTCCCTGAAAATAATATTCTTTATTATTTCTATGAATTATTTCTATGAATAATATTACATTGAAGCATAAACCAGACCTGCTAGATATCTAGACCAGACAATAAGAATATTCCATTCATAAAAACCTAGAAGTATTATTGTGCAATTAATCAAATTATTTAGTTAAAATTTAAAAAATAACATACTTTCATACAAGAAAAAATCGGGGACAGGGTGGCTTGGAACTTTTCCTCGGATAAGTTCCAATATCGGATTAGCTACATTCATTCTCCCTACTTCAGACTCTCTAGTCCTCAGAATATACACTTCATCAAATGTATACTGCAGCACCTCTTCAGACTCTCTTCGCTCGTCCTCAGATAGTAAATACATTTGTTTCATTCCCAACCGTCACCCATCCGGGCACTGACCACGACCGATTTTGCTTAACTTTTATAATCAAACAAAAATCATGCATAGGCTTGTCTTATTCAAATGAAACTTAATGTACTTCTTTATTACATAAAGGTATACACTTGTACTGAATTTCAACTCAATTAGATTATATTATGATTTTTAACAATTTTTTAAAAAAGGTACACAACACAAGCCATTTGATAAAAATTGAGCTAATGCTGATAATTAGATGAAACTTGGCACATATAAAAAAAATCAAATTTTTTGGCACGTTCATGCTAAATCTCAAATTGATCGCAATTTTTTTGCCGCGTTTTATAATTTTTCAACATTTTTGCTGAGTCATCGTGTTAATTGCATCATATTTTTCCCCAAATAGCTCGACTTCACCAATAGGCTGATTTTTGTACATAGTTTCAACTCTCTAGCATAAATACACTGGGGGCTACAATGATAACAGACACACACACACACAACTTTAAGAAAACTTCTCAGGAGGCCTTAAGAAAACCTGAAACGGATAATTCTGGAGATATCCCCATATTGTATTTTTTTGCAAATACAATAATTTTTATAAACCTTTGGTATAAATGAGGAAAACTAAAAATTAAGTTAAAAATTGGTTTTATTTCCCATGTTCACCAAACTTCTTTGGAAGAAAGTTTGCAATTAAGGTAGGTAGAAGTTTAATATTGGCTTGTTTTAATTATTTTTTTTTCTAGTAGAAGTAAAGTTCTAAGTATTATTAATTTACTTTTGCAAATATAGAACTTGTTTTAAAAAAAAAGTATTATTAATTAATTAGATGATTATTAATCTGTCAAACACATCAACATGTTTTTTTAATGAGTCTACTCTGTACAGTTTGTTGCTTAACAGCTGAGTTTTAACAACCCTCCCCTTGATACTGAGCCAATAATAATAATGAAGGTGTAGACAGAGTTTTTTTCCAGAGTAACCCTGAGAGAGAGTTATTGTGCACCATAAGTATGAGCACTTTTTAATAACACAAACACAACACACATATTTATACAAATATTTGTTAAGATATATATTTTTAAAGTCAGTAGGTCAAGTGGAATTGATACTATTCTACTCCTTTCATTTCAGGTACAATGGACCCACATATGAGGTCTAAGTACCTAGGAAATTATTTCCTCCAGAATTTAAAAAAAAACTCCATTCATTTGAACAACAAATGTATCAATGTCTGATGAAAATTCACTAAACAGTCTTTTTTACCCAAAGAGATATTATTACTAAAGGGTCCCAATAGAGTAAATTTTGAAACATCGAAAAAGTAACCTGAACACCTTCGCTTATCAATAAAACCAGATAATCAGTACAAAATTACAATAAATTATACAGTAGAACAAATCAAAACACAAACAATGTGCAGCAAGCCGAAATGAATTGATCAATTATAACCTTACCTCACTCTTAAAGGAGGTTGCAATGAGGTTACACAGTGCCCCTGAGAGCCTCAAAAAGATGTTTTAGGCCTCTCAATGTAATAAGCTTTGCCCCTTCTAGTATATATCTCTGTTTTTACCAATAAAAATCCTAATTATTGAATGAGTTTGTAATTAGGATTTAGCTGATTGGCAATTAGCCTTTTGATCTCCTGAGTATTTCAAGCTAATTTAGCAATTGAAGAGTTTAAAATACGACAGATATTAATAATCTAATAATGATTAAAATAAAAGAAATAATGACAAATTTAAATGTGTAATTTAAGCACTGCAGTACCAGCTTGCTTATTAGGTATAATCCATGTTTTATGAGCAGGTCCTATGTTGATAGCATGAAAATAATACTGCAAGTTTCAAAACTTTTAGTAAACATTTCAAGCATTATTTTGAGGTAATAAATAAGTATTTTTTGTTTCTATAGAATCGTTTTTTTGCAGATAGATGTTATTATTTAAGTAGTGATTAAATAAAAGCAAATAGTAAAACAAATACTTACAGTATAGAAGGCAAGAATAGCAAGCTGGTTGTAAGGTCTACCATTCTTAGGATTCATTTGATTGGCTTTCAGATACCATCTGAAACAATACATTTCCTATGAACATACTTAATATTTATAGCAAAAGAATGGTATGAAATTGTGATTAATTTTTACAAAAACCACATATAGTAATCTTACAAAAAGCCAAGAAACAAAATCTCAATTAAAAATAAATGGACACCCACATTAATCACAACACAAGGTTGGGGTCATGAAAGGGGGGACTCACTGATCAAGAATATCTACATACAGACATACATACATATAATGACATAAAAGTAAAGTTATTATATATATAATAATATATATATATTACATACACACACACACACACATAATATATATATATATATATATATATTATATATATATATATATATATATATATATATATATATATATATATGTATGTATGTATGTATGTATGCATTACAAGATTTTTATTTGTAGACATTTTGATGGGACACAATAACTTTCAAACACTTTCTTAAATAAAAATGAAACTTAGTACAAAAATCAACCTTGTTAATGCTGAACCCCATTGTTTATGAAATATGTGTGACGTCATTAACCCACAATAATGATCCCATAAACATTTCAAAAATCACAAATCTTCAAAAAGTGTTTAGATGGGCCTGAGATTTTTTACACATGTACTACTATGTATGCTAAGTATGGTTAAAAAAGATACAAAGGTAAATTTTATTATCAGCATTACTTTTAGTTTTATTGATTGACATATGTAAAGCAATGTAAACAAATCACATTGTTTGACTAATAAATTTGAAAATTTGCTTGTATCATGGCACAGAAGCTGCAAATTGGCCCCTAATACCAACCCCGCGTAGCTTTTAGTTATTTAATTACCTATTTTTCATGTTTTTAAATAATTATAACTACGTTATAGATTGAAAAAACCATGTAGTCCAAACGAGTAGAGATAATACCCTGATTCTATCATCAAAATATTTATCCATGAAATATTGACAAGTTGATTGTTATACTATTAACTTTAAACTCATTTATTGAAAATTAACTAATAATTAATAAACAGAAGAATTTTGATCCTATGCTAATCCTATGATAAACAAAAATTGATTACCCTTTCATTTTCCTGCCATTGGTATTGCCAACTTTACAACTATCTCTTTGAACTAAATCTAACAAAACTTGGTATCAATGTATGACCAAGGAATGACTCCTATAAGAAATAGAAACACTATTTTATTTATAAATGAAATTTCTACGTCTGTAATAACCCATGTAGAACTAAATTATCTAAACAAAAACAAAGTTTCATCCCCCCAGCCACCATAAATAAATGAAAAATCATATTCCATTATTAAACTCAAATTACATACTTAAAAACTCAAGGTTTTACTTGTCAATTATTAACTTAAACATTAGCAAAAATAAATATAAAAGTGGTTAATTTTTTAATTAAATGTTTAAATAAAAATTATAAACATAAGTGAAGTTATAACTATTATAAAATAATTATAAAATCACTCCTCTAAATAAGACTTAAATACAGTCACTCAATTTATAACTAAAAGTTTTTATTGCCGTCGAATCTTATAATAATTTGATTAATGATCTTTACTTGTATTGCGTGATTATTTCATAGTAGTGCTAGAATAATGTCTGTAATGCTAAAAACTTGTCTTATTTTTAAAGTAAATACATTATCAACAACAGAAACTTGGATGTGGCATTTCACTAAATATATTTCTTATAAATCTTTAAGACAGTAAATTACTCAGACATAAAATTATATGTTTTGTATATTACATAGTGAGGATTTACATAAGTTTTTTTTTAAATTTTATGTTAAAAATTTGAAACTCCCTAGGAGGAGAAATTAATGAGTGCATGTTGTAATATTGGAAGTAATTTAGTGAAATTAAGGGTTTTTCGTCTAGTACACAATGATTTTTAATTTTCCTATATACCTACGGTATAAATGAGAAAAGTATAGTGTTTTCAAAAACATCCGAAACCGGGATGTCACTGGAATTATCCGTTTCAGGTGTTTTTAAAGCCTTTGTGGTTTTACAAAGTTGTCTGTTTGTATGTGTATGTGTGTGTCTGTTATCATCATAGCTCCTAGTGAACCGTGAAAAATCAGAATACCGCTGTTGTTGTGCTATTTAAACACGGAAAAACTATGTAGCCATGTATAGGACTAATATGTGTGCTAATTTTCATCTCATTATTAGCTTTAGTTAATTTTTTATCAAATTACTTTTGTAAGTTATTTAGAAAATTGTTAAAAATGGGAAAAACAATCCAATTGAGTTGAAATTTAGCACAAGTATTTACCTTTATGTAATAAATAAGTACAAAAAGTTTTGTATCAATAAGACAAGTATAGCTATGATTTTTGTGGATAATAAAAGTTAAGCAGCTCTATGGTCAGTGCGGTGACTTCTAAGAATGAAACGGATGAATTTACTATCTGAGGATGAGTGAAGCGAGTTCAAAGACATGCTACAGTATAAATTTGACAAATTGTATATTCTGAGGACAAGCAACGCGAGTCCAAGCAGGGAGAATGTGCGTAGCAAATCCAATGTGATGAGGAAAAGTTCGGAGGTACCCTGTACTCAATTTTTTTAATTGTTTCTATTCATATTTTCTATACAATATTACACAATACATTATTTAACATATTTATCAGATACCTAATAAATATAACTTAGAGAAAAACATTGGCAACACTGATAATAATGACATTTTTATTTCTTCACCAGCTCTTTATGAATTTTTACATTTTTATTATCAGTTCTTTTATTTATTTAAATATTTTGTTTAAATTAAGCAACAAATCTAGTTTTTTTTAAAATTACAAGCAGTAAAAAGGTGAATTAGTTTTGAATAGAATAACTAGAATAGCAGTGAAGAGAATGAAAATTGAGACATTATTGGGCACAATATAATACATAAATATAAATGGGATCGAAAAATTACTAGATCAAATTTCACCTGACATGGTGAGAGTTACAACAACTTCAAAGCAATATTTACTGCCACCCAAATCTTGTAGCAAGCATTTAACAACCAATTCCTTTTTGTTTATTTATTTTAAGTTATAGTTTCTTATTGTTTAATTTATTCATATTTTTTGCTCTGAATGATAAAAGTTAAACATAACATTTATAGAATAATAATACCATCTATATTTCGCCATTTGACTGACGAGGCGATGCTGAGTTAGTCAAATAGCTTAATTACCAGTTTGCACTTCAGCAGGTAATTTCAATCACCTGCCGACTTAATTATAATTACCAGCTTCGGCTCAGAGGCTAATTTATAAACCTCATCTTTAAAATTTTTATATCTATTCTTAAATAATTTATAATGGCCTTCTTAATTTGACTATAACCTCGAATTTTAATCTAATCAACTTGAAACTCAATTTAGGAGTCATACAGATTTGGCTCTAAATTTAGATGTGTATAAGAAGTAAAATAAAACTCATCTTAAGAAATCTTAATCTTATAAAATCTAACTTTAAAAAATATTTATATATTGATGGCCAAATAGAGATACCTTGTATTTAGTGTTTAAACTGACCTTACAACAAAGTTCCTTCACATTGGTATAATTTAAAATGCCACATACAAGGTATTACTATTAGGCTATCAATATCTAATTATTATTAAAATATTTATACCCTCCAACTGATGTCTTAAATAATGAAAACTACAAAGTCTCTCCACAAAACAAAACTTTATTGGCAAAGAGCTTTCAACAGCGCAAAGTTCTTTTTGAAGTCTTAACGTTAATATGATATTAGCTTTAAAGACAAATATTAGGCCATAAATTAATTATTATTTAACTACTTTTAAGTTTACCCAGCAACTTATGTTTCTATATTGTTTAACTAAAAATGCAAGGTATTACTAATAGGTTATCAACATCCAATCATTATTTAACTATTTTGAAGTTGACCCAGCAACTGATGTCTTCAGTGTTAGCATCAAGCTCAACTAAAAATGCCAAATACAAGGTATTACTATAAGGGCGTTATTACAAAACTAATTGATAAATATTTTATTAGATCACAGCTGGATAATAGGCCATTACTTTTTTTTTTCTTCGTTCTTTATTACTTGAAAAAACTTATTTGTTTTTGTTTATTATTACAACTCTTCACACAAATAAAATGCACAATGTACTATTACTTTACTTCATAAAGTAACATTTCAAAAAATGCATAGTATGGTTAACATGGTTAAAACTCCCCAGGTTAAACTCTAAATTCTTTCTCAGATTGTTAAAGTTAGATTAAAAATGAACTATTACAAAATTTCTTGGAAGTGTTTTCATGTAAGTATTTTTATAATATATCATTTGATAATACTAAGTTTTGCGAAAAATGAAAAGTTGACACAATATAATTGTGCGAGAGACACCTAGGAAATGCAATGCTACACCTGGGAACTGTTCCATCATTCGACATTCGTCATCATTGATGGCTGATACATCTGGTCCCCAGATGTAGCATTGCATTTTGCTTGTTACATTTCCTAGGTGTCTCTCGAACAATTATATTGTAATAGAACGAAAGAATAAAAAGTCTCTCCACAGTTTATGATATTACGATGGACTCCATTTATGCTCATTTTAAAACATCAACAATTATATTGTATTTTCATGATTGCAAACCAAAAATGGTTTTGCAACCATGTTACTCTCTTACCCTTATTTATCCCTTTTTCCAGTTTTCCTTTCCCAATTCCCACCTTAACCATCCCTTACACTTTTTGTTTTGGTATATGGGGGACCTCCGGGCCCCCTCGCTCCTGGATCCCAAGGATATTTTTTATGGGTCTGGCAACACTGTTCTCCCTCTGAACCTTTATAAGCGGGGTTTCACTCCGCCCACCTTCTCAGTCCCTTTGACCTCCCGTTCTCTTCTCTCGTTCCAGGTAATATTTCTAGATATTAATTATCTATTCCTTTTATTTTCCAAGCTGATCAAAGCTGGCTATTGTTTCTTGCGCGCGTATTCGTTTATTTTTAGAATTTTATTTAAACTTAATATCAAAAAATCTTAATCTTTCAAGTTCTATCTGATACTATTTTTTCTTATTCCCTGTTTCCATGCTTTCCTCTCTTAGGTGCAGTTTTACATTTTTTAAGTTTATTTTAAAGAAAAAAATAAATTAAACATAGTAGATCTTTTTTTAGAAAATTAAAAACAAAAATGACATGACTACATTAATAAGTTTAATATTGAATAATTAATATTTTTTTTTATTAATTATTTTTAATTTTAATTAATTAATTAATAATTAATATCAAATAAATAATTATTTATTTGAGTTGCATTTTTACTCAATAAACTTTCATCTTTGTTGGTTATATGAAGTTTAATTACCAGTTTCAGATTGAATAGATAAAATTATTGTTTGGAAAAAGATAGGAATGGAATTACATCTGCTCTACCATGACAATAAAATTGTAAATTTCCTGCCTCTGTTGGTAAATTGTGTAGCCTATCCTTGCTTCCAGCTTGGGGGCTAAATTTATCACTAGTCAGTAAACTTTTATTTCCCTTCCTAGTAGCATAAATAGCTATTACTTAAAACGGTTTTCACAAAAAAAAATATTTTTTACGATTTGAAAATTTACCTTTAAATAAAATTTTTAATATCATAAATTTGGTATATTATTATTAACTTGGTATTGATATGTTAGTTAAAGCATAAAAAATCCATTAAGCAAAAGCCAAATCATTAATTTACTAAATTTTAGAAAAAAAAGTAAAAATAAAATAAGGTGATTAGGAAAGGAGTAAAGAAAGGAAACAATAAAAATTACAAGTTTAATTTTTAAAAAATCATATAATGAATAAAATTGCATGCATCAAGTCACATAATATTTAAAGGTAAATTTCATGTCATAAAAATAAAATTTATTCTATAAATATAATATTACAATAGAAATGGTAAATAATATGTATTTTTTCTAATAAAAAAAACTTTAATTAAGAACCAAGTAGGTTTGTTGGCAATAAAACTGAACAATTCTTCCTGTATTGTACAGTAAAATGCATCTTAAAATTTGAATAATTCATATCATTAAAATAAAACTATTTAAAACAATTATGATTAGTAGTCATAATTTAGGTACATAAATAGATTTAGAGGATAACTTGGGGGGAGGGGGGGGGGGCTAAGCCCTATTATATCACATCAGCTCCACCTATATTTTATTAAGTTAGCCTACTTTTTCTCCTTCAAGATTTATCAGGGGCTTAGCCCCTCACCCAATTTATATGGAAACTCTGATTTTGTGTAAAATAACTTATTCCACGATTTAATAAAAATTCAGAAATAAAAATGAAACCTACTTTAGAACAAAACAAACCTTAGCAACATTAATCAAAATTAAAAAAATTGGGTACGGGGTACCTCAGAACTTTTCCTATCACATCCAATTCACTCATCATCCCTATTTCAGACTCACTTTGCTCGTCCTCAAAATATAAAAGTCTTTAAATTTAAACTGCAACAAGTCTTCTCGACTCGAAGGACTCGCTTCGCTTGTCCTTAGATAGTAAAAGTGCCTATCCAGGCACTGACCTTGCTGGATGCTGCTTAACTTTTACGATCCCACAAAAATCATAGGTATACTAGTCCTATTCAAAACGTAATGTATTCATTTATTAAGTAAAGGTATCCACTTGTACAAAATTTCAACTCAATTGGATTATTTTTTTATTTTTTAAAAAATGTACACAAGTCATGTGATAAAAATTGAACTAATGCTGATTATGAGATGAAACTTGGCACATATGATAGTCTTATACATAGCTATACACATGCTATCTCAAATTGATTGCAACTTTTTTACTCCTTTTATGATTTAAAAAAAAAATAAATTATGGATTAATAGTGTCATAAAAACTTAGATTCCGTTCCGGATAGAACAACTACACCCATGAATTGATTTTAGTAGAAAGTTTCAACTCTCTAGCATAAATACCCTAGAGGCCACGATGATATTAGGCACACAAACAAACACACATACAAACAACTTGGCAAAAACCACACAAGAGATCTAAAAATTGCGTAAAAAAATAATTCAGGTGAAATCTTGATTTCCAATTTTTATTGCAAACACAATACTTTTCAATCATACCAACAGTATAAATGAGAAAAAGTAAAAAATCATCTATCAAGTCATCACAATAAACTATAACAAGTAAAAAATGTTCCACATTACAACATATAACTAAATGAGAAGTCTACTAAATGAAAATAAACTTCAGTTTTATTTTATAAAGTCAAATATTAAAGCTAATGAAAATTCCAAAACACATCAATAAGATTAAGCTTTTTTAAACAGAAAGGAATAATATTTGAATTAAATTTTAAAAGTTCAATCCCTAGAGGCAGAAATTTTAAACAATAAACTTAAGACTTAATATATTTAAAAAAAGATTGAGTCAAACTTATGTCATGAATTGTTCAACAATTCCATGCTATATGTTCAACAAAGTAGATATAGCTAACAAATAAATGATTTTGATTTGTTATTGATTTTTTTAAAAAAAAATGTTTTAGGTACATCCTAACAATAGTTTTGTATCTGTAATAGTAACCACAACTATATACTCAATTATTATCTTAAAATCATTAATTTATTTAATTAAACTATTTTATTTATCAAAAAGAGTTGTAAAAATTGGGAACGGAGTACTACTATTATAATAGGGGGTCTATCTGGTAAACTATTAAATAAAAATAAGCACTTCACGCCATAAATATGTATAATTTTAAGGATTGAGATGGACAGTCTAAAATTATACCAACTTCTTTTTAGTAAAATAACAAAGAGCAACACTAAAATAACAGTAATGGACTTCAGCAGAAATGCCGCACCATTAGCACTGATTCAGCTTTGTTAAAATTATAAATAGAAACATGAAGTTAGTGCCACTCTTAAATAGTTACTTCTTAAGTACAAGAACTTAATGAAAGTTAAATGAATCACAGAGAACATTATAGAGTAAAAATATTTAATTATGTAATTAAATACAGATAAAATGTAGATCATATAAAAATACATAGTCTTTTTATCATCAACAGCACATGATAAATTAAAAGTCAAACAGTTTCAAAGATAATCACAGCCTTACAAAGTGAAAAAGGCAGCATTTTATATTTCATACTTGTTCATAATTCTAAAAACTAATATATGGCCTACATTGTACATACTAACTAAAAACCCGATTCTAACTCTAATGAACGGAAAAATGATACATGTAGCCATGCTAAAAGCACCTTTTAAGAAAATCATGCATAAAATATATCAATTGATTATAAACTGGCATTAAAAAAATATACATAAAATAAAGTTTATTCCTAAAATTAATCATTTCTGACAGTTTTAATTTTGCTTATTCAAACAATTAACTATTTTAATTTTCTATTATGTTGATTTAAAAAATAATAAAAATCAGTTTTAACTTAATGTTCTTATTTTAATAAAAATCCAATAATGACATTAAAATTGATTTAATTAAATATAATAAAAACAAATCAATTTAGAAATATTAAATTTAATAACTAACAAAAATATAATCTAAAATTCTATACTAAATAAAATTCTAACTATGAATTATCAAGAAGACCATTCAAAATATTGCCCTGAAGTAGAGGGCAAAATATAGTGATATAGTTAATAAAATATATAGTAAAACCTAGTAGTTATTATTCCTCTTATAGCCCAACCTTACTACTAATAATGTGATTAATAAAAATAATTGCCATTTTCTATCAAAAATTCACTAAAATTAAATAAATTTCATTTAATCACTCCCAAATTACAGCCATTCAAAATATTTCGGTGACAAGAAAATAGAACTTTCTTTTATTCCTAATTGAACCTAAATTCTGTTTTCATTTATACCAAAAGTTTTCAAGTCTTTTATAACATTTAAATTATTAATTGCAGATAGCAAACTATTCGAGCATAAAGGAAATAAATGGCTTAATAAAAGGATTAGATTTAGAAAAATAAAATAAAATATAAGTTTCCAAAATATAAAATACAAATTTTACAAAAATTTGTTTTTATAAATTATTCATTGATTTGGTCAGTGAAGTACATATTTAATGTAAATACTGCCCAAAAATATATCATAAAGGCTAGTTAATTATACTAAGTTGAGAATTAAAAGAAGCAGTTTAAAGAATGTTTAAATTGAACCAGCACAGCCATGCAGAATATTTAGTGCATTATTAAGTAACATTTTGTACAATTTTACAAATAAGCAATGAGCAACTTAGGTTAAAAATTTTAGAAAAAGCGTTAGAGACAAATTCTTTGCAATACTTAGATTTAGAGAGCTCAACTTAAGATTTGTAGAGTATTGTTTAATAGATGTACATGATTAGGAGTAATTCATATAAGATTTTCTTTTACATTAATAAGTTTTCCAATAATTTTTTATTAATCTTTGTGTAGAACTTCATGATTAAAGTAGGTTAGAAAAAAGACTTGTACCACAAATCATTTTGAAATAAAATGTACTTTACTTTGGTTTTACACCACCAACACTACTTAGTGGTTGTTTTTCCAAAAAACACTACTTTTCAAGCTGCTTCATCAAATTCAAGGCAACACAACCTAATCTCATCAAATAAGCAAAAATTTGTAAACTATTTTATGTGCAATTATTGATATCTTTGACCTTTCTGTGATTTTTATATCATTAAAATATTATGATGTTTTTTATTTATTTGATAATTGTCTAAAAGATGGCATGAAAACAAAAAAAAACCTTTCATTTTTTAAAGGTTTTTTTCAGGCTTTTTAGATCCTAAAAAAGTAGGTGAAATGGGTTTTTACCGTCTGCGACAGTTACGTTGTGTTTTACTGTCAGCGACCGTAGAAAACTACAAAACTGTTGCTGGTGAAGTTCCTCAAATGTCCGTAATGTTATAACCTACCTTCCTTGTTCTTTTTACTGTTTCAAATAAGTAATCAAATGTTTTTGTTAACGAAGTTTTGTTATTTTCGGAAAGTGAGTAATGAATTATTTATTATCAAGTGTTTAATAATCATGAATAGTGAAAATACACCACCAGAATTGAAACTTCTGGCCAACGAAGTTATTGAAAGAAGTTTACTGGCAAATTTTTATACATTATACTGTTTTTCTTCTAAATAGTTGTTTACTATTTTTACTCCTGAAAAAAGCATATGCTACACAACTGGGAATGGCTTTTTTACCTTGTCTTCTTTTACTGGCTGGCTTCCCTCGCAGTAAATACAGTCGCCACGGTAAAAAAAAGACCTTCTTTACAGTCTTGTAGCATAATATACTATTCCTAACCTACTTAAATCAATTTTTATTTTAACTTTTTTCTAAAACCTCTATTAATTTTATTCTCAAGTTGCTCATGCTTAGTCTGATTTTGAATTGTTAGCACTCTACTTACTGCCTTGCTTGACCATAGTTTGACGTCTCAAATGCTTGTTCCCTATACCTGGTTAGGTCACCAAGGAAAAGGAATAATTTCTGTGCAGAGATGAGACTGAGAGCAGGAAAACCAGTCAGCTCTTGAACTACTGGATTAACTCTGTCGAATTTCACATGAAATGTATTTTCAAGACAAGTCACTAAACTTTCATAGTAGTAAATACCCTGAAATGAAAAAAAAAAAAACAACGGCTCATTAATTCTGATTCCAAAATTAGATACAAAAGAGTAAAAATACAATTATACAAAAAATTTATGAGCACAATTCATGAATAATTACCAAAACCAGAATTTAAAATCATGGTCTCATGATATTTTATAAAGTGCACCTTTTAAAAGAATGTTATACATTATAATAATAAGTAACTAAGGTATTTTTGACAAATCTCTATTGGTTAATTATAATTATGACTCTAAAAAAATAGATTGCAATGGATAGTATAAGAGCAGGTAAACCTTACACCCAATAACTTTCCTACATCAAGAAGATTTAGGTCATCCGGTGGTGACCGCGTTAATGTAGATGAAGAATCCAACGTTCTGTGGGAGGCATATTCAGGGATGTAGGACATTATGGATAGAAACACAATGCTCTACACAACTGAACTTCAGTTTAGAACTTCAGTTCAGTTTTGTAGAGCATTGTGTTTCTATCCATTATGTCCTATAGCCCTGAAGATGCCTCCTACAGTAGAAGCAAAACGTCGGATTCTTTATCTACATTAACGCGGTCACCACTGGAAGACCTAAATCTTCATGACAATAACCATGGAAGCCTACGTAGTTTATTTTCCTACATCAAACTGCAGTATAGGTATATGAGCATTATTTTTATATGATCATACAATTTGATAAAATAATACTTCCTTAAGACCTAAGGCAGAATCATGGACAATAGGAGGCTTATCATTAAGATCACCTCACACCCACCAAGGGTCACTAGATCTTATATTTTTACTAACAGTATTACTTTTGATTTTAACTACAGACTCTACTGAAAGTTTCTGTAGAGTTATTCTATACGGCTTTGTAAAGCTTCTAATCAAAGTATAAAATTGAGAGGTATTTTTGGGTGGATTATTTTATTTAACATTATTATAGTTGTATATTTTTTATGTATAAGTGGTGCATTGCCATCGCACATTTATAGTATTTATTTGCAAATTATTTATTTTATTTATTTATTTGTTGATCTATAAAGGTTAACTTTTCAATTTTTAAACTACTTTAATCAAACCAATAGTTACCCACTCTTGAGTCAGAGCGGATCCTTAAATCCTATGTAGTTTCAATGCTGCACATGCCTCACTCTATCTCTAAAGAGTACATGCAGTCATTCTGATACATACCATGCTATATAGCATTAGCAGATCTCTATGACCTCACTCCAGAGCACTGTCATCAGATGAGTATCCATATCACACAAAGTTTCTTAAGTGCTAGTAGCTTCTCAAGCAAGCAACTATGAACTTGCAAATTAGCAAGCCTTCATGTTGAAGATGACATAATAAACATTTAATCTATTGAGGCCCAGCAAACCAATATCAAATAGTGAGAAATATGATAAAGATAGTAATAAATACCATATAAAAAAAAAAACATTTTGAATCAAGGAAAGATTTGCTTTATTAAAAATTTAATAATGAAATTATTTTTGAATCTTAGAGAAAAATGGACTATTCATTTATTTTTTCTATGAAACTAATGATAAATACCTCATCTATGATGCTAATAAGAAGATCTCTGCATCTCTGTTTATGATCAGGCTGATCAGAAATCATCTTGCGTAGTAACTCAATGATGTTATAATACAATATCCTCCAGAAGTGCTGCTCAACATTTTCTGTTTCACAAAACTTTAATTCTTTAACTAGCAGTTCTTTCAGTGATTCTTTTAGGAAGGTTCTGTAATAATAATGAAAAAAAAGTTAAAGGAATAAAAAAGTTTAAAGCAAATTCGCTCACAAATGTACTCACACCCTATGTATAACATAAAAGAAAATATTTGAATTTTCATAATGAAAGTGGTTTTACACCTGGAATTCAGTTCATTTAGAGTCATTTCATTTCACATATTTTGCATTTATTATCATGGCCAAATCTATAAACCCAACAGGTTGTTCAGAAATCTCTTAAAACTTTAATTAAATCAAATGAAAAAATAAGACTAGTTCCTATTAAAAGCACGTGGGTAAGTTACCATATTAAGTAATAATACGTTATAGGGACATAGATACCCCAATCTCAAACTTAAATAAATAAAAATCTCCTTATTCCATTAAATTATATTCATAATAATAGGATGTATCATTAAAAAGAAAATATAAACTTAATTTTGTTTTAGATTTTTAAGGCTCATCTATTAAAAGTCCTTAGTCTTTGTTTAAAAAAATTTCTTAAGTTTTGATACTCTTAGGTAGCTTGTTATATATGTTAATGTCAAGAACAGTTTGTCAAACCCTTGTTTTATAATTCATGCTATGGAATGGTAAGTGCTTTTCTTTGCCTAAATTTGTATTGATGCCTATTTCTATTCGTTTTATAATATTTTTGATTATTCCTAATATACACTAAAACATCATATACATAAATATTAACAACAGTCATTACTTAAGTTTTATGAAAATATCCTTACAGTGTTATTTAGCTTTTGATTTTGTTATAAGATGTCATGAAATTTTTGTCAGATTAAAAAAGAGTGCAAGTTGATGCCAGAAGATTTAGTTAAAATGTTAGATTAGTTAAAATTCCGTATGCCAGAAGAGTTAAAATTTTTACACATAAACCAGATGGAGTATGTCCTGATGTAAAGATCTAAGAGTTCTTAAAACAAATATATAAATAGAAAGAATTTACAATATAATTCTTTCAGATGTTCCTGAGAGCTTGTCATCTAAAGTAATGCCACACAACTTAACTTTCTCATTATCAGTAGTATTGCCATCCCTAGTTTTCAAGATCAGCTTCTGAGTTTGACTAACATTTAACAAAAATTTGTTATAGGTACACCAATTTTGAGCTTTCTTTACTCTTACCTCCTCCTTGCTGATTTAAATCCTCTTGATTCATGCTCAAATGCAAAAACAAGGTATCACTCACAAAGCAATAATTTTTTCATTAAGGTCTTCAAAGAAATATTTGTCATCTACTGGTACTTTATCCATGCTTATCTTTCAAGATCATTTGCATCCATTTTGAAAGTCAATGGCCATAGGACAGATACATGTCCGGATCAGGATTTTGTCTATAGACCTTTGAGTCTTGTACTCAACAAATAGAGGTCACTCATGATAATAATAGTTCAGCTTATCTGCTGCATTGCCTTCGATGTCTAAGAACTGGAGTTTAAAACTAAAAATATCATGTAGAAGGGAATCCTTAGCCTTGCTTAGTTCCAAGCACGTAACCTGTATATTTTCACATTTCTTCATACCCTCTATGACACAGTTGACTACTCTTATTACAGCTTGAGTTGCCGAACCCCCCGTTTATACCAAGTTATACGTTTATATTAAGTTGTTTTCTTCTAGGTACCTCACTAGGTGCTTTTAAATGATCTTCTCTAATATTTTAGAAGAAATGGGTGCGTTGGAGATAAGTCTTTTGTTAAAGGAACAGTCTTTTATACTCTATTTGAATATTGGTACTACCTTGGCAATTTTTAAAAAATCTAGGAAATACCCTACTCAACTAATAAAAATTTGTTAATTGATTTACAAAGGAATATACAATACTATTGCAATATTTTGATCAAATTATGAGACAATCCATCCTAATCTCATATGTTTGAAGTAACACTTAGGTGTTGAACTTAAAAATTAAATACCAAATTATTTTTCGAAAAATAATAAGCATAAAACAATGGAGACTAATACTAAATATAATAAATACCAAATAGGTTAACCCTGTATCATATAATCACAGTTAAGTTATGATGACAATCAAATGAGTGTGAGTAACTTACCTTAAAGTACTAATTCGATCCCATTCATCAAATATAGAAGTAGAAACCAGATATTGAAGTTCAGAGTCAGCTAACTCCATCGAATTAACCAGGCGGTAGTTACTAGCTTTCGGCCTGAAACCAAAATAATACAAGCCTTACTGGACAAAGGACAACATAACAACACAAATAATTAACAATAATATAATTTCAAGAAATACAATATAACTTAATAAAGGTGATTGAAAATAATCAAATACTTTGTTAATAATAAGTAATGTAATGTAATAATAAGTAATTTAACTTAAATTTAAAGTTTAACTTAAACTTTTTTAAAGTCTTGTTTCTGTTAATACATGAAAAGTACAAATCAATACTTAAAAAACCAGGTACAGGGTATCTCAGAACATTTCCTCACCACATTGAATTTGCTATGGTCATCCTTACTGGAATCACTTTGCTTGTCCTTAGAATATAAAAATCGCCATATGTACTGCATCACGTCTTCAGACAAGCTTTGCTCACCCTTAGATAGTAACTATATTTGGTTTATTCCCAGCGGTCATCCATCTAGGCACTGACCTCGCTTGATGTCAGTTCCAATTCTCTAGCATAAACACACTGGGAGATTTTATGATGACAGACAGACACACACATACATACTAACAGACAAATTAGTGAAAACCACTTAGGAGGTCTTAAAAACACCTAAAACATAATGTAGTTGAAATCCCAATTTCAGATTTGTTTGCAAATACAATACTTTTCCCATATACGTGGAGTGTAAATAAAGAAAAGTAAGAATAAAACACTCTCTCAGAGGATGACACTATGCTTTCAGTCTAGTTTCAAATTTTACTTTATTATACGACAAACTTTTGCAGCTTACATTGAAAAAAAAGTAAAATATGTATAAAATTGTCTTTATTTATCAACATTTTATAACATACTTTTCCTTGGATTTTCTTCTTGTTAATAAAAAATGAATGTGGATCTTGTAAAGTATTGATACTATTTTGTTCATTACAAAGTTTATAACGTTAACAATCTGAATAGATCGTTAGCAGTCCTTGAATAGATATTTCTACCAACAATTAATGTTTTCAATATTAACCAAAAGAATTGTAAAGATACACAAAAATTAACACTTACATATCTTGATAATTAGAATACAGTAAAGGTCTTCCAGCAGAAATCTGTTCACCCATATTATTGGCAAAATGTGGAGGATAAGATGAAAACAAATATGTGTAACTGTTTTCCTCATGAGCTGACATTCTTGAAGGTGAAACCATAATAGGTTTGTCAGGATTAGAAGGGTTATAGAGTTGCCTTTGAGGCGGTGATTGTTGAGGGATGTTTACAGGTGATGACTGATTATCTGAAGGAGGAAGAACAAGAATTCCTTGAGGTTTCAAAGATTCGTGGTCAGCTTTATTTGGACTTTTGTCGTTTTTGTGATTTTTCTTTTCAATAAAAGGTCTGGGTTCAAGACGCCAGTTAGTGTTATCAGGGGCTCTACTACTGTTACTCCTTTCACTACTTCTACGTCTTCTACTTCCAGTACTCCTCTCACTACTCCTCCTTCTCCTTCCTCCTCCTCCTCCACCACCACCACCACCACAACTACTGTTAAAACAGAAACAAAATAAACATTTTATATTTTAAAACCTTAAAAATATGTGTTTGAGGGTAAAAGGAAAATGTATAGTTCTGAAAACAATATTGTATTTTTTTCTTATTCCGAAAGGACAAACTCTTCTTTTACAATCTTAAAAATATGTGAAATAATGATGCTGCTATTTCACATATTACAATCTTAGCAAATACAGTTTAAAGCTAGTTCAAATACAGTTTTAAACTAGTTCAAATAGAGTTCAAAACTTGTCAAAATACAGTTCAAGTAAACTTTAAAACTAGTCAAAATACAGTTCAAATAAACTTTAAAACTAGTTTAAATACAGTTCAAATCTAAAGCATCTAATCTAAGCATAGGGAGACCAAAGTGATACCATCCTAAGCTTCAGGTAAACATGACATTCTGAGTACAAGCAAAGCAAGTCCGAAGTCATAGCACCCTAGACAAACGAAGGGTGCTAATAACCACTTTTGTGTTTTAATAACCACTTTAATCTAAGGTCGAGCACACCGAGGCCAAAGTATTACTGACTTAGGGTTTGAATAATCATGACATTGTGAAGACGAGCAAAGCAAGTCCGAAGTCATAGCACCCTAGACTTTGAATAACCACTTTAATCTAAGGTCGAGCACATCGAGGCCAAAGTAATACTGACTTAGGATTTGAATAATCACATTGTGAAGACGAGCAAAGCAAGTCTAAAGTTGAGAGGAAAAGGAACCAGGTACCATGTACCCATATTTTGAAGAAGGACATAGACATTGAGTGCTGTCTCCAATATACAAGGAAAACTTCAATATTTATACACATTTATTTGCAAGTATTTCAGTATTAGTAAAATCTGTAAGTGTATTAATTTACAGTATTTCTTGTAATTTAATATTTTTGAATGATAGCAGTGATGTTTCCTATAAATGTATTTAATAGAAACCTCTCTCAACAAACCTGTTAGGTGGCCCATTATTACTCCTTTCACTAGATCTCCTCCTCCTCCCCCTCCTTCTATCCAGACTATTAGCCCATCCTTCATTCCTATCGATACTGCTCTGCCTGCTATGACTATCTTCATCTCTCTTCATTCTCCAATTATTATCCATCCATCCACCATTCCTATCCAAACTGTTATTTCTGCTTGGATTGTTTGAGCCAATGTCAACTGAATTTCTACGAGAATTGCGACCTCGGCTACCACTTCTATTAAACATTTAGACAAATTCAACCTTAATTATTTAAAAGTAATACTTATAGACATAAATAAATATCAATAGAACTAAAAAAATAATTAAATTTTGATCTTTGGAATAAACAAACAAATACATGGAAACTGCTTTATATTCAAAGAAACATAAAGAGTGCTTTAAGCAAGTGAACTAACTGGTTCTAACAAACACTGAGGTTAAAAGTTAAAAATGGAATAACTTTGACCATGTCTTTCTAGAGACCATTAATAAGGAACATAAAGGGAATAGTCATATATTCCCTTATTTCTAGACAGACTTCTCAGTAATGATTCTGATCTAGATAGATAACCACTTTAGCTATATCACCAACAAACTTTTCTAATTCCATGAGACCCCCAATTTTATGGAGTTAAAAAATACCTTGTAGTACACTATATTTGTGTTTACCAACAATGGTTTTCTTTTTACCCGGATAGATAGGATACCAAGCATATTGGCTATTGTTTAAGCTTAATTTACCTTTCCTTCTTATCTTTTCCAGATCGACTGCATGGAAAGAAATTTTAAGAAATAAGATTAAAAACAAATAGTACACAAATAATAAAAAAACATCACAATACATTGATTGTAAATAAAGAAAAAATAAATAAAGCAATTATGTAATAGAGCTAACATTTTTCCTAATAAACTTTCAAAACAAATGATACATTTGAACCATTGCACACTAACACAAAAGAGTATTGGTATTCTTTATTTTTTCAGCTTTAATAATATTTGACTAAATCAAAGACTTCTACTCATTTTTAACATAGATAAAAGCAAATAGTCTAGAAGCCAGACCAGAAAAAACGTGCCTCATTTTGTACTGCGTAAAACCATTTTTTTAAAATATACCTTAAATGCCTATTTGACCCCTTCATATGATTGTGCATGCTCAAAATTTTAAAAAATCGCACAAATTTTAGATTTGTGACCTGTTGGTTGTGGGAAAACTAAAAGAGAAAATTTTTTAGAGCTGACGAAATTTCCAATCAATTGAGTTTTAATTTATTAAAATCGGGTAGTAACTACATTCAAATGTATGGCATTGACAAAACCACTAAAAAGATAGTTAATTTTTGCAAGCCAGCATGTTTGGTGCATTTTTTAAGCAATTTTGCAAATGTTATAACTTATGTTTAATAATTTGATTTTAAAAATAATCATGTTACTTTTTTTTTTAAATTGGTATCAGTAACTATGCATATAGATTATAAATGTGAGGTTTTCTTGTAAGCATGGGACAGGCAAAATGGCTTAACCATATTAGATAAAAATTAGTACAAAATCTACTTAATTAGATCAGTTAGGCCAAAATTCAAAATGGCATCTCAAAATGGCGGGCATTTAAAATTTTCAGAAAAAAAATTGTTGCTAGTTTGAATTGTTTCAGGACATTAAGATATTTAAAAAATCAACCAACCAATATTTAAAAAAACCTAGATAAGTTTTCTTCAAAAAACAAATAAGCGAGTTAATCCAAAAATAAAGTCTAATGATAATTCATAATAACTCATCCTCCTCTAACATAGACTACTGAAGGCTCAGTTTAACTAACACATCAAGTGGCTTACCGTCTTCTATTTCTCCTACTCCTTGATGACTGATGATGAGGTGGCTGATGAAGCAATGGAGGAGGTTGATTAAGAAATGGTTGTTGCTTCATGAGTGGTGGAGGTCCAGGTGTGGGGAGAACTGGCTTAGCAAACACAAATGGCTCGTCATCTAGTGAATCTAAATCTTCACACATTTCTACTTCAGCAGCCCAATCCTAATATAGCCATAACAAAACAAGAATAGAAAAATTTACTTTTTACCTAATAGGACAATTTTTATATTATAAATACTCATAAAATCTTCTGAGGATGTTAAATAACTTATTAATGTTTTGATACAACTAAATTTATAACTTAAATTAAATTTGTAAAAGGTGGAAAACCAGGTCATTCATTTTAGTAAAACATATTAGACCAGACACAAAGTTTTTAGTTACACGTGCTGTATTCACCACATGTTAAAATTATTATGCACATGCATCTTTTAAAGCTATGGTTTTTTTTATTTTGTTAGGTTAATCGAGGTAAGAAAAAATTATTTCATAGAAAAAAAGAATGAAAATATTAATTGTACAATTGTTTTTATAAGCAATTAAAAAAAAAATTAAAAAAAGTAAGATTTGCAGCAAAAAGCTATTACGTCACTTGGGTTGTTTAGTTGATTGGTTCATTTTAAATCTCAAGGTCAATGCTAAAACTAACAAATGTTCAAACCCCATTTTTAGTTATACCAGTTTTCATTGTATTGCGAGTTATTTTTAAGCCTGCAATGCTCAATATTATCATACAAACCTGGATCTAAAAAATCAGTGGAAAAAATAAAATTTTACTTGATTGTTGTTTACCTTATGTTTCGTTCAAATTATGATATTATTGCTTAAAATTGGGGTAAATAGTTATTATTTTATTATTCTGCAGTATCTTTTGTAAAAAATTACGTAAATATTTGCAAGTTTTAATTTTTTTTGTTCAAATTAAGAACATACATATATCATCTTACAGTTGGGACGAGTGAATCCGCGTTGAGATTACTAAAACAAAAGCTCTACTAAAGAATAACTATATCCTCAAATTCAATGTAATAATTTCATAAATTAAACGAAAAGTAGAGTGAACAACAAGCACTTAAAAATTTATCACTGATAGTTTATTATGTGCACAAAACATTTTAAAACACAAAATTATCCCTAATATTTCATTTTAATTATTTAAAATAGCGTAAATATAATTATAATATTATAATTAAAAAGTTGAAATATACCGATAACACATAAATTATTGTTATCACATGTGATAAGAGTGATTTTCCGCCAGAACTTTAGTTTATTAAAAAACTGTGGTTTTGCAATAGAATAAAGCAGCTAGAGATCGTTGTAGGTACGTTAAGCAACAAATTATAACCACGAAAAATTCTAAATAAATCTGCTGTGGTGCGATACAGTCTCGCCTTGGACAACAAGCCCCAACAACAACAGTAAATTTTAAATTTTTTTTGCAAGTGCTATTATTCAATAAAAGTAGTATACTTTTAAATAAAAATATATTTGGCAAACATGCATCTTCCTCATTCTAAGAAGTCTATCATGGCTATAGAACTCTATCTTGTCATGATTTCCAAAAAACTACCAATACCTACAAAACCGCAATTAACAGCAAATTTATACAAAGCAATATTTAAAATGAATAGATATTTTCCATTTTTTTGTGAATTTCCAAAAAGAAAATTGTTAGATTAAATTTACAATTAGGGGTTTCAATTTCCATTTTTTTAAACCGACAAAAATACATTCGCATTAATTACAATTCTTTCCTTCCAAATATAATTTTGTTTAGTCAACTACACTCACAATGCAATTAAAATCTCTTTAAAAAGAAAAAAACTACAATTTCCGTCCTATAAGTCTCCAAAGATTGAAAAAGTTGTTATAAAACAATGTAAAATGGCTCACCAAAATAGGCTCAGTTGTTTTGGTGGCTATTTGTTTAGGAACTTCTTCCAGCTGGTTGCTGTCAGGGTTGTAAAGCTTACCACTAGATCTTCTTGGTAAAGGTAATTTCTCTTCAGTTTTAACTTTATTGTTTTGATCATCCTCAGATTTAGAAATTTGTTCAAGTTCTGGTGTTTCTTTTGTTTTTTCAGGTGTATCTTGAATTTGTGAAGGAGTGTTGTCATAATTACTCCTCAGATCATTTCTTTGAGGTCTGTAATCATTTCTTTGTCTATCGCTTCTAGGAGGTCTATCATGCCGGTTATTTCTATGTTTATCCCAGTTTGCCTTATCCTCATTAATTACTTCACTACTAACAGCTCTGTTATCATGCCTTAGTGGTTTTAAAGAATCTCTAAACCTTTCAGGAGTTAAGGATCGGGCAAATCGTTCAGGTATGTGTCTAGATTGCTCAGGGTGAGCAGTTCTTAACCTACCTCTACCTCGACCTCTAGGGACAACATTGTCATAATCTCTAATTGGTTCTTGTCTATGAATAGTTATATTATTGGCATCCCAATTTTCATCACTACTGAATCTATTGCCGTTCTCTTCAATATACAATCTCTGAAACCTAGGAGGCAAAGACTCAAATTTAGAAAGAGCAATAATATTTGAACTCTTTCCACTTCCTCTCCTATTCTGATGGAAAGGAGGTTTGTTGCTATGCCTGTCTTCATTGTGTGGAAAGCGTTCTTTGACATCATCTCTCTGCCTATCCTTATGTTCAGTACGCTTCTCAACAAACTTGGCACTTTCATCTTTATGTCGGTTATGTCTTTCAACATTATCAACTCTTTCTTTTAGAGTTTCATTAGAAGGGTCATTTTTAATTTCTCTTTCTTGGCTTTGTCTTTCTCTGTAACTATTCTTTCGAGGCCTCCTTCTCTTGGAATCAGGTTTTCTACTTGATTTATTGCCATCAAAAGCACCGCTTTCAGCATTTTGAGATGAACTCAACCTCTTTTGTTCCTCTCTAGCCTCAGCAACAGCTCTCGGAACATATATAGCATTATCAGGTTTTCTATTCCGTCTACCCTCACTTTGAGGTTCTTCAGATATATTTACTCCTTCATTCCTGTTAACAGAGATCTTCTTAAAAGCATCTACTACTTCAGATACTTCGTTGTTTCTAGCAGCTTGTCTACTTTGATCAGGTGGTTTCCTTGAATAGTAATTGCTTCGGTTGGCGTCAGAATCATCAGTTTGCTTGTCTGATTTTCTCAAGGGACCGCTACCAGGTCTATAAATTTGTTGTTGAGGCTTAGGTCTTCTTGAATTTCTATCCACATCTCCCATATTAACATCTGGAAGTTAAAAGATAACATCAAATGTATAATAAAAACAGATAAAAATGTGATGAAAGATTTCACAAACATGAAACAATAAAGTAAAAGCAAATTACTGCGATTATTTATTAAATATGTACAAATAAAATTCAGTTCTTACCTCAAATAAATAAAAATAATTCTTAAAATTGTAAATGTAAGGGAAAAATAACAAAAAGTCAACCAAAGTCAAAACGATGCAAAACTCTCGGACAAACACAAATTTATCCTTAAACTTTTACATTATCAATTTAACGCGTAAAAATTCACTAACTTTCAATTTGAATATATAAGCTTTAAATAAAATAAAATTTCTTCTAAAAATTATTTATTTTTATCTAAAATAAAACTTAAAAGTTCATTCGCATTAAAAACAATACAAAACAGTATAATGAAGTATAATATCGAAAAGGTATTAGAGCGAATTATATATTCTGGAAAAATCGACATACTTCCTTGAAGTTTCTGAAAGTTAAAAGTAGATATGAAGTAGATACTAATATAGATTTTTGCTGGTATTTATTGATTTAAATGTATTTAGGTTCTTTATACTATTCATCAAAATAGTATACATTTCTAAAAAATATTGTTGATATTACAAACGTTTGCATTATTGAGTGTTTCTTCCGCATAAAGTCGACCTTCGAAAACACCAACAACTTCTTGCTACGCACAAACTTAAGAGCACTCCTGCGGATACGAACGTAACCAAATACCGCCAATTTAATCGAATATTTAAATTATTTATTATGATAGGGAACTTTATTTCTCTATAAACATTATTTTTTTCACTGATAAAATTTGAATGTTATCTAAATTATTATAAATTTTTCGAGTTAGAAGACTTTCAAGAGGTTGAATGAGTTAAATTAAAGTTACTAAATTCACAGTTTAGTTTTTCACACTGATATTGATGACATCAAATGTATAATGGGTGTCACAGTTTTGTACAAAAGGTAGTCCTAAAAAATTAATAAAATAATTTGGTTATAAATTTCAGAAAGAGAATTTTCTCTTTCCATCAAACTCTACAATTGCTTATCAGAAGAAACTAGGAACTTACCGTTGGAACAGTTTAAATCGACAGTAAAAAAATACCTTTTAAAGGAAGCTTTCTACATGCTAGACGAATTTAAGTTGCAATGCAAATTATAATTCTACTCTAGTCCTTTTGACAAATACCAAAACTTTTTTAGAGTTAATGGCTGGATTTTGTTATGTTATGTTCTTTGAAAATTTTGAATAATAAATACTGCAACCTAAAAAGGTTATAAGGAAAAATTATTAATGGATTGTATTTGTAGCAATATTAATGAATTAATGCTGCTACAAATAAATAATAGATATTTGTTATGTACAAAGATTCAGTCACATGCCGCCACCTATCTATAGTATAACACACAGTTATAATCATTTGACAGCTTGAGAAAATAATCTGAGGGTGCCTATAAGGTTTGTCCTGGATGTTAAACCACAACCACAATTTCATATCAAGTTTGGTTCCTCAACACTATAGTCTGTTAACAGGAATATCTGCCAGCAGTAGCCATTAAACTTAATATTATGTGCTTATTAAAACCATTGCTTTAAGCGTCTAGTAAATCCGGTAAACAATGGATCCCATTGATTAATTGCTGTAAAACCTTTTGGATTACCTTTGTCTTGATTCCTTCAAAAATTTTGGGAGGGTCAACTTCACTAAAAATTATATAAAAGTAACGAAGTCTCTACATCTTATATCACTGACAAACATATAATATACATACTAGATTTGTGGCATATATATTATAAAATAAATTTTTGACAAATGAGTATCATTGAGTTCAGACTAAGTGTATCAATTTTAGACAAATTGATATTAAAGAGTTCTTTCTTCTCTATTCCCACCATCATTTATTTTGCAAACAATATTTTATATTATCTAAAAATCCTACTAAAAACTAAATAAGAAAAGAGTTGGCCCATTATTTTTTTGTTCTTTTTACTCAAGATATCTTTATCTTAAGATATCTTAACTATTTACCCAAGACTCAGAGTTGTTAGCCATTTAAAACAGACCTCACTTGTCTTAATTCAATTTTATTGATTGTAATATTTTAGCAATATCAGGTAAACCTCTGTTATAATTATTGTTTACAGTGAACATCCAAGCGTAGTTATGAATATTAAAATATGTCTTGGAAAAACTCACATTCTGACCGGAAGTATGGATGGTAAAGTTAGATTATTTCGTAGTAAAAGTGGAGAAATGGTCAAAGTATTTGTTGATAAAGAGCTAATGAGTACAGTTATGTCAGTTACAGGGGTTGCTATTCTTAGGAATGATCCATATGCATCTGCTTTTGTTGCATCTTGTAAGACGATCCTTTTTTCATAATTAATTTGTAACTTTATTATATTATTTAATCTAATAGAAAAATTAAGTATTGACAATTTCACTTACCTTTGTGTATAAGATTTACACTTGAATATATGTCTGTTAAGGAAAGAGGTAGACAATTTTCATGTTTTGTTTATTTACTCGTATTTTAAAAAAAACAAACACAGATATAAACGGCTATTACAAAATATAATACTTGCACAAAAATCAGATGGGGGTACTTCCCAACTTTTCCTTAACAAGTTCCTTCTTTTATCTTAACAACTTTCTGTACCAAGTTACAAATCTTTACTATAGCTACGATAAAAACAGACACATACATAGAACACTTTAGGTTTTCTGGTGGTTTAACATGTTTTGTTTTATGTATGTCAACATACATAAAAAACCATGCCTCTACCTCCCTCCAAGACCCCAAACTCTTAAGCTCATTTCTTCTTTGAAAATTCACAATTACTTTTATAAGTATGTTTTTATTCCAACTTGATAAAAACCACTCAGGCGGTCTTAAAACATCTAAAAAGCATTGCAAACAGGTTACTTTTCCTATAGATTATAAACGAGGAAAATTAATAATACTATAAGCTCAATGCAGTATAGAGGAAATATAAAAAATCAGATGCAGGATATCTCGTTCCTCACCATATCAGATTTGCTACACTCACCTCACTACTTTGGACTCAGAATATTGAAATAACCAAATTTATGGTGCAGCATGTCTTAATTCGCATGCCCTCCGACTGTATTATTCCAAGTGGTCACCCATCCAGGCACTCACCTTGCTCAATGCTGCTTAACATTAGTTATCCAACAAAAACCATAGATATACTGGCCATATTGAAATGAAACTTAAAATAATTCTTTATTACAAATAAGTTACAAGTATACTAAATTTCAACACAATTGTATTATTTTTCTTTTTTTTAAAGCATGCATGTCATTAAATAAAATTTGCTCTAATGCTGATAAT
>JACMZG010001911.1:41369459-41381959 GCA_018340805.1 Microvelia longipes | reverse complement strand
CCCCCCTCCCCACAAAAAAATAGTATATGCATCATGGCTGTAAACCGATTTTATTGCTTTAGAAATTAATTATTGACTTGCTTCCCTAATCAATTAACAAAGTCCTGCATTAATAAAACCTCATTTTACTGCCTACTAACATTATCGGCACATAATCTACTATTTTCAATGGGATTTCATAAGAACAAATATTTTAATGACCTTTGTGTTTCAGATATCTACTTGTTCCTACAGTGATAAAAACCCTTTTCAATTATATGACTACAAAACAGGAAAAAATTACCTAACTGTTCAATATGAAGGAAATAAGGTTATTATCAGGTTATATTTATTAATAGATAAAGTATAGTTAAATAGAATAACAAGTGAACTTACTTCCCTCAAAAACTTGGGCCAGTTTAGGAACCTCAATTTTTTCAATGGAAAAACTATTTTTTCAAATGGTTGCCAGTGCATTAAGATAACAACAGATAAGAATGAAAGATGAATGTCAACTCCGGGGAACCCAGCTTCAACGATTTGGTTGTTCTGAAGCAGCACTGGTCCCCCAAGGTAGATGAGATTATAGTAAGCTTGTTGGTTATTACTTGGTTAGACTCATGTATTTACGGTGTGACAGAAAAATTTGAATACACAATGTTCACAATGACAATTTGTTCTTCATTTTACAATCTTTTGTGTATGTTTGATTAAAATAATTTCTTAGTTTTTCCAATTGATAATTTCTTTAATTTTGCTTAATAAATTCAATGAAGCATAAGTCATGCTTTTACTATTTGTATAAATTCAGAGCGCATTTTTTTAAATCTGTAGTGTGACAATTTTTTCTTTGGCACATTTTTATTAATGAAAAATAAAACAGAAATTACTGTATGCCGTGTTGCTTTAGGATGTCCCAATACAGCTTGTACGCCAGTTTCCAAAAGATCAAGTAAATATTTTTAAAAAGGTGGAGGGAGTGTCATGTGTTTCCATTTTTACCACTATTTTGGGGGACCAGTAGTGGTAGTCTGTCAAAAGTAGAAGAAGAGGGTAGTTGGTAATCTTCACACATAGGGTTATATTATCTTTGGTCAAATCCACCAAAATATTAGCTATGTTGACATTTAATTACACTATTATTTGACACTTTACATTGATCTGTAATTCTTTTAATACTAAGCTGGCAGGCAATCATAAAATCTAGTTTTAAAAGAACTTGAAACTTGCAGAAAATTTTGAGGGGAGTGAATACACAGGTTTATTCCATTCCAATATTAAAGTAATAAATTTACCCCAATACTATACGCGAATCAATAATTAATAAATCAGATACCTAGCACCAGATACTGATTTTTTAAATCTTATACCAGTAATGTACTGCTTTCATATGATGTTTCACAAGTGTTCATGACTTCCTTATATGCATTTTAAATCAAAATTATTTTTAAAAATAATTAATCAGGTTTTGAACTAAAACTTTTTCAGCTGTACTGTGGGAAATGGATAGCTCCTATGTACATGGCTACAGGCAGTTCTAGTCCATCTGTTTTGAAAATTGTTGACATGTTTTCAATTAAGGTAATGATATTTCTTTTTTTAAGTCTTTGCCTTTGTAATAATTTGTGAAAGCCGTTTATGTTATAAATAAAGTCCTTGTTTCCATTCTTAATTTTACAAAAATCAATCATAAAAATCATTGTTATAAAATTGTTGGAATGGGAAACAAGGTTAATGTTTGTACCAAACTATAGTGTAATGAATAACAAGTGAACCAACTCCCCTAAAATACAAGTGCAAATTTCAAAAAATCTATGTTTAAGAAGGATCAAGTTAAAGAAGGTATTTTTAAAAATGGCTGCTACTGCCACTCTGTAAATGACAGGAGAAAGTGAAAGTTTAAAATATTTTGAAAAAAAACTCTACGTGTTGTATTTGTATTTATTTGCACCCAAAAAAATTGTTGTATTGACTTTTGAATAAAGTGGAATAGAATAACAAGTGAACTGACTCCCCACATAAACTTAAGCCAGTTTAGAAAACTCTGTTTTTAAAAATGGCTCCAAGTAGGTAAATATATCAACAGATACGAAGGATAATATGAATGTCAACTGTTAAAATATTGTGTAAACAAACCTTCTGTGTTGTTTTATTTTTGCCCGATAAAAAGTACAAAATATATTTTTGTTATTGTTTTTGTATGAAGCCCATCACAATTCGTCAATGACAGGCAACATGACATTTGTGCAACCTAATTTACAGTAAGATGCTAAATGTAGGCCTAGTAGCCAAAAATGTTTTTCTTTTGATATGCTTCCGTGGTCAAGGTGGTTAAGGCGTCATTATTTATACTGACCTTTGACAACAAAGAAGTCTGGGTATCCCTGATGGGATATCCCCTGCGGCATAATAATGTCATTATTATTATATTTTGGGATATGTTTTGACAGCCTGAAATAGGTGAATAAAGTCACTTGTTAATCCTATTCAATTATATACGAAACCCATTAGGTTTTTACAGATTCTTTTAAAAAAAATATAATTAATCATGCAGCACTATTGAAAAATATAATTCTGACTTAAGAATGCACTGCCATTAGGAAAAAATACCTCAACATAAACTTTTTATTTATGATGTTAGTGGGTACTTCTTTCTTTTAATGTTCATAAATCACTACATAGTAATTGCCTCAATTCATAAATGACAAAAGTAACAAAGGGGTCACCTAAACTAAAGAATTGCCTATTATTGGTGTTTACTCCACCAAACAAAATATAAATATTATATTTATATAATTTATTCACCAAACTACAACCAAAATTTTCAATAGAATCGCACCAAGTTTATTGAAACCTGTAGACTGCATCTAGTAACATTAAATTTTCCTTGAATGAAAAAAATTATTGAAAAAAAGAAAATGAATGAGAGAATAGGCTTCCACGGTTATTGTCATTAAGATTTAGGTCTTTGAATTTAGATAATGAATCGGACGTTTTGCTTCCACTTCGAGAGGCATCTTCAGGAATGTAAGCCATCATGGATGAAAAATTATTCTTCATCTACAATGAAGCAGTCACAACTGGAAGACCTAAATCTTCAGTATAAATATTGTTCCTATTATTTAACAATTCATACATTTTACAATAGTTTTTTATCTGTGTTCTAGGATATCATATCGTATGATACCCTTGATTCTGGAATATTTAGTATGGATTCAATAAATTTAACTACAAAGAAGACAAATAATCAATATGATCTCTCTGCATTGCTTTATATTTCATCTGGGACATCACTTCTCGGCCTTAAATTAGATTATACCCACTAAATTACTGACTGCTTAAAGTATCATTAAATTTAAATTTGTGTATCTTTGTGTCACTTTTTTTAGCAAACAATTTATTATTTCATAAAGTTAATAGAAAATTATTCAGGTTTTAATGTAGAAGAATAATCATTTGAGGGAATATCTACACATTGAATAAGGTTATTCAATAAAAATACAATTTAAGGCGTCAGTTATTAAACTGACATTTGACACCACAGAGGTCTGGGGTTCGCATCCCAGGTTAGTTTCAAATAAACAGTAGCTAACTTGAGAATACAATTGGAGAACCACCTAAGGTTATCCCCGCAGGGATTATCCCTGATGAGCCGCAAGGCTCTAAACCTGCATCATTATCATTATTATTATAAAAATACAATACTGTTCACAGTATTGGAAATACAAACATGGAAGCTTTTCTACTTGACATAAAAATGGGGTGGATTTGTTTCGTTGACACATGTTGACAGTGGATGGAATGAATTGTTGATGCAACAACCTGCATCGTACCGTCGATTGATCGACTAACTGATTTGACAGTACGATATTATTTGTTGCATCCACAAATCATTCCATCTACACACTGGTTCTTTCCAGTGACAAATAGTAAATTGTTCACAAATAATATTAATTAAAATGAAAAAAGTCATTTAAAGAAATGATTTTGGGTTGGATTTGTTCCGTCTACAAACCAGTTGACAGGTTGAACAACCCGGAGTGCACAGTCAACAGATTGTTCAGACGACAAACTATTTTTTTTTTTTTTTTTTTTTTTTTTTTTTTTAGATAGTAACCCTATCTAAAAAGCATTTATTTTATCACATGCCCCATTTAAAATATTACATGTGTTATTAGATAAACACTTCTAAAAGGACGTGAATTTTAAATAATGACTTTTAAATATATAGTCATGCAAAAAAAAGGAGTAATACATATAAATATATATAATATAATATATATATATATATATATATATATATAATATATATATATAATATAACATATATATATATATTATATATATATATATATATATATATATATATATATATATATATATATATATATATATATATATAATATATTTAATGGCATAATTAATTAAATATGTTGGATTATATTAATTAATATAACTTTTAAAAATATAATAATAAAATAACAATGTGTATTAAATATAAATGAATATAAATTAATGAGTAATAAATAATAATAAGTAATTAATGAAATAGAAAAATTGAAAGGGATATAAATATTGAATCGATAGATGGTGGTATTTAATGAAAATAAAATATTTTATTTGAATAAATCAAAATCAATGGAATTTATGAATTTAGAAAATAGTGGGAAATTTCTGTGAAAATGGATAAATTTGTTGGAGACCAAATCTTTCCTTGTGTCATAACGTCTAGCATTAGTGTTCTCCTTTCTTTCTCAAACAGAGAACATTGAAATATAAGATGGGTCCAAGTTTGCGAGACGTTTTGTCACAAGGACAGGATGGGTCTGGGATAATTTTAAATCTATGAAGATATGACTTATTAGATCCATGTCCGGAAAGAGCCTGAGTTAATTTGTAAGTTATCTTAGGTCAAATACGTCTCCTAGAAACAACAGTGGGGAAAAAATTCTTGGTCCATGAGCCATTATCAGAAGAACTCCACATTTCTTCCCATTTGTTAAAAAGAATAATTTGGGTCTCAAACTTTAGTGTGGACTTAGGATAGCAAGATAAGAGATTGTTTGAGAGCTTGAGCTGCATCTTTAGCTAGTGAATCGGCTTTTTCATTTCCTTCTATCCTGAGTGACCTTAATCCATTTTAGTTTAATTTGAACATTTCTATCTAAAAGTTGAAGAAGGAGGCGTCTGCAAGATTCAGCTAAAGGGAAGTGACAGTCTTGATTTTTGATGCAGCTTATTGACACTTGACTGTCAGTGATAATGATGATTGGTTTAACTGTTGTTTCGTTTAGGAGCCAAGAAAGTGATTTTCGATGGCAAGCAATTCTGCTTGATTGTTTGAGCATTTTTGAACAGACTGAACGATTCTTGATGGACAACTTGTCTTTGTTCGAAAGCAATAAATGCTGCTCCAACGCCACTTTCTTGTTTACTGCCATCTGTGTAAATTTCTAAAGAATCTAATAAGTCATAATCTACATCATCAGTGAAAGCCGAAGTGGATAATGTGCAGGATGAATCCATTGTGACTGGGGGGTAGGTTTTGTCGTACATCAATTCATTAGACAAGTTGGAAGTCAACGAGTATACTTGGGCTACAAGATCAATCTCATATTCTATTGGCAGTAAATCAGCCAATAAAATAGCAGCTTCGTATGAGATTGTTCTATAGCCTTTTAATCATTCTTAGGGCTATTAACCTTTGAACTCTTTTAAATTTAATTATGTTATATTTTTTGGACATAGCTTCTGCCAAACTGGTGCTGCATATGTGAGTAAAGGTATAATAGCTCCTTGATAGATAGTGCGAAGTGCATGGTAACCTAAGCCCCCAGTAATTTTTTGCAGAACGGGATAAATTCCAATGATTTTGAGTGCTTTATCGCAAGTGTTACTTGTGTGTTTATACCAAGTTAAATGTTTATCAAAAGTGACGCCAAGATATTTAAGTGTTGCCACTTCTTCTAATTTTGCTCCATTAAGATAGACATTAACTGGGTTAGTTACTCTTTTTCGAGTAATACGTAATACTTGGGACTTTGATTCATTATAAGATATTTTATTTTCATGCGCCCATTGTTCCACTATGTAGAGAGCCTCGTTTCCTAGAGCACTCAGCATGAGTCCATCTTTACCAATGATTAATAAAAGTAGATCATCAGCGTAGGAAATGATGTGGACTCCTGGAGGATATTTTTTTTTCAAGATGGAGTCGTACTGAATGTTCCAAAATCCTGGGCTACTACATGAACCTTGTGGGCAGCCTTTAGATATTAATTTTGTAATGATATGATCGGAAAGAGATAAATTTGCATAACGGTCTTGGAAATAATTTTTGGTTAAATGAAATAAATTTTTTGGGCAGTCCCACAATTTTAACTGGTTTAAAATGGATGGCCACCAGGCTGCATCGAACGCTCCTTGTATTCAACAAACTATTTGTTGAAGGAACAATTTGTAGACCAACTGATTTGTCAACGGTATGATCCAAGTTACAAACTCATTGTTGATGGAACAGATTTTTCCATCAACTGATTTGTTGAAGGTAAAAACCAATTTTGTCAATGTAACAGTCTCTCAACAGTAAATATTTTATTTTTATTTATAGGGCCAGCTATAAACTCTAAAAGCCAATATCTGTGCCTACCAACAATGTAGAATGTAAAAAGAAAGTCAGAACATACAATTTATTGACTTCTACGTTTTGTCTTATACTTTATTTTTTAATAGTTTTACTTTTACATTAATGTCAGGCACTGCCTATAAACAAAAATTTTACAGTTAGTAGAGAGACTGTTGTTTACATTTAATTATTTTCTTCACTATTCAGCATATTATATATCTAAGAAAATTATCTATGGAAACGAGAAGTAGGCAGCCATGACTGATGATAAGGGCAGTTAGGCCCCTCATTTGGTGTTCAACCATTGGATCCAATGACTTTATCATAAACCTTTTAGTAGCTCTTTAGAAATAAACACAACTGACTGGGACCAAGAGTTTTTAAATAAATGCTTGAAATGTATAAAATAAAAATCAAAGAAGAAGTACAGTCATCAAGGTTGCTCCATATCAGGTATATTTATATTTTTTGTGAAGTTAACCCCCATTTTCAGCAGATCAGCCAAAGAAAGATAAGATAGAGAAATATGGAATAAGGTAATGTGGAAGTGATTTTTTAAAATCGAATATCTTTTTTTTATCAATCGTTTCATATAAACTATATTTTACAAAAATTTACAATTAAACTTATCTAGCGAGTATACAATGTTTAAATCACAATATACATTTAATTTTGTATGTTTCTTTGTACACTCACATTTAAAACGACTAGAAAACACAGACGAGGTCATTTTATTAAAAGAAATCACCACGCCTAGAGATTCTAATAATAATTCATAGTAAAAATAACAATAATAATAAAAAGAAATAAATAAATGGCAAGCTAGGTGTGATGCTTTTTGATAAAAATTTACATTTTTTCTTTGTAAAAAACTGAGAGGTAAAAAAATATTAAGAGAAAAGTTTGTCAAGGATAGTAAGAAGTGTTGAGGTTGTATTCTCACATGGTATTGTACACTGGGTTAGGATGCCGGGGATGCTTGTATGTTAATCTAGCTAAAGGATGAGTTTTTCCTTGTTGAAGCTTTTTCTTCTGTGCTTTAGCCACGACAGTGGTTGCCACAGCAACAGCAGCAGGTGGTGGAGGAGCTTTAGGAGGACGATGCTTATTTACTATTCCTTTAGAAGTGAGATCTTCGAGAGAAGCAGTAGGAGCAGCAGGTTGACCCGACCGTTCACTAACTGGACTTGATGGCAAACTACTACCTCCACTACTATTTCCACTACTTTTACTTTTAGCTTCAAATTCTCTTTTAAGAGATTTTACTATACCCGGCTCAGGGCTGACACGGTCTCCTGAACCCCAACTACTCTGTCTACTGACTCCACTACCGCTCCCTTCTTCTTTGTCAAATACACGATCCAACTGAGACGAAAACAAATCTCGCCTTTCAACAGGTTTATCTTGTTCCATGGGTTGAATTGTTTCTTGAACAACCCTTAGGCTATTGTCTTGTACACTTAAAGCATTTTTATGGACAGGAGGATCTTTTAAAATAAACGGTTCTTTTAGTTGACTCTCCCAAAGACTTATAATTTCTTTTGGTTGGCTGTCTCTTTGAGACATGTCTACATTTTCCTTCTGAGTGATAATTTCTTTCTGCTGTAAGTTACGAGTATTAACATTGAACCGATCTTCCTCAAAGTGACTGGTAAGATTAAGAACCATTCCTTTCCTATCATTTCTTCTTCCTGCTTCTAATTCTTCAACTCTTGATTTTACCACTCCATCCTCTCCACTGAAAAATTTAAAAAAAAAATCAATATTTAAATTAAAACTTCCCAAAAATTTTAATGCACTCATATAAAACTGATTGATTTTTATTAAGAGACTGTGGTTCCTACAAATGTTAGAGCTCAGTAGAGCCCAATTTTTGTTTGTATTTTAACAATACAATAGGGAATATATGAAAAAGCTTCTTACTATCTGAAACACACTATGCTCCCTAATCTTTGAGACATAATTATGTAATTAAAATTAAAAAGCAAATGATAAAAATAGAGAGATGTAAATCTCCATCATCAGAAAAAAAGCAAAATTTAGCCATTGTCAAAAGCAGCAAGGAAGTTAATTTATTTATTTTCACAAAAAAATTTGAGACTAATTTATAACAAATTATTTATAAAAACACAGTTTTTTAAAAAAATAGATTAGTTAAAGAATTGAAATACAACATGGTTAAGATTACTTAAATTCAAGAGAAATAAGCAAGTGAAACTCTTAACTAATACAGGGAAACTTCTATGATTTTCCATTGAAGTTTTCATGATTATGCCCGAAAATTAGGGGACAAAATATAGTTTGTTTTATGTAGTATGAAGATTTTTCATGTATTCCCTGTAGTGTTATTAACACACAAAAATATAGATAGAAGGAACAGTCTGAATAATAATAATGTCTTAATTTATTTTACCCTAAGTATAAAAAACAAAAATCTAATTTGCAAAACCAACTGAACATAGAGATTGAGAACAAATATCTATAAACAAAAATAGATACATGGCTAATTATTAAAAAAAACTACACTGGTTTTAGAAATAAACTGTATTTTTTGTAAAAAAAAAAAAATAATTCCCAAGATAAATTGGGAATTTAAGTCATTATTTGCATTATTGAAACTCAATAATAGAAAAAAATTAAATTTGTTTTCATATAAATGATTTTAAAGCAAATCTAGTAAAACTTTAAGATTTTCGGTCGCTAATAAATATTACAAATATATTAATTTTTTTCTTGATAATAGACTAAAAGAGTAAAAATGAAGTTATTAAACAAAATCAGGGGTGTAGATCTAAGTGACATTGACTCATACACACTCAAATACAAAATATCTTTATTGATATGAATATAAAAATTGTTATATGACCAATCATCACCTTTATTAAATCATCAAATTCAATAATAATTATAGTACAGAATATTATATAAATTTTAATGTTGCAGACTAAGGACTGTAGATTTAGGTCTTCCGGTGGTGACCGCATCAATTTAGATGAAGAATCCGACGTTTTGCTTACACTGAGGGAGGCATCTTCAGGGGTGCAGGACATCATGGATAGAAACGCAATGCTCTACAAAACTGAACAGTTCAGTTTTGTAGAGAATTGTGTTTCTATCCATGATGTCCTACAAACCTGAAGATGCCTCCCACAGTGGAAGCGAAATGTCAGATTCTTCATTTACATTGATGCGGTCACTACCGGAAGACCTAAATCTTCATGAAAATAACTGCGGAAGCCTACACAGTTTATTATTAAAACAAATAACTAAATAAAATTTAATATTTAAAAATTCTGGCAAAGAATTTTAACAACTGGAATTTTAATTAACTGGAAAGTTATCCAGTAATACCAGTTTAATTTTAGTAGAAATTTGTTTTCTGTCCAGTTTAGTCGTAAAGTCAGGTAATTGGTTAAATTGTTTTAACCAATTACCAAAATAAATAATATTAAGTTTTGCTGTCTTCAAAGTAGGGGTTTTAAATTGATTGTTAGCGCAGGAATGAATTTCACATTTTTTAGTAAAGTCATCATGTCTTTTAAGTCAAGTTTAAAAGCATATAAGAAAAGCATATAAGTTTTAAGCAGAGGAAGAATTTCTTAACGTGATTGAGGACTTTGTTTAAACATCACTCTTAGAGCTTTCTTTTGCTAGATAAATGATCTTATTGATGAGGGAGGATTGCCCTATATCACCATTCCATAAGACAAATGACAGAAATTGACGTAATAAACAGAAATTAAGGACTTGACAGACACACAAGAGGTAATTTTGTTCAACATGTTAATCCCAGGGACTAGTTTTTAAGAAATATGTGCCTCCTAGAAAATTTTATTCTCTAGATGAATACTTAAACTAAGCCAATACAGACTCCAAATAGAATAAGGATGTAAAAAATAGAATACTTTAAAATTCGAAACTAAATATTAATTGAGGGTTAAAATACCTGGTAACAGTAGGTAAATGTAATATTTTATTCTGTGATACTGAATAAGCAAGTCCATTAGAGCAAGTTTTCCTTACACAGACACCTATAGATCTTATGGGTGGTGTAGGAGGTGGGGGTAAAGGTGGAGGTGGTGGAACACTAACTTCTTCGCTACCTGTTGAATTTCCTGTACAAAAAAATAAATCAAAATTAACAATGAACAGAAATTAGATCTGAAATAGGATAAAGAAGTTTAAAGGCACAGCTATAAATTACTGGAACTGGTGCTCAAAAAACTTTTGAGGCTACTTTATATCCTTTTATCTTTTGTAGTATTATTCTTTTCTTTCATATTTACTTTTCTTTTAAATTATAGACTCAAACGGCTACACCAAGGCAATTTTACTAAAGCACTTACTTTTCTACTACTAATCAGAATTTAACATAACCACTTACTTCTCACCTGGTAGTTCTTCCTTATTAACCTAATTATTTAAATCTGTATCCCAACATAATCAATCCAGTCCCTGATTGTTTACCCCTCCTGCCCTAGTGCCTGAAAACTTCCACTTTTCCCTGCTGACCTAAGAGCTTTTTCCGATTTTATAATTCCACTCCCCAAACATTCAGTGACTCCCCTTGCTCTATAACAGATGTATTATCTCAAAGTTTAGATATTAAAACATCTCAAGGCCTAAATGTGCCTTTAACAAATTTTACTAGTAATAGCTTTTGTACAATCACCTTTCCTATAGCCATATTAACTCATAAAATAACTTATTTTGTTCAAAATACTTAACTAATCTATTCTTTACACTTCCATTGCAAAAACTAGGAAATTGGGCTATCATTGCAATAATCTTTCTTCCTCTCTTTCTTACACAAAGATATGTCTCTGGCTACTTTTAAGGCATCAAATACTCATTCCTAAATTTCTATAATTTTTAATATATGAATTAAATTTTGTTATATCTTGCTCTACCCAGCTGTCTTAACAGTAGACAAGGGTAGCTTCAAGAACACTGTTTGAGAATGAATAAAACTAATTTCTTTGTTAAAAAATAAACATGAGTAACTAAAACTTACACATAATTACAGTCCTTATTGTAATATTCAAAATACTAAATGAAATTACAATGAAAAAGCAAGAGTTTCAAACACAAAGCAATAAAAAAAAAATTAAACAACTAACAATATTTCTACACATTATTTTAATTTGGGAGTATGGAAATATTATTGTTCTTCAAAAATATGCAAGATTTTTGTTTTAAAATTAATTTTAATTATATTTTTTTAATTCAACAGTTAATTTTTAAAATTCCATATTTTTTAACAGAATTGTTTTCTGTCATAATTAAGTAAAGAAAACAAAAGGCCTTTGGACTGTTGGCAATTCATTTAAGTAAATTAAACAAAAGGCCTTTAGACTTGTTAGCAATTCATTTAAGTAAATTAAAAGGAAGGCCTTTGGACTGCCGGCAATTCATTTAAGTAAATAAAACAAAAGGCTTTTCGACTGTTGGCAATTCATTTAAATAAATAAAACAAAAGGCTTTTGGACTGTTGGCAATCATTTAAGTAAATAAAACAAAAGCTTTTGACTGTTGGCAATTCATTTATGTATATAAAACAAAAGGCCTTTGGACTGTTGGCAATTCATTTAAGTAAATAAAACAAAAGGCTTTTGGACTGTTGGCAATTCATTTATGTAAATAAAACAAAAGGCCTTTGGACTGTTGGAAATTTATTTAAGTAAATTATAATAATAAATAAATAATGCTGAGTTAAATGGATTAATTTAATTATTGTTAGCCACAAAAAACTACACAGATGGTTGTTAAAAGCACACTTGTGAAGAAAGGTAGTATCAAATATTTTTCCTATTTCCAGAAGCATCAACAACAATAACTATTAAAAATGAGAGAATTATTTTTTTTTTCTCTTTGGTGGGTGGTATCTACAAAACAA
>JACMZG010001911.1:41349975-41364445 GCA_018340805.1 Microvelia longipes | reverse complement strand
AATACTCGTACCTTCCACGATTGTGCTTATAATTGTCATGATAATAGTTATTTTTGACAGCGGATGGAAAATAATCTAATCTTTATAAATACCTCCCATCGAAGCAAGATGTACAGAATTCGAGTTTCATTGCTTTTTAAAGGAATACCAATTATAACTGCAGACGCTAATCTTAAACTATCAGTAATCCAACATGAAACTAATGGAAAGCAATCCTTATGATGCAGGAAAGTAAATTCTTGTTGGATACTTGTCCGACATTAACAATATAGATTCGACATCACCATTTTTTATTATTAGTTGGCGGAGGATTGCAGAAGCTTGCTTTAGCAAAATAATGTAGTGAATGTTTATTACTTTTTAATTTGCATTTAAAATAAAAAAAGATTAAACAAATGAAAAATCCAGAAAAATCATCACTCCTCAGAAATTATTAAAAAAAATATTACGACTTTCCTGACTGGAATATTACCGAGATTCGTTAAAAATATCTTTTTCAAAACATTCAAATTATTTTTCATCGAGATTTTGGTTTTGTCGTATTTAAATGAAATTTTTGAACGAAGTCTTTAAAAATTTTAATTCTTATAACATGTTTTCAAAATTCAAAGATTAAAATTGCTGTTTAATCTTTTTATTTTAATAATTATTCAAGTATTTTGACATAATCTTTCATCAGAAACGATTGTTCGATTATTTCAATTACAAATATTAATAGAAACACATTCAAATTAATTTAATTCACATCATTTCTTGGTAAAAAAATATAACATTAAAATTCATTCATAATGTTCGCGGTAATTTGTTCAAGCATTAAAATAAAATGATTCACTTTGTTACATTCGTATTGTATTAAACAAATAAAAAATTTTCAAAAAAAATTGAAATATAAGAAAACAACATTTTGATCTTTAGAATTGAAAAAATTTTATTTGATAAATAAATTCAAATGGATACAAATGTAATCATTTTAATTCTATATAAAAATTTTTTTAAAAATTTTAAATAAAACTATTATCAATACAATATTAAAAAAAATATTTATCAAATATTTATTATGGACAATCTCCAATATTTAATTATTAATGATTAATTGTTTTTCCTAGAATAATAACAGATCACTAGCATTGAAAATAATGGTACACAACTTATTTTAGGCCTTTGGAAAATCCATTGGAGAATATTCCTCAAGAAGTCAATTAAAAAATACAAGTTTTCATAAATTTCGTGGACAAGAAAACACACTTGCTCATTAAAAAATAATACTTAGAAAAACAAATTAATAAGGAAAAATAATTGCTAGCATAGTTTTTGGATAATAAATTTTATTATTATTTAATGTTAGAAAAATTTATACTTTTCCTATATTTTTCATTAAAATTCATTATAATACAAGATTAATAACAATTAATAAAAAATATAAGATAATCATAAAACTTAATGATAACCTTCATTTAAATCAATAATTTTTGAACTTACAAAAGTTTACTTAAATTTTATACCAAACTTTTAAATACCGACTGGGCTGATGATTCTCTTACAACTCGCACAGATTTAATCATAAAAGGTGTATCTCCTCACGATAACGCTAGATGACCGACACATCCAAAGTAATTCAAACAAAAGATACAATGAGTTAGAATTTATGAAGTGTTGCCTACCTCAGCTTATAGCCCTGACAATCCGCCATCAAGAAATTATATTCTATTCCAATTAATGCAAGCACTTTCTTAAGATAAAAAGGTTTATTCAACAATGATGGGGTAAAATCTTGCTTGCAAATCTTGTTTTGATGAAAAGTCCTCCTAATTTTTTTTTTTGGCCGAGCTATCCAGTCCTTGATGAAAACATAACAGAGGTTGTCGATCAATGATGTGAATAAATCATTGATTGATATTATTTTGTAATTAAAATAATATGATTTTAAAACTTTGCATTTTAATAGCCAATTTCTTCCGTAATTTCCAGAATTTCATCTGATTATTTTTATAAATAGACACTTCATTTTTAATTTTTACAAATAACCTTACAGGACTAATTATTTAAACAACTTAATTAAATTCTCAATATTTTACACATAAGCATCATGAAAACGTAAATTAATTATTTAAATTTATTATTATTTTATAATAAACCAACATTCTATAAATTCACAAATAAAACCAATGGAAGTCAATTAATACAAAACAAATAAACCCAATACATTCATTTATCTTACACAATAAATTCAATTAAAATCATTAATTCACATAATAAACCTACTAATCAGTTATTACTCTCATATAATAAACCAAACGAAGTCATTAAATCACTCAAATACAATCAATGTAGTCCATTAAAACTAACACAATAGAACCCAATACAAAGGTTAACACATTGAAGTCAGTAAATAATCACAAAAAAAACCGTGAAAAAGACATTAAAACTCATATTGGGTTGGCAAGAAAGTATTGCCAACATACAACAAAAAAAACCGATGAAGACATTAAAACTCATATTGGGTTTGGCAAGAAAAGTAATTGGGTCAATTTTTTGAAAAGAAATAAAAGTCTTAAAACCAATATGAAACAAATATATTTTTTTATTCAATAAATGAATAATAGAATATTAAATAATGTTCCTCAGGACCTGTTTCCCATCTTATTCAGAAGCAAAAAAATTCCTTGTTTATAAAATTCCGTGGGTTTATCAACAAAAGAATCGCAAAGAAGTCAGATTGACAATCGTCATCATTAGTTAATAATTTTACCATTCAGAATTTGAATAAAAAACGAAACAATGGTAATCGAGGGGCGAGATCAGGGCTGTAAGATGTGTGGCAATACGTCCCAACCAAGGTTCAATAATTTTTGCCTGTGACCAAAGATGTGTGTAGTTGGCAATTGTCACTGGTGAAAAGACTACACCTTGGCGATTCGCCAATTTTTTGGACGTTTTCTTAGATGTCGTGTTTCAATTTTGTCAACTGATTATGTAGATTTCAGTATTTATCTTCGGCACCTGAAACAAAAATTTCGAAATAGATTATAACCTGATAATCCCATCATACGCAGAACATAACTTTCTTTGATGCTTATCAAACCTGGCCTGATGTCTGCGCTGCTTCCATTAACTTACACCATGATCTTTTCCTATGGACATTGTGTAGGATATCCATTTTTCATCGCCCCTTTACTATTTGTTTCAAAATGGCATTTGTCGTTGCCGTTTCCTAAGCAAATCACACAATGTTTAATAGTTAGTTTAGGTGATTTCTTAAGTTGGTAAGGAACCCTAAATGAGGGATACGCTGACTTCGCTTCAAGTCACGCGTTGTACTATGTCGATCCTCCTTAATTAAATTTTTTATTTCATCAATCATTCACAACATAGCTAAGCCCCACACGTTGCTCAACCTTGAGTGAAAAATCACCCCTGCGGAATTTTTGAAAACCAATTCCGACATTGGCGTTCTTTTAAGACATCCTCGCCATATACCATGACATATTTTGTTTGCATGTCTGTGAAGCATTTTTTCCTTTCCTTATAGTAAATAACAAAATGTGTAATAATGCGTTTTCCGATCTCCATACTAAAGCTGATTAATAAAAGAAATATAAAGTAATTAGTAAAAACTAGCTTACTTGATTTAAATTTGAATCATAAGACTAATCTATTATTATTATTTAAACACTGAATTACTATATTTTTAATTGCAGTTAAATTGGAATTAAAAATGTCTTTATGTAAAAGAAAATTTCTTTTTCTTCAAAAAATCGCAATTATCTATCATTGTCACCCAAAATTAAGCTAGATTCACAATATGCTTATGGGGCTTTGAGCCCATTAAATATTGTAATTTAATTAATGTATTGTATATAATATTTGGACTTTTCCATTCTTACAAATAAATACAATTTCTTCCTACTTGAATCTGAGAATTAATTAATCAATTAGTGGTAAATTTTAGAATATTTTCTAAATAATCTTGCTTTATACTATCTAAAAAATATAAATTAATTTAATAAATTAATTATTAATTATTAATTTAAAATCATTTTTTTTCTAAATTAAGACTTTTCTCTTTTCTTTAAACAATAACTATTTTCTTCTTGAAAATATTAAATAAAAACAAATTTCACTTTTTATTAAAGATTACAGAATTGAATTGTTTATTATAAATTCTTCAATGTATGACAGAATAATACCTGATTACTCTATACAGAATGAACGTAAATTTTTAAGAAAAAAATCATACTTAATTTTTCACCTATAACGATTCATAAAAATCCTTCTTTTAGTTTCCTTTTTTGTTTAAAGAAAATCTCGCTTACACTTTAAAAAATGTAATAAATGTTTTTACTTTAGAATGCTATGCTATTTCAAGGAACAACCATCAAATCAAGATTTTTTTTATAACTTCCCTTTGGAAAAAATAATATAAATTTTAATATAAGAATATTCATGAACTATTAACCTATATAACTTTCTCCAGAGAAATACAATTCATTAAATTAATATTAATAATATTTTGTTTTAAAACTTTTTTCTCATCTTATTAATTTTTTTTCAAAAATTCGAATACTTCGATCTTTGAGTTCTGAACAATCTATTAGGTGTTTTTTTTCATGCAAGTTACGAGACCTTCGAAAAACCAATGAAACTCTGCATTAATCTAAGGGCGACTATATAAATTATTTTTGTTTTTTACATTTCTAAGAATGTTTGTTAATAAACTTAAATATAATATGTCCGAAAGTAGGTAGATTAGTGCAGCAACGGAACAAAAGCCCCCCCCCCGGGGGAGAATTTTTTTTTGGGAAAACGTTTTAAGGTATTTATCAATGAAATGGTAGGAAAATACACACACACATTCCTCACTCTTTTCAGCCAATGAAAAATAGTGTATGTAAGTATGTTCCCGAAATATTAAAAATTTTGATTAAATATTTACCTGTTCCCGATAATAGTTTGAATTTTTGTTTTAAATTAGACTGTTCCCGAAATAATTAGAATTTTTTCATTTAATTTAAACCTGTTCCCCGAAATAATTTGAATTTTTGTTTTATTACCTGTTCTCGATAATTGGAATTTTTGTTTTTTAATCAACCTGTTCCCCAAAAAATCATGGATTAATTTTTTTTTGAATTTAAATAATTTTTTTTTTGAATTATTTTAAAAAACTTCTGTATCTTCAAATTTTCGATTTTATTGTTGGCGCGGCAAAAAATATTTTCCTTTGAATTTTTTAAAGAGGGTCTAAAGCCGCCATTTTGGCAATATTTTTTCAAAAGTTATATACTAAAAGATAGAACTTTAAATTCTGAACAATTTCATTGATAATGTTTTATCTGAAAATGCGTCGTTTGACGAGATATTTTGCATTTTAAAAAAACGTGCTAAGTAGGTGATGTGAGCACTCCACTCCACCGCCCCCCCAAACAAAGAAACTTTGATGAATGGAAATTTTAAGTAGTTCAAAAGACGAGTCAATCGAAGATGGTCATGCGATGAGTCATACTTTTAAAAATTTAAATTTTTAAATTTTTAAAATCGATAAATTTTTTAAAAATTTTTTTCTTTTTATTAATAAATAGGAATTAAAAAGACGATACGATGTCTCATGAACCAATACTCAGATGAAAGAAACCCTGTGATAAACGAGGTCAAAGGTACGTGTAGGTGGGTATAAAAATGAATTTTTAAAGTCAGTTTTTAAAGAGACTTTAGGACATCTTCATTGCGATATTCTATGTGGTTCAAATTTCCTACGCCTTAGATAGAAATTGTTGACATAAAAAGCCATTTTTTTTAACAAAAAGTCTTTGTTTCCTTAAAAAATGATACATTTTGGTAATTACATTGAAACAACATATAGTCAGTTTTTTAACTTAGCTATCAATTATAAAAGTTTTGATTAATATGTTTTAAAAAAATGATGGTTATACCATGCTTTTATAAATTTTTAAAATTTACATGTAATATCTCGCTATTTATTCTTCAACTAATTTGAAAACATGTCAGTGTATTCGTCATCTCATTGCATTCAAAGTGATAAAAGATTGATACAGTTTGATAGCGATATATACCAAAAAAAACAACTTTTTAAAAAATAATTTAAACGTTCTTAAGTTTTTATTGTGGAGCAATGCTTAAATATTATGATATTAGTTCTCTAAAGTTAAGTAGTTTTTAAATCTCAATCAATTGGTACAAAATTGAAGTTCACGATATCTATTATTCGCGTCTCTGTACAAGGTTTTTAAAATTTAAAATCTTTAATAAATCCTTCAAACCCAATAGTCAAATTGAACCCATTCTGAAAATAACATTAAGTCGTCATCTTATTACAATTCCTAAACTATATCAAGTTTGACATCATAGCATGTATATACTCGTTTTAAATTCAAATTTTTAAATTTTAAATAGTAAATTGTTACAGTGCTCTACTATCTGCCTAACTAACAAAATCCCCAATTTTCACCATGAAGGAACAAAAATGTTTCAATAATTTTTCTTGAAAAAATCAAGTATCATTAAAATCACCAGTTGAAATAGGAATTGTATTTCCAAATTCTGAACAACGATTGTGGAAATATTCTCTCTTGAAATGTTGGTCCAATATTAGAATGAGTTTAGAAATACTAATCGTAGAAAAATATCACAAATTATTACATAAAATCAATAACAACTATAATTTGTGTATTCAAACAAATTAAATAATTTTGTGCCTATTGAAAATCTCTTTTACTTTTATTTATTAAAATTTAAATAAATAATCACTTTCAAATATATAAATATATTTTCAAACGATCTTTTAATTTTAAAATAAATATTATGTTTATTCAAAAATAAAAATTTTTTCAGTTTATTCAAAATAAAAAATTTAAAAATTTATAATAAATTATTGAAATTAAAATTTTTAAAATAAAATACTTTATTTTAATAATATATATATTTAAATTTTCAGTCATTAAATATTGTCTTAAAAATTCCGAATCTTCATAAGACGGCTTAAAATATTTAAAAAATAAAATACACTAATTTCGAATATTTTCTTTAACGTTTTAAAAATAAATTATTTCAATACTAATTGTTTTGTTTCAAAACTAATATAGTATTTATATAAAATTTTAAATTCATTTTTAATTTTTGAAAAAATTTCTTTTATTTTTTTTCAAAACTTAATTGCTTATTATTATTTAATGATTTTGTGTTTTAGTTTGGAAATTTTGAAAATTATTTCTAAAATTTAAGTGTAAACTTTCATGATAACGAAGTTTAAGTTTAATAATATTCATGATACCAGATTGTGAAGGAAATATTTATAAATAATGTGTTTGATTTTTGCTCCATATATATATGTGTGATAGAATTTGCCCGTATTGTGAATTGATTAGTAGGTAGATTGAAGCGCCAACTACCCCGGTCATAGGGCGCCACCCCCCGTGGGGGGGTTTGCCGCATAAAATTTTTACCAGGCATGTTTTGTGCGCATGTTTTTATGCGTCATGGTTTTGTGCGACGCCCCCCCTGGCGCACTGGGAACAAGTCAGGAAATCCTTGGAAATGGGAATTCTAAGGGAATGTTCTGTGCGACACCCCCCCCAATAGCGCACCAGGCCATCATGGTGGAAAGCTTATTATTAGTAAAATTGAAATAGCGAGGCAACCAGGGGGGTACAGTGACAAAAAAGAGGTGCGTGTGTGACGTCTCAACTTGCCGCATCTAGTGTTACTGTTTCGCGTTGCGGGATTTTTTGCGGATTTTTTAAAATTTTTTTAAAAAATTTTGAAAAATAAAAAATTTGAGATATTTTAAAAATTTTTTTTTTTGGAAAAATATGAGAAAAATATGAGAAATTGATGGTGACTATGAAAATTTTTATTATGAAATTGGTGACGATATAGGTTCCAAATTTCCTGTCTAACTTGTCTCATGTTTTTGAGCAACTTTGAATGAGAATTTTTGAAAATGATTATTTTTACTGTAATGTAAATATTTTTATAGATGAAATAGGAAAGAAAATTTTATAAAAAATTGCATAATGTATTGCACAACGGCATGCTTTATCTAACAAAATATATTAGAAACAAGTCATAAAAGAAAAATTTTAAAGTGAAATTTGGTTTTTGAATTAATATAACATATTTTGATAATTTTAAGTTTTTTAGGTATTTTTCCCCAACGAATTTTGAAAAATGATTATTTTTACCGAATGTGGATATTTTTATAGTAAGAATCAAAAAAGAAAATTTTAAAAAGTGAAAATATTTTGAATTTAATTAAACAAATTTTGATAATTTTGGTTTTTTAGGTAACTTCATAAATGAATTTGAAAAATATTATTTTTACCGAATGTAATATTTTATAGTAAGAATCAAAAAAAAATTTAAAAGTGAAAATATTTTTGAATTAATTACAATATAGTAGTAATGGTTTGTATTCCACGAATGGAATGCATTTACGTAAAATGTATTAGCAAATTTTAAAAAGTGAAAAATATTTTTTGAATAATTTATCATAGTACTAAAAATTGCATCTGTATTGCACACATGCATTTATCTCAACAAATGTATTAGAAAAAATTTTAAAAAGTGAAAATATTTTTTTTTGAATTATTTAACATAGTTTGATAAATTTATTCAAAATTTTTAGATTTTACAAAAATCTTTAAAATGTTAAAAATTAAGAAATATAAAGATTTATGGTGATAAAAAAATTTAATTTTGAATATTGGTGACAATATAAAAGTTTTCAAAGAATTTTTTCCTAACTTCTCACCCACTTTTCGAGTGACTTGCAATATGAAATATTTTTGAAAAATATTATTTTATTGAAATGTACAAAGTTTTGAGTAGGAATAGAAAAAAGAAAATTTTGAAAAAGTCATAATATTTTTTTTTCACATATTTTTCAATTTTATATAGAAATTAAATACAATGTGCAATAACCAATTAAACAAATATCACTACTAATTTAAATATGGTAATTTTAATATATTAATAATTTTATGAAAATTGAGAAAAATAAATAAAATTTTATCAAACTTTTAATTATTTTAAATTTCAAAGATAAAAAAAAACCCATTTTATAAACTTAACTATTATGAAATTTCAAAAAAAAAATTTTATTAGAAGAAACAGTCACATAGACATCAACGACATTTAATAAAAAATACATTGACAACATTTTTTAGGAATCAATACATCTCAACAATCTCCATAGGAATTTTGATTCATTTTTTGATTTTGTATCCTTGAAGTAACAGCTTATCTAAACAGTGCCAACTGGTTGTAGGATACGAATATTTCCAGCTGCATACGTACCAAAAAATCTGTTGCGCAGAATATACGAATGCTTCTTTTATTAAGAATATCTGTTCCATTTCCGCATTAATTGATTCAATTCCATTTTTCAAGGAATTTACATTTTGCAATCTGTCAAAGTGCGATATTCTGGTATCCAAATTTAAAACTTTTTAGCAAGCTGCCTAAATCTGGTAGTAGAAATGATTTGTGCCTCTGAGGAATGCCATTCCATAATCCGTGATAGGTAACCACTGTTGAAATCCTGAAAAATAAAATTAATAAGTAGTAATAAAATATTCAAAGAAAACCTTTCATTGTTCCCATCATCTCACTAAATATATTCTCCATTTATTTTGGGAATTCTCGCCAAATATTTCTTCAATAAGATAATTTTCTTGAATTCGGAAATCCATTCGCCCATGTTTTCGTCAAATGGGCTTGGAAATATCGAGCATTCCTTTTAATCGTCTCATTTAGGCTAAATATGTATTCCGACTTTTTCTTCCACCTTCAATGAATGTTTGCAGTTCGTTGATTCAATCTTCAAACTGGTTTTCTTGCATCATCAACAGCAATGTACTGACAGTTATTATCATCAGTTTTAAAATAAATTATGAGAAAAAAATTATGTCAGTGCCTTTATATATATTTTAGTTATTCAATCAATTATTCAATCAAATCTTCTATGGTCAATATTTATTACACACACACATATATTGCATCTGCATTGCATTGTTGTGCTGTGTGTGTGTGCATTATGTTCACACATTACAACTCCATTGTGTGTGCGTGCATTGCATCTGCATTGCAACTGCAATCTTGACTGATTAAAACTTTTTTAAATAATTTTATCAACATTAATCTTTTATAATTTAATTAATTTTTATAAGTTATATTTTTTTATAAGTTATTATTTTTAAATGAAAAAACCACATTTTGAGAAAAACATTTTATTTATTGCTCTGCTTATACAACCTATCAACCAAAAACTGTCCACATAAAAATGTAACAAAGATTTGATTCATTTTAGTATTGTACAACTGACGCTGCTGCATTCTTTTCCAACTTTCTCCCAAGAAAACTGGGATATATGCATTCCGAGTGGAACTCGGTGAATAATGACTACGCTTTGTACATGTCTTGTTAAATGTTGAAATATTTATCAACCTCTATGTAATTAAATATGAAAAATTTCAACATTACAAACAGTACAAGCGTAGTCCATTATTCACCTATGAATTTAAGTGTTCCCGAGGGATTTTAAATATTCACATGAAAAACTGAACTTCATCATGAAAATATCAGATTTTCTCCATTGAAAGCATAACAAATAGGTTCAAAAACCAGAAAATCTACAACTCTTCAATTAAGAATATAAGTTTCATCAATGAAAAATATACAATTTATCATAGAAAATATAAGTTTTATCACTTGAAGATAAATATGAGAATATCATAGATTATACAACATTCATCATTGAAAATACTGGTTACATCGTAGAGAATATACACTTGATCATGAAAATATTGGATTCATCATCGAAAATATACAATTTATCATAGAAAATTGAGACAAATAATGAGAAATATACAAACTCTTTGTTAAAATATGAGTTTCTACACAATTATAATAAACATGCATCAACAGATTATACAGATATGTTCATCAATGAAAAAGTCACTTTATCATAGAGAAATATCACTTCATGGTGAAAAAACAGTCACTTCCTCCATGAAATATAAGATTCATTATTGAAAACATACCATAACATCATAGAAAGTAAACATCATCATTGAAAATACCAGTTACGTTAATGAAAATATAAGTTCATCGTTAAAAATATCGGATTCACCATTGAACATATACAATTTATAAATCATGACAGAGTTTCAGTTTCTTCCTGGCAAACATGCTTGCTCCTTGGCAACCCTGCTTGCTCCTTGCAACCCTGCTTGCTCACTGTTTTCTGGGATATATTTTCCTTTATTACTCATTATTAGTAGTAGATATCTGTATAAAGTGATGAAGTAACTGAATTTTATAGTATATTTTAAGTATTTTCTATGATTTTATACACAAAGAATAGTAGTTTACCGATTTTCTGTGGTTTTATTATGATTTCATATGATCTTTAAATTTTCATGGATTTTTCTTAGTTTCTCAGGATTTTCATTGGTTTATATGATTTAATATGATATGGGTTATCATTCATTATATAGTTTTTACCTGGTTTTAACGATATTTTAAGTTATTTTAATATCTATAGGATTACTAAATGTTTACAGGGTACTATATGGTTTTACAGGGTACTATAGGGTTATTATCTGGTATTTTATACATTATTATTATGGTCCTATTGGGTTTTATAGGGTCTTGTTTATACCTGCATGATGGGAAAATTAATATAATAACATTAATTCTGTAAATATTGTGATATTATTTGTTATTATTATGTAAAAATAAATTGTCAAGAATAATGTTAAATATATTAAAATAAATGTTTTTTTTTAAGTAATTGTAAAAAGTAAATGTTGGTATTTAAATAAAAAATATATTAAATATAGACATAATTATGTTTACCAATTAGTATTAAAATAGGGTATAATTAAAATATTTATAAATTATATTAATTAAATTATTACATTGAAAATCAGATGTAATACAAATAGCAATGCAGATGCAATGCAGGTACAATGCAATGCAATAAATATTTTTTTTTTTATAAATAATATGAATCTCTAATAAACCATATTAAAACTCTCATATGAAATCTGTATAAATCTCATATGAATTTCTTATGATCTCTTATGAATCTTAAAATAAACATATTAAAACATATAAATCTCATATGAAAACCTATTAAAACATTTATGAATTATCTTATGAAACACATATTAACTCTATAAATTATATTATCTCTATAAAACTCTCTAAGCCCTATTTTGAAATCTGTATAAATCTCTATAAATCTATATAATCTCTTATAAAATTCTTATGAAATCATATGATTGTCTTATAAAAATATATGAAAACTCTAAATTCATATGAAACCTATATGATTCTCTTATAAATCTACTGAAATCTCTAATAAACCATATGAAAACTCTTTAAATCCTATATAAATCTCATATAAAACCTAATAGTAAATCTCTATAAATTAATGAAATCTGTATAAATATATGAAAATCTGTATAAATCATATAATCCTCTTATAATCCATATGAAAAATATATGAATCTTCTAATAAAATCAAATAATCATATATAATCTCATAGAAATACTCTAATTAATGTTTTTTTGACAAGTTAATCTATTTTATTATTTTTGCAGATAATTTATTTGGATAGGTTTGTATATTCGTCCTGATCGAAATAAATGTCTATCGATCCACTCGGAATGCTTATCCCATGTTCTTGGAGAAAGTTGGAAAGCATCAGCAGCCGTCAGTTTACAATACTAAAATGAATCAAAATCCTTTTAAACATTTTTATGTGGACAGTTGTGTTGAATAGGTTGTATAAGCCAGAGCAATAAATAAATGTATTTTCCTCACAATGTGTTTTTTTCATTTAAAAAATAATAACTTATAAAAATAAATTAATAACTTATAAAAAATTAATAAATTATAAAAATTAATGTGAAAATATATTAAAAAAGTTTTAATACAGTCCAAGATGCAGTTGCAATGCAGATCAATGCCGCACACACAAATGCAGATGTAAAAATGTGTGCACACATAATACACACACCACACACATGCATGCAGATGCAATATATGTGTGTGTTTAATAAAATAATTTTGAACCATAAGATTTTGATTTGAAAAATTTGATTGAAATACACTAAAATAGTAAATATAACAAACTGATCATAATTTATTTTCTCATATTTATTTTAAAACTGATGATAATAACTTGTCAGTACATTGCTGTTGATGATGCAAGAAAACCAGTTGAAGATCAATCAATCGAAAACTGCAAACATTCACTGAAGGTGGAAGAATAAATCGAATACATATTAAGGCCTAATGAGATCGATTAAAGGAATGGCCGATATTTCCACCAATTTACGAACATGTCGAATGATTCCGAAATTCAAGAAAATTATCTTATGAAGAAATATTTGGCGAGAAAAATTCCCAAAATAATGGAGAAATACTTAGTGAGATGATGGGAAACAATGAAGTTTCTTTTGATATTTTATTACTACTTTTATTAATTTTTTAATTTTTCAGGAAAATTTCCAACAAGGTGGTTAACCTAATCACGGATATGAAATGGCTATTCCTCAAAGAGCACAAATCATTTCTAACACTACCAATGTAGTCAAGCTGAAAAAGTTAAAATTTTGGATAACCAGATAATCTCATTGACAGATCAAAATGTAAAGATTCCTGAAAAATGAATTGTCAAATTAATGCGGAAATTGGAAACAGATATTCTAATGAAGAGCAATTCTATTCGCGCACAGCTTTTAATTGGTACGATGCCAGGCTGGAAATATTCGTATTCCTACACAAGTTGGCACTGTTAGAATAAAGCTGTTACTTCAAAGGACAAAATCAAAATGGAATCAAAATTCCTTCGTATGGAGATTTGTTATGATGTATTGATCCTAAAAAAAATGTTGTCAATTATTTATTAAATGTCGTTGATGTTATTACTGTTCTAATCCTCACTATCTAATAAAATTTTTTTTTTTGAATTTATAATATTAAGTTTAAATAAAAATTTTTTTTTTTATCTTTTGAAATTTAAATAATAAAGATTTGATTACAAATTTATTTATTTTTCTTCAATTTTTTCATAAAATTATTAACATATATAAATTAATTTTAAATAGTATGTGATATTGGGTTAATGGTTATTTGCACATTTGTATTAAATTTCCTATAATAAAAATTGAAAAAATAAGTGAAAAAAATTTGACTTTTTTCAAATTTTCTTTTCTATTCCTACATCATAAATTTGAACATTTCCATAAAAATAATATTTTTCAAAAAATTCATATTGCAAAGTCACTCGAAAAGTGGGAGAAGTCTAAGACAAAATCTTTGGAAACTTATATGTCAACCAATATTCAAAATAAATTTTTTAATATCACTATAAATCCTTTATTTAATTTTCTTAATTTTTCAACATTTTAAATTTTTTAAAATCTAAATTTTGAATAAATTTAT
>JACMZG010001911.1:41163022-41349129 GCA_018340805.1 Microvelia longipes | reverse complement strand
CATAGTTTAAAACTATTTAAACAAGATTAGATTTATGAAGTAATGCTCAGAAAAGCTTTATGGCCGAAAGCTCAATTATGTGTTTTTGATTTTTCTGACCATTACCTAATAAATCTTATCTTGTTTGTTATAATATTATAGAATATAACAAGCAATAATAAATTGCATTAATTATCCTTCTGACAGCGAGGGAGGCAAATTTTGAATTTGCATCCTAAACGTCAGCACAGGATGTATGCGAAACGGTTCTGTCAGTTAATAAACATTATTATCACGAAAAAAAGAATATAGTAGGTTACTTACTAAGACATAAAATCAATAAATTATAATATCGTATAAACTAATTGAATTATTGACTTGGAAAATAATGATCGGTTTGTTTTAAGGTTTTAACAACCAGTTTTAATGTAATACAATATAATTAATTTGTAGCATCAGTTTCCAAAGTCAGAGAGAGTATTTTGCGCCACATTTTCCAGAAGTGTTACTAAAATATCATAAGGAGTAAGCACTTCCATTAAAGCGAATCTATTACAAAAAGTTAAGAAGGTTAAAGCTATAAACATGGCACAAAAGAACATAACTGAATATAAGAAAACATCAAGATGAAATAAATATATCAAGGATGCCCCTTTAAGAGCCGGGAGGGGTGCAGTTTTACTATCGGATGTCTACAGTGATAAAAATGTTATATATAGTATCGTAAAAGTTTTTTGGCATGTTTAAATTTTTAGCACTGTTTTGTGTCCTTTCTACAATGTTAAGGCAACGTTTATAAGAAAATAAGGGAATTATTGCCAGAATTTTGAATATGTTATGATTGGAAGTGTTAAGAGGAAGGAAATAAATTGAGCATGCCAAGGTCTGCATCGTAATAAACAAGAAAATAAAAATACTTAAATACAAACCAAGAAGTCGTAATTAAAATAAATTTGATTGACTGGGACAAGATACAAGGGAAACCAACAAACTTTAAAACCAGCATTTTTTAAATTGCGTTTGGAATGGAACGCAAAAACGAATGAGTTGATTAAAGTTGTAGAGACTGAGAATGATAGATAAGATAGACCAAATAAGACATAGACAGCTCTAAAATACATTGATAATCAATAGATTTATCAAATATAAATATGATAATGATATTTTTTGGAAAAGTCATATTTAATAGGACGCCCACCTAAAAACTAAGGAATGCTTGCTAAACCCTTTCTTGGTTTTGAATGTCTTCAAAATGTTTACCTTTATGGAGAACTGAGTTATTAAAAACAAATAATAAATGCAAGCCCAGAATAAATATTCTACATTTTCGTTATTAACAACAATATCAGCCTATATTCCTGATTAAGAAGAATAAATATTATTTCTAAACAACAATGACGACTCAACAAATAAACATCTATTAAAAGGATAAGTTTTTCTTTGCCTATTAAATTGAAAAGTTAAAAAAAAATAAAAGATCTTTTTATAGAAGCTAAGTTTTTGAGAGTATGAAATCCAAACACTTTAACACTTCAAACTTTATTTTTTCCTGAAGTCAGATGCAAAAATACTCATGTTTGAGCAATATTCGTAAAAAATGAAAAGAAATAAAAATAAAGTTTGTTGACATAACCTCACACCTACTTGAAGATGGGACCATATTTGGAATACTCGGTTGTAGGCAGAAATTTGGTGTTCTAGTTAGATAAATTTAGACGGGTCAGGGATTTTTAGACTCAAGGTAGGCAACAGATGAAGAAAAAATTCAGTAAAAATTTCATTATAATGCATTTTAAATAACTAAATATGGTAATAAGTAGATATGCTGAGCTTTTGAAAAACAAAATGACAAAGAGTTGCAAAAAATAATACAGTTGTTGAATTAAACGTAAAATAAAAATATAGAAGAAAAAATATTATTTTTCGATGGTAATTGGCCATCGATTTAATACGATATTTTATTTGCTTAATGATACTACGAATTATATGTCTCTATATAAAAATTATGGGAAGGTCACAATCCATGACACAAACATGTCATCAAGGTTTTAGTTAAAATCCGGTCTAGAGTATAATTAGTCACAGCTTTTTCAGTTTCTTTGCAACGTTTCAAGTTGACGGTACCTTTTAGTAATTGGTAGAAGAAAAGCGATGTGTGCAAGCATTGTGTACCTGTACATACCAGACTGATAGGTCCAGACAATGTACATAGTCTGGTACAGAGTTTTAACCGTCTTACCAAGGTTTTTTAGCGCATCAGGTATTGTGGCCATTCTATAACTTGGTCAACAAAATAACTTAACCGGCCCATCTGGGATATGTTCGACCCAGATTCAACACACTTCTACAGATCTATTGTTTTCGACTTTTTCTCCTTAGGTGGTTCCGTCAATATTGTCTTCTTACATTCCTGAGTTTGCTCTTTACCATTATTGAACTCAAGAATGGCATTTCTTTATCTTCGTTTCTTCTTTACTTAAACTGGAAGCATGAAACCTGTGCCAACTATATAGTTAGTAAACGAAAAATTCCTTCTTATTTTAATGGTCATGAGTGCTAATACTTTTATGGCTTAGAATATAAATGAAAATTTATATTTTATTAAAATTACTAATAAATATTAGTTTATCATAACCGCTGACTAATATACAAGAGCAACACCCAACAAATGAATATAATTAAAAAATATTAAAATCCGACAGATTTAGTTACGTTACAGCTATCTCAACCAAATACAGCTTCATGAACAGAAAGTCCGATTTGGATAAACAATTAATGATAAGAACGCATAATAAGTCCTTAAAATATAAGTAAACCTAATAAATAATAGCTAAAACATGCACCATCTAGTGATACCAAATAAAACAACAACTGACCAGGTAAGTAAACGGCAACAACTATTAATATTGTAACAACAATCAGGATATAAAAACACTGTTATGACCTTTACACAGATTATCTGTATAAAAAGTTAACACTGACCTAAACAAGATGCAATTCATGAGTCATTTTTACAATAACAATACACGGAACTGAACTGTAAATTATTTTGATCAAAAACAATATGCATAGCACCTTGCATTCCCTTGTGTTTAGGGAATTATGTTGATTATTTTTCTTTGTCTAGTCTTACAGCTCAACAAAATTGTTTTTTTTCTCCCTCCTTACATTAGAAAAATAGGTTACGGGGTATCAACCAAAACACAAGATAAGTTACATTAGAAAATATACGGGGTACGGGGTATCTCGGTACTTTACCAATCACCAAATTTATTCTGCAACACGACTTTGTGCTTCGCTGGTCCTCATATAGTAAATACATACGTTTTATTCCCAATGGTTACCCATCCAGGCTAGATGTGGCTTAACTTTTAAGATCTAACAAAAACAGTAGATACACTTGCCGGTTTGAAACAAAACTAAGTATAATTATTTTTTACTTTCATTGGATTGTTTTGGGATCTTAAAATTTTTAATTTAAATATTTGTACAAGTCATTTGTAAAATATTGAACTAATACTGACAATGAAACTGATGAAACTTGACACATAAGTTAGTATGTACACATGCGTGCCAAATCTCAAGTCGATCGAAACATTTTTCCGCGTTTTATGAGTTCAAAAATGTCGCTGTCATTATTTTATAATGATATAACAACATATATCAACATTTTTGTGCAGTCCTCCACTTGTAACCATTTTCAGAGTTAACTTGGCTAAAGTAGCTGGTTTTACTAGAAGAAACCGTGCATTTGCAAGTAATAGTGTATCTTAGAGTTTTAAGTTTAAAAAATTGTGGTACTAATTTAATTATGTACTTCACTACCTGAAGTAATAACAATTAAATTTAAGGTTTAGTTGGTTTAAATTGAAAGAAAAATTAAGGTAACCTATAAGAACTCTAATGATTAACAGATGTTTTTCTACAACTTAATCACTGAGAAATGTTATCTTTCAGTTATATATTAACAGTATTAAATCTTAACCATTTAAAGGGTTTAGCTCAACCTATCAAATCCTCAAGCTGAGAGGGATTAAAAGGATTATAAGAGACCCTTTAAATTTAATTTCACAGAAGGTTTAGCCTAATAAGGATAAGATTTAAGTGATTTCTTCTTCCATCAAAACTCAACAAGTTTTTTTTTGGCATTGGTCTACTAGGACCATACAGCCATGGTATAAACTCAACTAGTTAAAAGATGATATGTGAATAACAGTAACAGTTTCATCAACATTTTTTTTTAGTAAAAAAAGTAAATAAAATTAGAAGATCAAGGAAGATTCTATTTTATTAAATTAAAAGTAATTCCTAAAGCTATTTGCTTAAAAATGGGAAATATCATAGAATAAATATCATATATGACACTTTTTTGGGCAATATATAAATTTCTAGAAGTGTTCTTATTTATATATGTAGTAAAATTTAAGCCCTATTTTAATATCATTCTCACAAATTATTCAAATAAAAATTACGTCATCACACAGAGCATAAAACTTTTATAGTTTCGTAAAAATCCTTAATGTATCATTCAAACAATTTATTTTAGTTTTCACTAATGACCAATGAGACATTTGGATATAATAATAATAAAGAATAGAAAAGAAGATATATCACTGGACACAATAAAACGGCAAAAAAGTCATGTTGCCTTTTTTCTTTTTCCCCCATTGAGGTTCTTTGACTTTACAGAAAGGTCAACAGTCTTTCGATCCAGGTTAAGTTATAAGGGAGGGTTAAAAAGAAACTACTGGACTTCAACTGAACAGGATATTCATATGGATTTATTTAGTAAGTTATGCACACTTAAAAATGGATTATTGGTTTATTTTTTGAATCAATTCTAACATTGAAGAATGGAAAGCAATAAAAAATCAAAAGAATGATAACAGTTTAACCAGACCAGAAACACCAACATTAAACTACGTTCATAAATTTTTATAACCTGAAAGGTAGGATGGCGGTAAACTAAATATTAATTATTAATCATTTATAGTAGAAAAAAATGGAAATTATTTTTCAATTCCAAACTGAAAAAGGTTAGAAATCAGTTTACAAAGGTAACTTTTAGACTATATTAAAGCTAAGTAAGAAACCAAAGCATACATCAGCATTTGGTACACAATATACATTTTCAAGATGTTATAGACGATTTAAAATAGAGAAATGAAGAAACTCTAAATAAAATAAACCCTTTATAGTTCAATTAATGATACAGCAAAATTGAGAGCTTCGAGCAATATTATCATGAATACTAGAAAGTTTGGAAGTACACAATAGCACGTATGAGTAGCGTTATATAAAATGGTACCATAATTCTCAATTAAATATAATATTTCTATAACAATATAATAAACGTAATATTTTTATCAATTAAATATATCTCTTAAGTTCCAATATTTAACTGTATAATTTAATTTTTAACCCTAGCTCTATTAAAAATATCCATGCCTAGTATTTGAGCTGATGCAGTTTTTAACATATCAACTGTAGTAAATGTCTTAGTAATGCAAAAGAAGTTCCGTACCCAAGAAAAGGAACCCTAAAAATAATTTGGTGATAAATAAATATGATAGAATTATTTTTATGAAAATTAAATGATATTTTAAAGAGAATGACAATAATATATATATTTACTAGATAACCAAATTTTAACAAATAATTTACAAGTATTTTATGACATTAATGATCTTTGAAGTTATGATAGTAAGTCAAGATGAACACATTTTAATCTACAAATTTGTAATACATGTATATTGCTTTCATCAACTAAATACATGCTAAATCATGTTTGACGTTTGTATAATTGAAATTAATGTATTGGTTTAAATCAATTATTATTAATTAGCATAATGTAATAATTACCCAACAGCCACAATATCAATGGACGGCCGAATAGACTGAACACAAGGCTGGGATACAGCAATCATCTCTGATTAGAATTAGAACTTAATTATGTATGGCAACTTGATTCAACAAGTTAATATTAAGTTACGCATAATCAAATTTAATATTAAACAGTTGAAATTGTCTAAAGAAAGTCATTTAAAACTGTATGCTTTTGCATAGAATAATAAACTTGATGAACAATTGTAGAAAATAAGTACGTTCTTAGTACTTTATAAAATAAACAATAAAACTTTTAAACTAATAAAATAATGAACAAAATTAAAATAAAATGAAAATCTTCAAAAAAAATGAAACAAAAATTAATTCTTCATTTAATTGATTAAGTTTATTAGACTAGTCCATTATAAACCACGCGTTTCATATTATAAAATAAAATTATATATCATAACGAATCGACGATCTATCACGGACTGAAGGCCGATAGTTTTGAAAGATACGACTATTTGCCGGGTAAACAGAAAAACTTATTCAGTAGAGGGGTTAGCGGCTAGAGTGGGGATAAACCATATATAGAAATAGAGCCTAGCTTGCTTCTACGTTCATCAACCTCCCCACCCTACTCACTAGCAGAAAAATGAGTTTTTCTGAATTTTCAATCAATAATCTAATGGAATAATAATTTAAATAAACAATAATTACATTTTTACTTTTCATCATTTATGCTGTAGGAACATAGGAAAAGTATTGTGTTTCCAAAAAAAAAAAATCCAAAACCCGGTTTGTCACCTGAATTACCCGATTCAGGTCTTTTTAAGACCTCCTGAGTACTTTTCTCAAAATTGTCTGTCTGTATGTGTGAGAGTGTGCATATGTCTGTTATCATCGTAGTACCCAGTGTTTTTATGCAAGATAGTTGAAACTAGGTAAAAAAATCAGTCTGTAGGTGTAGTTGTGCTATTCGAAAAATAATGTTTTATGATGTCATTAACCCGCTATAATGTTTCAGCAAAAATTGCTAAAAGTCATAAAACGCGGAAAAATGTTACTTATCCAACAGTATAAGTATCAATATATACTTATTCAACAGTATAAGTATCCATGTATACTTATACGTATAGGTTTCCATGTATTAAACTAAAATATGTGCCAAATTTCATCTCATTGTCAGCATCAGTTAAAGTTTTATCAAATTACTTGTGTACATTTAAAAGAAATGTAAAAAAAATCGGAAAATAATCCAACTCTGTCGAAATTTGGTACAAGAGTATACTTTTACTTAATAAATAAGCACACTAAGTTTCGTTTCAATACTACAAGTATATCCACGACTTTAGTTATAGAATCATCATCCTCATCCTCCAAGTAGGGAGGGTGAGCGTAGCGAATCCGATGTGATGGGGAAAAATTTCGAGGTACCCCGTACCTATTTTTTTTTTTTTTGACAATATTAGTGTTGGATAAATAGTGGCAGACGAGACGAAAATTAAACTACAATTAAGATTTGTAGGAACAGTTAATTTAGAGACATATTCATTATTTGTTAGATCAATTTACAAAATTAAAACTTGGAGGTTTAGATTTTTGTATGTTTAACCATGCCTATACCAAAAAACTAAACCTCTCTACACAAAATCTTTAATTTTAACGTTTATTTAAGTTATATCAGTTGTTTTGCAAGCAAAATGTATAAAGTAGAACTGTTATAGAACCATAAAATAACAAAAATGCTGTGATCATTTCTTACCTACTTGATAATAACAATAAATAAAGGATATATTGTAACTAAAAATACAGAAATAACAATATATGGAAGGCTAATATAAGTATGAGAATAGGGATTTGGTATTGAAATAGACAATACAAAATTGTAAATAAAACAGTCCTCGAAAATAAAATCAATATAAATAATAATGACCTAATTAATTGAGTAGAGTTTTGAATAATTTTATATTTGAATAAACTATTAGTTTAATAAAAAAGGAAAATACTCATTTTAAAATATAATCAATAGGTAAATAGTTGTTATAAGGAGAAATAAAAGAAAAAATAATTAAAGTAGTAAATAAATTATTCAAATAATTAAAATAATTCTAATAAATTATTTAAATAGTTAATTTTAATGATTTAATTAAAATAATATGATATAGTAAAATAGATGGGAAAAAGATTTCAAACTCTTCCTAAGAAAATTGTTACGATTAAATACTAATTAAGCCTCACAAATAACCAAATAACCATGATTTCATGATGAAAATTCGTTATAAACCTAAGAACCTTCCGAAATTTATGGTAAACTAATTTTCTCTCTACCATTTCTATCAATGAAAACATTGAGATTTCTATCAAGAAGAATTCATTCCTCAGTTTCTTTTAAAACTTTAAATTTATTTATTACTAAAAAGGGTTTTAAATAAATTACTAAGCCAATAAGATTAATTATTGAATTCAAAAAAGACCACAGAACACCATGAAAATAATTTTAATTTAAAATAAATTAATGTTGACAAAATGTGAAAAATGAAATTGATAATTATTTTTGGATAAAATTTTACTAATTTGTTAAGAGCCTGTAAGTGTGTTTTTTTCCTTTAGAAAAAGTAATTCTAAAGTAAAAACTAATCTTACAAAAATGTATTTTTCATCAATATTTGATTTTATATTTTTAAAAATAAGTTTTGCCCTAAAAAAGCTTTTTTACGTTCTTTAACACATTGAAGACATTTAAAGCTGCTTAATTCAAACAACTAAGGCAATGACATAAAGGTTTATAGCCGAACGTAGGGGAGAACGACTCATATTTTATCCATCAAAATGGATAGATACATCCAGAATCATAACATTTATTCTCTACTTAAAAAAAACATTGCTCAGACAGTAGATGGACTGTGCTTACTGGCTTAAAATCCATCACAAGCTGAAATAATTATTTATTCGATTTATTTGGGTCCGGCTCTATATACTTGATAAGGGGACGAAAACCCCCAATTTTGGACCCTATTATGAAATCAAAAAATCCCATTTTAGGACCCTATTAGAATAAACAAAAAGATAATCTACAGTTTCCGGTAAAGTAGTAGAAACATGTAAATGTCTTTACAAGATAGTATTCCTGTTTTAAAAATTTCCTCTCTTCTGTCTTCGCTCGTCAGGAGCCAACCGTAAGCGAAAAATATTTTTGCCCCTTAAGCGCATAAATAACTATTATTGCGTTGATGCGTTATTATTACATTAGGTAAACTAAAATTTAAAATTCTAAGCACTTGAATAGATTATTTATTAATTGCATTTTTATAATAAGGAAGAAAGCATTTAACGTTATTTAGTCTTTGTTTATTTTTATTATTTAAGATTCTCATAGATTATTCTTTATTAGACGTTATTAAAACCCTAAGTGTTGACTCCACCCAAAAAGTAAATAATAATTTCTTAAAAACAAGTCAAACACTCAACAGTTAACGCAATAAATATTGACTTAAACGCTCTTACACAATATAAATAGGAAGTGTTATAAAGCTAAAGCTAATAGTATTATCAATTAGAAATTTCAGTTTAAATAAAAAATTGATAAGAAAAATAACCATCAGCACGAGCCTGTTAAAAATCACACGTCTCAGATAAACTATTTATTTTATCATTATAGAAACAAAAACATTACTGATAGGCGTTTTTATTTTGATTAAGGAAAATTTATTATTTTCTTTTAGATTTTTTGCAATATCTTTGAAATGATAATAAGATCTTCATTCATTATATATTAGCTTATTAAAAAATTTACGTCAAGAATCTATCTATATACATCAATTAATACAGTGTAAGAAATAAAATGTAATAAAAATTAAAAAACAATAGGAAATTAAATACACAATTTTAAACAAAACTCAATAAATTATATTGGTTAAATTTAATATGTAGAGGAAGCAGTAAAAATTATAGAATTTTATAGGTTTAACTTATTTTGCACAAAAGACGATGACGTTATCTTATCATTTTTTTTATAAGCGGTATTTAAAACTGTGCAATAATTATTACATTTATTAATAATCAAATTAGGACAGTTGATAAATAATGCAGTGAGAAATAAAACTGTGACGATTAAAATACACTACATAAAATAGAAAAATATAACTTAAAAATTATATTAGAAATCATAAAATAAAATAAAGCCTATACATAAAGTTATATTTCTTTGTCACACAACTTCCAATAGACATAAATAACTTCATTTAACAACTATTAAAACATGAGAAAACAATGCCGACAAACTCTTCGGTCTATTTGAGTGAAAAATCAGTTATTAATATTACTAATTATAACTATTATAGTAATTACTATTTACTCTTTCTAAAAAATTTAAATTTCCTGGAGTCTAAACCTAACACCGAGGGATATATTATAAATTTGCTTTTGAGGCTATATATAGATTATAATAGTCATAATAAATTTAAAAAAATGTTACCAAAAATTTCTTAGTAAACTATAGTTTAAACTTCCGCTTACCTGAAACAAAAAAAAAAAACAAAAAAATTAAAAATTCCAATATTATTAATTTTAAAATGCGAATTTGAATATAAAGGCAAATACATAGAACAAAAATGTACATAATTTAACCAGAGAGGCAAATAGTAACAAAATAAAAAAATATATTTGCTACGCAATATCATAGAGGTAGGTGAAGAATTACAATGCAAAAATTACAATAATATATTATTAATAAAGATCAACGTATTAGATACTAAACCATGTAGAGACAGGTGTGGCATAAAAATAAGAATGTTTTAAAAATTGAAAACACTAATAGAATAGTAACTAAATAAAGACTAAGATAAAACCCCGAGGTGGTCCAGTTACCACATAAGGTAAAAGAATTTTAACTTCTCTCCCCTCACAAACTAAAGCACTACTAACACACGTCAATAATTTCGTTAGATAACCACATCTTACCTTAAATTATTTAAATATAAATAAAAGAATCAACGAGCCAAAAAACATTGCAAATCAAAAAGCCATATATTTGATAACTAAGAATTTTTCTTACATAACCATATAAAAAGTTGCTAAGTTTCAAAGAAAATTAGGACTTGAAATTACAGACGTGATAAAAAGAAGGAGAAAATGATTCTTGAGTTAAAAGTTAAAACAAATGAAATCCTCTGCCAGGCATGACACAGGATTGTGTCATGACACAAGCTTCTGTGTATATTTTATTCACGTATTATAATAATAATAATAATAATGATAATGCCCGTATTAGGGCCTGTCGGCCCTTCAGGGTATTCGTCCTGCGGGTACCACCTCGGGTACGTCACATCTACTATGCTCAAAGTAAAGCTAAAGTTGGCGAAATCTTTTTACAACAAAGTCTCTTTATAAAAACTGAGAGCATAGCCCGGGCTGTGAACCCCGGACCTCCGGTACCGAAGTCCAGTACTATACGACCGCGGCTACGGAGGCAGATTTATTCACATATTATATATCTTAAAATATTTTAGTGACGAGTGAGTTCAGGCTCTGTCGGCGCCCTAATGAGTTAGACGTAACGAAACAGGGCGCATATTTCCATAATGTGATGGAAATGACATTATGTCGGGGAATCAATGATGAAACAGTTACCAGATGTAGCATTGCATTTTGCTTGTTACATTTCCTAGGGGTCTCTCGATCAATTATATTGTGTTCTGAGAAAGTGTTGCCATGCAAATAGCATAAATGTGGTCATCAACGACAACAAGAAAGGGTCATCAACGCTCCTCGCGGCAAATAGGTGAACCCCCAGCTGTACAAAAAAATTGTATGCTGCGCAAAAAACTCTTCTTTTTACAGTGGATAAAAAATTTTCCATTTCACGATCTTTACAACGGAAAAAAGAGAGCCTTAACTCCCTACCACAGAAAAACTATTTTTAAGCGTCCGCCAATTATTAAAAGTATAAAAACATAGAAACAATAAGTAATAATTGAAGAAAGTTTAAGTTATAAGCACAATAAATTTCTTAAAATCAATTATAATTAAGATAAAGTAAACATTTTTTCTATAAAAAAATATTTCTAAATAGATCAAACGTTGATTGTAATCATGATATACTAGTTAAATATTTGCACATTAATTTTTTACAACGTAATATGAATTTAATAATATTTATTTTTTTATTATAAATTTGAGTTGAGTTCTCTCAGTCACCCAATACTATTATATCATTGAAAAAATTATTTCATTTTCTATTTTTGACAAAGTTTTAGTCATTAATTATTATTTTGAAAAACTTGAATTTTGTCCGTATAAAGATTAAAAATCAATCACAACGAATAATTATACATTAAACCATGATCTGAGATAATTAAAGAACTTTAGATAGGGTGTTTTAAAAAACAATTTATCACATCGCTTTAAAGTACGAAATAGGTATATGAAGTGAAAATTTAGAGAAGATAACTTATATAGATAAGACATTTTTTATAAGACCTTAATTAAGTAAAAGTAGCACCCACCTTTTCCAACATACAAGTTTTAAACTACTTTTTTGCTAACTTGATATCTTTTTAAATTAGTGTTTAGAGTTAAGGTTATTATTAATTTTATAAAAAATCACCAGGTGAATTTATAATAAAGAAAGTTTATTTATTTAAATTGATCCGAATTTAAAATAAGGGAATTGTATTTGGTTACTTTAGTTTGAAGACAAAATTCAAATAATTATAGATATTTTTTATAAGAAAAATAAATTGCACAATTTTTGATACGTAGATATCAGAAAAAATATAGAGTAGAAACAAAAAAAGTAATGAACACAAAAGTGTTTTTGAAAAAAATGTACCTTCACAAACAATTTACCAGTAAAAACAATTTCTTTAAAAAATACGGGCCTTCGGCCCGTAGCCGCTACGCGGTCTCGGCGCTTCGCGCCTCGCCCGCTCCGCGGCGTCGGCCCACCGGGCCGCTTCGCGGCCCGGGGGCCTCCCAGTGGCCGCTTTGCGGCCACATTGTTGTTGTTTTGTATTATGTATGGTTTCATTATCGTTTCTTGTTACATGGCATTTTGCCACGTATTTAGCGAATTTTCATAGCCTCGTTTCACAGGCCCGCTTCGCGGGCCTGAGAGGCTTTCTCACATATTTGATTTTATTAATCCTCTATTATTAATAGTAAGCAATAATATTACAGTTAACAAGCAATATAAAAAAATAATAAGTATATTTAAATACATAACTAACTATTTTTATAGAGGTATAAAGAATACAAGAAATAAATCCACACGTTGCAACTGTTGGAGTAACCTTGTATAAAGAGTAAGAAAAGATTATAGTTTCATCTTTCATCAGTTTTAGTTATCGTCCACCATACAAAAAGGCATTAACTCTTACACACATTTATGATTGTTTATACAATTTAAAGAAAAATGTCAAATTTTTTTTGTAAACAAATTGTTTATTTGAGTATAACCTTTAGGTTGAAAAAAATATATCCATGATTTTTTAAAATAAAAATACCGTTTTCGTCACTTAGGATTGTCCGATTGAGCTGAAACCGGTCGCAATAGTTTTAGAATGACTTCGACCATATAAAGACTACTTCGAGGTTCTTCCTCTTTACAGGCCTGCTTAGCTCGGCGTGGATTAGTGAAAGCCATTTTTGTCCTGTCTCTCTGGGACAGTAGGCTTACCAGGATGGAGCAAGAGGTAGAGGCTCTTCTAATATACTACATCCCCACCTTCTAACACTACTGAACCCAACAGATATCGTACGAGTCTTTGACCTAGACGTATACATATATACAAGATTATATATATATGTATACCGTTTGCGCCATTTGTGATGGTTCGATTGAGCTGAAATTGGTCTTAATCGATTCAGCTAGCCGTCTACCTAAATACGAAATACCTTGTTTTAAAGCCATTTCAAGTTTCAAAAAATTTTTTTTTTCATGACGTCATAACTTTGGTTGATGACGTCATAATGTTTTTATAAACAATAGGCCTCGTAACCTCCACAACATCTCGCGATTTGCAAAGTTTCGTTTCAATTTGAGAACGCCTTCAAGAGTTATCGTTCGCCATACGAAAGGGTAGAAACTCTTACATACATATATAATATATATATACATATATATATATATATAATACATAATATAAACTTTTTTGGGACATATATTTTTGTTATCAGGAAGCCAATAGGAACCGATTCCACTCACTCCCACCCTCAACTTCCGTCATCCGAACAACCTCATAAGCGTCATTTTCATAATGAAAATTCGCTAATACCTTATACAACCTGCAGTCTGTGAATTTAATTTATAAATAAATATAGTGTGGCCTAATTTATTATAAATTGGATTTTTGTAGAACGGTGCTACACATGGTATATAATTAGTTGACAAGAGTAATTAAAAATGCACTTATGACATCTTTAACAAAAGCTTTCCCCATGAAAATCGAACTGTTTTTAGTTTGCCTATGAAATCGACTTTCAGTCAAACGGAATTTTATGACGAGTACATGAAGGAAAAGTGATGATCGAAAAATAGCTTTTATTCATCACCGATTTGAGACACAAATTACTATTATTTGAGATTTGAAAAAAAAAATAAGAAATACAAGGGTTTGAAACAAAAAGTCATGAAGTTCATACAGCAAATCAATTGATTTCATTACTTTTATACCACATTCAGATATTTACGATTATGATCTCGAAAAAGTTAACAAAATTTAATACATTTTTTGATCATGTCAATCAAAACTGATCAATCTAAATAAAGGTCGATAGAACCTTTCTCTAAAAACAAGAACGTAACCGAGGGATTGGTTAAGACAGCCTTTCAATATCTGACTCTGACCTAGGGCAATCTAAAAATGTTATAAACCATTAATAAAAACTTATTATATAAACAAATTGGGTTTTAATGCGCTCTATATATATGAACAAGGATCAAATCGACCTTCGTCTAAATAAAGATGTTTTCTGAATGATAAATATATTTAAATTATATTCATTTATAGACAGATCGGAGTGATTTGAATGATATCAGATCATTGTGCAGGTTCCAGCCTTGACAGTGACAAATCAAGGTTATTAGTTTTGGAAGAATGAAAATGTTACAGTGATATTATTTATAAGAAATGATTAGATTGGTGGCATAACGTGAGCTTTCTAACAATAATCATTTCTAACAATCAACTTGCCTAATGTAGACATGTCATGAATATTGTGTAGATGTTGCTTTGTATGATCTATTCTGAATAATTGAATAATTTTACAACCCTACTAAGATTTAAATGTGTATCATTGATTGCATTTGACAATTCAACTTAGAAATGCTTGGCTTAATACTTTACATTAAAACCAATGTGAGATACTCATACTTAGTTGTAAACCTTTAAATTTAAAATTATAAGCGTAAAAGTAACCCTTAATAAGAAAATAAGGTTCTCCTTAATTAAGAGAAATAAAAAATTATTTTATCGAATTCGCAAAAAAGCTTGTGAGGTTGAACACATAAATGGGGGAAGAGTTGTGAAGGGGAGGGACACACAGGTTAGAATATATATACAATATACACACACACACACACACATATATATATATATATATATAATATATATATTATATAATATATATATATATATATATACATATATATATATAATATATTCTTGATCAGGGATTCAAAAAAACTGACTTCCCTCCTTTATGATAGCAAGCTCTTTTTTTAAATTCACTATATAGAACGAGAGTTAAGTTGACTTAAAGCTAAAAGAATTGCTTACAAATAAATTTATAGCGATCCCATAAAAACGAATCATTTATTCAATAAGTCTCTTTTTGTGATCAAACTTTAATGTTATTTAAATACTGCATTAGAAATTTAAGTAGTAAAAATTCGAGTTTAATGAATTTAAAAAATTTAATAGAAAATAATAAAGATACAAAGTCAACTGTTGCACTAAAAGTAACATAACTTAAAAGCGTGTGAAACACAGAAATAAATAGGCTGGCTAGTTTCCACGCCATACATTTAAAAAGGCCAGTCATTTTTTAAATTCTATAGAATCTCATAAACAACCATTTTAGCCTCTTACGTCCATGTTCTTCTAAGTATGGTTAAGTCAAAGAGTTATCGTTCGAAGTAAAAATAACTCTAATAAAGTTGCGTTATAAATCATTTTACATTTTAAATACCAGTTAAATTCCAAATTAACGAAGAACATCACACGTCAAATAAACACACACGATACATACTAATTAAATTAAAAGGAACCAAACAAAAGAAAGATTTCAAACAACATTTGAATGATTAAAACCTGTTAAACAATAGTGAGGTTTCATAACTAAAGATGGACTCGGAATAACTAATTTATTTTATTTGTTTCGAACTTAAGACAAAGAGTTATCAAAATTCAACATTTATATCATCGGAATGAAATTAACAGCCAACGGCTAAATTACCAAACGTGCGAATATTCAATGCAGGTAACAGTGTAGAAATATTCTGCATAGAGATGGGAGTTCTTATGTTATACTTAAAATACTTATTGTATTTATACAATAAGTTATACATAAGTTATACTTATGTTTATCTTATATTATACTTGAAATACTTATTGTATTTATACAATAAGTTATACTTATGTTATACTTGAAATACTTATTGTATTTATACAATAAGTTATACTTATGTTTATCTTATGTTATACTTATTAAGCGGTTAAATACTCCTAGAATTACTGAAATAATCGCACAACCTAACTAACCAAGAAGTAACCTAATATAGTGATTTTCTTTAGGCCTGACTTTGTTATTCAAGATTTAGTAGCCTCAAACCACAAGTGTGCTGAGTATTTACTATCTGAGGACGAACCAAGCGAGTCCGAAGTAGGGTGGATGAGCGTAGCGAATCCGATATGATGAGTAAAAGTTACGAGGTACCCCGTACCCGTTTTTTAATTAACTAAAGCTAGCCTTGATAAGCCTAATCAAAATCATATTGATCATAGGAAAAAACATTAGTATAATATCACGGAATTATCTATATCTACTAAAATGCGTATTATAATAAGAAAAAAATATCAAATACAACTCCACAAGTTAAATTTAATTTGATTTGAGTTAAATATAGGTCAGGATAACAAATGATAAAGCAACACAACATTAATATAATAAAAACAATAGATAAGAGGATGCATTATTTGAAATAATATTTATACAAGGAGAAAATAGATAAATATTGTACATTGAAAATTAGGTTAGTAACACAGGAACGGGAAGTCCAACGTGATGAAATAAGGACGTAAAAGGAAAGTTCGGAAAATTTCTATATCAACTTATATATTTAGTCTTTATCATATGAAACAATATAGGATAACCTATTTTTCATAAATGTTTGTGTTTAAATTCTAAATAACAAAAAATTGAAATTTAAGTTAACCTTAACCTCTCAACTGAAAAGGTTAAGGCTATACTATCAAAAAAGGGGCGATGGTAAATTACACAAAAATATCTATGATTCTAAGAAACATAAAAATTAGTTTGAAGTTTAATCCCTAACAAATTTCTAAAAGGGAGTTAAATAAAGTATGACAACAATATGTCTGGTTTGTAACTAAATATAACAACTCGAAGACGGCACTAGCCTTTTATTTCAATTCTAGTAGTATATAGTACGGGTCAATCCATTTCAAGTGATCCAGAGATGTTGCTCGAAAAAAAATAAAAATTGATATTTTTTTTTCTGTGTTGGTCTTACCCATGGGTAGTCCAAAACGCCTAGTATTATTTTACAGCCTCCTTCATTTTCAAAAATCACTTTTTAATCCCCGAGACACCAAAATTTTGAGTTTTTTGCCAATCTTTGAGGCTTAATATTTCGGCTTTGGCTTAACCTAGCTTAATGAAACAGGTCTCGATTGAAAGTGTACTCTTTGGGCTTTACATAAGAACCAATATTTTTAGTTCTACTGCTGCTAATCTACTCGTGAGTTTGCATAATAAATTTGAACACAAAGACTGAAAATACACCTTTTCATTATTTTTTTTTAACAAGGAAGATAATATTGAGAAAATTTAAATAATTTTTTGGTAACGACAAAGGTAACTACAAAGAAAAATACGGGCCTTCGGCCCGTAGCCGCTACGCGGCCTCGGCGCTTCGCGCCTCGTCCGCTCCGCGGCGTCGGCCCGCCGGGCCGCTTCGCGGCCCGGGGGCCTCCCGGTGACCGCTTCGCGGCCACATTGTTGTTGTTTTGTATTAATGTATGGTTTCACTATCGTTTCTTGTTACATGGCATTTTGCCACGTATTTAGCGAATTTTCAGAGAACTCGTTTCACAGGCCCGCTTCGCGGCCTGAGATGCTTTCTCACACAAATTTGATTTTATTAATCTCTTATTAATAGTAAGCAATAATAATTAAGTTAACAAGCAATATAAAATATAAGATAATAATTATATTTAAATACATAACTTATTACGTTTTTATAGAGGTATAAAGAATACAAGGAAAAAATCCACACACGTTGCAACTGTTAAAGTAACCTTGTATAAAGGGTAAGAAAAGATTATAGTTTCATCTTTCATCAGCTTTAGTTATCGTCCACTATACAAAAGGGTATAAACTCTAACTTACGTTTATGATTGTTTATAGAATTTAAAGAAAAATGTCAAATTTTGTTTTGTAAACAAATTGTTTATTTGAGTAAAATATTAAGATTGAAAAAAATATATTCATGATTATTCAAAATTAAAATACCGTTTGCGTCACTTAGGATTGTCCGATTGAGCTGAAACTGGTCGCATTCGTTTTAGAATAACTTCGACCATATAAAGACTACTTCGATGTTCTTCCTCTTTACGGGTCTGCTTAGCTTGGCGTGGTTCAGTGGAAGCCATTTTTGCCCTGTCTCTCTGGGACAGTAGGCTTACCATGATGGAGCAAGAGGTAGAGGTCTCTCTTTTATACTATACCCCCACCCTCTAACACTACTGAACCCAACAGATTTGTACGAGTCTTTGACCTAGATGTATACATAATATACAAGATTATATATATATGTATACCGATTGCGCCATTTGTGATGGTTCGATTGAGCTGAAATTGTCTTTAATCGATTCAGCTAGCCGTCTACCTAAATACTAGATACCTTGTTTAAAGCCATTTTAAGTTTCAAAAAAAATTTTTTTTTCATGACGTCATAACTTGGTTGATGACATCATAATGTTTTTATAAACAATAGGCCTCGTAACCTCCTCAACATCTCGCGATTTGCAAAGTTTCGTTTCAATTTGAGAACGCCTTCGAGAGTTATCGTTCGCCATACGAAAGGGTAGAAACTCTACATATATATATATATATATATAATATACATATATATATATATATATTATACATATATATATAAACTTTTTCGGACATATTTTTTGTTATCAGGAAGCCAATAGGAACCGATTCAACTCACTCACCCTCAACTTCCGTCATCCGAACAACCTCATAAGCGTCATTTTCATTATGAAAATTCGCTAAAAAAGAACAAGAAAAAAAAATGCTCCAAATTTTACCTTTTGGAGTCAATGAATTATTGAATGTTAACGTTTTCATGATTTTGGCGTTTTTCAGGGCGATTTATCGTGACAATGGGACTGGGGCGATTTTTTTTCAAATTGGGCTTAAAATGACCTCTATACATTGCAGTTTTACGCCCAATGTGTTAACATATTGTTTATTTTGGTTTTAAGGTACTCTACAGCGTTTTTAAAATCAGACAGTTTTTCAGTTTTATCATAAAAATAACGATTTCATAAAAATACCTGATTTCTACTGAAAATAGGGTTTACCCTATGGTTTCTTAGCATATAAAACGTAGTTAAAGGTATATATTAATTTTTTATGTAGATAAAAAATTAAATTCAACATCACCACCCAAAGTGGCCAAAAAGTCGAAAAAACGCTGTTTGATTACCATAAAACCTAAAATATGACCAATAAATCCACATATTTCAAGTGTGGAGTCGTTTTTGACGTTTTTTGGGCCTGCGAGTTAAAAGAAAGTGTCCAGGAGTCGATACGAACACTCAAAGCCACAGTTCCTTGGTTGGAATCCTGGTAGGGACAATAAGTTTTTATCGTTTTTTTACTTTAGGTAAGTTTAGAACTAAAAACGAATTCGAACCAAGGTACTGTGGCTTTGAGTGGTCGTATCAACTCAAAGATACGATTTACCAAATTGTATCTAAAAATCAATTACCCCTAGTTCAAAGTAGATATTAAATTATTTAAATTTAAACAAAAGAGAAACAGACAATAAAAACTCTTCAAAGAATGAAGAGATTTTTCCTTTAACACTTAACTGTTATAAATTGATGTAGAATATTTTATAGATTTTACGGGTTAAATATTTAAATACGACACGGAAGGAAAATACTTTCCACACGCTATTTTCTCCTTATCACGCTAGATATTATAATATCAAAGTATATAAAGCCTCTGTAGTTTTGTTTTACACTGTAATAATATATTTTGGTGGGAGCAAGGTATCAATCAATATTTAAATAAATTATTACATGAATGGAATTGTTTGAAGGAGACTCCATGGTGCCTTTAATTTTTTAAAATGGAGACTGTCTACATGAGTCCAGACTAAATGGAGTCTTTGCATGGAAATAGGCATTTAAAGAGAAACCTCTCTCTTATATTACTGAAATTGGTCTAGAGTGTGTTTCCTAATAGTTACTTTTGTTTAATTCAACAAAAACATGCTTGGGAAATGATCATGTTACGTAAAATGCATTTTCATAGCTTATAGTAAATAATTTTCAGTGGAGAAACAATGCCATAGATTAGATAAAAAGGATTAATGCTAAAAAAATCCTAGCGCGAAGGTCATCAAGCCTAGCGAATTTCCTTCAAAATTCGTGATCCCTTACTCTACAATTTAAATTAGACTTAAATCTTCTGTTCTTGAATCATAACCTGGAGCAGTAGTATTACTACTTGTTAACTGTTTCCGAATTTTTCAAAGGAAATGTGCATATTTATTCAACGGGAACCTATAGTCATCTATAAAAAGCAAAAATTCGAATTGCTTTACTTAAAATGCTTATCCCAGCTTTGAGTTACAGGGAAACAATGTGGCGAATTAATTGCAATATCTCAAATGTTTATCCCAGCTTTGAGTTACAGGGAAACAAGGTGGCGAATTAATTGCAATATCTCAAATGCTTATCTCAGCTTTGAGTTACAGGGAAACAAGGTGGCAAATAAATTGCATTACTTCAAATGCTTATCCCAGCTTTGAGTTACAGGGAAACAAGGTGGCGAATTAATTGCATTATCTCAGATGCTTATCCCAGCTTTAGCTTACTGGAGAGCAAGGTGGCGAATTGCTTTACTTCAAATGCTTAACCTTGCACAGGTGATAGAAAAATATAGTAAAAATTAGAGAGACTAAGGCTGCGTGGCATTCCAGCACTAAAAAGGAAATATTTAATACTGCTAACTGTAGTCCTAAACTATATTTCTTTCCTAAGCTTTATAGGTCTATCTAATGTTCGACTCTTTTAGTTTCAGGCTTGCTGCTCCTATCTTCTAAACGTTCAACTCACATAGTTTCATCAGGCTTGCTGCTCTTATCTTCTAAATGTTCAACTCTCTTAGTGGTCAGGCTTCTATCTCTAAAATGTTCAACTCTCTTATCTCTTACTTCTAAAATGTTCAACTCTCTAGTTTCAAGGCTTGCTGCTCTTATCTTCTAATGTGTTTTGCATTAAAACTTTTAAATATTGTCTAAGTATGGCTACTAGCATAGAAATTTTTATCTTTAGGGCATAAGCCAAAAATAATGCCTATAATTTTTAACAAGACAGTAATAAAGCCATTGCAACGATTTAAATTAGTTTATTATTTTTACTCTACAATAAAGTAATTATATAATATGTAAATAAAAATTTAAATGTAAGTACAAAACAAACTTCATAATTCATGAGTTTTTATTCTTAAAATAGTTATAAACCCTATATATTTATAAACGTATTAGGGTCACAATCTTCAAGACGACATACACTACTGCTCTAAAAGTTTAGACCTCAGTTTAGATTTAAGGATGCAAAATCAAACGTATAACTAAAAAATATCAGAGATTTGCAAACATCATACCTTAGCTAAGAGAAAAATAACTTCAAGGTCTACTAGATACATCGGAGTTCAAATATTTACCTCTCAACAAAAAGCGTTACTTAAGCAAATACTCTTAAGAGCTGCAAATACTAATCTTTACAAGTTCTTTATAAGTTAATGCTTATAAAAATTTAATATAGATAAAAAAACTGACGTATACATCCCACACAAAGACAGACAGAAAAGTGAAATCAGACCGTCTCAAAGGGGGACCGGACCGTCACTTAGGCTAAAAAAAATTAATTTTAAATATGCTAAAGTTTAAATTTTTTAAGTCTTTAAACACCAGAATTAACTTTAAATGGCTCATTCTACTGTTTTGTCTTGTTTTGACTGTCTCATCTTGTTTTCCAGTGAGTTTTTGAAATCAAACATATCCACTTAAAACACATCTTTACATTGAAATCTGAATTTTAATTTTTAAACTGCAGCCCACAATAGTTAATGAAATTTGTTAAAAATTTGTTAAACAATTTTAATATAATTGTTGCCTTTGCGGCCCCCCCCCCAAATTCAGTGGCTACACTGATTATCCGCCTTTTTGTATGTAACCTTCTCCCCCTGGTTTTCTCTGAGTCGGTTCATCGTGTCTTCTTAAATAAATTAGATCTTGTTCGACTTCGTCTTTTATTTCATCAAAATTTTCCGTATTATCATTATTTAATTAAATATTGTACCGATTACTAGGGCTTCTTGTTATAATTAAGATCATGATATAAATTAGAAGACGTTGGAATTGTGTACGTAATTATTGAACATCAGTACAAAAACTTAATTAAATAAAAACAAATTATTTTTAATACAACTACTTCACTACTTTAACAAGGGCCCCTTTAAGAGCACCTAAAAAACTGAACTCAGTTTTGGATATTTTAGAGTAAACGCAATACTTTTCCTATTTCGCAATAGTATTAGGAAAAACAAAATTTAACACGAGTATATTACTAAAGTAAAAGGCTAACCTTTTCCAAATTTATATTTTCAAGGCTTTTGAAAAGCAAACAAACTATAAAATAAGAGAAACAACTGGTTGGCAGCTGGCAGACAACCATTAAATAAAACAAGGCAAAATTTCGCAGTATAAGTGTTAAAACATCATTTATAAAAAGAGTTTAAACAGAAAAGAGACCTTTAAAACGTATTTCAGACTCTCTCGGGCTTGTGGTTTGTGTCTAACGCCAAAATTGGTTAAAGAGACAAAATAAACGATTAATAAAGAGAGGAGGGGTTGAGAAAAACCTCACTCAATAGTCTAAAAATAGGAAACAGAGGGAAATGAAAAACGACTAAGGTGAAAAACATTCTCAACACTAGAATAGTGGGTAAAAATTATCACACGATAAAAACGTAAATATTTTTCAAGAGGTGATCACTACGTAGTTTTGTTTTGTCGTTTTGTAACAAATGTGTGGATCACTGACCTACATATATACGATGCTGTGAAAACAAAAAAAAAATGAATTAAAATATTAAATAAACAAGTATAAAAGTATGTTAAAAACTACGCGTGCAACAAATATTAATAATTTAAACAAACAACGAAGTGAGTAGTCTTAGAATTGCGTGACGTTTCACGCATAATAAATAATACGAATAATTAAGAGAAATAAGCTAATGTTCAATGTGTAATTGTGAAGAGGAAATACAAATGGAAGAGGAAATGAAAAAAAACTTTTATCTAACAAAGTACAGCCAAGACTAACGAAATATATAGTAAGATTTTTAAATACGTTGTGCGGGTTGATAATAATGCTTGGCAATGCAATGATCTCACTTTGTAGTATTAATTTAGGTTAAATAATTCAGATATTATTTTATTTCTTTACGTTAAATTTTAATTTTTAATAAATTACTTTTCGTTTTTTAAAATTGATTTTTATTTATTTAATTAATAGAAAAACATAATTTTATTTATATTTTTGCTTTAATTCAATTATTTATACAAATAATTTATTTTCCTTATTAATTAAAATTGATAATTCCAGCTTACAAACTCGTATCAAAAACTGATAGTATAAACAAATTCGAATCAACATGTGTTTTATTTTCACATTTTTCTGATGATAAATTAAAAGTAATTATAACTCAATTAGACTGTTTAATAATTGCATTTAATTAAATGAAATGATAAGAGGAAAATGTCAATATTATGTTTACTTTTTGATATCGTATTAAACATTTGCATCTGATATACAGAGCTCTCTTTACATTAAAGTGGTCAGTCAACAGTCTGCACATTTTGTTTAATTCAGTAGTTGTTTTAGGTAAAATTATTAGCCAATGAGGAAATTTGTTTCCTTTAGTGGCTCATCGTGCAGTCTTCTTTTATTTAAAATTATCTTTATGCGCCACTTGGAGTGCAATTTCTTTTTTACTGCGACAGCTTAATTAGAGGGAAATATTTCGAGTGCTATTAAACAAATAACTGCTGTTTAGTTAATACGTTTTTAAATTGGTTTCTATTAAAACCGATGGCATTATTTAATGGAGTGTCTCTATTTATTTAATTTAATTTATGTTTTCCGCATTTATCCCGCAGGTATATAGGAAAAGTATTGTGTTTCCAAAAAAATCTAAAACCGGAATGTCATTGAAATGTTCCATTTCAGGTGTTTTGATGACCTCCTGACTGGTTTGTACAAAGTTGACTGTCTGTATGTGAGTGTGAGTCTGTTATCATGGTAGTACCCAGAGTATTAATGCTTGAGAGTCCAAACTTTGTACAAAAATCATTCTATAGATGTAGTTGAGCTATTCGAAAATCATAAAAAATGTTGCGATAAGATAGAGATTCGACACGCATGTAGATATGTATAAGACTAAATAAGACTAACATATTGCCAATATTATAGCACTAAAAACTAGTTTATATTAAACTATCATATGTGCCAAGTTTCATTCATTATCAGCATTAGTTTAATATTTATTAGATGACTGGTGTAAGTTTTAAAAAATCGAAAAAATCGGAAAATAATAATCAAATAATAATAATGAAATTGAGTCGAAATGTGGTCCAATTGTATACCAATACATAATAAATAAGTACACTAAGTTTCGTTTTAATACGACAAATATAACCCATACTGTGGTCAGTACCTGGATGGGTGACCGCAGGGAATGGAAGGAATGAATTTACTTTTTGAAGACGAGTAAAGAAGCGAGGTCGAGGACTTGGAGCAAAATATAATTAACGACTTGAATAATCTATAACGAGCGGATCGAGTCTGAAGTAAGGAGGATAAGCGTAGCGAATCCCATGTGATGAGGAAAAATTCCGAGGTACACAGCCTTAGAATAATACTTTATATAGAAGGCACTACTGATAACACGAAGCCGGTTGACTGTGCAACTAAGTAATGCTGCCACCCTAACAATATACAATTTTCTAAAAAAAAGTTGGTAATACTTCCGGTTGCTGAATTATTATGTTCTATTATTAATTAATGATTGATTATTTATAAAATACTAATATAAATATCGGTGCATTACAATATTTTAAGCATTTTAAATTGTAGTTTAACGTATTTATTAAAATTATATATAAAAAGTAGTCCTCGTCAACTAAATGTAGATTCTTGTATTCTGCCACCCTTTAGCCATCTCAGACCAGTTTTATTAAATACTCAGCAGGTGTTTTAAGTTATTATATTTGTTCTTTATGATCTTTCTTCATTAATAGATATTTATGACAAATATTTAAAATAATGTTTTGTTGTCAGGTTGGCAGCATTACTTAGTTGCACCAGTCAACCGGCTTTCGTGTTATCAGTGGAATTACATTGTGTTTACGGTCCTGTGCTCCTTCTATATATAGTATTATTCTAAGTACACAGCAAATTTTTTTTTTTACTTTTCATTTATACCGTAGATATAGGAAACGTATTGTGTTAGCGAAAAAATCCAAACCAGAACTTCACCTAAATTATTAGTTTCAGGTGTTTTTTAATTAGTTTTGACAAAGTCGTAAGTCTGTTTGTTTGTGTGTGTGCGTCTGGTATGTTCTGTACCAGAAAATCGGGAGTGTAAATAAGGAAAAGTAAAATTTATGTATATAAATTGAGTGTTCTGATCTGTATCAATAATAGAATTATCCGAAAGATCCTCTTAACTTAAAAGATCTTCTTAAACTTGTAGAATTATTATATGTATCTGAGAGATGCATATGTTTATCTCAAAATTCATAGCTAAATCTAAAGAATTACGGAGACATTTTCGAATTTGAAAACTGCTTTTAAATGATTTTATTATTGATGATTTATTATCTTACGAATTCGAAACAGTAATTGAGTGAAATTATAAACATTGAAGATATTAAAATTTTTTAGTAAATTAGTATAAAAGATTAGTAAAGAATAAGCTAAGAAATCAGAACAAGTAAAAAAAATAACATAAGTATAGTATGATTAGTAAAAATACTGTAATCTAACATCCACACATAATTGTATGATTAGTAACAGAATACTGTAATCTAACATCCACACATATTGTATGATTAGTAAACAGAATACTGTAATCTAACATCCACACATAATTGTATGATTAGTAAACAAATACGTAATCTAACATCCAACAATCAGAATACTGTAATCTACATCCAACATAATTGTATGATTAGGTAAACAGAATACTGTAATCTAACATCCACACAAATTGTATGATTAGTAAACAGAATACTGTAATCTAACAAACCACACATAATTGTAATGATTAGTAAACAGAATACTGTAATTAACATCCACAATAATTGTATGATTAGTAAACAGAATACTGTAATCAACATCCACAAAATTAGTAAACAGAATAATCTAGATGATTAGTAAACAGAATACTGTAATCTAACATCCACACATAATTGTATGATTAGTAAACAGAATACTGTAACTAAATCCACACTAATTGATTAGTAAACAGAATACTGTAATCTCATCACAACATAATTGTATGATTAGTAAACAGAATACTGTTAATCTAAAACATCCACACATAATTGTATGATTAGTAAACACTAAATCCACACATAATTGTATATTAGGTAAACAAATTACTGTAATCTAACATCCACGCATAATTGTATGATTAGTAAACAGAATACTGTAATCTTAACATCCACACATAATTGTATGATTAGTAAACAGAATACTGTAATCTTAACATCCACACATTAATTTGTATGATTAGTAAACAGATACTGTAACAACATCAACACATAATTGTAGATTAGTAAAAATACTGAATCATCATCACATAATTGTATGATAGTAAACAGAATACTGTAATCTAACATCCACACAGTTGATTAGTAAACAGATTAACATTGTAATATTAGTAAACAGAATACTGTTAATCTCAATAACTCAGAATACTGTACTTAACATACACATAATGGTATGATTAGTAACAAATACTGTATCTAACATCCACACATAATTGTATGATTAGTAAACAGAATACTGTAATCTAACATCCACACATAATTGTATGATTAGTAAACAGAATACTGTAATCTAACATCCACACATAATTGTATGATTAGTAAACAGAATACTGTAATCTAACATCCACACATAATTGTATGATTAGTAAACAGAATACTGTAATCTTACATCCACACATAATTGCCAATATGATATGATAATATACTATCCAAACTAGTTTATATTAAAATAAGGTCTATAAACAAGATTTATGGAAGTAATATGCAGTTTAAAACACGATCTTAAAAACAACTAAGGAATAATCATAAAACTTGTCGTACAAGTTCAGGTACAAATTACCTTGAATAAGTTTGATTGACTTGATAAGGCAAAGATGCCAAACCAAGACGACATTTTAGTCTCTGATACTGGCATATGGATTTATATGGTAACTCATATATTTTAACCTTTTATGGTTCTATTTAATGTTTTAATCAAAGCTTGGTAGAGGGTAGGTTATTAATTATTAGTTAAAAAAGGAGATAATTTGACATAATTAGTATTTAAAAGGTGTATTGCGTCAGGTTTAGAGAAGATACAAATTTGGTAAGAGTTTAAAAAAAATAAATTAAGACAAATCTTTATTATTATTAATAATTATATCCTTATTAGTGTACAGACTGTTTTTATGGACAACAGTTTAGATTTTTCAACAACAAAAATCTAAAATGAACCACTGAACATGAGTGGAATCTTATAATATGTAAGGGAATTTTCAACATAAATTAAGATTGTTGCGCTTATAAGGTTGTTCGGAGATGGGAGTAGAGGGGAAGAGATTAATTCCGATTGCTTTCTTTAAAATTCTATAATCTTTTAAACCCATATATATATATTTATATAATATATATATATACTATATATATATATATATTATACTATAATAATATATATATATTATATATATATTATATATAGTATATATATAACTAAAAAGAGATTAAGAAAATAATCATAAAAAGCAATAAAATTTTGCTAAAAAACTGTTATTAAGTTGCAATACTTTTAGTAAAAAGTCGAGAGGAATATGATCATAACTTTTGATAAAATTGGATTACTTTTAGGGAAAGTTACTAAACGAATCAAAGAAAAACTTCTAAAACGTATTAAATGTTTTGATATTGATCTAACGGATTACAGATGTTAACTTACAAGTTTTTCAAACAAAGTGAGAAGTACTGAGAGAAGGAAGTCAAAAAAGGAAATAGGATTTAGAAATAGGATACGTGTTAGGATGTATCATGTTTCTCAAGGAAGGGCTTCCTTTTTACCTTTAGGGTTCACAGGCTGAGATTGGGTAAAACCCCATACGTGGCGCAGAAAGCTTTAATCTAAAATCAGGGGATTAGGGTTCAAACAGTACACAGTATTTTACACAAGAAAACTAAGAGAAGAACTACAATATTAGATATTGACTATTAAACAAAATGTTTTTTTTTACCAAATTCCCTAAAATCGATTACAGTATAAAACTTCAGCCTTGATACCTTCTTCCTTAGGCTATATATAACTCACTCCAAGTTTAGGGTTGAATTAACTTTTCACGGTTTTATAAAACTGCTTCTCAATCCTTAACCGTCTGTTTAAGGGGTATAATACCGATGGATAAATAACCTTCAGAGAAAGTGGTACTCAACAAAGGATTATGAATAAAGGGATGACACAATAAGGGAACTTTACTGACCCCATGAACGTCGTATGATATAGAGGAGAAAACTTACCTTCCATAGCATGGTTATACCCAAGGGCACGAAACGCAGGTTATGTAACAAGGATAAGAAGACAAATTCAACATTTGAGGGCAAATAAACATTTAAATGACCAACCTTTATTATTTTTAATAAAAAATGGCAAGACATGAGGTGGTAACATACAACAAAGTATATAACTCTTCACTATTTGTTTATAACCTACAATAGGATAAGTTTATCCTTCACAATTTGTTTATAACCTACAATAGGATAAGTTTATCCTTCACTATTTGTTTATAACCTTCATAGATAAGTTTATCCTTCACTATTGTTATAACCTACAATAGGATAAGTTTTATTCATTCACTATTTGTTTATTAACCTACAATAGGATAAGTTTATCCTTCACTATTTGTTTATAACCTACAATAGGATAAGTTTATCCTTCACTATTTGTTTACAACCTACAATAGAATAAGTTTATAGATAATTAAATTTGCTGCCAATTTTACAACCTGCGCAGTTAATTTAATTTTTGGAAGCATGTGCACATTATTCTTGGCATATGTTTTGTTCTTCTCTATTTGTTTGTCCTTTCTTGTCCTCAACGGCGTCACTTTCACATTGTTATATGGCAAATCAACTTAGGGACTCCTCCTCATTATTAAAGCTCCTTGCATTAAACATACTACCAAGCATAAATTACTATAGTATAAATCTCTCCCTTAGCCATCACAATTTTAAAAGCTGCTACCAGCAACAATAATATTTTGACTTACTTTAAGTTTTAAATATACAATAATGCGACAATTTAAAAGAGTTTTATCTGTTCTAGTATTGAGTACAGTGTGTATAAACTTAGTTTACTCTTTGGAAAATACAGAAAACGCTATTAAAACGCTTCAGAACATCTTTAATCATGATTCTTGCACTGAATTGCATAAGCAATTGAAAGTTAAGGTTTCGATCTAATAAAATCAATTTCATAGACCGACTGATAGACTCAATATCATAGAGTCTTTAAATATATAAGCTAGCTCCACCAAGTGGGAATAGTTATAAAAATTGCTAAAATAACAGATCATGATATTAAGATAAATATATAAGATATTAAATTCCATAGTGTGGAACCCGATGTTGCAAAACCAATAAACACGAAAAAATAAAATTTTAAAAGCGTAATCAAATTTTGAAAAATAATCATAATAAGATGGTCTTGTCACTTTTAATATTTATCTAAATATTACGTATTTATTAAAGTTAAAAACAATATTACATAAAAATATTACATCTTGACTAAACACTATAACAATAAATAAACATATCCTATAAAATCATTCGAATTATTAAATAAATAATACTGTATGTTTATTATATTGGTATTATATTAAAACAAGAAATAGTTACGGAACAAAATAAAAATACTAAGTAAATAACAAATGATAAAAATTATTATTTTCTCCATTTGAACTTTCAAAGTCCTCACGAAGAAACTATTAGTTGAATTAATGGAAAAAATGAATTTTAAACTCAACACTCACGACTTTAGCCTACATTTTTATTGTATGTTTTGTTATTTGAAATAAAATTAAATTAAATTAATTAAAATAAAGATAAATAATGTAGATTTATTTAAGAATAATTAAATTAATGAAAATATAAAAGAAAATAAAAAGAATGACAGTATCATCAAGAATATATAAAAACTTCATGTTTTTATTAGTCTAAAACTACCTATTTTATAATATAATAATAAAGAAGTATAAGTATTTCAAGCTAGACCTTCAATACATCAAAATAAAAACCGGGTTTGGGGTACCTCGGCACATTTCCTCTCGACTTCGGACTGGCTTTGCTCGTCTTCATGGTTTGACTTGAAGTCAAAGGTTAAAGGTTTAAAGTAACCCAATGTCTAGTTTGCATGGAAAGTACTACAGTAGATACTCATTTAATCATGTAAAACTAAAACTAGGTTTAAACATATCCGCTAAAAAAAATAGTTTTTAAACATATCCGTGAAACCAGAATAATTAACCGCGAGAATAATAATTACAAACGACTACTCCTGGAAGCATTGCACATTTCAAATGAAAGTAATAACATTAATTTCAAAAAAGATTCTAGGGACTTAAATAAATATTATTCGGGCATCCTTCACAATTTAAATTAAATTTTGTTTTCCGTTTCATACCACTTCCCTTATCTGTTGTTATGCCTTTTATATTTTTTCAAAAATTTATTTCAATCTTTGTTTATTTTTGTTTATTTATCGATTACTTATTCATTTAAGTCCTTTTGTTTTTACACTGTTTTTAAATAATTTGAATTAATTTGTTATTTATATTTCCTTCCATTAGTTAACTCTAGTCTATCTAGTTGGCTGTGTTTTTTCCATTTTTCTTTTAGTTGTTGACTAATTTTCTTTTACCTTTAACTTTAGTTTTTTGTTCTAATTTTTTTAACATGAATTACTTTTTTTATTAACGTTTCACTGATGAATTTTGATTTAAACATTAGAACATGTAAGTTTAACTTTTGAGTTTCATAAGTTTACGCTTGAGTTTTTCAATTTTTTCCTCCTTTTCATAATTTGTTTTTTTATTTTAGGATTTTAGACCCCCTTTTATTTGATTTTTATGACAAAGTTACCTTGATAACGGATATGTAATTTGTAAGTTTTATTTTCTCTTTTTAGCATTATCTCTTTTTTAGTTCTTATTATTTGAATATAATGTTAACATATTCCATTATGTAATTAGTTCATTTCCTTTTTCTTTTTTAGATGTTTTGCTTGATAATGCTCTGTGTTAAGAGTGAAATATTGCAATAAATAATTAAAAATACCTAGTGTCTCATTAGTGCCCAATTTCTAATGTAACAATAATTAATATAGATTAATTAATTATTATATTAATTTATTAATTATTATATTAATCAATATAATATAATTCAGATATGGTCTAAATTAAATTATCTTCCGGGCAGTACAAATAATACTTAAGGCTGATTTTTCAATTCTACCGTGAACACACCGGGAGTTATGCAGTACATAGATACACGCAATAGCACACAAGCAGCACGATGAAAGCCACTAACGTCATAAAAGTGCATGAAACTGATGATTATGATGAAATCTCGGTTTCGGCTTTTTAGATCAAATATAATACTTTTGAGGAAAAGTAAAATATAATTTAATGCTTTGAGGTATTCACCCAAAATCTAAAGCTTTTCAAAAGGAAAGCATGGTACCGTGTGGGCATAAGAATTGATTCTGAACTATCTTTCTTGTGCATAAATTGGAAAGACAAATTTAACAAAATATTTAAAAAACTCATTTGCTCGTGATAATACATTTTACTATACCTAAACGATTTCCGTACAGCCTCAACCGAGAAATATTTATTATTAATTTTTAATCCATGATACCCACAATCAACAATTTATAAGAAGAGCTAAAAAATAAGTTATACCAAACTAACTTAGCATACTTACTAGCGAACCAAATAAGAATATTCAAAACCTGTACTAAAAAGTATTTATTATTAATTTATAATCTACGATATTTACTATGAATAATTTATAAGAAGAGCTAGAAGATAAGCTATACCAAACTAATTTAGCAAACTTACAAGCAACTAAATAAGAATATTCAAGACAGTAATAATCGCGCGATTTCAACAACTTCAAGGTATCTGTAGTTATAACTAAAATAAGCAAGGAATTTATAGACGCAATAAACATAATACAAAAAAGAAAATAAATACTTCCAAATAATTAAAAGAATAACTGGCAGAACAAAGGTGTTAATTTTAAAACAGAGAAATGAAGAAGAAAAAAAAGAAGATAAATATTCCATAGAAAAATATACAGAGAATGAAATATTCTGCGAAATGATTCATTTCTAACAATACATCTGGGAATACACAAACACAACCCACTTAATTACCAACAGTGTTGCTAAAAGTATTTCAGGTTCGAAGAAATAAAGCGTAAGAAAACAATAATAATTGGTTCCTGATAATAGTGTACCAGAGATATTTGAATTAAAATTTGAGTGTTTCTTTATAAACATGACAGGCGTCAATGTTTCATTTCCGCAAGGCTTTATGGCTAACCACCAAAATATAATTCTCAGAAGAGAGATACAATTAAGTAGATATAATTAATTAATTATTAGTTAAAAATAATTAATTAGATACAATTAATTATATCTAAATCCCTCATTAAAAAGGTAATGGAGGAGCTCCATACCTAAATTTTGAACAGAAAAATTGCTGATACTAGTTGCACCTGCCATAAGTAATGTACTAGGATTATTTTGAATGCGCGAAAGTTTAAGAGGCAAATAAAGAGTAGCAGTGAACTCAATGATATCACAATTATTTGTAAATACCTGAAGTTAGTACCTAACATAAAAATAGGTAATCACCCAAAAGTATTCGGCACTATAAAGACAGTTGACTTTTCTTTCTTTTCCACCTTGAACATGTAGGGTCTAAGATCCTTAAATTTTTAAACTCAGTTTCCACAAATTACATTTCACATTTTTTTGTTATGGAGAGTCAAAATAGAATTAGTAGAAATGATTTAAAACATTAATGTTGTTACTGGTAAATATGTGATTAGGATAACGACCACAAGCAGTGTTACCTCAGCTGGAAGTTGTCTACGATTAATAAAGTAGTTATTGTCATCCTGAAGGTACAAACAACAAATTTAAATGACTAAGAGCGTTTAAATACATAATTAGTACCAAAATCCTCTTACATCTTAAGATTAGGTACCACAGCTGTTGGCCGAATTGCGCTTATTATGTAAATTAAAGTTATTTGTTGTGAGTGTATTATATAATTATTATGTGCAAATAAATAGTTATTTATTTATTTACATCATAAGATTTAAATTTGAAGCTCTTTGATGAACTTGCAGAGCATGCACACGTATACAACAATTTGTATAGCATATGGGGAAAGCAGAGGAGAGTCACTTTTGGAATACCTAGAAATAAACTTTTAAATAAGTTAAAAAGGAGCCTAAAGTCATAAAAGTAAAATGGAGTAAAGAAAATATATGTATGGCAAAAAGAGCCAGCAGTGATAGCTATTGCCTTATTTGGTCTACCATTAAAATTTAACATGTCCTCATAAGCAACATTTCTAGGTAAATGTATGTGTTATATTATCATTGCATAGGAGATAAAGAATTCGTTAACTTAGACAGAAGCGTTTAAAAAATAAGATACTTTTATGAGGTAATGGTCAGATAGGTATAAAAACACAAAATTTGAGCTTTCGGCAGTAAATTAGGCCTTCTTCAGAAGTAGTTTTATTCGTTTAAAAAATAATTTAAGAAAAGGGTATAAGTTCGTGTCTTGATAAATACTTTAATTTTCATTATAATACTCCTGTTTGTGATAATTAACTTTATTCCTGAACTAATCAAGAAAAGAGACGACACATAGCAATATTAAGAAGAGAGAACCTATATTAGCCAGAGACAAACATATTTGATTAAAAACGTATTTGAGATCATAAAAGCCAAATGGTAGACGATAGAAATAAAAAATCCACGAGGCAACTGATATACATGATAGCAGAGCAGGCCTCGTTCTTGAGTAATTATATCATCAACTCGCACTGCAGACACAGCTAAACGTTATTATTTCTCTTTTATACGACATCATCAATTATTATCTATTATTAAAAACCAATTAACATGAATTATAATATACAGGGGGCGTAGCTCAGATGGAGAGCGCTCGCTTAGCATGCGAGAGGTACCGGGATCGATACCCGGCGCCTCCAAATATAATTTTTTAACACGAGGCAATAAAAATATTTTAAGTGCAACTATAAAATGTCAAATCATAAACCATCCGTTGATAAAAACCTTCAAATGGGGGCGTAGCTCAGATGGGAGAGCGCTCGCTTAGCATGCGAGAGGTACCGGGATCGATACCCGGCGCCTCCAAATATAATTTTTTAACACAAGGCATTATATATATTTTAATTACAACAATAAAATATCAATAGATAAATCATAAGTTGATATAAACCATCAAATGGGGGCGTAGCTCAGATGGGAGAGCGCTCGCTTAGCATGCGAGAGGTACCGGATCGATACCCGGCGCCTCCAAATAATTTTTTAACACAAGGCATTATATATATTTTAATTACAACAATAAAATATCAATAGATAAATCATAAGTTGATATAAACCATCAAATGGGGGCGTAGCTCAGATGGGAGAGCGCTCGCTTAGCATGCGAGAGGTACCGGGATCGATACCCGGCGCCTCCAAATATAATTTTTTAACACAAGGCATTATATATATTTTAATTACAACAATAAAATATCAATAGATAAATCATAAGTTGATATAAACCATCAAATGGGGGCGTAGCTCAGATGGGAGAGCGCTCGCTTAGCATGCGAGAGGTACCGGGATCGATACCCGGCGCCTCCAAATATAATTTTTTAACAATAGGCATTATAAATATTTTAATTATAATTGAAGGTTTAGGTCTTCCGGTGGTGACCGCGTTAATGTAGATGATGACTGTGCGGTTCAGTTTTGTAGAGCATTGTGTTTCTATCCATAATGTCCTATATATAGATCCCTGAAGATGCCTCCCATAGTGGAAGCGAAACGTCGGATTCTTCATCTACATTAACGCGGTCACCACCGGAAGACCTAAATCTTCATGATAATAACCGCGGAAGCCTACGCAGTTTATTAATTACAATTATCTAATAGTCAGTTTTATGGTCGTGCAATAATAACACTTTAAACAACAAAACAATGACATTACTTTCTTAATATCGTCGAAAGATAAACACTCGGATTCGTGATTCATGAACAAGTTTGAGAAAACTTAATACTTCATAGAAATACCAGAGTGCTCATCTCTTCACCGAGATGGAAAACAAGATCCAAAGGCATTATGAAGGATGGATAGTATACAGGCATCAGTACACGAAGAAAGATGTATTTATTCGAACACGACATGAGCCTCCAGCTGGTTCATACAAGTTTGATGCGAGCACGATGTTTAAACAAACCATCTAACTCGAATGTCAAGGACAATCCCACGAATAAGATTTCTGTGGGATAATTTAATTGTCGTGAAATTAGTTTTCCCTATAAGTTTAAATTTAAAAGATTTGAAATTGAATCGAAGAAGATTTACTACAAATAGATAAAAAGGATAGGTTTAATTCTTAAAGAATCTTTTGAAAGTTTAAGGAAAAGACAAGTAAAATGTTGAATAATCGTATTGGAAACTAGGTACAAAAGACAAGTAAATGTAGGTTTTATTTTTAGTTTAAACATTCTACCTTTACAAGTATTTAAAAGAAGATTTTCCCAGACTGTTTAAATTTCTTATTTTGATTTTAAGCATTTATTTAGCTACAGTCAATGAATTAAAGCTAACTTTAACTTATTATTGCAGCTAAATTTAACAAAATTAGAAGCTCTGGAGGTTTATGGAGTTGTATGTTCGTCGTTTTGTTACGACTGAGTTAAAGAAGAATTTTCATGACGACGAATCACTTCACAATAATAAAAAATCTTGTAGGATGTAGAGCATCATGAATTATTAATCAATGATACCAACTTAACGTAGCGAAAAATACGACGCTATCGTCACCGTAAGGCCTAAAATTTCTAGGGCTTAAATAAATTTGATTAATTGATACAATGAAATTTTCGCCCAGAAATAAAACTAACTAGCCAATAACTCATTTGACATCATAGGGAATGAACCAAAAAGGATTTCTAGAGTATCCGTATAAATTAAATATATAACGAACGAATCCGGTTTTGCCTTATATAGCAAGGCGTTATATTATATAGTAAATACTTAGTTTTAGATATATGAGTCGGAGGGTTATTTTTTACTTAAAGCTAATTTAAAATGTATCAAATAAAGCAAAAAAGAAAAAGGGGTTTCAGTTTTCGGTTACAGAACCTAATACGAGATCCTATGATTTTCATAAAAAAGATAATTTATTGACCATTAAAAAATGCATAAGGATGCGGAGAGGAAATATTGAGCTAAAAAGAGAATGATTAAGCACTTTTAACGATTTCTTTTTGGTAGATTAAATTAGCAATACTTTCTATGCATTTATATGTTAAGTGTCAAACAGAATGAACAGAAAGAAATATTATCATGATGAGCTAAGAAACAAAACATAAAGAAACAAAAAATTAAGCCTATTAAACATGAAGACCTAATCTACCTAATATTCTTGAGTGAAATTTAATTTAGACACACAAATAAACAATTAATTAAAAATATCAATGGGTAGAGTTAAAAGAAACAAATTCCTGGTGGAAATTAAATGATTATTGATTATGAAACAATTTTAATAAACAGGTTCTTAATAATGACACCGAGTTCTAAAAACAGAACATAAAACGAGTAATACACTAAATTGCTCTAAGATGAAATCAGTACAAAGTGTGTGAATAAAATAATTATATTTAGCGAAAAAAAAATTTTTTGAATTTAGTCTAGACAAATGACGTAGTGCACAAAACCCACGCTAGAATATTTTTTTTTAAAATTTTGAGAACCATTTAAGAGGATTTCCATTTTTTTTTTTTAACTTTATTGATTATTGTCTACAATAAATGTATTTGACATAGTGCTAATGTTGGTAAAAGTGACTTGGCAGTCTTGATAGGAGGAATCACCCAGTGGTGATACTCCTTGGCGTGGTTAGGTAAATGTTGAAATTTTACTTATAATATAAAAATTTGGATTGAACTAAATTAGTGGAATAGAAATTAGTTGACTTTTGAATAGTTGAATTTTCTGAAATGTTTTGCGTTTTTGAATTTAAATTAATATTGGTTATAAAAGAAGGTCACGCGGCCACTGTCGTCGAAGGCGCCGTGGAGGATTGGAAGGAATGGTTCTGGAATGTAGGGTTTGGACAAGAGGATTAGGATGCTTTTTGACTATAATTTCACATCTTACTATAACAGAAATAGTTGAATAAACTGAATTCATTTTCCTCCTTCTTATGGCTTAAAGCATTCGTAATTGATTATATTTTAATCTAATAAGGAGACAAACAAAATATTTCTGACACAAATTTTATATTAAGTTTGTTTTTGTACGTTGATGTTAGTGAATCTTAATGTTACATTATTTTTAATGTATATACTGTTTAAAAAAGGCACGACAACATTTAGAACAACTTAATGACAAATTTAGTTGAATGAATTCCTAAAAATTCAGTAAAACATTATTCATACCCCAATCTTTAGGCAGAAGTTGTCACAATTAAGAAATCTCCAACTTACCTGTAAACAAAAAAAAACAGAAAAATAGTAAATTTAAATGTCACCAATACATGTTACAATTGAAATTGCAAAATGCGAATGTGTAATAGTAAAAACTTGAATTTGTGACATAGTAAAAGATTTAAATTGTTTTTTAATTCATAAATTATAATAATTTAAGTTTTTATTATATATATATATATATATATATATATATATATATATATATATATATATATATATATATATATATATATATATATATATATACATATATATATCTATATATATATATATATATATATATATATATATATATATTTTTAATCAGAATGTACACGTGTGCACTAGGATAGAGGCATCAACCTAGACTATCTAGTAGTTTTGGTGGTCCGGTGGCATCCATATTAGAGTCGAAAAATTTTAAGATGGTCAACACATTTCTAAGATAAAAGTTCTACTTCTGAACTTGGCAACACTAAATAGTCAAGGTTTAAATATTGAAATAAAATCCAACTTGGCTAGAAAGCAGCACTGTTTGTTGATAACATTGATAGAAGAAGGGTGATGCTTTTTAAAGACTAATGGAAGAAGTTGATAGTGATGATAAGTAACACTTAGAATTAAGGATGAATTTTAATAAAAATGTAAGAAACTTATTTTTTCCAAGCTAAAACTATATTTTCTTTTCTTTTTAAGATCAATGTAAGTGTTACCAAACTAAAAACTTTGCCTCGAATTTCGAATAAAAATGTTTGTTTAAATATGCTACCTATAAAATCTTCTTGAAGTTTAAAAAAATTTTAATGCCTAGTTTCACCAGCTCATTAATTTTGCTCTAGTTGGTAGAAGTGTGCATTAAAGAAAATGCTGACGAACCCCATCCTCGCAGGATACATGTCGTATTCCTCACTAGTGATGCAATCTAAAAGATATATTTTTTGAAAGAAAAAATTCCAAGAGCCATAACAATGACTTTTAACAGACCAAATACTCGACTAAACAATCTCTATAAAATTAGCCGAGTATGTATATGCTAAAGTTTTTAGAAATAAACATTAAATGAATACTAAAAAGTTATAAGCGTGCCGAATTCTATAACTTTTAAATTTCTTTGGCGTGAATATTGTTATTTACTATAGTTTAAAGTATACGGAATTCTTAACACGTAGTTCGTAAAAAAATAAGTTCTGCCGCGTTTAAACTTTGCCAAGTCTTATAAGAGGGATATTTTAAGATGTTGAATAAATAATGATATACTGACAATTTGTAAAATATTAGCATAATATTGTTAGCAACAATGTGAATATGATATTAAATATGCAAAATAAAATATTTAAACACAGAGAGCAGGAAAGAACCGTGAATTTCGACAATTCATAATATAAGAAGAAATTGCAAAGTACTTTCCAGAGAAACTAAAAATAAATAAAGAAAATAATAAACTGAATAATCGCCTACAGAGTATCTCAGAAGTTTTTAGACCAGCTTTGCTCGTCCCCGAAATATGGAAACAACAAATTTATACTCCAGTATATCCTCGGGCTCGCATCGTTCGTCCTAGGAAAATTAAAACGTAGGTTATATTTACAGTGGTCACCCATGCTCCTTAAAAAAAGCAATCTGACCAAAACCGTCAATATACTAGTCGTATTAAAAACATATTATATTTATGTATTACATAAAGAAATACACTCGAACCAAATTTGAACCCAGTTGAATGAAGTTTTTTTTATTTAAGATAATATTTTAAAAAACGTATACACAGGTCATGCTAATAAATCAAACTAATGCTGATAATGCGTGCCAATTTCAGTGCCAAATTTTAAATAGACCCGACCATTTTTCCTTGGCTTATGAAGTTTTGAAAATGTTTATGTCATTAATGACGTCATAAAAAATAATTAAGCAAAGCACAACTATACCAAAAGATATTTAAGTCTCTATAGCATAAATGATCTGGAAACAACAAGGATAACACTCACACAAACACATGCAACTTGGTGAAATCTACTTAAGAGGTTTTAAAAACACCTGAAATTCCGTTAAAATAAGTTAAAATCCCGGATTTGGATTTTTAGTGGAAACGCAGTACTTTTCCAATATATCTCCAGTATAAATGGAAAAAAGTACGAGTATAGATTACATAAGTAAGAAAAAAGACACAATTACAGTGCCTGAAATGAGCCAATACCTTGTTTCTTTTGGAAAATGGCAATTTTACTAACAAATATAATATGTATTTCCAATCCAATAGTTCCTAGACTACTTGTATCTTATGTGTGGAAAATCGATCGGATAAAAAATATTTACAAAAGTCATGGCATTGCAGCTGTTTTACCCAACTAATGACATCATGTATTTAGTTTTATAGTTTGTTATAATTATGAGTTAAGTCTATTTGAATGGAGAGCCTAGACCTATGGAGAGAGTTAGAATTATGCAAGAGTTGCAAATAGTTTAAAATTGAAACAGCTTTGGTTCCCTTTTTTGTTTCCAAGTTTATTAGGCCAAAATTCAGCTTCCGTTATACTAAAAGCTAAGCTAGCCGTGAGTAAAGCATTTTAGTCTTGAGTAGGGTGTATAGCATACCCTCCAACCTGGTTTAATAATCCCAAAATATCTCTTTCAAGTTTAAAAAATAATTCTCAATAGAGTCATAGTCCCAAAATATTTTGTGAAAAGTTTGCTTTTGAAAGAAATCAGCCCCACGAACGCATAGAGCTGATTTATATTAATTAAGTGGCGTATTTGGCATACACCAAAGACAACAGGTTGGTAGTGAAGAGATACGCATTATAACGTATTTATTCACTAGAATTAATGTCATTGGAGGAGGGATACCTACTCTTAGAAGGTACGTAATTATACATTACAGCTTAACATCAGGATGCTTTCTGAAGATCCTTCTATCTATCGAATCGAAACGTCATAAACTTTTGATTTCTCCATCTTCCACTGAAAGATTTTAAACTTATAATATGAAGTACGGAAGTCTACACCTTTACAATATGATATAAGAAAAGTGTCTAGTAACTATTATCGTGATTTCGAATTCAATAGGTCACATATTAGTAAGGAGTGGAAAGTAAACAAAGAGACAGTATGTGACAGAATAATAGGTCGGATATTAAATACCGCAGTACGGCAATGTCTAGGTACAGGTACTCATATAGCGGCATGTTGTAACCGCTTACCGCTATTCTCTAACTAGTGTACATGGAACTAAAGTGGTCAAGGAAAGGTTGTTGATTTTCTTCCGGTAAAATGTTAACGGCTACCGTACCGTGACTTAACTCAGCACCTGGCTTGTACCTTGCACCTGCATATTTCCTAATGATCTTTAAAGTTTAGAGTGAATGTAAAGTGTTTATTATACCGCGATTATGAGAAAAATTATACATGATATCAAGTTTAAACGAATCCTTTTAAGCATTAGTTTCTATTTTTATATTAAATTAATTAAAATTTTAGTAATTAAAAATTCAAATGATTAATGACAACAACACAGAAAAAACAGGAAAAATGATCTTGTATTGTCAAAAATAATAATGAAATGGTCGCCATTTTGAGACTAGTTTTTCTGCAAGAAATATAGAATATCGAAGATTCGCTTTAATTCGATACCATCGAAAAACCACCGAAACAGCACCAGTGCTGTTTTGCACTTTTGCCGGGACCATGTTTACAAGAAAAATGCAAAAACAAATACATACATACGAAAATCCATATTGACGGCATTTTTTACTACGTGAATTTCTCGGTGTTGAAACGCGGATATTCGGTAAGAAAGTGTGTTTCCTATTTTGTGCTATTACTGCTCTTGCTTCACATTCTAAGAGAAAGGGAAGCAAAAAGCAAGATGTTTTTAAAAGAGTTTGAATAAAAATGTACAAATTCATACTTGTTTGTCTCACAAAGAATATGCAGTAAACAATGATATTTATATTTTATGCACTGCAATGCATCTTCGTCAAAGAATAAATTTACAACTCTTAGATTTATTTTCTTAACAATCCACTTGTATCGAATTTCAGTAGACAGCTGACACTGACAAGATCCCAACCGAGAGAAACATGATTTATTTCTTTATTTAGAATCCAAGTTGGAACCTCTCGACTTGTTTTTTTTTTCATTGATTAATATATTATATCCAATCTATCATGTCATAGTAGTACTATATTCTATTGCTATGAGTAAAATGTCCATCAAAAAAATAATTCTTCACAATAATTCCCCTTGAGATATTTAAAAATCGTTCATAGATACTTCCAAATTTGGTAAAATTATACGCGAGTCATATTGGAGTAGTTAGATTAGTACATATGTTATTCTGTGACAGAAATTTGGGATACCTATTTACACATTCTACAACAAACAAAATTAAGTACAAACTTTATTTAGTTCACTACGAAGACTGCTTTACTTAAATGCTGGAAATAGAACAAGAGTATATAAGGATTAAGATTTTTTAAGTCCTTTAACTCTTTTTTAGCTGCCTATTACCGAATGCTGAATGCTTCTCTATTTGTCAAAACTTCATTCTCTATTTATTACGGATGTTAATATTTGGGATTTGTGAGCCTTAAAAAATCCGAGCATTTCTGTTTTTGTTGTCACTTACAAACACCATTTGTCTGTTTAAAAGCACTTCAAGAGACGTAACTCAAAAGACACTGGATTTAAAATATATTTAAGGTCCACCTAAAATTAAAGGCCCAATTCTCCATAAGAACTATTCACAATCTATACAAATTTTATAATTTTAAAAACAACTCTTACCAAAAGACACTGCAAAACAGAAGAACTCATTTCATTAACCAATGACATGATTTCGACAAAAATTTATTCATTGATTAAATAAAATAAATCAATGATCCTACTCAACGTTTCGACAAGAATCAACGCTGTCATACTGAAATATAAAACAAAACAAAGTTGGCTTGGTCTCAGAGATAATAACAATTTGAATGCATATGAGAGATGGTATGTCACTCATACGAAGAGAAAAAGATAGATGGGGTAGCAGAACCAATTAGTAGACAAAGCAAGGAATGTGTAGCAGCATCCCTATTGCCATTATATACATGAGGGTCACTAGCAGTTTTCAAGTGTATACAAGGGGCGAAGAATGCTTTTTCTGGAATGAATCTTTAACAATGCTTAGCACAACAGAAAAATGACTCATTTCAAAGTCATACAACGAAAAGAAAGAACATGCATGTGTGTACTCAATGAAGAATCTCTACTATGTAACTTTATACAAACGCAAAATGGCTATTCATTTTGTTATGAATAACCATAAAAAACAATGAAGTTAACCATAACAGATTTAAGAAGTTAGTATGGTAAATTAACTATATTAATTTTCATCCATAATGATAGTAAGCTGAGTTGTGAAGTTTCAAAAATAGGAAAAAAAGAAAGATGTCACACCGCTTAGTATATACAGGGTGGTCCAGCTAAGAAGGACAAGACCTTTTTCTCGGAAACTATAACAGCTAGAAGGATGCGGTTTCCGGCGTTGGATTCAATGTAATAGTAAGCAGACGAGAAAAATCCGTTTTCGGGCGCGCTTCGCGCCAGTCATAGAGATGTTAATGCTAACTTTTTTAATTTTATAGTTAGGTATAGGGAACTTTTTTTTGTTCTTTATAGAATGAAAAATAAGGAAGATTGGTGAAGACCGCATCAAAATCGGACAATTTTTAACTGAGCTATGATGAAAAAACATTTTTTTTTAAATTTAGCTCACTTCGGCGCCATTTTGGATGATGTTGCATTTAAATAAAATTTATTATATGGACATATTTTTAAACTAGAAACATTGCTTTAATAAAAGAATGTCAAAAGTTTTAATTCTAACCTCAGTTTTAGGTGTAAAATAGTCGTTAAACATAACAAAAACAAAAAAAAATATGGTTTTTCTAAGATACCATGAAAAGTAAGATAGGGAGCTATATTTTTTATGGTTTGTACACTTAGCCAACATAAAAAGCAACAAAATGAGTCCAATTTTAACAAATTCGCTTCACAATTTCAAAAGTTATTACTAATAAATCTCTTAAAATTGCCAAAAATGGAATATTTTTTATAGTTTACCACCCTATTGTTGATATTTAATGGAACTGCAACGTCATCATACCTTATGATCTTTATTGCAGCTTGTATTAGGATTCCAGAACGCCTAAAAACACTTATTTTTGTTTATTGGTTGTGGAGGAATTACAATTATGGTGATTTTCGTCAATCGTAGAATGCAGATTAGAGGTACCTTGCAAAAACCAAGTAAAATTCTTCATAAACGTTAATAAAACATTGATTTTGATGATAACTACTTCGTTTCTAGGGGTGAAGGACCATTAAATAGCAAATCACACAACTAGACTGTAAAGTGATATTTTACTGCTGCGGAAATTTGTTTAATAACGACAATGAAACCAGCCAATTTTATTTCCGGAGCAATAAATTATCATTATTTATACTATTTACGTTTAGTTGCGCATTTATTAAAAAGAGTCGATTTTTTGTATGAATAATTTGATTTAACTTAGTTTAAAGATATTAAAACACAAGATTGATAAATAATCATTCATACTTTTACAAAATTAAGGTAAAAAAATATGAGGACCTACGGCCTAGGTGGATGGGGACCTACGGCTCAATTAGGTGGCCATCAAGGTCACCGGACTTGACCCTACACGATTTTTCCGATGCGGATATTTAAAGGACAACGTATATAAAAAGGTAGGAACTGTTAGAAGTGTGGAAGACTACAAAAATTGAGCATTGAGCAAAGTATTCCCTATAGAGTCTTGTATAAAGCGACGCAAGATGAAGTTATTTATCTGTTTTATGCAGAAGGGTTCCAGATTGAGCAAAATCTAAAATAATATTTTATTTTATGATTTTTCAAAAATATTATCTTTCTTTGTCACTCAATTGTACTATATGTCTTTTATTATTTGTAGAGAACTGTTCAGTTAACCCATATTTAATTTATACAATATATTTTTATTAAATTTCCGCAGCAATGAAATATCACTTTTTAGTCTAGTTGTGTGATTTGCTATTTAAAATCACGTGGGGTCAAGTCTGGTGACCCTGATGGCCACCTAATTGAGCTGTAGGTCACCATATTATTTTACCTTAATTTTGTAAAAGTATGAATGATTATTTATCAATCTTGTGTTTTAATATCTTTAAACTAAGTTAAATCAAATTATTCATACAAAAAATCGACTCTTTTTAATAAATGCGCAACTAAACGTAAATAGTATAAAATGATAATTTATTGCTCCGGAAATAAATTGGCTGGTTTCATTGTCGTTAATAAACAAATTTCCGCAGCAGTAAATATCACTTTACAGTCTAGTTGTGTGATTTGCTATTTAATGGTCCTTCACCCCTAGAAACGAAGTAGTTATCATCAAAATCAATGTTTTATTAACGTTTATGAAGAATTTTTACTTGGTTTTTGCAAGGTACCTCTAATCTGCATTCTACGATTGACGAAAATCACCATAATTGTAATTCCTCCACAACCAATAAACAAAAATAAGTGTTTTTAGGCGTTCTGGAATCCTAATACAAGCTGCAATAAAGATCATAAGGTATGATGACGTTGCAGTTCCATTAAATATCAACAATAGGGTGGTAAACTATAAAAAATATTCCATTTTTGGCAATTTTAAGAGATTTATTAGTAATAACTTTTGAAATTGTGAAGCGAATTTGTTAAAATTGGACTCATTTTGTTGCTTTTTATGTTGGCTAAGTGTACAAACCATAAAAATATAGCTCCCTATCTTACTTTTCATGGTATCTTAGAAAAACCATATTTTTTTTTTTTTTGTTATGTTTAACGACTATTTTACACCTAAAACGAGGTTAGAATTAAAACTTTTGACATTCTTTTATTAAAGCAATGTTTCTAGTTTAAAAATATGTCCATATAATAAATTTTATTTAAATGCAACATCATCCAAAATGGCGCCGAAGTGAGCTAAATTTAAAAAAAAATGTTTTTTCATCATAGCTCAGTTAAAAATTGTCCGATTTTGATGCGGTCTTCACCAATCTTCCTTATTTTTCATTCTATAAAGAACAAAAAAAAGTTCCCTATACCTAACTATAAAATTAAAAAAGTTAGCATTAACATCTCTATGACAGGCGCGAAGCGCGCCCGAAAACGGATTTTTCTCGTCTGCTTACTATTACATTGAATCCAACGCCGGAAACCGCATCCTTCTAGCTGTTATAGTTTCCGAGAAAAGGTCTTGTCCTTCTTAGCTGGACACCCTGTATATTTATTGACAGAGCCGACTTTTAAACTAAACAGTTTATTGTCAGTGCTGGTGACAGCCAAGTAAAGAAGCTAGGAGACAAACGAAATAGATTTGTCCAGAGGCTGGTGTCTGACTCAGCCAGACACCAGCCTTTTGAAATATGAGTGTGCTTGTGTTATGTGGATCAGATTTCTTAACATAATGTTGAATCATATTTTTAGTAGGGAACGTTTGTCAAAACTATAAAATAACAGCAGATTGTACTGACATTAGCAAAAAATTTGCCTTAATTTTTCTAACTTCTTGATAGACCTCAAAAACAGTTTGAAATGTTAACTCACACACTTAATTTTGACGCACCATCAATGCCTATTTGAAGAAGAACGATAAAACACAAAATTACAGAGTTTTGTGTTTTATAATTTTAATGATAGATTCAATAATTATCAACTAATATTTTCATAATTATCTAAAATAAAATTTGACAAAGTCTAACGACCGAAGAGAAAAACATAAATAAATATTAGAAATGATTTATATTTTATACTATTTTATTTTTACTTTTTATCATTTATACCGTAGGTATATAGGAAAAGTATTGTGTTTAAAAAAACCAAAACCGGTATGTCACCAAAATTATATGTTTCAGGTGTTTATAAGTCCTCCTGAGTAGTTTTTACAATGTGCATGTGTGTGGGTGAGTGTGTTATCATCGTAGCTCCCAGTGTATTATGCTAAAGAGTTGAAACTTTGTACAAAAATCAGTTTATAGGTGCAGTTTTGCTATCCTGAAAATATTTTTATGACGTAATTAACCCGCAATAAAGACAGCAACATTTTTGAAAAATCATAAAACGCGAAAAATGTTGCGATAAATTTGAGATTTAGCACGCATGTAGTCATGTAAAAAACTAACATATGTGCATTAGTTCAGTTTTTATCAAATGACTTGAGTACATTGTTTAGAAAATTGTAAAAAATCAGAAATCGATCCCAATGAGTTGAATTTTAGTAGAAGTGTACACCTTTACGTAATAAATAAGTACACCAAGTTTCGTTTCAATAAGTCAAACGACGAACGTCGTGGTTATACTATCCATGATTTTTGCTAGATCATAAAAATGAAGCAACATCGAGCGTGGTCAGTGTCTGGATGGGAGACCGCTAGGGAATGAAAATGATGTATTTACCGTCAGAGGACGAGCCAAGGGAGTTCAAAGACGCGTTGTAGTATAAATTTGGCGAACTGTATATTCTCAGGACGAGCGAATCGAGTTCGAAGTAGGGAAGACGAGCGTAGCGAATCCGATATTATGAGGATAAGATCCGAGGTAACCCGTACACAATTTTTTTTATTCATTAACGTCGAATAAAACCAAAATTACATCATTGCAATATTTCAGTAAGATCATTCAAAAGTATAACTAATAACAGCAATGTATATCGAGAACAATAAAAAAGCTAACCTATGCTAAAAATAACTCATTAAGATAGGTACGTGACCTGATATTAATACAAATTTATCACAATGAAAGAATAAAAAAATCTAAGTTCATTAATAACGATAAAGATCAATTGTTAGTCAAATTCATAATAAAAAGTTACCAATCATTCCATTTAGAAATCTCATTGTTAATTGTTCATATTTTATTGTTGCGAAAGAAGATAAAAAAAATGAATACTCTAGGGGGTTAATGAAAGAAACGGAAAATTAATTGAATAGAGAAATGTAAAAATATATTAAAATATAAAATTGAGGACATTCACTGTTCTCAATTAACTGATTTTGAGTAATAAACAATATTTATTATAATTTTACGACGACTACCTGCAATTTTTATGCCGGTAGTCTTTTTAATAAAAAAATTATTAAAAAGAAGGCAGATGACGGACTTAATTTGCCATCAGCCATTTGCAAAAGAACTTAATTCGGAAAAATTAATAATCCTATAAATTAATTATTTTACTCAAACATAAAATATTGCTTACATATTAAACATAGAGAACATATTAATTACTATGTTTACTTAAAGATGATAATAATAATAATGCATAAAATAATAAATTATAAACAAATAAATAAACTCAAATCCTAACCACATCAAAAAAATCAAGGCCTCAGTACTTTTTTATCGCTCTGCTTCTAAGAAATTTAGTGATTATCCAAAGCTTAAGATGAATAATTTCGGTCTCGCTGTGCTCGAACACAGAATTATCAGGAAACCAAATTCCTACGATTTAAATCATTAAGCGTATCATAAAGCTTCGAATAGCATTATGATAGATTCAATCATTTTTATCTATCTTCAAGAAAGCTTTAAAAAAATATCAATGTTCATATTTCGCAGAATAGTTTTTAATTGACTTTCATCCTTTAAATTAATAATAGCTTTATTTTTTAGCAATAATGTATATTATGTTTCATCAATTTAAAATTTTTGAGTAAAACGACATATTTTCATAGATGTAAACCAACTTTATAATGGAGTTTGAAGTATAGAACCAATAAATATATATTTTCACAAAAAACCAGAAACAAAATTTTAAATAGCTGTCCCATTGCTTCTCCTTGGTCTGTATCTTTTAGTCTCGTACCAATATGTCGTCATACGTCGAAAACAGAAGTCTAAAGTAAAGGGCCGTCAAAGTTTAAAAATAAAAAGTCAAATTTTTTCATAATGGCGAACAATATCAAAATGGAAGTGAGAGAATCTATTTATCACTTATGTTCATATATGTTAACTCAATTCTTCAAATTCTCGATTTCACAGAAAAATAGGTTACCGTTGTTTAATTTTTACAACTGTGTATACTCCCCATACTTTAGAGATCCCCCCTCCCCGGTGAAGACCCTAAAAAAACCTCGCTCATATCTATACATATTAGCGCATTCTCATAAAAAAATTATGCATAAGAGGTTGTTTAGATGACGGGAATTGAGGAGAGAAGTGTCTTATACCTATATTTGATGTCTTAATTATAATCAACAATTATAAAGTTGTTTTCAATTCAGCTTCAGTTAAAACTAAACGTATACCTTTATTAAATAAAACAATTTTTACAAATGTATCTATTTAGTCCGGTTGCAAGAGGCAGGTGGAGCGATCAGGTTATACTTGTTTTACAACTGCAAGTAGTTGACTTGTTGAGTGTTCTATTAGTTTCTTAACACACTGAGTAAGGTATGCCTTGTACCATTTTGTAAACCTTTTTCAAAAAGATTTATGAATGTAAATATAAATATTTAAGTTTATGTAAATAGTTTGGTTAGAAGTAAGATTTATTTAGTAAGGGTGATTAATTTAAGAAGATTTATAATAGCTGATAAAAATTTAGGAATATACAACTGAATAGGAAAAATAGGTATCTCTGTATTAGAAACTTAAATATTAAAAAAGAAAACAAAATATAAGTGCACACACACACACACACAAATATAATATAAATATATAATATTATATATATATAATATATTATATATATATATATTATATATATCAAAACAAATGCGTATTCTTCACGAACATGTAGACATTAAATCAAAGGCCAGGATTTTTGGATTTGTTAGTGGTTTGGTAGATTAAGGGAAAAATAAAGTAAGACGACTACATCCTCAATAAATCTGTGAATATGATTTCTAAGCCTTGACCTATTGGAAAACATCCAATAACTTTTTAATCAGTAGCAAAAAATACAAATAAATTACAACTTTAAATTTGGAGAATTTTGAAATTCAGCCTTTAATAAATTATGGTGTATAACATTTCAAGAGCTCGCCAAAACGTAGATCCAAGATCTTATAAAAACAGTTTTTAAAAACTTAAATACAAATAAAATATTGCAAAAGAAATCAAAAACTCGGGCACAGGGTACCTCGGAATTTACCACATTGAATTCGCTAAGGTCTTCAGGTCTTCCTTAATACATCGGACTAGCTTCGCTCGTCCTTAGAATATAAAAATGACCAAATTTATATTGCAGTACTTCATCGAACTCCTTGAGCTTATGTCCAGATAAATTCGTATATAACTTCGTTTTATTTCCACCTCGCTCGATGCGGCTTAACTTTTATAAATCAGCAAAAACCATACATTACTTGCCGTTTTGAAAAGGTTAGACATTTAGTCATACTAGCCATGACTAAATGTGAGCTAAACCGATGAAACGACTTTTCCGCATTTTATAAATTTTCTAAATTGTTGACGAGTCATAATTAACCAGCGTTAATGATGTCATAATTATTTTTTTCCGGGAAGCACAACTGGACCTAAAGATTGGTTTTAGCATTATATTAAGTTTTATCTCTTAAGCATAAACAGACTGGGAGCTACGATAGTAACAGACACACTTACACGCACATGCAGAGAGACATCTTAGTGAAATCTTGGTTTCGCAGTTTTAGATTAAACACAATATTTTTTTCTTACATTCCAAAGGTATAAATGAGGAAAAGCAAAAATGTTGGAAACAGCCCACATTGAGACTCGAAAGTTGACATAAATACTTTTTTTTTGAGGTAGTACGTAATTGAGCACTTTATTGGACCGTTTTTAGGACGAGAAGCCAATCATTATTGTTATAGGAGGTTATTTAGTACTTTTCACCTCCGAGGACAATAATGAATGTAAAAAAACTCCTAGGACGTAAAAGTAATTCATATATTGCCGCCATTACTGTAATGTAGCGTGTTCAAAAAACAATCAGTGTAAAACATTCATGAGATTTCTTTAAAAACGTTAATTTTGTTTCTGTTTTTGTTCGTAGACTAATTTTGTTCGTTTTTAAAAGGTTTCTAATTGACAATTGTTGTGTGTTTATTTGTAAAGCTTTTACATTTTTGAGTAAAAAGGTGAAGCTATGGATGAATTTAATGACGACAATAATATGGAGTTAATTGGACGTTTGTTTTTTTTTTTTTCAATAAGTAATAGCGCAGTTTTATTAGTGAGTGCTACTCAAAAAATAGTGTATGCCATCCGGCTGAGAATGTCTTTGTCTCGGCAATTTTTCCCGACTCGCTTCGCTCGTCGGTAAATCTAATTGCCGTGACATAAAGACACACTTCTCAGCCTTATGGCATAAATAACTATTATTAACTAATAAAGGAATTGAGCGGCTATATTTTAGTTTGTAATAAACCATTCTTGATTTTATTACGTCATAATATACAATGCAGACAAAAATTAGTTACAGTTTTATTCAGTCAGTAATTAGAGTATTACAGTATATTAGTCATGTATTATAACAGCATATACAGTATTTAGCCAGAATATAAAACATTTATTATAGTATGTCATATATTAGAACAGTATACTACAGTAATATTGTCAGTATATTAGAAACAGTATCAAGTAAATTAGTCAGTAATTTAAACAGTATTTACAGGTATAATTAGTCAATTATTAATAACCAGCATAATGACAGTATTTATCCAGAATATTAATATATCCACATTATAAACACTAGTAGTCAGTAATTAGAACAGTATTTTACAGTAATATTATCAGTCATATAACAGCATATACAGTATTAGCCAAATATTAAAACATTATATTATATCAGTATTATCAGTATATTAGAACATATATTTTAGAAACGATAATATAAATTGTTATATTATTGTGTTGACAATATACTTAATTGTTTTTAATTCTAGTGTTTTTATTAAATATCATGGTGATTCTATACCACAAAATCTCCGTCAAAACAACTAATGGGTATTAGTCCTTACGTAATAATTAGAAATATATTATAATTCAATTTATAATTAGATATATGATAGTAATTTAAATAATAATTACAAAATGAACGCAAATTAGTAAATCATAATTCCCTTTGGTGTCAGATTAGTTACGATAGTAGACTTAAATGTATGCTCATACATATTAATTTTAAGCATAAATATGCAAATTTACCAGCTATATGCACATATTGTAAATGTATTACTGTAAATGTCAAGGATAACATCAAGTCTGTTTGTTACATTATTAAGTAAAAAATGTATGCAGCATAAGATTGTAAGTAAAAAATGTACGCAGCATAAGATTGTAAGTAAAAATGTACGCAGCATAAGATTGTAAGTAAAAATGTACGCAGCAATATTGTATTAAAAAATGTACGCAAGCATAAGATTGTAAGTAAAAATGTACGCACATTAAGATTGTAAGTAAAAATTACGCAGCATAAGATTGTATGTAAAAATATACGCAGCAAAGATTGTAAGTAAAATGTAACGCAGCATAAGATTGTAAAGTAAAAAATGTACGCAGCATAAGATGTAAGCAAAAAATGTAAGCATAAGAAAGAAAAATGAACGCAGCATAAGATTGTAAGTAAAAAATGAACGCAGCATAAGATTGTAAGTTAAAATTGTACGTAGCATAAGGTAAGTAAAAAATGTACGCAGCATAAGATTGTAAGTAAAAAATGTACGCAGCATTAGATTGTAAGTAAAAAATGTACGCAGCATAAGATTGATACCAACTACCAACTATTTGAATGTATGATTTATTTATTAGGAATGCATGAATTATACTTCATTGCCTTAATCACATGACGTGAAGAATTGTCAACAACGTGTCAAATCCGATATTTACAAGCGCAGTATGAGCAATACTGTTACAAGGGCTAGTCTTTTAAATATGACTTTGCAACATTAAAAATCTACTAAAATTACTAAGATCAAGAAAATATTACATATATCAAAGTTTATTAAACGCTAATTATACACAATATGTGTACAGAATATAAATCAAGTAATGATTTTATTTTCAATAAGATATAAACATAAGAAAATAAACTATTTTTTGGAACTGGTTATCTAAAAATAAGCAGACGCCTGTTACCTCGGACCCGCTTCGTTCGTCCTCACCAAGTAATTTTCACACAAAGTTTATGGTATTGCTACGCAAGACCAAGAAAAGAAAAATTAAACTAACGTCAAGGGATAAAGAACTTTGATTAACTGATCAACCTAAATATGTATAAAACAAGCATGGTGTTATAACATATGACTCGCTCGCTCGACCTAAAATATGTACGATAAACCAAGCTTCCATGGTGTTATTACACCTAACTCGCTGCGCTCGACCTAAATATGTACGATAAACTAAGCTTCCATGGTGTTATTACACGTGACTCGCTGCTCCACCTGTCGATAAACTAAGCTTCCATGGTGCATTACCGATAAACCAAGCTTCCAATTACTAACTCGCCTGCGCTCGACGACCTTCCAATTACACTAACCTCTGCGCTCGACCTAAATATAATAAACCAGCTTCCATGGTGTATATGCTGCGCTCGACCTAAATATATTAAGTATAATTATCATTTCATTAAAGCAATAACAATTATATTATTAAGTCATTTAAACTAGTAAACTATGTGCGGTCGTTCTTGAGTCCCTGGTTTTTAAAAGCTTTATACTTCACTGGTAAGTTTGTTTCAGTTTCAAATTGTATAAATAATTTGATTTTTTTGCGGTAGATGTAATTTTTTGACAGATATAAACAAACTTTAGCACATAATTTTAAGTGTCACTGACTCATTCTTACGCTTTGGAACATGGAACTAAGTATTTCGATATTAAATGTTTTTTTCTGACAACACTATAAATTAATAGATTAACAATAAAAGATTTTACCAACAGTCATTATTAATTCGACAATACTTGAGTTTCAAAGACACAATCTGCAACTCGAACCTAGGTTACAATTTCTATTTTATATAGTAACTTGTTAGCAAACAACTTTAAAATAAAGTAAATCTATCTATGATAATGATGATGGCATAAAAAGAAAAACAAAGATAAAAAAAAGGTGAAAGGGAGATGATTATATCTGGAAAATGTCACACAAAGTATTATCAGCTTTGTGAAATGTCGTTTACTATCATTATAGCTGAGTAGCCGACCTCTGCTGTAGAATATAAAATTCAAGGACTTTCTGGAGTTGCATTGTTTTCTATAAAACTGCCTTTAATTCCAAAGTATAATGATACTAAGTGACGAAGAGGAATTTTTTATCTTTAAATTTCTTGAAAGGGAAAAAATGGTAAAGGTCGAACTTAATGTTGTAAAAATAGTGTTAAGATATATTTCACGAGTACTTGAAAAAAGGCTTTAACGTTTGGATTGGATGAGTTGGAATGAAACGAATATATCGTTAGTTTGCACTGGAGGCAGACAAACATTAACAAAATTTTATAGCTCGCCTTCGGCCTACTACACTTTGTAGTTCCTTCTTAGCTCCCGTGTGTTGTGTTATTCGCTTTGGGACCCATTTCATTCGATTTAGCACCTCAAGAACATATTGGTAGAAAAAATGTTTAACACAAGTCGTTTTCCCCTAAAACGGTTAGTCCGATCGACCAAAAATCTTGTCTCCCAGTTAAAGACACCTAAAAGCCTAAAAACCAGTACGCCAAAATGATACATATATTACATTAATGAATCAGTAATAGTGTAAGAAGTAGTTTCCGCAAAAATTTATACAAATTTCACGGAAGCCTACAAATAGCGACACTTTATAAAGAAGCTGCACTAGAAAATGTTACCTATTTTTTAAATGTCAACATCTTTAAGATATATAAGATAATCTTTCCGAGTTATTTGAAGTATTAAATTTATGTTGCTTCGAATAAAAGTGTAATTTTTAACAATAATAAATTATTTTAACAGTTTAATAAACATTATTGAACTATTTACTGTTTTTAAAAAAAGATAACATTGATAGAGATTATGAAAGATAAGTTATTAAATAAGTTAGGCTGTTCCAAATGTCCAAAGTTTGAACTAAAACAAACTTTTCTACTTCAGATATAAAAGAAAGAGAAAAGTCAAAATAATACATAATGTTACATATGTAAAAGGAAAGATATGAAACAAAATACACAAACTTTTTTTCTTATTTTGTAAAAATAAAAACCCATAAATTTCATGAAAACATATTAGAATCTAACCAAGTAATAAATTAACATTAGAAACGTGAAGTGAAGAAGTTTTCCTTAAAATATTTTAACAGACTGTTGGTCTCGTGACGACATAGATTTGTTTCACATTTTTTGGCTCTCTTATACAACATTAGTTTTATTTGTTAAATTCATAAATTCACCTTAATTACGTATTATTGGTTTAAGATATATTAGTTTAATATTTAAGTAAATGTGAATATACGAAGAATATTTAGTCAAAATATATTTTAAGAAAATTTATTTTACAACAATGTTACAACACAAAAGAAAACCTTACATAAGAAAAGGAGTAAGTACCTTTAATTTAGGAGTAATATTATTTGTGTATTTAATGTTTACACTTTTAGCGAATTTTCTTTAAAAATCGCTTAAGGGATGAGTGCCATGGCGGATGTATAATTTAAAACTTTCAGAGCTCTCTAACCACGAAGAAAAAAAATGCGCTCATACCTTTCAAAGATAAGCATTAACTGAGCTTTGAATTAGGCCGGATAATGCTGTGCACTGCATTAGTGTGCCATTTTGGAAGGATAAGCATATATCTAATAACTAATGAGCATGATAAAATATGAGCATTTTCTTTGAAAAATCCAGAGAAATTGAGTGGCAATGTTACTGTTAAGTTATAAAGCATAAACCGAAAACAAACAAAAAATTGATTGTTTAGCACGATAGCACGCATTTCAAAGGAAATTTGCTCAGCATGCGGACCTCCATGCCAGATTTATTTTTACAATATGGATAATTTCAAATGCGCCAAAAGCATTAATAATTTATCATGATTTATAACTAACTTTAAGGCTAATTTATCGACCTGAAACTAACTAGTTATTGCATGAAATAACAAGTGTTTTAGTTAAAATATATAAGTAATTTTAAAGCAATATTAATTTCTTTAGGTCATGTTTGAAAGTATTTCTGAAAACACGATTAAAAGTTCTTTTTGAAAAAAGTCAGATACAGGATACCGCTTAACTCTTACCTTTAAGTTTAGACTTAGTTTGCTCGTCTTTGAAATAGAGAATCTACAACTATTTATTTGAGTTCATACGTCAAGGTGATTGAACTAAAAACCTTTAGTTATTCCATTAAATAGCTAGTTAAATCATATATATTTTATCATTTAACTAGTTATTATATAAAATAACAAGTAAATTCACGAAACAACAGTTTGTGCAAACGGCTTCAATATCGATTTATTTTTTTAATTTCTTAATAGTAAATATACTATTTTAAAGTAAACATATATCTCTTCATGATTCGATTTACAAATTTGGTACAATTTTGAAAGTCTATTACTATTAAGAATTTTTTTTGTTACAGAATTTAATTTCACCATATCATAAAGTTTTAGTGAGAAGTAAAACAAAATTGAATTGAAACAGGATAATCTAAAAAAGTAAGAAAGAAGAAGATAAGGTATGCTTAGATAAAAAGCAACATTATTAGTTATAAGTGAGGATCAAGTTTAACTTAATGTTATTTCATTAATTAAAGTAATCTAATACAGTTCTGGCAGTTGTAAAGTATATGTTAGCGTAAAATAAAATTATTTCCTAATTCAGTTATCTGAGTTAGTATATTTTTCTTTTTGTCATACCCCGAGGCAACTTCTCTCGTTAAATAAATAAAAAACTTTACTTGGAGTTCTAGCTTTTTCGTTTAATTTATAAGTTAAGCTGTATTTCTTTTTTCTAACTATAAGTTTAGCAGGATATTTGGATAGTATCTTGTAATTGACCTAGATTCTAGCATAGGCTTCAGGATTAAATCGATCTGTGTAAATCTAGAAATTTTTTAAATGGTCTAAATCAGATAATGTTTTCTGGCTAGGACATTGAAAAATACCAGGAATAAAATAATTTAAAATACTTATTATCTTTTAAATTATCAATAACCTTTGTTTATCTAACAATTACATAACTGTATAACTTTATTTTTATATTTCTATTTTATTTTAATTAATGTAATGTAAATAAATACATATGCATTGCTGGATCAACTTAGGGATAAATCATTGGAATTCTTTTTTTTAAATTCAGAATTTACTATTTTGTTCATGTTGGAACAGTCCAAAAAAATATTTTCTGATTAAACAATTTGAGTACATCCCATACATTAGTATTTATTCGCGATTTTTTAGAATGTCGTTAAAAACCTTGTAATTTTATTTTGAAGACTACTTAAAATAGGTAGTCGAATAAATCGAAAGTAAAAATTAACAACAGGCAAGAAATATAACATCAGTCTTCAATAATTTCTAAGATTCCTTCATGAAATTATAAAAAGGAAAAACCTAAGCCTATAAAATGTTCTGTATAAGAGTTCTTCTCTTTTTTCTTTTCGTTTATGTTTTTTTCACTTCCTTTGCTTATATTTTGAAATATTTTTCTATCTCTAACATGTTTTACGAAGGCTTCCATTTTGTTAAGGTCTCTAAAGCTTTAGTAAAACCATCCTGGGTTGATTAAATATTTGTCAGTCTAAAGAGTTCCAAGACTGCTTTATAAAAGGTTTCTTCGGGGATGGGAAGGGGGGGAGAAGCGTGCAAAGCAATTCCTGAGGGATCTCTAAAAGTCTATTTTACAGCCTTACGCCTTTACATAGATTATAACCAACTCTTTTTCGACCAAGTACCAAGGAGTTTGTATACTACTAATAGATATACTTCTCGCAAGTAATATAGTTTGAAAAGAAAATAAACATCTTTAAATTTTTTATTAATTTATTTTATACTATTTATTTTAATATTCTTGTTTATTTCTTTAAAAAAACATACTTATATACGACGTTGCAACAAATAGTTGTAAAATCAAATATAATATTAACTCTTAAATAATACATTAAACAAGTTTATGTGTGCAACAAAATTCTTGCACATTTACATAGCATTCATACTGAAATTGCACATTACAATGACAATACTAAAGAATACTTTTTAAATGAAGAACCTTCAAGTGTAAATATCACGTATAGATCCTCCATCAAAGGAAATATCACGATTTCGTAGTTTTTTATTGGTTTCTACATTCCTTGCAATGTTTTATTTACTTTTACATCATTCATCTCTAAAACAATTATACGTTTTCGTTTATTATTAGCTTTTAAATGTAGATGCAAATTTAAAGGCTATTAAGTTGCTTAAGAATTTTCAAATTTTTTTAGTCGTTACACTTTTGTAAATATTGCTCTTAAAATCCTAAGTATTACTGCTTAAATCAGGTAGGAGCAATCATAATAATATGGTACCTACTATTAACATATCAGGTAATAGGATTTCAGATGACCAATACTCTGTAAGATAATTGTTTGGAAACTACGCATAAAGTTAACATATATATCATATATTAACTGATTGCAAAAATAATTGTTTAGCTTTAACATTTTGATAATTTCAATCGGATCACACCATATTACGATTTGCTTTTAAAATTGCATCGTGCTTAGGGTAATGTAATATTATTATTCACAGATTATACAATTATCAATATCATCCATCGTATGGGTATCATTATCCAAACCCTACATTGATTCCGGTAGTAGATATCCAGGAGAAAACATTTTGTTTGCAAATATTCATCAGAAAATGACGCTTAGGAGGATGTTCAGATGACTAAAGTAGAGCGACGGAGAGATTAACATTGCTAGGTTTTCTGTTTTTTACAGAAAGCACAATTGTTTTTTTTCCTGACATAAGGCACAGTCAGGGACACGAATTTAAATAATGTTCCTCCTAGTGAAAGGTAAATTTGGAATAAAATTGAAATAAAATCTCATATGATGTATACTGGCAAATATGTTTTGATTTTGGTTTATTTATTTGTTTTAATAAATATAAATCCTCTCCCTACCTGAAATAAATCCTCTTTCAACTTATTTACAATGACCATCATGCTGATAAAGGATAAATTATTTCTAACGCGTAATAATCCGTAAATAAATTAACAAATTAGATAACTTATAATATATAGTGATAATATATAACTTATGTAACGAAGCGAAAGTTAAACTAAAGAAAATGGTAATAAACATTTGTTAATATCCATATAATTATAAAATCATATGCTAAATAGTAATACTAAATAAACTTTGTAGAGAAAGTATAGAACATAAGCGATTCGTATGAGGTAAACGTAGACTATTGTAGTAAAGACAATCATAAGACGGTAATGTATTTAAACAGTTTAATTTTTATGTTTTTTTTTATTTAGGATTGTCTATTGTTCTTTCTAGAGCTATAAGAATAAATTTTCCTTAGTTAAATGATGCATTAATGCTAGAGCGTTTTAGTAATAATTATGATTTACAAAATAGACATTTTTGAAGATTTGTATTCGTTTTTTTAATATTTAAAATTGTTCTTTCAAAGAATAACACATTTTAGTGAATTACCTCATTTTCTCTTTCTGTGGTTATGATAAGTACATATGAAATATCATTCGATTCGAACACTTGTGTGTTGCGTTTGAATATCGAAGGATGTGTACTGCTAGACTTAACTAATAAATATAAATTTTCTACTTTTCAGATTGGAGTCTTTTGATTTCCATTATGTAAGCAACTTAAAAACTCTAGAATTGAAACTTAGTTCAAAAAGAATCTTGATTTAAAATAGTTCTGAAAATTATTATCGTATATTTCAGGAAATCTCTATACATACTTTAAACTTTTTATGCAATTTATTATTTATTCTGCTCTCCATAAATCATACCAAAGTAAAAAGATAAAATACTAACCATTGGTTTTTGATAGTTTATCTTTAAAATATAGTTTTTAATTCTTATTCTAAAAATAAAATAAAATTTAAATTTTATACTTGCACCGCAAATAACACAAACAAGGTAGCATGCTTTAAAATCCCGCGTAGTTTATTGACTAGTGATTTCATTTTTAATAATTTTAATATTCAAGGCTAACAAGTTAATAGTGTAAAATCTAAGCTAATAGTTACATAATTTCTAATGCTAACATGACTTTTATGAGCAACAAAGATTTTTTCTGTTGTTTATTGAAATATAGTTTATCCTAAACAAATACTGCACTGTTATTTATTACTTAATTTATTAATTTTTACTTAACTTATGAGTTACTTTGAACTTGTTTTAACAATAGTTTATTGTAATTTATGTGCATATCCTACATGCTTACACGGATGTGCATCAACTTGTAGTAAAACTTGTGGTAATTTCATTTCTTATTTATTTATAATTATTTAATAGGGCAATAACTAATTTTAATGTATGTGTAAAAAACATTATATAATGCATTGCTAATTATTAAACAAAATATAAAATATTTTGCTTTAAACAAATGATGTTTATCATTATCAGAGTTTAACAAATAAATAAAGCAATAAAAAATAAACAGAAGCTTTATAAAGATAATAATTTATTTTTAAGTTTGAGATGTCAGGGCTCTGTTCAATCTGAAGAGAGCTTTAAAAAGTTCATTAGAGAATGTAAGGAATACCTAACAAGTAAAGTCATATACCAGATTAAGTCCTTTTTATAAATAAAAATATGTTTTGTCCTTTTTCATTGTTAACTTTTAGAATTTTAACTATTTATTTTATTTTATTTTTTATTGTAAATATGTAAAAGCATGACGATTCTCATTGTATCAAAAAAGTTGTACTTATTAGAGAATAAACGATTATGTTATGTTATGTTATGTCCAGCACTCGTTAATTTAAAAGCCTTTTGTAACGAATTTCTTAATAAAACAAATTTATTTAAACATTTGATTATTGGACTGAAATCTTCATTATTTTACCCAGGTAATCGTTTCAAATTTATTTGAAACTGGTATTACTTTCAGCGAGTTTTTATCAGAAAATTACATGAGGGGTTGTTCGAATTTTGTAAGAAGAGATGGACTCTAATGATAACATTAGAGAGAGGAATGTAAATATTTCCCATGTATATAAACAGCTTTATAATGTATGATTATAATAATCAACATAATTATTAAATCTAATCATTACACTAAATTAATTAATTCGATTATGATTAATGTATGGTTAATAACATTTAAAGACGGACTCACCACATGGCCTGAACTGAAACAGGTTTAAAGATGTGCGTTCTACCAGCAACACTAACACTGAAGCCACTGAAAAAAACAACGACACACTTAATTAGTAATCTGCATATGGAAAAGGGCTGCACATACTAACCCGCAATAAAAATAAACATTGGGGGTTCAATATAATCTTCATGTACTGGGTATCAAATTAACTTGTTGGAATGCATATTTTTACTTTTCCTCATCTATATCTTAGGTATATAGGAAATTTATTGTGTTTGCAAAACAATCCAAAACTGGAATGTCACCTAAATTATCCGTTTTAAGTGTTTTAAGACCTCCTAAGTGGTTTTCACAAGGTTGTCTGTCTGTATGTTTGTATGTTATCATTGTAGCTCTCCGTGTATTTATGCTAGAGACTTGAAACTTTGACAGCAAAAATTTGAAAAAAACACGGAAAAATGTTGCCATAAATTTGACATTTAGCATGCATGTAGCCATGTATAAAACTAACATATGTTCCAAGTTTCATCACATTATCAGCATTAGTTTAATTTTTATAGAATCTCTTGTTTACGTTTTTTAAAAAATTGTTACAAATCTAAAAAAACAATTGAATTGAAATTTGGTACAAGTTTATTTCTTAACGTAGTAAATAAGTGTACTAAGTTTCGTGTCATTACCAGAAGTATATCCATGAAATCATATCGGTCAAGCAGAATCGAGCGTGGTCAGTGCCTGAATGGGTGAAAGCAGGGATTGAAACGGATGCATAAATTAGCTTCATTAAACATGGATATGTTACTTGTAAGTAGTGAAATGTAGTTTATTGAATCTAATGAAATCTAGTCTCTTCTGTGCCCAAAACTAAGGCCCGTATTCAAAGACATTTTCCTAACATTTTTAAGCCACGAAAACCATGTTTTTTCGTGGCTTTTTCAAAGACCTTTGGAAAAGGTCTTTGAATACGGGCCTAATTCTCATCTAGTATTATGGAGACACACAAGTATTTATAACTATTTTTTGTTAAAGTAATTTTAAACATTATGATTTAAGTAATCGCAATTTAACAAATGTAAACAATGAACGAGCTGAAGAAAATTTGGCGTTTAGCTACTTTCATAACGAAATAACAGATTTTTAGGCCGTCTGCAGGGGGTATAAGATGAACCGAATCTTTCAAGGAATGTTAGCAGTCCTCTTAATCTTGTTTAGAGTCCCCCTACACTCGTTAGAGCATCAAAAAAAAAATAAAAAATGTTTGGTGAGTCTTTGAGAGTCACCCAATAAAAGAAAACAAAAGGGCAATGTAGGGATGTGATTGAGACCCAGTGAAAAAATTTTACTACTAGCTCACTATTTTAGAGATCTTATTGCTCTAAAATAGTGAGCTAGTAGTAAAATTGTTTCAGAGTTCATAGCAGGAAAAATTGCGAACTCTTCATATCTTGTTAGCGAAGTACTAACTGAACTTTCAATTACTTTACAATCCTGTTTAAAATAATTCCCTTTAAAGAACCGTTACTACAAATTTAAAACAAAAATCATAAACAGAAGACAATGGCGACTCTTTAATACACCGTGACAATGAGATAGACCATCAGTGATTATCTTCTTATTGTCCGAAGGTAATGACTCCATTCTTACTAATACTTAGAATTAATCTGTTAAACGAAAGACTTTTACGATGACTTTACATTAGGAGATACAAAGGTTTGGAAAACAATGATAATTAACAAGCTAACAAGCACAATAGAAAAGTGAACTTTCACTACATGACAAATAGTGATAACTATATCGTGATAACTAATGGTTTTTAAAGTAAAACTTAGGACATTAAGAGCTTAATAGTAATCTTAACCTACATCTATATAGCTATATTTTCTATATGTCCTTATTACTTAACCCAAGCATATACAATATTAAACTAAGTCTTTTATTTTTCTACATTTGTAACCCATGCTGACAAATACTGAAATAAGCTTTTTATTTTGAGCAACTCCTCTGCCCGAATTTCATATAAAAATACCACGAGAACTGTCCTAGCCACAGATCTGGTTAAGGTATTTTTAGAATAGCAAAAAATGTAAATAGCACAGAATTCCCTAAAAAAAATTTTAACACAAAGTCGGAATTACCCAGTTTTACACACCAAAAAGTTAAAAACTTCTACTTCTACAGTTAAAAAGTTACATTTCTACATTTTCATCCCTACGCATTGGTAAATTTTGATCCCTATGCATTTATACATTTTGATTCCTATGCATTTAAACATCTTTATCCTTATGCATTTATACATTTTGATCCCTATGCAGTTTCCCTAACTTATATCATCCCTATAAGTTTTTCTCTGTAAATGCAATTTTATTGTGAACTGAGTATAGGTCAAACGGATGAACCGAGACAAACGAAACTTGTGTTTTGGGATTATGGTGAGGAGGAATCTCAAAATGGCGACCATCTTAATTTTGAATCTTACACATTTGGGACTAAAAATATTTTCCATAGCTAGTCTGATGCAATGAAGTAATCTAAGTTTAACAAGATCTCAAGCAAATCTATGGCTTGGTTTAAAGTTTTTCCTTTAAACATCTTATTATAGTCATGGCCAAGCGGCCACGATCCTTATTATTTTTGATAAATTAGACAAAGAAGGTTAGTTTGATGTATTTATTTATAATACAATTTTTAAAATGAGCCCCCAACGGATAGTTCCAAAACAAGGCGCTCATGAATAATAGAAAGTACATAGCTAAACTTAAGCAAAGATAACAAAAACTTACCAATATGATCTATAAAGAAAACTCAAATCTGATCGTGACTAGTTATGCAAATATTTATAACTTAGTTTAAACTATTTTTTACTACTAATACTATTTTTATAACTACTTAAATGTTTATACTTGGCGGTGTGTTCAATTATAGATGAAGATCTATAATATAGCATACATGTATTCCTCCCACAAAATTCAAATAAAGGAAGCAGTGATGATATTATAAAATATTTACTCTATTTTTTCGTACGGAAAGTAATGTTTATGTTTCTTCTATTAAGTTGGTCTGATAAGTTTTAATTTTTAGTTCTATAACCATTTATACTTTATCTAGATATTATTTCATTAGGAAGGGAGACCATTTTTTGTTATGCTATCAGTTTAAGAGGACTCTATGAAACCCTTGCCCAATCCCAGTGAAAATAAGGGCTAATAAAAACAAAAACTAAATAAATTACAGAATTTCTTTAACAGCGTATTCACTCAAAACAAGACATTCACTTGATGCAGTCAATGATCAATGTTAAAGAAAGAAGGACTAACTAAGGCGAAATGATTATTTGAATGGGTCATCGAACCAATGTGGTCATTCTAGCTTCACATCTCTATGGTTAGTGGTTCTTATAAAAGTTATTTCTATTGGAACCGGATATTATAAGAATTAAAGTTTTTAAATTTAAAAATTTCCTAGTTACTGTAACCATGAAAATATATTTAGTTATGATATAAAATTAAAGAAATAGGGTTGTGGTTAATAAGGTTTGTTTCTGGATACTAGCTTCTGCGGTTAAAAAAAAGTACACGGTTACAGTTGATTATCGAGAAGTTCCTGCTGGTTATAAAGGTCCTTGGAAGTACGCTTCATCTTCGCTTCATTGAATTCGAAAAAGTCAGCCAACGAAACTAACTTGAATTAAAAATATCTAGACATACAAGACCGTCCGTTTCCCCTCTTACATATCACACCATAGCATCTAATAGATGCTGGAAATTGAAAAATAACATATCAAAAGAAGTTACTCGAACTTAAAGTAATTCAGTAACATTTTAAAAACATTTACGTCTTTTTGGTACTTATGCATTAGTTATATTGCACTAAACATGACGCAGACTTAACTATAAGTCGAAATATATAATATAGTTTGTAAAAAGTTGACATTTTCTTTCAAATCTTAAAAAAATAACTTACAGGATCTACACTTCAAACAATGATACTTTAAAAAAATACAAAATGCTTGATTTATTCGACAAAGAAAAATAAGCTTATAAATAAACATAAATAGCTTTTCATAATAAAAAATCTGGCACAAATAACCGCTAGGCAGGCAAATTTCCTAAGGAATGCTTGCTTTCTTGCTTGAAACTTTATTTTTGGCTCAATACTTATTCAAATAGTTTACATCGAACTAACATATTATTTTTTTAATAAACATAACATTTAATCCATTTAGATAGTAATTTATTATATTTTAATTATATTTTCTTCCCGGAAATGATGTTTCAGAAATGAAATTTAAAAAATTCAAATTTTTTTTTAGTTTTTTTGTATAATGTTACTTAAAGCCTTTGAAAAATAAGCACAAAGTTTTAACAGCTTAATCCATTTTGAAATCTAAATAGTCCTCTTTACAGTTGAAGTACTAGTACTTAACTTGAGTTTTCAAGTTAAAAACTTGACAAAAAGACTTCTTAGCTTTTTGAAAAAGAGATTCTAAAAATAAAAATTAAATAAGGCATTCAGCAATAAGATGCAAATGCTTTCTTTTCAAAAGAGTTTACTAAAATAGAGCTGCTTCTTTTGAAACTAAAAGTTAAAACCAAGTTTTTTGGGAACATTTTAATTTTAGATTTAACTCATAAAGCACGTTATATGCAATAAGTATGCTCAGACATAATTTTAAGTTTAAATTTAGACAATTGTTGGTCAATAAGTTATATCTACTTAGTTACATAGGTACAGTTAAACCTACTTAATTATATGGTAACAGTTATACCTACTCAGTTATATAGTTACAGTTATACTTACTCAGTTATACATATATTTTCAGTTATACCTACTCAGATATATAGTCACAGTTATACCTACTTATTAATAGTATTTTATTTTATTTAACTATTATCAGTAGTTAAATAGGTACTGTTAAACCTACTTAATTATATAGTAACAGTTATACCTATTCAGTTATATAGTTACAGTTATACCTAGTAATCATAAAAATATTTCATATATTTATTTAACGGTAAATGAGACTAACACAAAAATCAGGAGTTCGGACAATTAAGTCTCCAATAAATTCAAATAATTAACCATCACTGTAAGGTATATCACTAGACGTTAATTCATGTCCACATTAACAAGATAAGTCTATGTTAAGTGTAAGTGAAAGCAAGTATAAGTTGGGAATTAAGAAAATATAGGTTTATGACGTTTGAATTGCTATAACATAGACTCAAGTAACTAAGCAGATAAGCAGACACAGCTTGATTCTAAAATGTATTGTTGCCCTAAAGCTGTACAGTTTTTAATGTTATAGCAATATCGATAAATCTAAATGTAAATAAATAAAATTAAATTCGGTGGGGGATCTTCTAGTTAGGGAACTTCTAACATCAAACAAAAAGATACAATTTTTCTTCTGTAAGCCCTTTAACAAAAAACTGGCCTGATTTTCTTTAGTTCCAATTGTTTAATATTTAATTAAATTTTTCCACAAGAATAGTAAGATTGATTACTCTAGCTTGATTTTAATTAATTCTTTTTATACTATAAAATATTATATATCTTTTGTCAAAGCTGTCCACAATATTTCATATAGAAGAGGTGTTAATAAAAAGGCTAAGAATCAAGAAAAGCGTTCCGACTTATCTTCTATTTTATTTCTCAATTTTAAGTCCATTCTCGTACTTATTTTAGTGTAACAATCCCTAGAGATACTTTTCCTTAATAGAAAGTAATAAGAATGGTCAATATATCATAATTATAAAACTCAAATTATAAAAATTCAATTTTATCTAGTTATAAAAATGTATTATTGTATAAGTTTAGATTATATAAAACAATTATTTTTCTACAACTACAGTAGTAGATATAGGTGAAGAAAAGTAGAAATATTATTAATTGATTTTATTGTTAAAATATCCTTTCAGATAATAAAAAGGATTTTCAAATGAATAATTTTTTAATTGCTTTTGAAATTGATCGCCAGTTTTCTAATGTTTCCTACTAAAGAATTGTATAATTTAATACCCAATTCATTATGCCCCACCTCTGATTTGGATAAATATAATCTTTAACAACAAAAAAATCATATGATATTATGTTAAAAATAATATAATAACATAAATAAAAAGGACCCGTCCCAAAACGGGTCCTAAATAATAAAACAGATGTACTATAGTACATACATTTACTATAGTTTACTACTATAGTAAATGTATCTGTTTTATTCTCAGCGGTCAGTATGCAGCACTGACCACGCTCAATGCTGCTTAACTTTTATGATCTAACTAAAACCATAAATCTACTTGTCGTATTGAAACAAAACTTAGTGTACTTTAGGTAAGGGTATATACTTGTACCAAATTTCAACTTAATGTGATCATTTTCTGATTTTTACAATTCGTTAAATAACGTACACAAGTCATTCGATAAAAATTGAACTAATGGTGATAATGAAATAAAACTTAGCATATATCTACATGCGTGCTAAATCTCAATCTGATCGCAAAATTTTTCCGCGTTTTATGATTTTTCGAAATTTTCACAGTCACTATTGCGGATTAATGACGTCATAAAAAATATTTTCGGGTGGTAAAACTACATCTATAGACTGATTATTGTAACTAATTGAAATAATAAGTAATTGAAATTAATGAAAACTAGGCTGCTAACTATGGGTACAGGTTTTTATAATCCATTTGTAAAAATAATATAATATAATGTCCCATATTATATAATAGTCTATCTACTGTCTTACTTTTCTAAACCTGAAGTTTTAACACCCTAGACATTGGGTTACTTGATATTTCTCATGTCAAGACTGAAATCATAACATCTTAGACTTACGATCAGTACTTTATTTTGAGGTCGAGCATAGCGAAGCCTAAGTAGGTGCCACCATAAGCTTTCTGTAATTATGGCATTCATTCTCAGAATTATTTTGGCTGGGTTAACTTCCTCGAGATCTTCTATGTAATATATCAGCATCGGTTAAGATTTTATCCATTGACATAGACAAATTTTGTAAACAAATCACGTTTTTAACTGATTCAACTTGGAAATTTGTTAATATTGTAGCAGTATGCCTGTTACAAATCAATTAACTAGTATAGAATAACTAACACTTGGCCGCGGAGCGGCCAACAGGCCGAAGGCCTCTTATTATCTTCAACACAATTCACTTTTTCTACAAAAAAAAAATAGTACCTCAATAAAAATCGCTCAATAAAAATATTTATTCATCTATTTTCATGTAAAAGGAACATTTTTCTTTTGCAAAACACCAAAAAAAAATCGGGATGAACACAATACTTTTCCTATATAGCGTAGTAAGTGAGAAAAATAATAATATTTTATTACTTGGATCTCCCTTAATATTAATTATTAACACTCCACGAGTAAAATTAAAATTACAAATAAATCTTTCAATCCTACATTTTTAATCAGTTTTACCTTTTTTTTTTAATAAATGGAAAATAATTATTTATTAAACTTAAAACCTTTTAAATTTCGAATCAAAATAACAAAAAAAATTAAAAAAACGAATGTAATATGTTTAATGTTAAGGTACTTAGTTAAAAATATTTTAAAAAATCATGATAAAAAAATTAAAAGTAATTCATCACGCATTAGTCAAAAAGTGAAGGCCAATTTGAAGAGTTGCAAACGTTAACATTTTATTTAAAAATTTATTTTATTTAAAAAGTTTTATTTAATTTTAAAAGCTTCATGAAATCCTATTAAACAGATTGAAATCATATTTCAATTCGATTCGGACTAATAAAGTCATTATTGATAAGGGTTCGAAATCTCACGGTTCACTTGCAATTTTTCCATAATTTCAACCTTGGCCTAGATTTTTAAAGTAATTGAAGAACTTTTTTATTTGATTTTGGTTTTTTTATATAAAAAGTTAATAATATATTTGTAACTATCATATGTCAGATCACAGGACCGACCTTGTATTCTATATCTTATATATCCTATATATATTTTTTTATTGGTAATATTATTTCATCCGCTCCTGTTATTACTTTTTCTATAATAAATTGTTTTTCAAGGAAAAGCCTACAAAGTATCTTTAGAAGAAACATTTATCAAAGAAAATTCTTAATCTATTAAGTTGAAAATTTTCCAATACAGCTCTTCAGTTTATGTGATATTAAATAAAGTCTTTTGCAACATAAAATAGAATTTTATCTAATATAATCAACTTTGAGGCAATACTAGGTAGAAAACAATAATATTAATAATATTAAAATCAAAGGAGATTACTATAAGCAATGATTAATTTCTACTCCTTGTATCGAAAATTGTCATTACAATGCCGCTATCAGGGTGGGAAACCCAATTTATCGCCTAAAGAAAGGAAAAACCAAAATAAAGTGAATTTATTTAGGTATATTTTATTATATTATGTATGTTTTACAGCCTTTTGAAAAGGCTGTAATATGTTGTAGAATGAAAGGTATAATAGGTTATAAAAGGTGAGGTAGGTCACATCGTTTATTGCCCAACAAGTTTTTGAAATAGAGTTATAATTTGAAGATATAAAATAATACATCACACGAGAATCTATTGCAACAAGTAAACTATTAAAAAAATCGTTGATAAATTATAATACGCAACATCAAAGTATTTCCGCACTTAGTATATACCCCTCGGCTATGCCTAGGGTATATACAAAAACAAAGCTATCCTTGTAGAACGCTAAATAATAAGATCTCTCGACCAATACGACCTCGGCAGCAAATGCGCGGTTTTCTCTGGCAGAGAAAACTGGATCTTATGCAGAAAAAATGCTTTAATTCATCGTTATGTCAATAACTATTGATTCAAGTGATAACTATGTTAATTCAATGAAAATTAATGTCATTACATATTTTTAATTAAGTTAAAGAAAATATGGAAAACAATGTTGCATTCCAAAATAATGAAAGATTAGGACCGACTAAAATTTTTTTTATATCTCTACAAATCTACTATCTATGCCTCACAATTAAAGCATGTTCTTCAAATTATTTGAAATAATTGCCAGTAAGTACATAATAATTTCAAGAAAAAATAAAAATTTTATTTATGATGTAATACTTGTGAGTTAAAATCACATATTAAAGTATTTACCTCTCCTCAAGTCAATGACTTCAGCCTTCATGTACGTGTTATTATATTAATACACATACTCTTAGCTTCAAAATATTGGATAATTTAAAACAAAACAGATTTAAAACCAAAGATAATGGATGTTTTTGATCCCACCTTCAACCACGTCTTCATTTTGAATAAAATAATCAAAAGGAATGTTAAGGCAGTTCTCGTCGAGCTTTATTTCTTGAGGATGGTCCTGGGAACTGCAGGACCTTGACCCGATCTCACAGGATCACTCTTGAATATTTTTCTCATTATTGTAAGTTATTCAATATCAAATATGTGGTCAAAAAAGGACAAATATAAGAGTAAGAAAAAAATGAAGTAGTAACACTAGTTTACAAGATCAGATTAAACCTGTTATATTTAACAAGAATATTGGAATTTCATAAGAATATTTGAACTATAAAAAATTGTTTTCTTCCATAAAAATGACATTTTTAAAATTATGTATACAGTTTTTAAAATTTTATCGATCTTTTTTTAAAAAAAAGACGTACAAAAACAAAGCTATCCTTGTAGAACGCTAAATAATAAGATTTCTTGAACTAAATAATTTTATTAGTGAATGTGCATGATAAGTAATATTTATCACAGAATGATCTACTAAAGGTAGATGTAAAAAAAGTTTTCTTTCTTACAATAAAACAAATTTTATTTCAATCGGAAGAAGCGATCACCTCCCCCCCAACATACACCACACACACACACATACATATACATACACACACACAAATATATATATATATATATATATATATATATATATATTATATATATATATATATATATATATATATATATATATATATATCTGATACAAAAAATAACAGCAAAAACAGTCGACAGTAGTTGGCATTTTCAAACTTAAATGTACCGAGAATTGTTTCATAAATGTGCTGGAGTTAATGTTGAAATACTTAAAACTAATTTTCGAATCTTCAAAATAAAATTACACATAACATAAGACGCTATGTTGGATTTATTTTCAATATCTAATCAATCCTTCCTCTCATAGGAACTTTTATTTAACGACTTTATACTGCCTCTCATTGTACCTCGGACCTATTTTAGTTCGAATCAGACCACCTGAGCAGTTTGGCTTGAACCGGGTACACCAGAAACATTCACATAAATTCAAATTGTTTATAAATTTTCAATTACAGAGAAGTGTTAGTGCTGGAAGGTGGAGGTGGAGACAAAAAACGTTAATGTCTAATGCTCTAACTATTACAATACATTACTGAACTATCATTGGAGAAAGCAAAAATAATTAAATTAATAAAACATAATTGTTACAACATAGGATATTAATATTTTTTTCAAGTCACGATAAAAAGATACAAGTCTAAAGATTAAGCATATTAATAGTGTATTACAACATATTTCTTAATATCAAGGTATTAATAAAGTAGGGGAGTGGTGATCAACGTCCTAAACACCCTACCCTTGGTCGTAAATATAACAACTTTGATTAATAATTTTAAAATTAAAATTGATATCCATAAGTTTAAGACTTATAAATGATTTATGATAAAAATAAGCAAAATAACACCTTAGGTAGAATTTAAAGTATAAATATTGTAAAAGAATAATATTTATATGTTTTTAAGTTTAGCTCCTAACCATTTTGCTCAGCATTTTGAAAACCTGTGGGGCTTCTTAAGATCATTGAAGAAGAAAGATTAGGAGTTTCTTACATATAAAAGGTTAAGAAGTTAAGTAATAATAATATGCATAGTTAGTTAAAAATAAGGATTCCTATGTGTTAGATATATAAATAGTAAACCATAAAGATTTGTTACATACAAAAGTAAAGCAACTGGTAGCAGGGCAAAAACATGGACCAAGATGAAACGAGAATATCGGGGTTGCATGTCATGAAGATTTAGGTCTTCCGATGGTGACTGCGTCAATGTAGATAAAGAATCCCACGTTTCGCTTCCAGGGGGCGAAACGTCGTCGTCCTCGAAGACAAGATCAGAGGCAGGTATAAATTGGACCACCCTCGTCTCCATCTTCAGTTCAGTTTTGTAAAAAATTGTATTTTAATCCATGATGTCTTATATCCCTGAAGATGCCTTCCACAGTGGAAACGCTTCCACCGTGGAAGCGAAACGTCGGATTCTTCAACTACAATAACGCAAGAATATCGGGGTATAGTCGCCGTATGTTTGAAAGCAACTAGGACATAATAAAAAAAATCTTATCTATAGCGGCGTACCTATAGGAACTTTTGGTTCATCACTTCGGATTCGCTATGCTTACCCTCACTTCACTCGTCCTCGGAATATAAAAATCACCAAATTTATTCAGCGACACGTCTTCAGGTTAGCTTCGCTCCTCCTCGGAGAGTAAATACAATGATTTATTTCCAGCGGTCACCCATGCAGACAATGGCCTAGCTCGATGCTGCTTTTAAATTTTATGATCCAAGAAATACCGTAGATATAATAAAAAATAAACTTAGTATACTTATTTCAAACGTACACTTGTAACACACACATGAGCCAAATTTCTACTCAATTTGATTATTTTATAAAGAAGTTTTTTTTATAAGAAAAATGTATGTAAGTAATTCGATAAATATTGAACTAATGCAGATAATAAGATGAAAGTTAGCACATTTGTTGGTATTATAAATGAATATATGCGTGCAAATAAAAATCTCATACATTTTTCCGCGTTTTGAAAATATTTGGAATTTTTGCTTAGCCATTATTGTCAATTAATGACAAAAAAATATTTTTCTGGAAAGCACAAAAAGATTTAAAGTTGATTTTTGTAAAACAATTAACACTAACATAAATACGCTAGAAGGTACGATGATAACAGACACACACATTTTATGGACAGCCTTATGTCCCAATCCAAACTAAAAAGTAGTATGTTATTCTATAAATCCAGTCCAATGATTTTTATATTGATTTTTCATATTGGAATAATGTTGCTTAACACGTTATGATTCAACGTTACAGAGCCATCGCGTCACGTCAAGAACTGTCGCTTTTTCATGGTGTTATAACATAACAACGTTTCGAAGCGTCATTGTAATTTGCGTAACGCTATTTGTTATCGATACTTTGCTTTAAAGAAGTCTTACTAGAAATTATATCCTCATGTGAACTTCATTATATAGAAAGAAATAATATGTTAGTTTTCTGATTTTAATATTTCATGATTTATATAACTTTTGTACCAAGGTTTGATTTTTGCACTAAGTTTAAACTCTCTACCATAAATGCCCTGGGAGTTAAGATGATAATACACACATAGAGATAGAAAACTTAGTGAAAGCCACTCAGGAGGTCTTAAAAACACCTGAAACTGATAATTTAGGTGAAATCCTGGTTTTGAAGTTTTTATGGATACACAATACTTTTCCATTATACCTACGGTATAAATGAGGGAAAGTAAAAAATATTGAGTAGATAAATATAGAAATGCAATAAAGAAGACAGGTAACCTAATTTTATTTATCTTTTAAAAAGAATAAAAATGTATCAACAACATACTAGTTTCAGGTAGATTTTACCAGCACGACAGAGCTGTAATACGGCGCAGTCTATTTTAAAATATCTCACTAAACAACGATCCGACCTTAGGCCGCGCGCGTTTAGTGCCACCTCGTGGCCCGTTCAGTAGAAGCCACTGGTTTTTATTTTTTATGAGGTTCTCAGGATCTCACATTGATATCAGTAAATGTTTACCCTTTTTAATTTTCGTTTTTTTTACTTTTTAATAACCACATACAAACAGGTTAATAACGTCATATATCACTTATCTCATATAATATAAAGCTTTGTACATAAAGTAACTGTTAAATTTACCCTTGCGCTTAAAGCAAGATACACCTGCAAAATTTGGTAACTTATACCATTCTATAAGGGGTCATATAACAATTGATAGAACCAAACAATTTACATCCCGTTATGATTAATGAAAAAGTCAATCGAATCCATCTAAGCATCTCACAATACGTATGGTTGATTTTAAACGTATATTGCATTCCGATCCTAGGAGGCGTTCGAATGTTAAATAAATATATTAAAAAGTTTTAAATAAATAAACACTTCATTATTTTGTACAAATGATCACATACAATTTTACATATAAATTCTACGAAAAATGGGGGTATCCGGTTTTTCAACTGTTCTTCCTTACCACCCTTAGGATTGGCTATGCCTTAAGTAAAGTAAAAAGTTTAATCCAAATCTAAAACACCTGTTGTTTAAGACACAAAACAAATTTAGTTAACTTACCCATCTCCGTCGAGAGTGATAGAGGTATCAGCTAGTACTTTAAGTACGAGTCCTACAGTGGTCGTATGATTACAGTCTATCCCTAATAAACAGGATTCTTCAGTCATTTGTTTACCCAGTCTTGAGACGACCACCAGGTACCGAGTACGTCCAGAGTGAACTGATTCTAGTTTCACTGCCTGTAAAACACAAATACCAATATAATTATTAGCAAAATGACTTAGAGATTTCTAAATAGTAAAGACAAAGTAAAAACAAACAAAAAGTTATTCATCAGAAGAGGTAAAAAATATCACTTGTTCAAAGCAAAATATAAAAAATTGGGTAGAATAACCTCAGAACCAATTTTTTGGCATTTAAAGCATTGCTTCGTCCTTACTCGACTTAGAGACTTTTTAGTTCAGTTCGCTTGTTTTGTTTGTTGAGTTTGCTATTTGTAAATTTTGTAAACAATTCATTGCCCTTAAAACATTCTTTTCTCACTCATAACTAAAAGGTTTAATAATAAAAGGAAAAACAAAAAACTGTTGAAAATTCTTTAAAATCAGAGGTTAAACTAAATATTTGCTCGGAAATTTGATTTAAATTATTCTTAATACATAAAATAAGAATAAAAAATGATACGCCACAAAATAGAATGATGATTGATGAAGTTATTGCGAAATACAGAAGTGGACCTCTTTATTTGATAGATTTATAGAGTAGTTTTGACATCCCAATTATGTCTAATATTGTTAGCTTCCTGCAAGACGTATGGGTTCTAAGAAGAAATGGAGTTTAGGATAACAGTCTCTTAAAAGCATCGCGTGATCTATTATTCTATGGAGTCAATAGATAACAAAGAGAGCCTTAAAATAGCTTGTTGAATAATCAAAACAAAAACAATTGTTTCACGATTATTCGCTAATTTGAAAGATAAGTTGATATTAGACCATCAATGTGTCCCAAGAGCTGCCGTTTAACTATTGTCAAGATTTAAAGAATAAAATATATATGACATCCATAAAAATAAGCGTAATTTTTACGATGAGAATTCGCTAAAAATAATTGGGTAACTAGGGTAACATACTTAATATTTAGATTTAAACGAAGATACATTAACTTAGAAGCAGAAGTTTGATTTGCTAATATTAAAAGTAAAGCGAAAAGTATATGAAACAATGTACGCATCGAAAATGGTACATAGTCTAGATTAGGAGCGACATTATAGGTTTAATACTACACCAATTATTATAACATACAATGCAAATACAATTAACATTTTAAAGTAAATAATTGTATGACCTAAAAGTGTCAAAAATAAAACATAAACATTAGGACCTCAATACGTCATCAAAAATCATACTTTGAGTATGAACATCCTTTTTAAACATTATGATTGATATAGACCTATATATGTCATGAATCCGGGTCCCGGATAATGATAATAGATCATAACCATATAAAGAAGATAAACACTTCCCACACTATTACTGTTGGTGGCATGAATTGGTCATTATTAGACATAGTGAGGGTTTGGCTAAATGGTTTTAAGAATTTTAGCTTCAACTATTTTTAAACTACTGTCAATCACTCAAGATTATAAAGAGTCTTATAAATATTATTTTATATCACAGCTATATAAAGGATGAAGTTTCGCTACTTTTTCCTTAGGCTTGATGAATAGTTAATTAAAGTTAAAAGATCAACGATAAAGAAGTAAAAGTGCAGACTAAAGATTCAACAAAAACAAGGACTAAACTTCAAACAACCAACTGGTGCATGGTTTTTTCCACCAAAAGGAATTATTACTTTGGAAAAGTTCCAAAGGACTGCTCCAAGATGATTACTCAGTCATATTGATAGTTTTTCTTTTACCTCGACTTTTACTTCTTTTTTTCTTCTTACGTTTTTCTTTTACCTCGACTTCTCGTTTTACCTCGACTTCTTACTTTTTTTTACCTCGACTTCTTCTTTTATTTACTCGACTTTCTATACGTTTTTTACTTCTTCTTTACGTTTTTCTTTTACCTCGACTTCTTCTTTACGTTTTTCTTTTACCTCGACTTTTCTTTACGTTTTTCTTTACCTCGACTTCTTTTTACATTCTCTTTACTTTTTTTACCTCTTCTTCTTTACGATTTACTTTACCTCACTTCTTCTTTACTTTTTCTTTTACCTCGACTTCTTCTATACTTTTTTTTACCTCGACTTCTTCTTTACGTTTTTCTTTTACCTCGACTTCTTCTTTACGTTTACCTTTTACCTCAACTTCTTCTTTACGTTTACCTTTTACCTCGACTTCTTCTTTACGTTTTTCTTTACCTCGACTTCTTCACGTTTTTCTTCCTCAACCTTCTTAACGTTTTTCTTTTACCTCGAATTCTTCTTAACGTTTTTCTTTTACCTCGACTTCTTCATTACGTTTTAGTCAAACAAGAATAAATATAATTTAATTTTAAATTTGTATATGTTAACTTAATCTTTTTGGATCCACAAAACTAGTATTTCAAAAGTTAGTAAAAAGCCTAACGAAAACAGATCTTTTAAAAAAATCGATAGCTAATTGCTATAAATGTGATTCTCTGAAAGCAGATAAAATAAGAAATAAACCCAATTTAAAAAAAAATACACACCAAATATCCTAATAAAAAATAAAATTTATATGGCATGATAATATGTCATTAAATAATTCTTAATTACTATTTTATTAAACTTGAGTTGCATTTTCTTATGATAGTTTCATCCCAATCGGTCAAGCCCTTCGGCATGCTTAATGTTTTTTTATGGAAAATTGCTAATATTTTCACACTCTACCCACATGAATAGTTCGTCAATCAATGAGATCAAGAATGGTTAAAATAAACCAATATTATAATTCTTTTTTATTATAAGGAGATTAGAAGGATAAAAGGAGAAACACAAACATATATAAATTGAATCTATTAACTAATAGATTCAAAGATAGATAGATTCTTTTTGTTGTTTAGAAACATAGAATCAAATGAACATACATTACAAAACAATTACAGATTGAATTTCGGTTAAATAGAATATGAAGCAGGTCATTTATTTCTTTTTTTAAAAATAGGAATTAGAGAAGCTTAGTTCAAAAAATTTGACAGCTAGTTTAAACATAAATAAGGAAAAAGATCCTTCAATATTATTAGCTTAAAGATTATATCCGAAATAAATAGTCGACTGTAAGGTCAAGAAATTTTAGAGGTCACTTTATTTTCTTTGCCGTAACTAATTGACGTCATAGAAGTAAAAATAATGTGTGCGTAAAATTAATGAAAACTCCCTCAACTTGGCCGTGGTGGCCGGCTGAGGGTCGAAAGGCCAGTGCTGACAAGATATTACCCTGACTCGGGTTAATATTGTCTTGTCAGTTATAACGATCTTATTAAAGCCTTGTAAAACTTATAACTTTTTTTCTCTCTAATTTTCATTAAATAACAAAACTGTTGGTTGCACAAAACAAAGCGTAAAGGCGACCCTGATTCTCCTCTCTATACCTTGATCGGAAAAGCCTTGATAGAAAAGTGGAAACGTTTCCGTCTACGTTATAAAAGATTTCGGGCTCGAATCCAATACTTATCATATATTTTATACAAGATTTCAAATTATGAATTGCTAGTAGTACTGTACTAACATTTACTTCATTACATCCTTGCTGTGTGTACAAAAGATACGTATACTTTTATGATCCGCATACCTCTGAACAGGCAATTGTTTTTATCTAGGAAACTCTTATTATGTTTCCAAAATTGATTTATACGCAGACCAAAAAAAAAAACCGGAGGGGATTAAAGGTGATAAAAGGTTGATGTTAATTAAAATTAATGGAAGTTGTAAACCACTAATATCGATAATTCGTTCAATAATTATCAATTATTCAATAATTGTAACGACTATTATCGCAATTTCCACAGTTTCATCAAAAATTAAAATCCAAAAAAATTTAGCTTAAAATTACAAAACATCAATTATAAGTAGCTCATTAAAGTATTAAAACCTTATAAACGAAATTATCTTTCTGCAAATTCGTTACCTAAAATTCAAAACCAGAAATTAATTAAGTTAAAAAATTATCTAAAAAGTGATTACAAACCAAGCTTCAAAAATATTTTCGAGAAAATTGGTTTTATTCTTGAAACCATGACTTAATTGGATTAAAACCTATATTATAGCTGCCAGTGGTTAACCTCAATTCGTCGTTGACTAAATATTAAACTCACAAACTAATATTTCAATCTGATGATTTGGAAATCAAATATTTTAGGTGTTTGGTATAAAAATTGATTTAAAATAGGAGTAACCTTGCTTTGGTAATACAATTTGGAGTTTAATGCAAATAAATCGGGGACAAGGTACCTCGGAAATGTTTTACCAACTTCACATTAGTTTCTCTCTGCAAATTCAAAGTTAAACAATGTTTTTTTTGTGTCATGTTTCAACTCAACATCATAATAGTCTCTTTTCAACAAACAGAAATCATAATAAAATTCATTCAGAACACCATAAACTCTACTCCGAAATCGCTCAGTCACCATATTATAAAGGGTGGCAGGGAACAACAGTTGGAACCTCCCATTCAGTTTTTGTACAAATAGACAGCTGAACGAAGGTAACCTGTAGGCTACCTCATGAGAAGGTTCTCGGGTTCCCGTCACAAAGGATTTTCTAAACATCTTATCCTTCACTACGAGAATTTCTAATATAAACTGAATTTTATCAATAAAAAATTATACTTAGGATACAATAAAATAAATGAATTCATAAAATATTAAAATTTAACGAATTAACTTAATGTTAAATTCCCATACTTGTCTGTATGTACGTGTGTAACAGACACACACACATCATCATGGCTCCCAGTGTATTTATGCTACAGAGTTAAATATTTTACAAAAATCAATCTATATACAGGTGTAATTGTGCTATTTGGACTTCATTAACACGAAATAATGACCCAGCAAAGTTTTCGAAAAATCATAAAACGCGGAAACATGTTGCGATCATTTTGAGATTTTGTATGCACGTAGCCATGTATAAGACAAATATATATGCATTAGTTAAATTTTTATCAAACAACTTGTGTACTTTTTAAAAAAAAATTGTAAAATAATCGGCACATTCCAATTGAGTTGAAATTTGGTAGAAGTGTATACCTTAACTTAATAATTAAGTATACTAAGATTCGTTTCAATACAGGAAGTATAAGTCTAGTTTATGTTGAATCATAAAAGTTAAGCAGTATCGAGCGTGGTCAGTGCCTGGATGGGCGAACGCTGGGAATAAAACAGATGTACTATCAGAGGACGAGCGGAGCGAGTCCAAAGACGTGGTGCATACATTTAACGACTTGTATATTCTGAGGACAATCATCATCCCCCCCGAAGTAGAAGAGATGAGCGTAGCGAATCCATTGTGATAAGAAAAAGTTCCGAGGAACCCCGTACCCGTTTTTTAAAAGAAAATATATTTTTATTTTATTTTAAGCATTTATTTAATAGAATATGGTTAGCACAAGAATCATCCACACGTTTAAGTTTTTTGACGTATTATCGCTGATGATATTTTGTTGTGTTTCTATTAGAATAATCTTTGCATGAAAATTCATAAAATTACATTAATATCATAAAACCAAACAATTACATTAATTTTACCAGTTTAAGGAACAATTCAAATGCAGTAAATCATATAATGACTACCTATGATTTCTCTTCCTCAAGAAGAACTTCAAAAAATTATCAATACATTCAATCAAAGTTTCTTAAGTAGAATGATGTTAGTTAAAATCGAGTATAATCGTGAAGTCATGACAAAAAGTTTTTAAATAAATTGACTTTCTCTTCAATGTCTCTTTGAACTTCTTTAAAGATCTTTAAGGTCATCAAACTTACAACGTACATATGAAATGATCTTATAAGGACGGAATAAATTTCTATTTGTTCAAAAAGACATAAATTACGATTTTTATCAATTACCGTAGAATTTGACAAGTACATCAATGATATTTGTTGGTTTTTAAAAGTTAAGCAACATTAAGCGTGTTCAGAGCCTGGTTGGGTGATCGCTGGGAATAAAAAGGATGTATTTACTATCTAAGGACGAGTGAAGGGAGTACGAAGACGTATTACAGTATAAATTTAATGACTTGTATATTTTGAGGACGAGCGATGCGAGTCCAAAGTGGGATGTTGTTTGGATTCTAGGTATTATATTGATGGTTAAATTAATACTGAAATATATAATTAAATCTGATAAAATGTTAATAAAAAATCAAAAGAAAACAAATTATAAATGTCAATTCCCATACAGAAGGATGTAGCGAATCCGATGTGATGAGAAAAGGTCCGAGTTACCCCGTACCCGATTTTTTTATTGTTATTATATGTTACTGTAATTTTCATAGTTCATAGTAATTTAATTAACTTTTTAAGTAATTTAAGTTTTTAATAATCAGTGAGTTTTGTTAAATTGTAATTCTGGTCAACCCGTTTTTTTAATCATATGTGCAAATCGACTTAGTGGTTCAACGCCTTTATAAAGGATCCTTGCTTAGTAGAGGTAACTTGTAGGATGGTTAATATATCATTAATTTAATCTAATAGGCAGCATTAAAAAAATTAGGGGGGGGGTAACCCCTATTTTTTTCACTCTTGGAAGAGAAAAAGTAGGCATTTGGGACGAGGGGCTAATGTGATTTTTTGGAAAGCTTAAATCACCCAAAAGGTTTTTTGTTTTAAGTTTTATCAACATTTTGTTAGTGTAACACTAGAAATAGTAATGACAAATGGAAGCTAGTAAATATTTCTTTCATGTAAATGTAAAAATAACTCTTTTACATACAAAACTGGGATTACTATACCCTAAAGTATGAAAAATGGGCGCAAGGGTTTACTGAAATGGAAGGAGATCTGAATTTTTATCTCCTTCTGTCGCTGCCCTTTTTGGCAAAACTACTTTTTAAAATAGGGTTTTATTCAAAAATATCACCTAAATTTACATATGTGGAAGAGCACAGTTATAGTAATGTTTAGACTTAAATCAATTCGTATGATTTCATATCATTTAAATATTTTTAGGTATTTTAGAAAAGGTATGGTGCATTTTATAAACATAAAGTTAGTGCCGTACAAATAACAAAATATAAAACCCTAAAAAAATCATAACAAAAACATACATTACAAGACTAAACAAAGAAGAAATAATAAAATTGACGTCATTGAGTTGGTATTAAAATTAATAAGAAAAGTTTTAAATAAAAAAAATAAAAATAAAACCTTGTTAACTTCTCCCTCCAACCGCACCAGGTTTTGATTATAATAGAATTATATTTTATATTTGTCTGTTAACATTTTTAAGTAAGTTTTTTCTCTTACTATCAGTACTATATGTGTAAAACATGAGTGTTCTACCCTTGAAATAAAGATTAATATAGCTTAGAACAATAATCAAGAGCTGCACCCATTTAACATTTTTATACGGATAAGAATGTATAATTTCTTATTTATTTCGTATATTGTAACATTAAGGTGGCAAGAACAAGTGTCCTTTATAATAAATTTTCTATAATAATTATATATTGAGTAACTCTTAATGTCAACAATTAGATAATAGATTTTGTTTAAATGTTCACTTCTTACGGAAAAAATAAAATGATTCATAACTAGGGTAGATATAATAGTACTTAGCAAGTGATATTTTATACTAGTCAACTACAAGACTACTGATTTACAATAAATTCTTTGTTTATGAATACATAGGTGAGATGTAGTAGTACTTAATATTCATTTAATACTCATAAACTCTATACGATCTACACAACAGTCTTTGTAAATAAATCATTAACTTGGTTAGATTTAATATAACTTAATTAATATTTATTTTATACTCATAAACTCTACGATCTACACAACATTCTTTATAAATCATTAACTTGGTTAAACTTAATATAACTTTATTAATATTCATTTAACACTCATAAACTCTACGATCTATATAACATTCTTTGTATATAAATCATTAACTTGGTTAGATTTAATATAACTTTATTAATATTTATTTTATACTCATAAACTCTACGATCTACACAACATGCTTTGTATATAAATCAATAACTTGGTTACTGGTTAGACTTAATATAACTTAATTAATATTTATTTTATACTCATAAACTCTACGATCTACACAACATTCTTTTTATATAAATCATTAACTTGGTTAAACTTAATATAACTTTATTAATATTTATTTTATACTCATAAACTCTACGATCTACACAACATGCATCTACCTAACATATTTTGTATATAAATCATTAACTTGGTTAGACTTAATATAACTTTATTAATATTCATTTAACACTCATAAACACTACGATCTATATAACAGTCTTTGTATATAAATTATTAACTTGGTTAGATTTAATATAACTTTATTAATATTTATTTTATACTCATAAACTCAACGATCTACAAAAAATTCTTAATATATGAATAATTATCTAAGATTTTTTATAATTTCATTAATGTTTTATTTATACTCATAAACTCTACGATCCACACAAAATTGTTTGTTAAAAAATCATTAAACAGGTTAATTTTAGTAGTACTTAGGTAGTATACAATTAATAGTCGTATACGCTATGATATACTTGAAAACATAAATTTAAAACTCGCGTTTTTATGGAAAAATTAAGGATAGTATAACTGTGATTGTAAATTAAGAAGGAACCAATTATTTACTAACAACAAAATCTTTAATTTTATTTTTAATGGTATTCAAAAAAATATTGGTAATGATAGTTTTATTTTAAAGATTATACGTTTTTTATTCGCAGTAGATTAGTTCTTACAATTGTTCCAAACATAAAACGCTTTCTTTGAGTAAAAAATCATAAAACAAAAGTAAAGAAATTAAAACTAATGTTTAACTTCCTATTTGATGAGGGTTATAACCTTTTGACTTTTAAAATTAAGCAAGTAGAAAGTTACGCCGTATTTATACTAGTGTAGCATCAATCAAGAAATAATCGTACTTATAATTTAAAGAATAATAATAATTTTGGTCGACTTAAACAACAAAACTCTTTGAAAATAACTTTCATCTTAATCGAAAACCTGTTCATATAAAGTACATATAACTACTTGATTTTTTTTTGCAGAAATATAATTACAAAACTTAAAAAAAAAGCAAGAAAGTTTATATTGAAGATCGAAATCAAAGTCTGTAATTTAGACCTTTTTGAAAATGGCTCTTTTGATTCATCTAAGAGAACGAATGAAAAATTGCGTAACTTCAAACAGATAGGTTTCAATCATATTAAAGTTCAAACTTCTCTTTTTAAAATTTTAACGTAGTCTAACTTTCTCGCACTTGTATGAAGCAAATTGAAAAGTTTCTTCCTGATATCATCAATTGCTTGATGATTATGGTCACATAAATGTTTGATATAAATTTAAAGTTATGTACTAGTTATGTAATTCCTGAATTTGTACAAAAGCTTTAAAACAATATGATTGGATGAGTTAAATGAATATAATCCATAGAGATATATACTAGAGGGGGCATAGCATATCTTAATACATTGAGAGGCCTGAAACATCTTTTTGGGGCTCTCAGGGGCTCTGAGTAACCTCATTGAAACCTCCTTTAAGATTGAATTAAGGTTATTATAAATCATTATAATAAATTAGTATTATAAATATTGTTTTTGGCTTCCCGGACATTATCTGTGTTTTAATATGTATTTTAAACGTTCTTTAATATATGTTACTATAATTTTGTTCTGTTTATTTGATTCTATTGTGAGTCAAATATAGCCAGGTTTTTTTTCGTTGTTTCAAAATTCAACCAATAGGGCCCCTCTAGTAATAATATCTCTATGTTATAATCTGTTTAGTTGAAACAGGTAGCGTGAAATTCGTACAGTCTATCTCTATACAGTTGAAACCATGAAGATTATTACTAGAGAAGTCCTATTAGTTAAATTTTGAAACATCCAAAAAGTAATCAGAACACCTTTGATTATAATTATCATCAAATAAACAGTACAAAATTACAGTAACTTATAGAATAAAACTATTATAATACAAAACACTAACAATGTGCGAAAAACCGATAACCTTCACAATACTCTCAGAGTAGGTTACAAAGAGGTAATACAGAGCTTCTGACGGCCCTAAAAAGATCTTTTAATCCTCTTAATATACAGTGTGTCCCCGGATTGGCTTACCTATAGGTGTAAATGACAAAAAATTTATTTTCAAAAAAATTAACATTTTTTGCGATAAAAAAATTTGTACCATAAACCTTATTTCTAAAAAGTACACTTTTTCTAAAAGTGGGCAAGTGGGCAAAACTGGGTCTAATATTGATGATCATCATTGATGATGCGATCAAAATATTATTCTTTTTTTAAATTTTCCCCTTTTTAAGTGAAACCGAATTTTTCATCATAATGACTAGATACAGCTTAAGTTCTATAATTATAAAATTACCAATTATTAGCACTATACTTCGTACAACCTTGTGAACATCTTTAGGCTAAAAAGTTTACATGTCCTGATAATTACTCGCACTAAAAACCTAATGATAAATACACATAACTAAATAAAACACGAATTACACTAATATCACAGTTTGTTAACTAATTGCTAATTTGTCCAGGAAATAAATAAATATGATTAAAACTTAAAATTAAACACACCAGACAAAATCCTTAATTTTAAGTTTTAAAATTAATTTGATGAATTTTTATTAATATATATAAGTTAATTAATGTTATTAATAAATAATTTAAAGATTTAATCTTAGTTATTTATTTATTTCTTCGAGGAGTCAGCAATTAGTTACAAAACTGTAATAATAATGTGATATTAGTGTAATTCGTGTTTAGTTTACTTTATGTGTATTTACTGTTAGTTTTTAGTGCGTGTACTTATCAGGACATATAAACGTTTTAGCGCTTTAGCCTGATGAAGATGTTTACAAGGTTGGACGAAATATATTGCTAATAATAATTATAGTAATTTTATAATTATACAACTTAAAGCTATATCTAGTCATTATGATGAAAATTTGTGAGTTCTATAAAGTCATATTTCTCTTGAAGGCATATATATATATATATATATATATATATATATATATATATATATATATATATATATATTATATATACATGGGTAAGGTTGTTTCAGTTCCATTATCTGAACCACATGAACGTAAATGTCTTATGAAAATTCGTTAAAACCAACATTATAGCACACAATATTCCTTGCCTCATAAAAATATTTTATTTCTTTTCTTACAAATTCAATTGATTTATATAATAGATTAAATTAGAATATAATAGATTTAATTAACTTATTTTGCAAAAACATAAAGTTTTAAAAGATACAAAAAATAAAACACGTGCACTTTTTGAAACTGACTGAAATGTATGCAAAAATAACAACATATTATTATTGAGTGTTAAAATTTAATAATTCTGCAGTAATGTAATTTGCAAGTGAAATGTAACTTTATTCATCCCGTGTTACGTAATTATTAATTATTGGCGCCAGGAATTCAATATTTTTGGATTTAAATATTAATTTAACAATAATATAATACATTATATATTTATACATTATTATTTGTTGTGAAATTTATTTGTATTTTTATTTTCAATTATTATCAAACCGGTTATGTAAATTATTGAACTATTTTTTTTCTTTTTCGTTGAACGTTTCAACTTACTTTTAGAAAATTATGCGAATTGTTTACGTTGTTGTAGAGTAGTAGTATGATTAAAATAAAATTTAACGGTAGGTAGCATTTTAATGTAAAATCCAATAATCACAGTTCTTGCAAGTTTAAAACCGGTAGTTTCCAAATAAAACAGCACACGTATTTAAGGTTTACTCAATAGTACTTTTTGATTAATTTACCTTATTAGTACTTTATTCATTTTATTAATTCGATAGTGATTTACTTAATTCATCTTATTGGTACTTATTCATTTTATTAATTCAATAGTGATTTACTTAATTTACCTTATTGGTACTTTATTCATTTTATTAATCCAATAGTGATTTACTTAATTTACCCAATAGTACTTGGTAAAAAAACTTATTGATATGAAATACTAAATTTAATTTTCACATACTCTTGGTTTCGACCATAGGTCATCAATGTCACCCTTGTTTTGTTTTCTATTTGTGACTGCACACGTATCTTTATTTTTATTATTATTTATTATTATTTTATTTCGTATTTTTATGGCAAAAAAATATTTTATTCCCCAAATCGCATCGAATTCGGTGTATGCATAATTTATATACGGAATAACCTCATTGGTTCCTCAACACTATTTTCCCACCCTGTCAACTGATTATAATCGTGTGGTATATATTAGGTCTTTAGAATAAATCCAGAATTGTTCGATATTTCACAAAGTGATTTTCTAAGCTTGAGTAATCGAAAATCGGAATGCAACCCAGCATGACACAATAAATCAATAACATGACATAGCAACAATAGCGTAACATCAAAAATAAATTTAAAATTACAAAGACAGACAAACGATAAGCATTTCGGGGATTTTAAACTAAATACGACACCAGCTCTCTTAATGTAGGCAATTTTTCGACATTGGTTTTGAAATAGACTTAACTTGATGATTTCTCGTTAGCTTTGATATTTTGACTGGTCAGACTGGTCCAATTAGTCAAAAAAGTTTAAGGTCCACTTCTTATTTTAGTTTAATTTAGATGACTTATTCCACTTATTTTAAGGGTCGGTAATAAATATAATAGAATAGGTTGGATGTAGATGATGAATTTAATTATAATTTAAACCTCCTCTCAGAAACCAGACGAGTTTAAATGCTTATTTGAACTTAAGTTAATTTGAACCCTACCTTGAAAATAAGATTAACTTACCTGTTAATTTTTACCTTCCTTTATCACTTTTGTTTACTAAATTAATTATAGTTTCATTTTTTTTTAATTTTTATTTTTTACTTTAATGTTTAGGGTTCATATTAATTTAAGTAACTTAAACCTAACAAAAGAAGTTCTGTTAACTTTTAAGTTTTAAAAGTTAACAGTGAGTTTTGTTAAATTGTGATTTTGGTATGAGTTTGTTTGTTTTCTCATATAATGCAAGTACATGGTATGTTTCATGGGTGATAATTTGTATCAAGACAGCGAAAGCTTTAGGACTGCTGTCTTCAATAATGTGTTAACTTTATTATTCAATTAATAAAGCGGCTAAATTTGGTTGAAAATCTATTTAAATTTTGCCTTAACCAAGTGATGAAATCATCTTTTACACAAAAATTCCACGACCATAAATTCTGCCTAACACGTATTCATAATACATAAACATCTATAAGTATTAACTTTTGTTTACGTATACAACTGTCCTCCTAACCTATTCAATATAAAATTCATTAATAACCGTTAAATACTCGACTCACGTTCCTCTACTTTTGTTTAGTAAAACTTTGCCATCAATAACATAGAGTGACAAAATTATGAATGATTAATGGTTTGAAAATACAGCCGTGATGATATATATGTTTGTTTAAATATGATTCGTAATAAATTAAACTAGTTTCAACATTTTCTTAATCTAATAAAATATATTAATAACAATCATTAGAAAATGTTAAATTTTCTCGCTTTTTTCTTTTCCAATTTGACATTTTATAACTCTTTTCTGTTCAGCCAAGGCTATACTTTTATCTTATTCTGTACATAGTTTGTTAAAACCCAACATCTTATTAAATAAAGGTTTAAAAATAGAGGTTTAATACGATAAATTAAGAATATCTGCCAATTATTTGGCATAGAATTGACAATTAAATAGTTGCATATGTTGGCATCACTTCAAACAGAATGGTGACTATTTTGAATTGAATCATAAAAAGAACAAAGAAACACCATGTGTTCAAATAAAGCAGCTTATTTATAGCTTAATTTAATATTTTGGACAGAATGTTTACTATTTACTGCTTATATACCTGACAAACCATATAGAGGTATTTAAGTTATATACAAAAAGTTTTAGTTAGCTTTAAAACTAAAATAATATTGAAAAAATCAAAATAAACTTTCAAAACTAAAAACTTTTCATATTTAACGTTAACTTTCATAATCATAATATGAAATATAAAATATTTAGAGGAAATCAAACAGTAAAGGAAGTCATGTCAATTTATAAATTGAATACATAGTAAGAAAATAATTGGTGCTACGCTCAAATTAAATTGCTACAAGTGATTTATCTCTATCAATCTCTTAGTATATTTTTCTTTTTTTTAAGCAAAGTTCTTTATTAATAATGTGATACAAATAATATATATTACATATATTAGAAAAGAAAGGATGCATCCTGCTTTAGACCATAAGGCCTGCATTGCAAGAAGGAGTCTCTGTATTATAATTTCAATAAATATAGAGAGAGGAAAGGAATTTGGCTTTAAATTAAGGAATTTTATTGGGCTTTAAGAATTAAACTACCATTTAATCTCTATATGATCAAGAATACTGATAAGTGAGAAGTAATTACTCCCCCAACAAGTACACCAGTTGGATTGTTTACCCAAATTCGAACAGTTGTACAAAAATCGTCCACTTGCATTACTGTGCCAAAATAAATCCTTGATTATCTTCCTTGATTTCATCCTTCCTTCCTTCCTTCATTCCTTAAATCCTTCATTCCTTGATCCTTAAATCCTTGACTTCAACATTTACCTAACCACGCCAAGGAGTACCACCACTGGGTGATTCCTCCTATCAAGACTGCCAAGTCACTTTAACCAGCATTAGCACAATGTCAAATACATTTATTGTAGACAATAATCAATAAAGTTAAAAAAAAGATTATCTGGTTAAAATGTCTCATATTGTCAGCCATATTTAAAGGGGCTTTCTCTCAGTGTATAATTTCAATGACAGCAAAGAAGTAGTATTGGAACATCAGTAACTAGTACTGACAAGGTCAAATCTATATGACACTAGTCAAAATAAAACAAAGAAGTCACAACTTACCATTTTAAGTGTTTCTTCTTGCCGAAGGAGGTAAAACATTGACTGAAGATGATGCTGAATATCAGGAGGCCTTGGTTGAGGGTGTATGGATGCTGGGGGTGGCCTGTCGTGAGGGGCAAGCACCACGGCCGCGCCCTTCCCCGCGAAATAACATTCGCTTAAGCTAGAACAGAACAAAATGACGGATTAAAGTATTAGATTAAAAAAACAAATACAATTTAAGTTCTTCGTAGGGCCTAAAAAATCTACAAGAAAGCTAATAGGTTCCTATTTTTCCACTGGAAAGACAGTTTATAATTTTAATTGAAAGAGATGAAAGTCATCTACAGTAAATATATTTCATAAATATTAAAAGGATTTGTCACGGAGCTTCGTTTGGATTCAACCTAAACCTGTAGAAAAAATATTGTGTAAATGAAAATCGATTAATAGCTCTTATTTAAGGGGTTTCAACATTAAAAGAAAATTATAAGAAATCAAAAAGATAAAGGGATAAAAAAGTTTTAAAGAAAATAATTAAATTTATGAACCTTAGTCCTTTTGTAAATTCAATCCCCCATTGTAAATTCAATCCCCATTACAATTAATTAAGGGCTGATATGCTCCTTGGGTCTTCCTATTCAATATTGCACGCAACATAAACAAAATAAATATATTACAAATAACATTTACAAATGAAATATTGTAGAAAATAATAAAGAAAACACAGCAAAATAAATAAATAACAAATGGTTCTAAAAACCTTGGAGAACGCTAAATGAAAACATCATTATTTTGCAACATGGAACATTATTCAGTAAATCATTACAAAGATGTCACAAGATTACATTTGATAAAATAGAATGAGCCTTTTCATTTAGAAATCTAAAACCTTGAAACTATTTTTACATGTAGTCGGACAAAAAGAGCGATTCATACGACAGGAAATCTTTTATCATATTAATAATAAACAGGCAGTAAAGATAATTTGTACAACCAAGTAAAGAACACATGAAATATTGAATTTGAAATAAAATTAATACATCATATCAGCTCAGGAATTATTGTTAAATTTTGATTATTAGCCATAAATTAAGACAATAAACTATGGATTAAAGTATTAAAAGTAAATAGTATACAGGTAAAGCAATTAAATCATGGCCAGACATAACAACTATAACAAAGCCAAAACAAATAAAAAACTGAACGAGATGAAAAACTTAAAGGGACCCAGTTTATAAACTGCACATACTGCTAATAACTAAAGAAAAAAACTAATCCTGTGCACCGTAGATAGATAGGAAAAGTAATGCATTTGCGAAAAAAATCAGAAGCCAGGATTTCACTTGAATTATCCGTTTTAGGTGTTTTAAGACTTTTAAGTGTGAGTTATATATATATATATATATATATATATATATATATATATATATATATATATATATATATATATATATATATTATGTGTGTGTGTGTCTGTTATCATCGGAGCTTCCAGGATATTTATGCTAGAGAGTTGAAACTTGGTACAAAAGTTATATAAATCATGAAATATTAAAATTTTTCTTATATATTAAAAAACATTTCTTTCTATATGATGAAGTTCACATGAGGATATAATTTCTAGTAAGACTTCTTTAAAGCAAAGTATCGATAACAAATAGCGTTACGCAAATTACAATGACGCGTCGAAACGTTGTTATGTTATAACACCATGGAAAAAGCGACAGTTCTTGACGTGACGCGATGGCACTGTTATCATAACGTGTTAAGCAACATTATTCCAATATAAAAAATAGAAAAAAAACAAAATATTGGACCGGAGACTTCAAATTATTTGATTTTTAGCTTGAATTGGTACCTAAGGCTGTATAATAAACTGCGATTCCAAGGTTATTTTCATGAAGATTTAATTCTTACTCTTCGCGGTAAAGACCGCGTCAATCTTGATGATGAATCTAACGTTTCGCTTCCAGTGTGGGAGTAATCTTCAAAGATGTAAATGGCAACCCTCGCCTCATCTCCAATTTTCCATTCCGTAGAGCATTGTATACACATCCATAATGTCCCACATCCCTGAAGATACCTCCTACAGTGAAAGCGAAACGTAGGATTTATCATCGACATGGACGCAATCGCCATCGAAAGATCTAAGTCTAAGGCCTGGAGATTAAATATATTTACAGGATTGAATAATATCAGAGGGGAGAGTTCAAGCTTATTAAAAGAAAATTAATTTATTATTAATCCCGCCATTAAGCTGAACTCATATTTAACCCAGGTCTTCATCCTGGGACTACAGCCAGGTCTCGAAAAAGTCAGATGATCTGCTTTGGCTTCAGACCTGTATACTGGTTACACGGTTACAATGTCATATTCCTTGTGTAGAGAGACATTCCACTCTGTATTCTTACATTATTATTGCTGACTGTCATTGTAATTGATTTAATGGAATGTCTGTAACTAAAACAAATTGTAATTAAGGAGCTCCAAAGTAGGATGATTTCTTCTATATTTTAATGAACAACTTAATTTTGTTCACAACTCACTATTTTATAAACAGTTTTAAACTTCAGAAACTTGAGTTTCAACCAAAACATCATAACCATAAAATCATATACACACCATCTTCCCACCAATATAAATAAATGTTAGTCAAGTATTAAGTTAAAAAAGAAATGTACAAAACGTAAAACGCATAATAACCAGATAAAACGGTGACAATAGATAATAAGCAGTGACAGATGGCAGACACGAAGCAATTTAGTCCTCTAAACTTGATATGATTGATTTGACTGATGATGACAATGAATAATGAGATTGGGAATGGACAGTCAAAAATCAACAAATCAGAATATGAACACTTGAATTGAATGTTTCCTGTTTAATGAGTCACACAGATTCTAATGAGGTAGACAACGTTTTATTAACACTAACAATTTTAATAAAAGCAGACAAATACTACTGAATAATAGTTTTCAACACCAAAGCAAAATACCAAATAATTATTAAAATAAAATTTAGAAAGTAAACAATCTCAGGAAAGAAAAAAGAATAACCTAAAAAATACCTTAAAAACTTTACTCATGGGAATAACTAAATCACCAAACAAAATGAATGAGTGGGAAATTTGAGTTCAAGTTAAAACTTGATTCACAAATGAGGAATTTAAAATAAGACTTAGATCTTTTTCAGCAGTCTATTTTCAACTTTGAAGATGATACAGAGGGATATTATTTCATAGTATTAATCATTAGTAGTAATGTGTGCTTGAACATGATGTGTGCCAAGTTATTGATGGCACTAATAGTGACATCGCATAGGAAAATGATGAAAGAATTTACAAATAAAATATAAAGAATTTACATTAGAAAATAAAAAAATTACAGAAATTATTGATCTAATAGTAAAGGTGTGATTACAAACACTAACTGCGCTAAACTTCCTGCCCACTACTACTAAGGTATAGTGTTTTATAAGAATATTCAACTTTTATTTTAATTTTTAATTATACCTCCAAAACATAAAAACAAAACATCAACAATATCCCGACAAAACAGGACAACAGAAACAAAATTTCCCATTCAAACTGTAATAACAATACCTTCGTTCCGAACTAAATATTCTCAACAGATTGCGTTGATTTACTATAGAACTATCCAATTGATCCAACAGCTTTGCCTAAATCAAATTAAACACATGCAAAGTATAAGTTATTGTTTCTAATATAATGTATGTGAAATTTTAGATTTGAAGAGGTTATATTTACCGCAAGATGAAGAAGCAATTGAAGAGTCAGCTACCGTCGATACTTGCTCGACGGTTCCAACCGAAACCGTTCCAGGGACGTTCATATCTAAAAGCAAGTATCGAGGGTAGCTGATTCTTTAATTATAATCTTAGATATTATAGATAAACTTTATTTTTTGAACGATTTATTTTAGCTGACAAAATAGAATATATACATTTCTAACTAATTTTATCCAACCAGCAATATGCAGCTTCGAGTTACAGAATAAGTTACATCCTCACTCCTTAAAACTAAAAAACTAACTCAGGTTATGTTTTAGCATCAAGTCAAAAATTAAAATAATAATACTGTCTTTACTTCTCTCTTAACATATTTGTGTCTCAACAGCGTATAGGACATAATTTGTAGAACAGTTTTTAATTTGTGCATATTTGATCTTGAAACAAGTTTGCAACTAGATTGACAAAAATACTAGCTGACCAGTCCAAAAGCAAAAATAATGCTTTTGGTAAGAACTAATTAATCTGACGTCAAGTTCTTTTATGACTAAACAGCATCACGGCAAAGAAGTTGAAATTCAACTGATTTACAATATAGTGACCTCCTATTATCATAAGTCATGCGACAGATGACTTATACGTTTATCCTTCTTATCTATTTTTAAAACTAAGTAAATCGACAAAGGGAATAAATTATTTTAAAACTTAAAACATCCATTTCTCTTTGTTATTCTTTACAGAAAATTATCACTACAAAAAGTAAGCAAAAGTTAGAACGGGGACAAACTTGATGTTGAAAAGGAACATTAAGACGTATCATTAATACCAGTTAAAATATTATATGCTTTTAGATCTGTGGGATAATTCCAACACGAGGAAAAGTGTCTCCTAAGAGATTCTTGGATAAAAAATATAGACAGTTTTTATAACTTAATCCAATACCATTAACTTAAAAGTATGATTTGTCAAGTTAAGTGTGTTAAAACCCTTTGGGATAAAAATAAATTAAATTTGAAAACATTATACAAAAAAAGACTTTTCAGCCTATAATTCAAGAAATTCTACAACATTAAAAAAGACAAGTTATGGAATCTATTAAAGATGAGGTTTTGTATAAAAGCTAAATCTGGTCAAAAAAATTAAAAAAATGTTACCCATTAAAGAAGACGACTTTATAAGAAAATAAGCGGAATCGACCCCCCCCCCCTCACATCATTATTTTACAATTACATCAAACAAATTACTTCATAAGGGTAATTTTTGGATGAAAATTCCCTAAAAAGTATAATTAGAATCACTATTTCTTCACTTTCAAGATGCTGAAGTCGAAGCAACTTTTTCAACACTATTACAGTAAAGAAATTGATTATTGCACTGGAGAGAAAGTCATTTGCACCCTTACAATAGCCATAGTTATGAGCAGTAGTCAACATTCTTAACTTATTAAGGTGAGTTTTTAATTCTTTATTATTTAAACAACAGGGCAATGCTATTGCTCACTTTGGCCAATAGTAGAAAAAAAATTGATTTAATTTACTTAACTAAGTTCATTTGTTATTTATTTAAGGCTAGAACTACACAGAAAAGTTTTAAGACTAAGTTATACATAGAATACTGAATTATTAGAAACCTTGGACGGAGAACGGTATAAAATGCTGAAATTTTTCGATGTCCTAAACCAGTGAACATCTTCCGCATCAGGTTGAGGATCAATAGGCGTGCAGGGAACAGAAGTTGAGGTTTGAAATGTTGCATGAACAGTCAATGGTGATGACGGAACAGAATGGATCAAATCGCTAAATATAGATACGTTATTAGTGAAATTATTGGAAATTGGGAATTTAAAGAAGTTAGAAGATTTTCTCAATAATTTAGGTTTTAACGCAATCGGAGAGTCCGAATAAAAATCATCATTTGCGTAAAAATTCTGAGGGAATTCATCAACAGAAGCAAGCACAGGGGTAAATGGTAGATTAAATTTTGATTTAGATAAAGATTTTCGTAACGACAGTTCTTTACCATCGACTTTATTTAAAATGCGTAAAGGTAACAGTTTTTGCCGGTTTATCAGATTTAAATTTGTTAATTTTTTGAATTCACTCTGTTGTGATTTATCAACATTACTTTTTAAACCACTTTCATTTACCGAATCACCAACTTCACTAGTCGGAACTTTGTTTAACTCTAATTCAGTTGAATTACGTTGTTTACAGGGATTAATTGACGAACTAACGTCGATACTTTTTGTAGACATTTTACTTAGAATTGTTTCCTACATCTAGCACAAGTGAGCGATACCGAATGACTAATTCAATAAATGACGAATACATGGGATAATCATAAAACACTTGACACAGCTTTGATTTTTTTACAGATAAAACAGGTAGAGTATAGATAAAAAATTAATGCGACAAAAATAAACGAAACTGTAGTTAAAATCTTATTTATTTAAACCGAAATTTAACCTCAGCGGTACTGTTTCACCAGAATTATAATTAATACCGAAAAATGATAAAGTTGATAAACTTTAAACAAGCAACTAATGCGTCCATAGTTTAGGGATGTGGAGCCTTGAATAGTAACAACTACCTACGCAACAAGTACTCGATACAAATTCTTTTACTGACAAGCTGAAATTGCTCTTAAGAATGCATTACTTAAGTAATTAATATAAATTAATGAAACATGTAACTAAAATCACACTTATACAGATTATATTTTACAACAAAAACTAAATTATATTGTCCATGCTTTTCGAAAATGTGTTTTAGAAACGGCTACAGGCTGCTAGTGCAACAGCGATTGTCTGTGGTTTATAAACAGTCAAACATAGAAAGCAGCTCCTGTGTCACAGCTTTTGTTCGAGGTTAGACAGCGAAGCATTGGCAAGAGAAACATTGTGGCAAAAGCTAAGAGCAAGCTCCTTAATAACATTAGCTTGCTTCCATTAGAGAAGTAGCTGCTATAAGTATATGGCAAATAGGTATTCTCACAGACGTTAATAAGCAAAAAGTTGCACAGCAACATAGGGATTGGCGCTCTTGGTCCATTATAAAATAAACCATTTATTTACGTAAGCATCATTAACGTAAAAATGATCAATACAAACATCCTCTCTGCACATCATCGTTAAAACAGAGAGGTAGACCTTATTTTTCTAAACAAAATATTAAAAAAAACCTAAGTTTACAATTTTCGATACTCCTTTTAAGAGTGTTAATATAACTTTCGATTTCGCGAACAAAACAAATATTTTTATAACTCCTTTGAACATTAAATAAAATATACCAAAACAAAAATATATAAATCAAAAGAGGACATTAAGGGCATTTATTAGAGACATAACACGAAAAAGTTCGATCAAAATTCAAACTAGTGAAAGTAAGCAAATACCATTGACTCATTTTTAGTATCGTCAAAGTTCGTTTATAATGATTTTCATCTTAAATTTACCTTGTCTAATGTTCTTTTGTTTTAATTTTTTAACATTTGTTTTTTTCACGAAAAATGTCATTTTAATGATAATTTTATACCTTTTGTATACATTTTTCATTGTTTCCTTATTTTTAATGTCAAGTTTTTCCTACTTTTTTACGTCATAATCATCTTTTTAAAAACAAACAATAGATAGAAGGAGAAGAGAGAAAGTGCAGAAATATTTTAAATATAAAAAGTGAAAATTAAGTACGCTTTTATAATATTATTTTTAACCCATTGTTCCCTTTTGTAGGTTGAACAACGACAAACAGACAACAAACACAGGACAAAGTATCATTTAATAAAACATCAACTTCACTAACGCATTATGATAAATAATAAAACAAAAGAATTTCAGAAAATTACATAGAATTCTAAATAAATCTCTAATATTTTTTAAATTAAAAATAATATTGAATTGGAAAAATACTAATGGTGAAAAATTTTAAAAACATCAGGTTATTATATGATTCAATAATCGATTTCATCTTTAAAAAAAAAGAACTTCGTTTCTAAACAGTTTTATACACACATAGAGCAGTAAAAAAATAAAATACCCTACCTCAACCATCAAAAACAGCTGATTTATAGAATTAAAAACGGAAATGATTTTAAAATAACAAAGGATAAATAAATGAAAGTAAAATTGTTTACGTAAAATTTTTTTAAATGCATTAGCAATTATGATTATATAATTATTGCTAATGAATTGAATTTAACATAATTTATAATTGAACCTTAAAAACGCTATAAATATTATCATAAATCAGACCTATTACCCTTAGAAATGGTTATTAAATAGAAAGTTTAAAATTTGAATCTAGGAAGTTATTTCCTTTATAATTAGTGTAATATAATTACTTTAAAATCAGTTTTAATTTATTCTAAAATGGGAGCAAAATTTGTTAATTTAAATTACTAAGACAATTTTAAAAAAACTTAACTGACAATGACAGGTGAAAGTTTGAGTTTAACTTCAAAAATTGCATCAAGTTATTCCGGCTTTTTTTCGATAAGCTATAAGTATTAATTTTAAATTTGTGAAAAACAGTATTTTTAGAAAAAAAACTTCCTATAATTATGTCTTGTAAGATTATCACACAATATTTTTTATTATATGTGAGAAAGGTTTTTAACCTTAAGATTTATAGTAAGATTTATTATAGTGCTTTGAAGTTGAGAGTAACTTTAACGGTTTTAAAGTGAAGACAATTTTAAGTTCAATATTACCAAGATCATTTTTGTCTGGTTTACGACATAAATATAGGGTAAACAATTTCAAATGCATCTGCATTTAATCCAAAACAATAAAATGAAAAATTATCCTTGACAATCGAATATGTTCTTTACACCAATAAGTCTCCGGGGGGTTAAATACACAAATATTTTTTTGTTCAAATTACTCAAACATCCGAAATTTTCCTCACCACTTCAGACTCGCTAAGCTCGTCCTCAGAATATAAATCCACGTAATTTATATTGCAGTACATCTTCGGAGTCGCTTTGATTGTCATAAGTACATAGCAAAATCTTCCATTTTATCTCCAGGACCTATCCTGGAGATGCTGCATATCATTAGTAATGTAAAAACCGGAAATATACTAGCTGAATTGTAATGGACTTATTATACTTACTTATTACACAAAGAACATTTATATAAGTATTATATACAGTAAGCTGATGCAAAACATAGATAGTTTATCATTTCTCGATTTTTAACCATTATATATGTCTTCACACATAAAGGGAGGGCACTAATGAGACATAGGTTGATTAGAAATTAGTTTAATGCAGTATTTCGCTTAAGATACAAACTATCTAAAAAAATGGAAACTAAAAGGTAATTACAAATTATACATCAAAGTTGTTACAATTGTTTCCATTTTTCTCTTTTAGATGCTTGAAAATGGTTTGTATGTAAAGAGAAATACTGCATTAAACCAATTTCTAATCAACCTATGTCTCATTAGTGCCCTACCTTTATGTGTAAAGTGTAAAAATGGAGCCTATTAGAACTTTAATGTATTATATGTCATTTGACAATTATTAAACCTATTCTAATAAAACCAAAGCAATGAAAATTAGCGCTTTCGTTGATGCTACATATTTGCCTAATTTAATAATTATCCAATAATTCTAACGAGTTTTACAAATTTTTGTAATAAAAAATCCAGAAAGCATAACTAAACCTAAAGGTTAATTTTCGTACCAAGATTCAACTTATTAGCATGAATAAGCTAAGAGTAATGCAGATAATAGCAGGACTCACATATACATAGCGACAGACAAATAAATTGGTTCACTCAAGTGGTCTTAAAAACTCTTAAATTCAGTTCAAATCCCAGTTTGGGATTTTAGCGCTCACAATACTTTACTTATATATTTACGGTATCAATAAAAAAGTCAAATGCAGGCCTGACCTTTCTAAACTAGTCAAGAGGTAAGTTTAAATAAATATATTATACCTAAATGATTTACAAATATTGATAATCATTTTATAATCCTATTAAATGTTCATTTTAAATGCTAATAATTTAAAATGTAATTTTAATCTGCCAAGTACACGATTTTCATAAGCTTATAAATATTTTTAAGCATTATATAATTATTGAGTTTATAGTAACTTATATTTTTTTATTTTATCCACGTTTACTTTTTCTATGGCAAATACAAATAAATTAGGAATAAATTAAATACAAATATCTTTAAAAAATTAAACATAAAAATAAAAATGATTTTGAATACATAAAAAAATCGGGTACGGGGTACCTCGAAACATTTCCTCATTACATCGGATTCGCTATTTCCTCATTCTCCCTATCTCCTATCTACCTGCTTCGGACTCGCTTCGATCGTCCTCAGAAATACAGTTTGCCAAATTTATACTGCAACATGTATAATTTTGCGAATATAAATAACAAAATGGACTCGCTTTGCTCGTATCATTTTCAGCGGTCACCCATACAGCACTGACCACACTCAATGCTCCTTAAGTTTTATGATCCAACAAAAATCATAGATATACTTGTCGCATTGAGACGAAACTTAGTGTACTTATTTACAAGGTAATAATATACACTTGTAAAATATTTTCCGAATAGCACAACTACAACAGTAAATTGATTTTTGTACAAAATTTTAACTCTCTAGCATAAATACACTGAGCGCTAGGATGATAACAGACACACCCATACACACACACATACAGACAGACATCTTTGAGAAAACCACAAGAGGCTTTCAAAAAGTCTAAAACGGATAATCCCGGTTTCATCCCGATTTCGGATTTTTTTGCAAACACATTACTTTTCCTACGTTATAAATAAGGAAAAGTAATAAACTTATTTGAAGTTTAGGTCATCCGATGGTAACCGCGTCATTACTACAAGTTTTCCTTTCTACTATTAAGAACATCAAACAACTTAGTTTTTAGATAAGTAAGAAGTTAAAAATGAGAAAGAAAATCGAGAGCTGAATATAGTCCAAGAGCCCAGGGGTGTTTTGTTAATAAAAAGTGTAATGGCTGGAACCGGTCTCAATTTTTCGTAAATACCTTCCTGAACAAGGATCTGCAATTCTGCCGACTCGTATCGGATGGGTGTCCCAGGCAGAACGCATTTTAGGGGTCAAAGGTTCTGCCTGGGACACCCATCCGATACGAGTCTGTAGAATTGCAGATCCTTGTTCAGGAAGGTATTTACGAAAAATTAAACCCGTTTCCAGCCATTACACTTTTTATTAACTTCGGTGGTAAATTTTACATGTAAAGTGCGTTCTGCCTGGGACGCCCATCCGATACGAGTCGGCAGAATTGCAGATCCTTGTTCAGGAAGATATTTACGGAAAATTGAGACCGGGTTCCAGCCATTATACTTTTTATTAACAAAACACCCCTGGGCTCTTGGTCTAATATATTTAGCTCTCGATATCTAGCTCTGAATATATATATATATATATATATATATATATATATATATATATATATATATATATATATATATATATATATATATATATATATATATATATATATATATATATATATATATATATATGCCTGCCACAGTGGAAAAGGACCGTCGAACTTGCCAATTACATTGACGGGGTTACCATCAGAAGACTCAAAAACTTTATAGCAACCACGTAAGCCAACGCAATTTATTAATAATAAAGTAGTTAGATTTTTATTGTTTCTAATGTAGTTTTATTTTTGTGAAATTTATCATTTATCTAATAAGCATTATTATGTTATAACGACACTTTAACTGCATTTATTTCATTAATTGCAATAATAAAAGATTGCGTACAAAATAAAATTACAAAGCATAATAATATAAGCGTGCACTTATACATAACTTAACAAGAAAATAACTATTTTTATTATTTCATAAGTACCAATGCTGGAAAATAACCTTTCACTTAAATAATATATTGATAAAAATTATAAAACTTTATTTTTAAACGTATTAAAACTTATGTAAAATGATATGAATCATTGCATCATGCTTTATCTTTATTAATTTATCTTAATTATATTATTCATAAACAATTAACCATTAAAAACAAATCAGATAAAGTCAAATAATAGGGGTCAAAGCGATCCAAAGCTTGATAACCTAAAACACACATAGAAGAAAACACAAAGGTATGACCAAAATATTGATTAAATTGATAGAATATATATAAAGACGGATATTACAAATTAATGTCACATAAAAAACTTGTATTTTAATGTTTTAAATTGTAATTAATGTCACAAACCAAACTGCCTTGTATAATAGTGTTTTAATTAAGAATGAAATAAAAATGTTGTACCTATGGTCCTTTCTAAAACGAGCTAAGACTATTTGTCTCACTCAGCAAGAAAACTTGTCATGATATAACGGGAGTTCTAACCGGTCACTGTAGACTTAAAAGACAAATGCATCTGATGGGTCTAGTAATCAGCCTAAACTGCAGATTTTGCTATAAAGAAGACGAAACGCCTGCTTTGAACTCCCAATGAAATGCCCGTTTTAGGGCCTTTCACCCTGCGGGAACCACCTCAAGTGGGTAACGTTGAACTCCCAACGTTTAATGAAATTATTTATTTACCTATACACTCGAGCATAATAAATAAGGACAAATAAGTTAATAAAAAAAATACCTAAGATATGAAATTGGTTTTGTATCACTAATAATAAACATAAGTATTTTAAGGTCTTTACTAAATATAATGAAACAAAAGTACTTATCACTCATTACAATAAATGGTTACGATATTATCAAGGAGTTATTAAGTAAGGTAAACAATGAAATTTTAATCGAATTCTCTATATTTATGTAGCAACTATTTTATTATTGTTTACTTAGATAACCAGGAAATAAACTAAACCAGCAAGCATTTTTATTAAGTTTAAATCATTAAGTCCTTTTATAACTTTATACACGCGCTAAGTATGAAATCATGTAGGAGTAAAAACAACATACAAGAACTAATAAATGGATAGAGAACTAGACACAGATAGATAAAATTATGAATAAGTAATGACTGCTTCTAGTATTATAAATCAGCAATAGATAAAAAAACAAGTCTAGACTTGAAACAGATAAGTAAATTAACATCGGTATTAATTTATGCAACTATGTCATAAATATAATGAGTAATTTAATGTAAAGAACTAAGTATAACCTTGATTATAAACATAAATTCCAGAGAACAGTCTTTCACATCGCTCATAATGGTAAAGGTGTTAAGTATTGGTACAAGTTTCAATAAATTTTGTATTTACAAAGTTTACATAGAAACTTTTGAAAATAACTCAGAGAGGAAAATAATAGTTTACGTAGAAATAATAGCGTGAATAAATAGTTTACGCTGGCCCTATGAAATGGTGGAGAATTGGGCAGTTGAATACATCCCATCCTAACTGACTTATGAGGAATCCGTCAACTGATTAAATCCATAAAAACAAAAATTACACACGAGGTCTTATAAAGATCTGACATGGATAGAACGAAACATTAAAAAGTCTCTCCAGAGTTAAAGGTTTTATTAAAAGTAAAGCAGAGAGCTCTCGACCTAACAAGAGGTCCTCATCAGTGCTGAAATAAACACATTTATTTAATCAGAGTATTAGAAAAACCGTTTTCTTAGCGTATAAATTTACTACACTTCTCCTACCATTCAAAAGAAAACTAGGAATGTTTCTGAAATGTATACAGCTTTATGTATAGATAATAATTGTACAGTTACTTAGTTGCATTCTACATGTATTTACAATTAATATTAATATTAACTTTCAAAGGAAAGGCTACTCCTATTGAGGCTTGGTAGTAGAAAGAAAATCAATATGCAAAACATAGCAAACTTGCGTTTTACACGTTTACAACAATGGAATCTATAAGACATTTCTTTCCCAGTTAAAAGTAATAAGCAACATCCACCAAAAAGAAGTACAAGATAAGCAAATTAAAAAAATAATTGTATAACATCTAAGCACAAATAAATTTGAAGAAATAAACATTTTGCTCAAAAATTTAGATCGAGCTGTTAAATTTCGAATACAGCTTTTAAAACAGCTAATATCAAATATTCGCAAAAACGAAGACCTAACATTCTCTGCAGCGTTAGCGATAGGTAAGTAATAAAGACATTAAATAAACGTTATTTTTTTATAACGTAAATAAAAACATATTTTGCCTAATTCGTGTGTTTATTTATTTATATACCACAAGCAAGTAAAATAAAAAAAAAATAGTTTAAAATAAAAATGCCTTTTCAAAGGTATCAAAGAAAATAACTTTCCAGGCTAAATAAACAAAACCAATATTAAGGCACAAAGAATGTTTTTAAACCAATCTATTTTAAAACGACCTACTCTGATAAAACCACAAAATAAGATCAACTTATAACCAACATATAACAACTGACCACAAAATGTTATTTGAATAAGAAATTTTAACTAGAACAACAGACAGTAGTTTAAGAAGACAATAGTAATTTAAGTAGACAATAGTAGTTATTTTTTTTTAAAAAATTGTAATAGTATTGAAAATTAAGATAAATAACTTGAAAAGAAAATAAAACTGTTGTATAAGAATAATAAAAGAAAAGAAGTGTCTCCACAAAAACAAAACTTTATTGGAAAAGCGCTTTCATCCTAACTAAAGGCCATCAGTGCAAAACCGTTGAGATGTTAAAGAAGAAAAGAAGACTCTAATACCTTGTAAGAAAACATAGACTCACTTCTTTTCTTCTTAAACATCTCAACGGTTTTGCACTGATGATGGCTTCTAGTTAGGTTGAAAGCTGTAGGGCTCTCTGTTAATCCTTCCAAAACAGAATTTATGCTCTTTACAAAAAAGAGAAAAATCGAAGGTTTTCAAGCACCTAGGCTTTTTGGACAGCAGCTAACTCTAACTAATGAAGTGAAATATTTAGGCGTTATCTTTGATCCTCGTCTTAGTTGGAAAGCTCAGATAAATAAAATAGTAGAGAAAAGTATAATGACTTTCTGGCAGCTTAGACGTGCAGTAGGGAAATCCTGGGGACTCTCTCCAAAGATACTAAAATGGCTCTACACCGCCGTTATAAGACCAAGAATTCATTACGGATCTCTATTCTGGTGGCCCAAGGTTGATGTTAAAGAAACTATCAGGAAACTTGATAAAGTTCAGAGGTTGGCATGCAAGAGCATTACAGGGGCGATGAGGACCACTCCTACCGCGGCATTAGAAGCTCTGGCTGGACTACCCCCACTACAGGTATGGATTAAAGGAGAAGCAATTTCTTCCTTCTTAAGAGTTAGGGACTGTGGATGGTGGAAAGGAAGGGCTCTCAATGTAGGTCATATGGCAATCGAGAGTTTGGCACATCGTGAAATTCCCTTTACAACGATACCTGTGATATTGATCAAACCTAAACTCAAGCTAAACAAGAGGTTTCAAATAGATATCCCTTCTAGAGATAAATGGGGAAAAGGGTGAGGTAAAATTTAATGCGGAGACTCTTGTGACATTCACTGATGGTTCACGAAATGATACAGGCTTATCTGGAGCAGGACTATACATAGAAAACTCAGGCTTTACCAAAAGTTTTTCTCTAGGTAAATTAACTACAGTGTTCCAAGCCGAAGTCTTTGCCATTTTGGAAGCGACCAGGCAGCCAGACTTAAAAACCCCAAAATATAAGTCTATAGCAATTTGCTCTGACAGCCAAGCTGCTCTAAAAGCTTTAGCTTCTCCCAATATCAATTCTTCTTTGGTATTAGAATGCTGGGAAGCTCTGGAACAGCTATCTGAACACTTAAAGGTCAAAGTGATATGGGTCCCTGGACACACTGGCATAGCTGGAAACGAAAAAGCCGACGAAGTTGCTAAAAAAAGGGGCATCTACAAACTTCTGTGGGCCAGAGCCTGCAATAGATTGGACAAGAAGGCAGGCCAAATCCCTTGTAAAAAGTTGGATTGGAAGGAAACTAAAATCACATGGGAAAACAACACCGGATGTAGACAGTCAAAGATGATATTTCCAACATTAGATAGAAGGAAATCTAGATGGCTTCTTGACTTGAGTAAGTCTAGTCTCAGACTTATAGTAGGAGTAATCACTGGGCACTGCAGGCTTAATAGGCATTTAGCCCTAATGAAGGTGACTGAGAGCCCAATATGTGCAATATGTGATGACAATGAGGAAGAAACAGCCTATCACTATTTGGCAACGTGTGAAGGGTTTGGAAGGCTCAGGTTTCAAATATTTGGAACTGGAACGCTTGTCGAAGAGGAAATGGAGTCTCTAAGATGGCAGGACATTCTTACTTTCATCCATCGTAGCAGGAGGTTCGACGAGGAGAAAGTAGTGGAAGTACAGTGATAGGTGGTTGACTTCGGGGTTGGTGAAAAGGACCCAATGGTGTGGTCTACTCACCAGGCTTGACCTCCCCACTCTTACTACTACTAGGTTGAAAGCGCTTTGCCAATAAAGTTTTGTATTGTGGAGAGACTTCTATTGGTTTATTATTTATGATGGGACTCCATTCACGCTCATTCTACTCGTATGGTGTAGAAGAGTATTAAAACCATAATAGTATTAGTATTAAGTGCAATAGTAAATCTTCTACTTTCAGGACTATAAGCAAAGATAATAACTAGACCACCCTGGGTAACTTTTTCCATACGAAAAATGGCAAGTTTTGAGGGTTAGAAGGTGACACTGTTGACCTTAGTTGGCAAGTTATTCGTAGAATGCTTGAAGTTTCAGGTAAATGAAGCTTACTGCTTCACCTATTGTTAATCTATGTCACTGTTACCGGGTGGAACATTTCATATGCACTAACAATAAAACCTTAAAAATATCGGGAAAACATGGACCTAGGTTTTCATAAGAAATTTGATACCAATATCCAAGATGTAAAAAAACCAACGCATTTGGAGGTTATAACCTGACTTTTTTGTGAATGACGTGTGACGTCATAGCAGGAATCGGTCGGTATAGGCGGTCAACATTGAAAATTTACTATTTATTCTTGCAATGACGTCAACTCTAGACTCTAACCAAACATGTCAAAATACTTTGATTTCATTCATAAAAACCCTTCAATTAAATCACCCTAAACTCTATCAGCTTTACCAATATCAATGTACTTCAATAATTTTTCATTGAGAAATTATTTAACATAATTTTAAAAAACATGTATCATAATTTTTGTTTTAAAATATATGTTTGTAGAGGGATATTACAAAAATCTATGAAAGAGGTTAAACAATAACTTTATAAAAAATACCGGATTAGGGTGACAATGGTATCTCATTTCTAAAAATTTGGTCAAAAATATAGTATGTTCTTACATAACTTTTTATTGTTACCAAAAGTGGTTACAAAATTACTACACATTTGTTTTTCAAGTTTGAACTCTTATTGAACTTTTTGAAAAGTGACTGGCTTCTGAAATGTTCTAGCCGGTGTGCATACCCCTTATTAGAAGTCAATTGGGTTTGACTCGACGTTCTAGTTTTGACACAACACGGCTATTTTTATCGGGGACCGCGGAACACATTAGTTTTAAAATTAATTTCATGTGTTATGTTAGGCTCTACACAAATCAAGTAATAACATTTTAAGCGAGGATAGCGTTCACATGAAATAAGATTAGACTATTTAAAATTAAGAGTAAATGATAACACAATAAAATTGTTGATTCACAATAATATGGTATGTAAGACCAGAAAGTTGCAATGCCAACAGGTGTGCTCGGGAAAAAAGTCAAAACGAATTGTGACGTCCAAACCTCCATCATAAAACTTCATCATAAATATTTGGCAATAATTATAAATGGCACCTTTCAATAGAGGAATCATAGCGTAAAGTATGCGATGCTGTCATATTAGGCGAGGTAAGGGAAAGAGGAGATGGAGATGGAAACAACTAAATGACAGTGATACATGATAATACATAAACTGAGAGTCACTGCAATTTGTCATTATAATGATATGACAAGAAATAACTTTGCAAGAGATGAGGGTTGAGTCTGGAATACATCATCGCAAGCCGTATATTTCTTACCGCATAACTGATCTTTATTACTGCCTAACTTAAATCCATGTGTACATTAAATACATCTGATCAAATACAATCTAGAAAAATCAAACTTGAAACTTCCCTTAGTTGACAAAGCGATGAAATAATGGCTACCTAAAAAGGTATACAAGATTAATTTTTTAAAATTAAAAAGTTTCTTTTTGTGGACTTATAAAAAAACCAAGGTGCAATATGAATATGAATATGACTTATACCATACCAAGGTGCAATATGAAGTAGTTTGTAAAATTGTATTTTTATGTTATATTTTTTTAAACTCTGATGATGACTAATTTTTAGTCGAAAGCTTAGTGATTATATATTAAACAATAAAGGACTTTTGTGTAATTAACCTGTTTTTTATTTATATTAATTTTTTACTTAATTGTTGTTGTTCATCAACACATCAAATTTGAACCTTCCCCATTAAAAACTAAAACGCAAAGGAATTTTCAATGATATTTCTCATAAATAAGTATTATCTTAACAAAATGACATATGGTAAAGGATTATTACAAAAACAATACAAAAGTATAATTCTTATTTTTTCCATAATGGCCCATTATTCTTATTTTTTCCATTAAGTTAAGTGTTTGAAAAAACAGTTTACATGAAAATTATGGGTGAAAAATTTGTACTGCAACTAGAAAATCATTTGTCATTAATAGGTAAAGAAATACATTGTACATATTCAATTATTTCCTTTAAAGATCTCATGGGACAACAATCTCGACTTGGGACATAAGGAGAATTATGAAGAAAAATAATCTTATAATTAATAAAAAATAATTATACATTTTTCGTTTATTGCCTATTAATTGATTGATTTTAATCATCAAGGTTACAATATAAACATAATAAGTACGGACAATTAAAATACATTCTAGATGTAAAAGAGAAAAAAGGCAGCTGACATCTTACGAAATATATGCGCTCAATGATGTATACCCTTTACCTCTATTATAATAGAAGATAATAACTAATAAACTAAAGATAAAATAGCAAGATAAAAAATATGAAGAAATTCACAGTAAAAAGTATTGTCTAAAATGGATAGAAAAATTATAAGACAATTAATCTAAACTAATTAAAAGTAAACAAACACATAGCAAAATATAAATGTAAATAAAGAACTATCAGCTGACATAGTACATAAAAAATGAAAGACTATGTAACAGTCTTCTCGAAGTATTGAATAAGAAAGAAATTAGATCAAGGTGATACTTTCACACCTTTGTTTTATTATCTTAAACTTGACAATGGCATCATCATAAAACTTCGCCCACAACTTTACATTTATGCAGAGAAGTATTATGTATTTTATGTCAACTTTTAATTTCCTAGATTATAGAAAATAATAAAGCTAAAAAAATTTAATTAATAAAAAGAACTTATCGCAAAAATTATAAATTCACAAATTGGTTCTAACATTGCATTTATGTTTTTTTTTGCCTAGAATAAGAGCAAAAATAATTAGACTAATGTTCTAGGGTAAAAATGAAAAAGAACCCATCATAAAAAAAGACATGTTTACAAAAAAGTATAAGAAGACCTTCTTATATCTCTAAATTGATTTAATTGAGAAGAGATGTCTCATTTAGTAATTTTAGTAAGCTAGAAAAATAACCTAAAATATACGAAAAGACCCGACTATAATACAACAATCTAACATATAACAATCTAACATAGAGTCTAGAAAGTTATTTAAAGTAATATCAGATGTAAGTGAGGACAAGCCTTTATTATCGATATGGATTAGTTTTCTTCAAAGTTAGACAAACACTAACATTTACTATTACAGAAACTAGGAAAATCTTTTTAACAAAATATTATGATGAAGGATATAAACAAGGAAATAAATATTTTACAACAAATAATTTTACAAAGAAGAATAAAGTTAAAATCTTCGACGACCATAAGAAAATTTCAAGTTCTTTTAAGAAAAAGAGGAAATGAAAAACTGCCAAGATAAAAAACCTTTTATAATACGTAATTGTTGAAGTATATAATGCAGACGCAAGGTTATCGTCCGTCCAATTGCTCAGATTCAGCCAACCGAAAAACTGAATACAATTAAGGTGTAAAATTCAAAACAATTCTATAGAATAGCACGTGTAAAAAGATATTAGCCCCGACTAGGAAATTCAACCACCTGTTCACATCATATTTTAAAGGTCATTTATAATAAATTTCTTGAAACTTAAGATAATAATCCTTGAGAAGAAATTGCAAGAAGAAAGGAAATAAAAATAATTTTGATGAGAAATAATTTAATGGGTCAATGATTTATAGAGATTAAAACTAATGATTCAGCTAGAGTTAATTAAACTAATTAAGTTAACAGATTAAAGTTGATACCTGAGTACATTCAACTTACAGATTAAACTTTATTCCATACCTTGACCTTCAGCGATAAAATTAATTTGGAATATGTACTCTAAACAGAGCATGTAATACATTTATTGCGATTAAACACAATTATTAACATCAACCAATCATATAATATTTTATAATGGTTAATAAATATAATAGTAAAGGAAATGTTGATAAGAATATATAATCGTCAGAAAACAGTCATTGCGTTGTTTCTCATAACAGTCCAAAATATAGCAATAAAAATCACTATAATTAAGAACTATCATTTAAGAATACAATATAAGAAAAAAATCGAGTACGGGGAAACTCAACAAGACCTAAAAAAATGATTTTTGTACCAAATTTCAACTCTAACATAAACACACAGGGAGCTACGATGATAACACATACACATACTGACAGAAAGTATTGGAAAAACTACTCAAAATAATGAGTAGTTTAAACCTGAAACAGATGATTCAGGTGAAATCCCAGATTCGTATATTTTGTAAACTATATTTTTTCTATATAGCTATGGTATAAATAAGAAAAAGTAAAAATCATCTCGACTCTAGACGCAATTTTTTAAAAATTTCAATTAAATTGGTTTTTATTTATTTAATCAAGTTTGTTTTCTTATGTTACTTTTACTTACAGCAATGTAATATTAAATGCGATGCTTCATAAAATTCATAATCCATGACGTAAACTTCACAATTAGAAATAATATGAAGGAAAGAACAGGTTAACACCCACGGGTGCAATGAGACAAAGTTAAAGCAAGTTTACAAGGAAAATTAACATATATGAGTACATAATGTCGTAATTTATGAGTACGTAATGTCGTATTTATGAGTACGTAATGTCGTCATTTATGAGTACGTAATGTCATCATTTAAGAGTACGTAATGCCGTCATTTATGAGTACGTAATGTCGTCATTTATGAGTACGTAATGTCGTCATTTATGCGTACTTAATGTCTCGTCATTTATGAGCACGTAATGTCTTCATTTATGAGTACGTAATGTCGTCATTTATGAGTACGTAATGTCGTCATTTATGAGTACGTAATGTCGTCATTTATGCGTACTTAATGTCTCGTCATTTATGAGCAGGTAATGTCGTCATTTATGAGTACGCAATGTCCTCATTTTGAGTACGTGATTTCGTCATTAATTTTCAACGGCTTACATATAAATTTAAAAAGATACAATAAAGCAGTGGAATGCTACAAATAATTTTACAAGACGTATCATTTTTGTTGAAATTATTTTAATTTACCATCATCAATATTAATTTAAGAAATGAATCCTGAATAATGGGTTAGCAATGAACTTCTTCCATGAAATGTTAAACGCAACTTGTTATTAATTACAAAGCTATTAACAAAATTTACAATATACCTTTCTATCAATGTACTTTTAGTATAAATAAAGATATTATTTTCATTAATTTATTTGACAGGATAAAAGCAAAACTTCAGTGGTTTAACTTAAAATAATAATGAATAAGAAAATGAATAGCTACAAGTAATAAATAACGCTTAAATCTAAAGGAAATACAAAATTGTAAAAAGCTACTATGATAAAAAACACACACATGCAGAGAGAAAATTTTGTAAAAGCTACTAAGGTGTTTTTTAAAATACCTGAAATCTCAATAATTTAGGTGAAACCTGGGTTTGGATTTTAAGTGCATGCACAATACTTTCCAATATATCCTCCAGTATAAAAGAAGAGAAGTAATAGATGAATCAAATGAAAATTTAAACACAACAACATGTGCATGAAATTGAGCCCCAGTGGAGTCGTTTTCATTTAGGGTGAAAGTAATTATAGAGTGGTTTCAATACAAGCACTAATGGCTTCTTAGTAGGTTGAAAGCGCTTAGTCAATAAAAAATAAATGCGGAGAGACTATTTTTTTACTTATAAGATAAACATTCTAAAAAAATAAACATAAAAATCAAGAGAAGAGGAGGGAGCGGAAATGTTATGGTAATATTTTCAAAGCGTCGTCATGAAAGCTAAATTCGCCTCTGCGAATTATATAATACTCTTCTATACTTCCGTACTAGTGAAATAATTTAACTTAAGATGCAAATACATATTTTTGACGATTAACATTGCACTTTTTTATAGAGGTAGCTAGGTTTTTCACGGATTAAAAATTATATTACAAAGTATTCATTTTTTTAAATATTATAAAGAAGTTATAAGAAATACCAAGAGCGTGAAAATAAAAACATTCGAAATGATGGTTGGATTCCGTGACTTATCAAGACGATGAGTGTTCTGAGTAGCTCTTCGCAACAATACAACGATTAGTTTTGACTCCAGAGAGTCATTAACAGAGCATAACATTAAACTTGAAGGAGATAACCGAACCACATCAGATAAATATAATGACCTAGACCTAGAGAACCAGTCAACAAATTATGTATTTACACGTTTTAGTATTTTGTTTTTAAAAAGATAATACAAATTTCATAATGTATCTTCTTTTGTATTATATTTAAATTTATATTCAATTGAACAAAAATATATTTTATTTTTTCTCATTTATACCCGTAGGTATATGGGAAAAGTATTGCGTTTGCAAAATTTCCCAAACCGAGTTTTCACTCGAATTATTCGTTTCAGGTGATTTTAAGACCTCCTAAGTGGTTTTCACAAAGTTGTCTATTTGTATGTGTGAGTGTAGGTCCGTCTATAATTACCGTGTATTTGTGCTAGAGTAGTGAAACTTGGTACAAGTTCGAGTGAAGTTATTGCCTGGATGCTAGGAATAAACTTATTGATTGTAATATCAACACCAACAACGTCTTTCCACTAAATTATTTAGTGGAAAGACGTTGTTGGTGTTGATATTATTGAAGAAAATTTCACTGCGCTTACTGAAGTTATTATTGATTGTATTTTCTATCTGCGAACGAATAGGACAAACACGGAAGCGAGGCCGATGCCGTTGTTGTAGAACAAAGTTGGCGATTTGTAGTTCCTGAGGACGCGCATAGCGAGTCCGCAGTAGTGAAAATGAGCTTAATGAATCCAATGTGGTAGAAAAGATTTCCGAGGTACCCCGTAACTGATTTTTTGTTTGTGCCATCGTCCTACTCTTCTACGCCTGCATCCAATAAGTTTACTTTAATTCAGTATTTTGACGTACCACTAACTTTTTCTATAATTGATCTTGTTATCTGGGATCTTCAATTATTTTGATCTTCAATTTGATCTTGTTCAGTGGAACTTTAAATTTAATCTAGGATGTGGATCTTTGAATAATTAATATTCTTGATCAGATGGTACCCCTTTCAAAAACACACCGCATTTTTCCTTTGGAAATTCGTAATAAACCATTTTCCAATAATCCGTAAAGTAGTCGAAATGAAAATAATAAAAAATACCTCTTAAAAAGCGTAAAACAGGAACTAGAAAGGCACGGTTTGAGGTCTGTAATAGTAACAGCCTCGTATAAACAAGTCTATGGGAAAAACTTTAAGATTTTATAGACAGTACAGTTTACTTAGCGGACACGAATACAGTGGGACAATAAACAATAATAATAACGGCAATTACCTGCCAACCAACATTGTCTATCCAAAACTAAATAAAAAACAAGAGGACTTCGGGCTAGTGGCCGCTCCGAGGCGGTTCGCAACCCCGCACCTCTAGCTGTAGCTGCTTCGTGGCCAAATGGTTGTTGTCCTATATCATTCCGTCATGTTACTAGTTTTTTAAAGTGACATATTGCCACGATATAAGCGAATTTTCAAATGTATTACAAAAAACGTGATTTGGTAACATTAAGTTTTATGTACGTCAATCAATAACGGGAACTAATATTGGTAATAAAATAGCAGTAAGCAAAACTGATGTTTTAATTGTCTTAATACAAGTAAAAGTCGGGAAACCGCAGTAATTGCACAAAATTTGTTATTACTCATATTTGTTTTAAACAAGTTCTTTAATGGCAAAAGTATACAATATTTATTTTGTGTAAACCGGAGCCATATTTTATTTATTGATTTAGAGTAAAGTAACATTTTATAATGAAAATGAAAAGTAAGCTTTTAAGCAGGATATTTCAATCGAATTATGTCTAGACTTAATAGACGAATTGCTAGACTCATCGTCATTAGTAAAAAAATGCGTACGAAATGTTAAGTGGCTACGACGAATATAATTTTTTTTTGGAATCCAAAAAATTTTGTTTGACCCAAAATATAAAAATTGCAGCCAAATTCCCTTTTTTTTGGTGTATAATATAATATACTAATTGAAACGACAAAAATTACACTTTTCAGTTCACCGTGTTTCACGAATATTATTATTTATTATCTGTAAAGGCGACGACAAATCAAAATAAATAAATTTTTATTTTTCGAATGAAATTTAGAACTCACTCGAATCGGGAACTAACTTTTACAAAAGGAGGAACCTAAAGCATGACATCACGTCCGCTGGCTGCATAAGTAATTTATTTTATAGGCTGAGCAATAAAATTATATTTTATAGCTAATTTTCCTGGTTTAAAGAGCCTAAATTTTAGCCGACCAAAAAAAATACTTGGTTACTTACGAAAAACGTATATAATTATAGATATCTTAAATTAGAAATCCAATATCATTATTACCTGAAACAAAACAAAAAAATACATTAAAAATCAAATAGCAAACATTAAAGGAAATAAAGATAATAATAAAGCAACATATACAATAAAAAATAAATTTTGCCAAAAGACAACCATAAAAAAATTACTTTGTAGCCTCGTAAGTATCAAGAAAACGAACTGAAAATTTACTAAGCAGATATGAAAACCAAAACAAGTTTTTGTTACCATGGCGTAACAAAGATCACGATACATGCGTTTCAAAGTAAATTCACTTGGCTTGCAGAATCCTGCGTTAGAATTATTTTATAGTTATTATAAAAAATTGTAGCCGGCACTAAACCTGTTGGTCGGATTGACTCCAGAATTGTTTTATTCGATCCATCGCCCTAAAAATATGGCAAACGACACCGTATTTTAAATTTTCCGGTTATTAACCATATTTTTTCGACTTTTTGGTCATTTAGAGTGGTCGTATTTACTACGGGCTGGTGACAATTAATTGAACGTCCAAAAACACAACGGATAATTTCAATGCCTAATATTACCGTTTTGTTTTCCTATGCTCTGAAAGGAGGGGGAGTATTGCATAATTAAAATGTAACACCCACTTTTTCATAAATTGAGGACGTTTCAGCACCTACAAATCTCAAAACTCGAAAAAATTGGTGCAAGTATGAGTGGATGTACACATTTCTTGTAAACACGCAGATCAAAGTTAGAGTACCCAGTATAGGAACTACCTCAGGTAGGTTGCATCTACTATGCTCTAAGTACTAACAAAAGATGGCTAAATAATTTCATTACTTATAATGTTCATAAAAACTGAGAGTCTACTCTCAGTTTTTAAAAGGGCTGCGAACTTCGGACAACTGGTGCCGCAATCGTTTCTAAGACGATAACATTCCAACGTTATCTGAATAGCGTTCCAGTGTTACTTTGAATAAAACATGGCACACAAATGTACTCTATAAAAATCCTAAACCATATTCGCGATTCAAAGAGATAGTTGTAAGGTTGGCAATACTAATGGCGGGAAAACGAAAGGGTGATCAAAAAATTGTTTATCATAGGATTAGCATGGGAGCCGTTGAAAATTCTTCTTTTATTTATTTATTGTTAGTTAATTTGTGATAAATGTGATGAAAATTATTAGAACGACCATCGGTACTAAAAAAATTGCAAATATTTCGTAGATAAATATTTCGATAATTCCAGGATTTTAAATATAGAATCAGGCTCTTATCACTACAAACTTGGATTCGTCCGATTTAACCCAGAAATAATAAAACCTAAACGGATAATTTAAACAAACATTTTACAAAAAGTGAATTTATTGAGTTATTAATTATTTTATTGCATAAATATAAATGATTAATAAATTAAAACATCATTACAGTGAAAATTGGCTTCTTATCAGTTAATTTAAATACCTGTTACAACTAATTTAAACAATTTAATGCAATTAAATGGTAATTTTGTGTGTTTGTGCAAACTAAAATTATTTAAAAGTAACATCAATTAACAATAAATAAAATAAAACACTATATTATGATCTTCATCTTCTTATCACTCAATTTAAATACTCGTGACAACCCATTAAAACGCTATTTTTCAATGAAATTGTGATTCTACTGAGTTCATACGCCCTAAAATTAGTTAAATTAAAGCACTTTGATAAAAAATTTAAAGAAATAATCGTCACAAATAAGAAAAACCAGAAAATCCTCATAAGGCCTTTAACAACGATCACCCTTTCGTTATCAATTTCTTATCAGCGACGGTGGCGCTGCTACGGACTTTGAATCGCGAATAGATCATGAAATAAGCATGAATTCATTAACCTACAATAACGACTCAGCAAAATATGAATAAAAGAGGCGTTTTGTTTTTTTACTTAAAAAATTCGATTTTTGTTTTTAATGACATTAATTTGATTACAGCGAATTATAAAACTAATTAAAACAGCAATGAAAAGTCAAATTAAGGTAATAATTAAGAGGAAAAAGTTTTTAAATGCCTAATTAAACTAATAAAGTAGCAAAATATATAACCTTTTAATTAAGTTTGTGTAATTATTATATTTGGTTACTTAAAGTCATTAAAAGCAAATATAAAACTTTTATTCGTCTGAAATCATCTTTAGCTAAACTCAACAAACAAGTTGATACTTTAATAAAAGTTGCCAATAATATTGAATAATTAAGTATTAATAAAGTATTTAATATATACATTAATAAAAAATTATACATACATGTATAAAAGAATTTTATACATTAATAAGAAAAAAAGAAAAAGGAAAAAATGCAGGCAGTGATGCACAAAATAATTTAATAGTAAATAAAAATAATATACTTTTATTTGCTTATATTAAAATATTATATTTCTATATATTAAAATAATACATTTTTTACTAAAAAAGACTATTAAAATTAATATTTAAATGCTAAAAAAATGAATTAATTAAATAAAGAACATATTGTTCATAAAAATGATATTTTGTAAAAATATTACGACCGTGACAGGACTCGAACCTGCAATCTTCGGATCCGAAGTCCGACGCCTTATCCATTAGGCCACACGGTCATTCAACCCTCAATCCCTAATAAAAGCTACATAGGTTGAAAATACTTCAAAATGAGAACTGGTTATTATTATATAATGTTTTCTTCTGTCATCACTAACAGTTCAGTCTCGCATGGTTGTATTTAAATAAAGATCAGTTCTTTAAAGACTCTATTTGGATGTAAAGTAGTGGCAATTAAAATTAATATTTTCTTGAATAATAATTTAAAGAACACTTACTCATCTTCGTACAAATTATTCTTACACATTAAACTATTTTTTTAGTTCAATATTCTTGATATTTAAAAGTACGTTAACGCAGTACAATCCGTGAATAATACCAACATTAACAGAACATAATAAATTATTTTCTTCAATAATACAGAAACCGTTATAAAAGATTTTTTATCCTCCTAGTTCTTTTAAAATAATTATCAGTAATTGAAATATAACAAATTAGTTGCCCATAAAATATTAAATGAACAATTATTAATTTTATCACGTTTGGCGTAGCTGAAAAAAATCGATAAAGCTACTCTCTCTATACCTGGAAACAATAAATTATAAAAGGACTGTTTAATTGAATTGAAGATTCTTAATTGATTTTAGATTCGTGATTTTTTTTTCTTTTGGTATTGAAAACTAGCTGCCATTTATGGAACGTGGCTTCCCAATCGATAGGCTTAAAAATTATAATATAAAAATACAAGAAAAGTTAATTAAAAAATTATTATATGCAAGAAAAGTGCATATACACTTATATTACTATCTAGAGCAATATGTTAGTCACAGTTGTGATTGAGGAGGCTTCTTCGTGGTAAGAAAACTTCAAAATATCATTAGAAATAGTTTTTACAAAACAATTATTGTTTTTGAAATGTTAAATGTTTTAAGTGACGCGTGTAAATGTTTTAATGATTTTGATACGGCGTGTTTGATTAACTCTAAAATCTAACCAGTTCTCCCTCTCATAGGTCTCGATTATTTTTTAAGTTTAATTAAAATTTGAAAGCCGGCATTTTAAGGCAAGTGTGCACATCCATAGTTACACACACAGACACTATTTTTCGATTTTTGGGATCTGTAGGTGCTGAAAGGTAGACATTTAATACAAAAATTTCGTTTTAGGTTTTTTGCTGATGCAATACTTTCCTCTCTTTTTAGAATGGGGGAAGGTAATAAGACGCCACTCTTGGCTGATAAAAAATGTTTACGTTATACCACTTCACAAATGCTAAAAATGACAGCAGTAACATTGGCGGTGACAATTATGATGTGCTGCCGTGGCAGACAAATATAACTAGTAATGCGTTGCATCAAGAACTCACGTCAAAAAATACATAAACATTTGTTTAAAGCAAGCGAAATGAGTTTATCAAAACATTCGGATGCTATACTATTTTAAAGTATAAACTCAAAAAGGCTCGCTTCGCTTGCTAGTTTAGATATCTTAAACATTTACATATTTAACATAATACAAAATTAAAAATAGGCTCGCTTCGCTCGCTAGATTGCGTATAATTATAATAAAATATATAGTAAAAAAAGGCCGCTTCGCTCGCTAGATTGCGTATATTTATAATAATACATAGTAAAGAAGGCTCGCTTCGCTCGCTAGATTGCTTATATTTAATATTAATGCATAGTAAAAAAGGCTCGCTTCGCTCGCTAGATTGCTTATATTTAATATTAATGCGTATAAAAAAAGGCTCGCTTCGCTCGCTTGATTGCGTATATTTATTATAATAAATAATAAAAAAAGGCTCGCTTCGCTCGCTAAATTGCGTATATTTATATTCATGCATAGTAAAAAAAGACTCGCTTCCCTCGCTAGATTGCTTTTATTTATTATAATACAAAGTAAAAAATAGGCTCGCTTCGCTCGCTAGATTGCTTATATTTATAATAAAATATATTGCAAAAAAGGCTCGCTTCGCTCGCAAGATTGCGTAGATTTATATTCATGCATAGTAAACAAAGAGGCTCGCTTTGCTCGCTTGATTGCGTATATTTATAATAATAAATAGTAAAAAAAGGCTCGCTTCGCTCGCTAGATTGCGTAGATTCATATTCATGCATAGTAAAAGAAGGCTCACTTCGCTCGCTAGATTGCTTATATTTATAATAAAATATATTGTAAAATAGGCTCGCTTCGCTCGCTAGATTGCGTTAATTTATATTGATGCAGGTAAAAAAGGCTCGCTTCGCTCGCTAGATTGCTTATATATGATATTAATGCATAGTAAAAAAGGCTCGCTTCGCTCGCTAGATTGCTTATATATGATATTAATGCATGGTAAAAAGGCTCGCTTCGCTCGCTAGATTGCTTATATTTAATATTAATGCATTGTAAAAAAGGCTCGCTTCGCTCGCTAGATTGCGTAGATTTATATTGATGCAAAGTAAAAAAGGCCGCTTCGCTCGCTAGATTGCGTATATTTATAATAATACATAGTAAAGAAGGCTCGCTTCGCTCGCTAGATTGCTTATATTTAATATTAATGCATAGTAAAAAAGGCTCGCTTCGCTCGCTAGATTGCTTATATTTATAATAAAATATATTGTAAAATAGGCTCGCTTCGCTCGCTAGATTCTGTTGATTTATATTGATGCAAGTAAAAAAGGCTCGCTTCGCTCGCTAGATTGCTTTATTTATTATTAATGCATAGTAAAAAAGCTCGCTTCGCTCGCTAGATTGCTTATATTTAATATTAATGCATAGTAAAAAAGGCTCGCTTCGCTCGCTAGATTGCGTATATTTATAATAATACATAGTAAAGAAGGCTCGCTTCGCTCGCTAGATTGCTTATATTTATAATAATACATAGTAATGAAGGCTCGCTTCGCTCGCTAGATTGCTTATATTTAATATTAATGCATAGTAAAAAAAGGCTCGCTTCGCTCGCTTGATTGCGTATGTTTATAATAATACATAGTTAAAAAGGCTCGCTTTAAATTTTATTTTTTGAGTTTATTATTTTAGCCGCCATTTTAAATTATTAAAAAAAATTGAAATGCTGACCATGAAAAATATATTTTCTTTTTTTACTCTTTAAGAGCTTTTAAACGATATACAACACGATATTTGCTCAAAATTTTTTTATCCGGTCCGCCATATTGGCTGCAATTTTGAAAATATTTTTCGGAATATTACCAAAAACTATACAGCTCTGACATATAGTTAATTTTACTTGTATAAAAGTATCTAAAGTATATTACAATAGATCTTTATCTTATAAATTCTTATAAATTAGTAAAAATTAATTATTATATTAAATAATGGCCGCCATGTTGAATTTTTCGGAATTTAGTATATAACATTTTTTGTTCTACTAATCAAGAGCTTTACAACGATATATTACACGAGTTATTTCTTTAATTTTAAATTTTTTGAGTTCATTATTTTGGCCGCCATTTTTAAATTATTCAAAAAATTTTAAAATGTTGACCATGAAACATATATTTTCTTTTTCTTCTCTTTAAGAGCTTTGAAACGATATACAACAAGATTTTTTCGCTCAAAATTTTTTTTTATCCGGTACGCCATTTTGGCCGCCATTTTGAAAATATTTTTCGGAATATTACAAAAAACTATACAGCTCTGACACATAATTAGTTTTACCTGTATACAAAATTTTATCAAAATCGGTCAATTTTTACGGCAGTTATCGCGACACGTACAAACAAACACACAAACATACAAACATACAAACATACAAACTTACACGCCGTCCCAATCTTCTGAAATGTATGAACTCACTTACGTTCGTTCAATTATACCCTTCCAATCAAAATGTCAATCGATGCTCTTCTGGTATCTTATACCATTTTAAAATCATACGTTCTGCATAACTTTTAGGGTTCAGGAAAGAATCCTATTGTTTTGAGCATTATGTTATTATGTTATGTTAGCCACGATTACCGAGCTATCAAATAAAAGAGTATCTTGGAGTTGAAATTTAGCACAAATATGATCAATTATGAATGAAATATGATATGAAAATATGATTCTGCAAACTTGCAGAATTTAATTAATTTATCTGCATTATAAAAAATGTTATAGGAAAACGTGTTTATATCTTATAAAAAAATCAACAAAATTGATTTTCAAAAATGCAAAAGTTCTAGATCAGGCTAAACTTCAGCAAGCATGTGCTCCCTACGAACGATAAACCAATTAACCCTACTTTATCTTAATATCTGATTATATTTTAATGTTATTAATTTTTTTTTTGTGTACTGATTATTTTGTGTACCGCATTATTGTATGTCTAACTTGTTTTATTTTAATATAGAATTCATTCATCAATAAGTAAGTAACATTTAATTGTTCGTTTTAATGTAAAATATTAAAAGTATGGATAAAATATTTTTAAAGTATAATTTTTTTGGAACGTTGATGCCTCAAACTTTGGGGGCGGCGCCACGGAAGTCTTGGCGTTAACGCCGCCACTGCGCAGTACATACATCATTACCTTCAATACTAAGCATTTAAATACCTCATAAGATTAAACTTTGTTGCATTTTGTATAATTTACACGTATATGTTTCAAAAACATTTTAATTATTCATGCTAACAGTTGTGATACGTAGGTAAAGATTTATTCTAGTAAAGAATAAACTTAACGTAGTTTTTTTACGTATTTTTGATGGCTGGACTAATCTTCACACGTCTCACATTAATATGCTAAGAATAACAAACATTTAGAACTCGAAAGGGAGATATAGAACCTCTATTCTTTTATTTAAACCTTCTAAAATTAAGAATAATAACATAAAAATATAATGTTCACTGAAAGCTACAACTTCTTATTTTAGGTTCGGTTGAACTTCAAAGTTCTTAAACTCAACTTTCTTAAAGTTCGGTTGAATTTTAAGAGAAGTTATTTTTTCACTTTTTAAAAGAAAGAACAAGACTCAAGTGTCACAATAATTCCAAATAAACTCTAGTAAAAAATATATAAAACCATTACTCAGCAAAAAAACGAATTCATGGTCGACATATTTTTTACAAGAAAATAACTCTAACGAAAAAACGAAGTGAAACCCGTGGGATCTGTAAACCTTCAAATATTCACAATGAGTTTTACCATAAAAACATTGGTATCATAAAAGAAATGGATATTTGAAGAATATTGTAACAATAGCAGAGTAGTTTTTATGTTAACGATGATAATTTTATGGGACGCGACAAAAAGCAAAGAAAAGTGATGGGTCTTGAAAAATGTTTTTTCTATGAGCTGTATACGTTTATTGGGTTAGATTTGACAGGATCGACCTGTAAAACAGATCTAAGGTTTTTGTACTTCTTTATTTTTTACTTTTTATCATAAAAATTAAGGCTTTACCGCTCTATTCAGAGTGAAAATATCTATGTTTTGGAATCGATTTTGTATTTTAATCATCCGATGACAAATCATATGCAAGATCTGAGCAACAGCTTGCAGTATATCCTAATAAAATCTCTAACAAAAGCATAGTTTCCTCATCTTGGTAAGTAGAGAGAAGGAGTAGGGAGTATTAATTAAAGGCATGGCATACCAGCAGACAATTTATGACTAGACATGAATATATTATAATGATTTATTACCTGAAGTGGCATCAATATTAAATTTAATCAAATAAATTAGTATATGTGTTCTATGAAACTAAAAAGTAAAAAAACAATATTTGGAATGTAATAATATAACTAGTTTTGATTAATAATTTGTGCAGAAAAAATCATAAAACATAAATTGGTACATGAGATTTGATCCTGAACGTAATTTAGAGATATTTTCATTAATATCTTAAAATGTTAGGTCATTTAAAAAAAATAAAAACCTTATTAGTTATTTTTTTAAATTAAAATACGCTAAAAGTATATCATTTGATACTACCGAGTTTTGCAAAACATGAGTAGCTGACACAATTATAGTTGTGAGACAATCTCTCGCACAATTATATTATACGCTAAAATCTTCAATTCTATATCAGCAATAGAGGAGTTTAATAAAACTTAAGTTACTTTCTAAATTACCGCCTTTACTAAAATAAAATTTAATATGTATACTCGCTTCTTGCGCTTCTTTCTAAAATCAAACCAAACCTAAAATTGTTTGCCAACTATGAAAAATTACCTATTAACTAATGTGAGCTAACTAAAATTAAATACGATTAAATTAATCCCTATATATAAATACATACATGTAATATTACATCATATAATTTGATTTATAGAAAAGATATAATTCAGGTTTTTGACCTGATCAAACAATTTAAGATCTGACATTAACCTTTAAAAATTGAAAAACAGCCAAACACTCATTACATAGAAATGTTCTCTCATTCTTTTATCCCACCCCAATAAGATTTCAACTCACGAAAAAAGACGTCAATGTGATTTACGTAAATGTTTTTGTAATTATAAGTAAAATGCGTAAGTACGAAATTTATAAATATTTTTCTTTTCGATTATTTAAAATAGCGGTTTACATAGCAAGATACGTAGCCCTCTAGTTAGATCTAAATGCAACTAAATCAAGATTCGAGAAAATGCAATTTTTACTAATACCAACCAATGAATTTGTTTTATGTTGTAAATTTACATGCAAACGTATTGTGGGACGATATGAATTTTGTAGAAAATGCACTGAATAAATCAGGAGATAAAAATGATAAAACTCATTTGTTATAGTCTTGAATATTAAAACCCACAAAATGTCCCTATTTAGTTAAACCCAGGTTTACCAGCATATATTATTACAATTTTAAGTACTACACTGCATAAGTGGTCTCTTTATACTATATACAGCTTAATATAATTTATTGTTTTATACGTGAAAAGGAAAACAAGCCCACTTAAAACAATCACTTAATCTCATTAAAAACATAATAAAAGTCAAGCAGCCAGGGTAATACAAGTAAAGTATATGTTATAATTTAAAGTAAATAGAATAAGGTTAAAATTAATAAGCCGACTAAGTAATTGTACAAACAAGTATTAATTGGTTCTTAGGAAATATTGAATTATCTCCTAATATACAGCATATAACATGTTTACATTTTTACGTAATAACTTGAAAACTATAAAATGTTTGTTTATAAGATTATAACTTTAATTAAATATCAAGTAGATAGTTGGTAAGAGAAAGAAAATATCTCAAGGTTGTTATTATGCTATCATCGGGGCTCCCAGTGTATTTATGCTAGAGAGTTGAAACTGTGTACAAAAATCAGGTTACTGCTGTAGTTGGGCTATTCAGAAAATATTTTCTTATAACGTCATTAACCTGCATAGAGACTCAGCAAAAATTACGAAAAATCATAAAACACGGAAAAATTATGTGATCCGATTTAAATTTGGCACCCATGTAGCTATGTATAAGACTAACATATGTGCTGAGTTTCATCTCATTATCAGCATTGCTAAATTATTATCGAATGACTTATGGACGATTTTTAAAAAATTGAGAAATATTGGAAAACAATTCAATTGAGTTGAAACTTGGTACTAGCACATACCTTTACGAAATAAATAAGTACGCAAAGTTTTGTTTCAATACAGCAAGAATATCCATGATTTTTGTTGGATCATAAAAGTTAAGCAGCATTGAACGTGGCCAGTTCTGTATTGATGACCGCTGAGAATGAAACGGATGCATTTACCATCTGAGGAGGAGCGAAGCGAGTACGAAACAGGGAAGATAAGCGTAGCGAATTCGATGTTCCGATGTAATAAGGAAAAGTTCCGAGGTACCCCACCCTTTTTTATTTTTTAAGGAATTAATAAATTTCTTTAAAACCTAATTTCAGTGTAGCCAAGGTATTGTTTCAAAAACTTGATTGCAGCAAGTTTCGTTGGAAGTGTTTTGGCAGTCCAGCCTGGTCACAAGAGTAGATATACGCCGATTAATTCATAAGCACAGACACTGATTGATACACAACTATTAAAATGGGTGTATTATTACAACTCATTTTCGTTAGGATATGAATTAACCAATTCTTTAGTTAAATTTCACTTTCCTTAATTTCCAATTGCCAATAATTTCGTGTCGCGCACAAGCCTTGAGCTTATGCGACACAAATGCTCAATATATATTATTTTATTTATTTATAATTTGTAATTTAACCTTTGTAAACAGGTATTTATATATAAATAAACGATTTATTATTATTATTATTATTCTTATATACATAAACTATTATTTTAATTTTTTAGCAAAATTTAGAAACCTAGTCAAAATATAATAAGAATATAAAGTGAACTTAACCATCCAGATTCTTAAACGTAATAAAAAAATCAATAAAAAGAAAAAATGTAAAACTCTCTACCAGAATGCGCTACTGTACCTTTAAAGGACTCTACTCTCAAAAAGCAGTTTTAAAAGAGTCGATAAAAATCAACTGTTGCTAATTTTACAACATAGGCTTCTCTCGAATATTGGCAAAAGGCATGCCTCCTTATCTGGCGTTCAACCCTCGACTAGTAGTATAAATACTAACTGGCATCAAGCCCATATTTTAACTAATTAATCTTTTAAATCTGAATATAGAGTTTAAAATCAGAAAATGAATTATGATTGAAATTTTATGGCCAAGAACTTTCTTAGGCAGCTGTAAAAATCATTTCTACATAAAAAAACTAATTTTATCTTTAATGTCATAACAATAATATTAGCACTAACTAAATCACTTATATTTACATTACTTATTCAGTAAATAAACAGATAGAGACATGGATGGTTAAAATAATGAAGAAGAAATTAATTGAAATAAATAAAAAGAATACGCAACAACAAACAGAACGACAGGTAAACAAAAACTATTAAGGAAGAACCAAAACAAAGAGAATAATAGATTATATAGATAGGAAACTGAGGCAAACAGTAAAGTAGAGATGACAGACGTAATCATAAAATGAAATCAAAACCTAGTTTAATGATATCAATATAGTCTTGGTAACATCACAACACAACAAATCACAAGTCGTTTCCTTTAAATAAACCACAGAAAAATCAGACAGTACAAATGAATAGCATGAAAAATCTCATTAGCGCAATTTTTAAAAGAAAAATAGGTAAAACAGGGAAATATAAAACCAAATATGCTGATGAGTCCAGCTTTTTTCGATTTTGACGCCAGAGTTTGAGGAATAAAATAGCATTTTCGCTTAATATGCAACTTCAAAAACTTATAATTAAATAAAAACTTGAAAAGATAACAAGCTTGATGAGTCTTCTTTTCCTTAAATATTTATGATTAACTAAGAATATTCAAAAAAGAATATGAATCACTTATAGAAATGTTTTCTTACCTTTAGTAGGACCCGCTTGAATAATAATAATAATATTACTGAATAATAGAAGTATTGGTAGTTTACCAAAATGAAATGTTAAATATTAAAATTTTAAATAACTGCCTTATTGAAAATTACATGACCTACATAAAAGCCTCCAAAAAGTCCCATAAATGATCTTAGGTAGGGACCATTAAGTTACATTACTAAAATAAAAGATCATGCAAGAGACATTAAAAATTGCACAACAAAGAAGTAACAATTTACAAATATTTATACAATAAAGAATAAACATTATATAAATATCGTGTCAATAAAAATACTCAACAAAACAAAAGCGACTGACATATTAATTGAATGTATTCATTCAGTCAAAATATAATAGCATAATGAAAGAAAGGAAACAACAATGATATCCAAGGTTTTTGAAAGAAATCAAGAAAATAAGGATAAAATATAATACAATATAATAAAATTGGGTACATGGCCAGGAGTAGCTGAGAGCGTGATCGCACATACTCTACGTAACCTTCATGTAAATAAGAATTATTACTGATAGGAAAAAGATTATAATACACAATAAGCAAATTTTGTTCCACTAATCAAAAGATAAGGAGAAATGATAGAAACAAGGATCTTGGATAATAAAAGGGGTAAAAAGGTAGGGAACTTTCCTGACCCCATGGACGTAGTAGAAGATAAATAACTAGGATCAAACTTACCTTCCTATGGTTATAGCAAAATATACAGATACATTATATTCGGACATACATTTTTGATATCAAGAAGCCAATCTGAGTCGATTACCCCTACTCCCCCCCTCTCAATTTCAAAAGTAAAAGATTTTACTTTTTGTGACGATGTAAAAAGGGCTTATGCCCGTTGATGTTCTAATAAATAAATAAATAACCTTCTTAACTAGCAAAACAACAGAAAACCGTCAGGAGATAAGTTTGCTTCTAAATTTAGGACCTGCGCAATTAATGTAAAGATTGTAAGCATGGGCAGATTGTACCAAGTATGTGCAGTTTGTTTTTGGAATATGTTTTAAGATGGATTCTTCTTTATTTTTGTATTCTTAATGGACTTAATGCGTCAGCCCCTTTATTCAAGATCCTTGAATGAAAATAAGGATGGTGCGATAGTTGTTCTTATACTACCTAGTACTTAAACCATTACAATATTTGCTCTATCTTCTTTTATCTTGCTCTATCTTATCTTGCTCTATCTATCCTATCTATCTATCTATCTATCTATCTATATATTATATATATATATATATATATATATATATATAATATATATATATATATATATATATATATATATATATATATATAATAACAATATTTTATGTAAGGTATCTTAAACGTAGTGTAACTCATTGTAAAATATACAACAATGCAAGTATAAAACATATCTAAGATACAATGGATACTAATATAGCATAATGTAAGCTTAGAGTCGTTGCTTTTTACTATTCCTGATTTATACCATAGGTTGTATAGGAAAAATATAAATTTCAATTAAATTGTGATTCATGTGTTTTCAGACCCCTTTAAAAATTTTGCCAAGTTGCCTGTTTATGGATATGTATTTATGATTGTAGCTACCAATGAGTTTATGCTGGAGAGAGAAAACTTAATTAATCACAACATTAACACAAAACTTAATCTTTAGGTTTAGTTGAGCTATTCGGAAAATAGCTCAACAAATTTAACTCCGGCCCATTTTCTTTTCCGGCATAAACCTTCAATGACTCAAGAATTTAAAAAAATCATAAAATACGACTAACTAATATAACTAATTGGTTCGATTTGAAATTTGGCACGCATGTACAATAATGAATGCAACGAATATTGCACCAAAGTGCATCTCATTATCAGCATTGTCAACGTTCTTATGACAAGTGGTACGACATGTATATGTTTTATGACATGTGGTACGACATGTATAGTTTTTATGGATGTGGTACGGCATGTATATGTTTTTATGACATGTGGTACGACATGTATATGTTTTTATGACATGTGGTACGACATGTATATGTTTTTATGACATGTGTACACATGTATATGTTTTATGACATGTGGTACGGCATGTATATGTTTTTATGACATGTGGTACGACATGTATATGTTTTTATGACATGTGGTACGACATGTATATGTTTTTATGACATGTGGTACACATGTATATGTTTTATGTGGTACGGCATGTATATGTTTCTTTTTTTTTTAAATAAAACTAGAAAAGTATATCCATATTGTGTTGAAATTAGGCCCGAGTGTATTCCTTGGTATAATCAACAAGTATATAAGAAATTAAATTTTAATACGGTTAGTATATCCACAGTTTTTGTTGAATCAATTTTGTTAAGAAGCAACGAGAGTGGTACCTGGTAAATAATTATAACAGGTAACCTGAAGATGACCGCATTGATGAGTGAAACTACATATCACACGTTAAAAGTATTGGCTAACTAGCCGTTTCAATTTGCATAAGCTATTGGGAACTAAATGGTAACAGCAACCCAAAACGGTCAACAATTAATGTGATAGGGATTAATTAATTCATACCTGGAGCAAATAATCTATAACATAATTCTATCTCCGATACGATTAATTAAAACTCAAAACTATATGCAGCATTTAGTAACACTAATATAATCTATAGAGTAATCTAAATTCAAACCGAATATGTATACTCACAAATTTTAATACTAACCAATTATAATGTATTAAACTATTACTAAATACATTTTTACTTAGTTCGCTATTTTAGGCAGCAGAATGTAGGTTAAACATTGCAGACATTATGCACCATATTAAGATGGTAATAAACAGAAAACTTGCTTCAAATTATTTATGTCTGCTATGTAAGGATGTAAAGAAAATTATATTTCAAAGCTAATTATAAAAATAATTATTAAAAAGATGGTTAAGAGAAATTCAACCATAAATTAAATTTTTAAGAGTAAAGAATTTATGTTACTGACCTAAGTTAATAAATAAAATCATAATTAAATAAAACAGCCAGATATAGAATAACTATCGCTGGTTGTAAATAATTAATTAAAATACTTCTGGCGTGGAGGTCCGCAAGCCCAACGAATTTTCATTGCAATGCGTGCTTCCGTGCTGAACAATTTTCCGGTTAAAACCTTACAACCCAAAAATTATCTAAAAAATTTTACACAATTTGTCTGGAGTTTTCAAAAGAAATGCGCAAATCCCATTCACAGGTAACATTGACTCTGCAAAGCAATTTTGGTGCACATATACAGCTCAGTTCAAGCTAATTTTAAAATATTTTACGGCATATCCTTTGAAAAATCCGGTAATAATTGTGTAACAAGTACAACATATTCTTCATGTTATAAGACATAAACCGGAAAATGAATTTTCGGACAAGAAAGCAGGCATTGCAAAAAAAATTCCGGCTTGCGGACCTTCACGCAGAATTTGTTGTATTTTTAAAATTAAAATAAAATGAAATGCCAGTTTCAGAGCCTATCAGGATATTCACTCTACGGGAACAACCTTAGGTGGGTTGCGTCTACTATCCTCGAAGAATGAATTAAAGATGGCAAAATCATTTTAATACAAACACTATTCATATAATCTTAGTCCGTGCTGCAAACCCCGGACATCTGGTGCTGAAATCGATTGCCTATACGAGGCAATACACGACCACAGAGGCAGATCTTTTGTAGTAGTCGCAGTTTATAGCAAAAGTGCAAACCCCAAATGTGCTACTAGAACAATGATTTTCTGGTCGCGCTTTATCAAATTTATGTATTCTAGATAAAAATGCTAAAACACGGGATAAATAACAGCAAAAAATTAATTCTTTAAAACCTGGAGGGGACAACAGTTACAAGATACGCGAAGCTGACGCAATAGATGGTAAGAACGCGCAATTAAGTACCAACTATAAGAAGTGCAGTTCTGGCATATGATTTTTTGACATACACTCTAAGTATGACGATTTTCATTGTATAGGAATATACGCCGTATATTCCTAATTCCTGTTAAAATATTCTGGCTTTAGTTGAAGAAAGGTTTCGATAAGGATATCAAAATATTTTGAAACTTCTACTATATTCCATAGTTTATTAAGTTTTTGAATCAATCACTCACTTTATTAGTATGCTATATAGGACAAAATGTTATAACTTCATTTCAATATTTGGAAGGGAAATTTAAGTTATTCTATACTCCCGCAAGAGTGCAATCACTGGATTGTTTTCCTAACAAGTCTTACTAAGTCACTACAACTGGATTAGCTGTAATACTACTATCAATTATTAACTGTTTTATAATTCAATAAAAAATGTCAAAAAAAGTTATTCTATACTTTATTAAGTTACCAGCTTTAACTTTTAAAAGTAAACATCCTATGAAAGAAAGATAAGTATTAGCATTGGACAAACACATCATCTAATACGTCACAAAAGATAACTTATGTAGAAGCTTTTGCTTGTGAACACTATATTTTTGTGCACATTTTACGTTATAAATTTATATTTAGTTATGGCGTTTAAGTCAAATGTTTAAATCTTTTAGTTATGAGCTAAATAATTACACAACATACTATTTCTACAGCATACGACTAATGATCTTTAGGAGCTAACCATAACAATAGTAACCATGTGCTTCAAATGTCAAATTAATTATTATTTCGTGTTCATAATTTTTTTTTTTAATAAAATTATTAATAATTATTTATAATTTAAGTATAATTATTTTATCCAGAAATAATCTTACTTGTAGTGTATAAGATACATTTATTACTTTTAGTTTAATTATTTTAAAATAAAGATAAAATTATAACTACAATCAATTTTAATTGGATATGCGGCAATTATTTGTTCTTGATTTCAAATTATTTAAGCACGATTAATGGCGCGACATTATTGTATAAAGTGAGTGCAGATACAAATGATGAAACACTAACCTTGTAAAACTAAGACTGTAGCTTAAAGATGATGTTTTCTTAAGAATATCGACAGATTGCAACAATAACTTCATATAAACCGCTCAAATCAACACTTAAACTAAACTGTTACAAATGCACAAGAACATAACTTTTATGTTTACAAATAAGCGAGTTTATTTAGGACTTATGTGCTTAACAAAAGGATACATAGAACGCGAAAGCAAAAACGAAGAAACAAACATTAAAACAAAATAAAGTCCAGATAAGGCAAAGGAATAAGATGAACTGAATTACTTGATAGATAGACTATAGACCAGTACACCGGACCACGCACAGTATTATACGCATGCGTCCACTTAACAACTGTTTTTTATAAATCCCCACTTCTACCAACTTAACTTAATAAAAATTAATATATAAACAAACTATAGTTATTGAATAAACGAAAATAAGAAATTATAATTTTTAATAATATTTTTACAAGCATATCTTTTTGTAGGAAGCCGTGATAACACTAGAGTGAAAAAATTTGATTTGTTTACATTGTGTCAATTAACAACAAAATTTATTGTTTGACATACATATGTCAATCAATAAAACCATAATTAATTCTGATATTAAAATGGAACTTGATATGTTAGTGAACCATACATAGTAGTATATGCGTAAAAAATTGCTGCTAAATATAAACACTATATGAAGATTTGTGTTGTTGATTTTTTTAAATTGTTTTTGGGGTAATTTTTGTAGGTTTATGACGTCACACATATTTAATAAACAATAGTGTTCAAGACATTAAAAACGAGGTTGGTTTTTATTAAGTTTCACTTTGAAAACTTCTTTAAACGTCTAGAAAATGTCAAAAGTGTGAAATCAGCACCTGAAATGATAGTATAAGTAATGATTTTTACAAAAACTTGTCTAATTCCCAGCTAAGCTTATTTACTGATTTTTTCAATAAACTATTAGAAAGCTTAGAGCCCAAGCAATTGGTTTGAGGCCATTACCAAATTAATACATACAAAAAGGTGACAAGAATAACTTAAACAATTATAGAGGTATTTCACTTACTAATTGCTTAGGAATAAATTTTATTTCGATATTAAATGAAGGCTTAAGATCATGGGCAGAGAAAAACAGCTTAATACCAAACATGCAGAATGGGTTCAGAAAAAATAGAAGTACAACTAACAACATTTTTATTCTTAATGCTTTAATACAGAAACATGTACGACTTCCTAAAAGTAGCTTAGTAAGTAAAAGTAGCTTTTGTTGATTTTAAGAAAGCTTTTGACAGCCTTCATCATGCTAGATTTTTTTTAAAAGTTGAAAAAATTAAAATTAAACTACAAAATGTTAACATAATTTACAATTTATATACAAATGCAAAAACAAAAATTAATTTTAACAATGAATTAAAATCCTTAGAGAGGTTTTACAGGGCGAAATCCTCTAACCATTGGCCTTTAACTTATTCATAGCAGATATTGAACGTTTATTAAAAGAAAAAGGTTTAAAGGCTTAAGTTTAGACGGTGTAACATATCTTTATTTATTAGCTTATGCAGACGACCTTACAATATTAGCTGACTCGGCGATCAATTTTAATGAAGCTCTAAACATATTTTATCAGTACTGTCAACTTAATGGTTTAGAGGTAAATATAGAGAATACTAAAATAATGACTTTCTCATAAGGTAAATTATCAAATAAAAATATTAATTGCTACTACAACGGACAACTGCTAGAAGAAGTAACTAAATTTTGCTACTACAACGGACAACTGCTAGATGAAGTAACTAAATTTAATTAACTCGGTGTGTGCTAGCAAGCAAGCAGTGAGTAAATCACGGTCAGCGGCGGGTGTTGTGAGAGAAACTCTGGCAAAAACAAATAACAACTATAAGCATAAAATAGCAACAAAGCAAGTTTATAATGACAGTGTTCTCAGCACACTATTTTATGCTGCGCCTGTTTGGTCGCTTCGATACCTCGAATCCCTCAAAATCGCTCAAAACTTTTTTTTTAAATTATACTCCCAGAAACTTTAACAGACAGACTTAGAATACAGCAATCTACTTACAGCGAATTATACAGGGTACTTAACGCATTGAGCGAATAATACTATTTTAGATTATTGATAAAATACTGCACTGATGAATAGGATTAAGGTTACAGCAACCAAAGTTTAAAATACAGTTTACTCTAATAAAAAGGGTTTCTATCCGGTGCTGCTTCATCCAATTACCAAAACAGAAAATTTGTTGTTTTGTTTACAATTTTGTTGATTTAACAAGATCAACTTTCTCTGATTAAAGAACCACAACAAAAACATAAAGAGAAATAAACTAGATCTACCAAAAACTTTTATATAAATGAAGAATATAACTCCATTGACAGAGATATTTCAAAAGCAAGGACGTCAATCCAATACGACACTGTTTTACAGCATATCTAATCATAAGAGATAGTCAGACCTTGAACAAGACGACTATAAAAAATGCTATGGATTGAGTTTTTCTTTATGACGTTGGGCGCCAGTTTTTACGATAAAGGGAGTGTGGTTCTAAAAGATGTATGGTTTGTTGATGTGACATCGCGGAGTCTCCTAGGTAACGGAAAACGGTAAAAGCAAGGCTATTCGTTTCTAGACTGAATTACCGAAGGCGCCTTACTGTCTGGTTGTAAAGCTACTGTGGGAAGTAGAACTCACTTTATAAGGAAAAGTCACAGATAAAATAGTCAACTTAATGTTTTAATCTAAAAGAACCTTTTTTATATTTTTAATCAATTGATAAACGTAATTTTCATCGATATCAAGCTACAAATAAGCTTCTAAATTATTTTAAGTAATTAAAAAATTTCAGAAAGTAAATACTATTAATAACATATTTAAAAATTAAACAATTAGATAGAAAATTGATAAAAAAAGTAGCGTATAAGGTCTACCCTATAAGCCCTGACCATATAGAGGTCAAAACTTTCTTAACAATTTTCATAGCAAAATAAGTTTGTTAACCTAAAAATTCCGGAAAACGAAATGGCGTGCGAACAATCAGTTTTTTCTCAAGTCACTTATAAGTCTAGAAAACAAATGTTTTTAATTATACAAGAGTCGGGAAATGAAAGAGGTCTTAGGGTTGGATGAAACCTTTGCGTGGAATAACAAAACGTTTTTCTTATAAATAGCTTTGGATTTTAATAATTTAAATTCTTGTGAAAACCCTGCTAACAGCTATACCTTGTAAATATTTTAGCAGTGTTAAAAAGCAAAGTTATCAATATTTTAATAAACTAGAACATGTAACAAGCTCTTAAATATTAAACAAAGCGTCCATATCTCATTTATTAAATATCATAAAAACGGGTTAGGTGGCCTGCTGTTCATTCATTGATTCCTCGAGAACCACATCTGTGCTAGACACAGGTGTGGTTAAGGTGTTGTTATACTTAAATTCAAATACAGGCCTCGAAGCGGCACGTGTTCTTCAAGATTTCAGTAAAAAAAGGAGATTAACAAAAATTTTCCTCAGGCAGTGCGACATAAGTTGGCGTAAATGCTCATTAAAATTATTAAAATTAAATATTTTTACATAATATGTACAAAAATATGTTATTATACTCTCATATTTTAATATAAACAGCATTAATTAATATGATTTATTACAATAAAAACCTTGAATCTACAAACTTTCATAAATTTTATTTGCAACGAATTGAGAGAGCTTGTATTAGTTTTTTAATAAAACATAAATTGGTTCTTAGAGTATATAACAATAAAACGTCATACATAAAACATAAAAAACAAGCGTCATTTTTATGATGAAAATTCGCTAAAAATATTTTAAGTTCATAAATGCATCACGTGAGCAGCACATATTTAAATAAATAAATTATAATTATAATATTATATAATAATATATATATATATATATATATATATATATATATATATTATATATATATATATATATATAATAAAAAAAATGTAATCAGGAAAAATGGAGTCAGTCCGCCCTTCTCTTCCTTCTAGCTCATACTTGCGACTTACCTACAGAGTAATTTTCTATTGAAAATTCGCGAAAAGGTCATTAAGACAAATGATAGATTAAACCTAATAGTTGTGCCTCGCTGCTTGTAAGATAAATGATTAAAACAGTGTTGAACTCGTAACGCAGGGAAACTATTAATCACTTTTACTCAATACTAGTACGGAATTTCTAGGCCTTCAATCGTATATTTAAAAATTCTGGCGCGGTGGTCCGCATGTCGGGCGAATTTCCTTTGGATGCGTGTTTCCGTGCTTTTTACATTATATAAGTTTACAACTACTAAATAAATAAATCGCCGCGGTGGTCCGCTGTCGGGCGAATTTCATTTAGAATGCGTGTTTCCGTGCTAAACAACCCATTTCTTGCTTATGCAAGAACCATGCCCATTGCGTGGTTCCGGTTCATGCTTTAGAACCTAAGCAGTTACTCAATTGTCAAGCACTGCTCGTAACTCATTTTGTCTGTATTTTCCAAAGGAAATGCGCATAATCATCCAGTTGTTGTATAAAACTATGCCTCTAAAATTAGAAGTACGCACTATTATTTGCACTAGTTTAAAGCTTAGTTACTATCTTTAAGCTTAGTCAGTTGTCTTTAAAGGTTTTAGCGCATTTCCTTTGGAAAATACAGACAAAATGAGTTACGAGCAGTGCTTGACAATTGAGTAACTGCTTAGGTTCTAAAGCATGAACCGGAACCACGCAATGGGCATGGTTCTTGCATAAGCAAGAAATGGGTTGTTTAGCACGGAAACACGCATTCTAAATGAAATTCGCCCGACAGCGGACCACCGCGGCGATTTATTTATTTAGTAGTTGTAAACTTATATAATGTAAAAAGCACGGAAACACGCATCCAAAGGAAATTCGCCCGACATGCGGACCACCGCACCAGAATTATTTTCTAGTTGTAAACTTATATTAAGTAAAAAAAAACGATAAAAAATTATCGTCCCTTCCAGGATTTGAACCCAGGTACCCTGAGTTTGAGTAGTTGCATTGACCCCGGACCACTGGCATTCAACTCAGAGGCCTAAAAAACATTGAAAACGACACCCTACTCGAAATTTAATTTTTAACGACCGTAATTTTGGTTTTCTATAATTTTGTTGTGGTTTTTTTGACTTTTTGGTCACTTAGAGTGGTCGTATCGTCTTCGGACCGATTTCATTCGATTCAGCGCCCAAAAATACATCGAAAACGACACCCTACTCGAAATTTATTTTTTATCGACCTAAATTTTTGGTTTTTGGTAATTTACAATGGTTTTTTGGACTTTTTGGTCACTTAGAGTGGTCGTATCGACTTCGAACCGGTTTCATTCGATTCAGCGTCCAAAAATACATCGAAAACGACACCCTACTCGAAATTTATTTTTTATCGACCTAAATTTTGGTTTTTGGTAATTTACAATGGTTTTTTGGACTTTTTGGTTACTTAGAGTGGTCGTATCGACTTCGGACCGGTTTCATTCGATTCAGCGCCCAAAATTACATAGAAAACGACACCCTACTCGAAATTTATTTTTATCGACCTAAATTTTGGTTTTTGGTAATTTACAATGGTTTTTGGACTTTTTGGTCACTTAGAGTGGTTGTATCGACTTCGGACCGGTTTCATTCGATTCAGCGTCTCAAAAAACATAAATATTAACCTTTTTCGCGGCGAAAAATATTAACCTTGAATTTTGCCGATTTTTGAAAATTTGCTGACTCAGCAAACCGGGTTAATGACGTCACAAAACCTGGTTTTCAATAGGGTTCGTGTCCTCCGAAGGTTGATTTTTGTACCAAGTTTGGTTAAAAATATTAATCCGTTCGAAAGATAGAGTGTTTACAAGAAAGTGGCTAGAAATATATATATATACATATATTATATATATATAATATATATAATATATATATATATATATATATATAATATATATATATATATAAAAGTCTCGCGAAACGTATTTTTTCGTCATTAGGGACCTCTGAAACGGATTTGTGTCGTGGTCCGAGGTTCGAATCCAAAACAAATCTTTACTTAGTAACCTTTAGTAATTAATTTATAACTAAATTATAATAAGGCATAATAATTGTAGGTGCTGAAACGCAAACAATTGATAAAGTAATAAGTAATATTTCTCGCTATTGCAATGCTGTCCCTTCTACACAGATGATAAGTTAGCATTCCTTACTTACCTATTAATTATTTAAAACAAACTAATATAATTAATATTAATTTAAGATAAGGACTTAACAAGGGTTGCAGTATAACTATATATATCAGTTGCTTTTAATAATAATTTACTTTAGAATGTAATTTATTTTTTGTATTATTAATTTAAGCAAATATAATATAATCATTGTTTAATAACCATTTATTTAAATTACTGATAAATCTGTTATTAAATAAATATTATACAATTTAACATTTGAAGGTTACTCTAAGCACGACTTAAGTTTAAAAAAACCTGTGATAAATAATTTAATAATGTATTGAGATAAAGTTGATAAACTAAGACAATCAAAAATACATTAAAAACATGCTTTAAATATTTGATGTTGTAAACTGCCAGTAATTGATTTAACTCAAGGAATCAGATATTTGAAGGGTAGCAATGTGTTTTTATAAAGCTAAAAATTTAGAGCAATTTAGATTTAATTCATTTTAATTTCTATAGTTAAAATAATTTATGCTGGCGTGGAGGTTGTAAGTAAATAAAACTATATTTGTTTTTCGAAAATATAGATTTTGTTTGTTAGAGAATAAGCCGTCGCATACCTACTTCTTGAATTGTACCAAAAGTACTATTCTAAAGCATAAAGGTTCTTAACCTTTTAGCGAATTTCGAATTAAAAAATCTGCTAATGAGGTTATTTACTAAGGCACCCTTGTAGCCTCAACCACAGCCAAATGCTCTCTAGGGCCTCCAAGGGATCTGTGGCTTCCTGGAAGAGTAGCACTCTCTGACGCCCATCTTTCCATAATCTTATTTGTAAAAAATTGTATGATTCCTAATAAAAATCTTTAATCTTTCAACTTAATTAACTCAGTTAATAATATGTCTACAGCAATAAAATGTCTTACAGCACACGAAATGGTGACTTGGATTATTTCCTTTATTATAAATATCATGGCAATTAATGACATACTATTAAGAAGGAACAATTCATAAATTAATTTATTCCTAACTAATTAATTTTGAATAAACGTTTTCCAAGATTTGTGCAAAACCATTTTAAGCAGTGTATCCTTAAGAAAGTTACTTACAAAAAGTTTATAAAATAAATTAGAGGGTGAAACAGTTTAAACAAAAAAGAGCAATTTACAAAAATGGCTGTAGTGTAAACATTACAGACATTATGCTGGGTCGTTCTCTCTATTATTAACAGGGAAAACAGGATATTTTTAAATAAAAAAGGTCAATAAAGATTTTTTTATCGAGCCAAAATTCTTTAGACTTAATTTAATTTTAGGGGAAACGAACCTTTTGTAAAACTAATTGTAATGAGATTTTTTTCGTCGGGTAAATTAGATGGTTTTAAGAGTAGGCTGGTATAAATGATAGGACTGAGAGAACTAAATGGTTTTGTGCCCTTAAATGGAATTAATTGGAAAATAATGGCTCCTAAGTGGGATTATTTTAAGAATTCGTAGGCTGCAGAAATCTTCCTCGTTAAGCAAAATACAAAAGAACAAACAAGAAAAATAAAAAGTTAGAAAATGAGATGGTGTATGATACGAAAAGTAATAAATATCTCATTAGAATCATATTAGAGAATCAAAATAAACGATCGTCAACAGGTTATGGTTTCAACAAACAGGATCCGATTAAGAAGATCGAAATAAAATATTTTGAAAAAATATTGCGAAAAAAATAAGTAGCCAAAAAGAATGTAAATACAAAATAAGATGAAATTGTGTCAAATATTAACATGATAACCACCTCAGCTGTCGAGTATTAAAGACTTGGTTTCAGGATACGATTCTGTATTATAGAGATACTAAAGGTGTTATCTTTAAGAAGAAAAACTAAGGTGAGCGTTAAGGGAGTTTATCTTAATAAAAATAAGAAGAAATCTCTCCACAAAAATATATTTCTTAATAGCAAAGCGCTTTCGAACTAACAAGAGGCCATCATCAGTGCTAGCCTAACAAACATTATAATACATTAAATCAGACAAATAAGACAATATTTGTCTGATTTAATGTATTATATTGTTTGTTAGGGTAGCACTGATGACGGCCTCTTGTTAGGTTGACAGCGCTTTGTTTTTAAGAAATATATTTTTGTGGAGGGACTTCTTCTTTCATTTATTAAGTTATATTTACTTCAAGTTAAAGAAGCAATTAAAGAATCGGCTACCGTCGATACTTGGAGTTTGAAAACAACAAGTATCGACAAAAACGCCAAACAGTATAAGTATCGTGTCTGATTCTTCATTTATCTGGGCACATATAAAGTAGTGCATAATTAAAAGTCTATACTTTAAGGGATTACACACTTTTTAGCATTTATGAAAGCATAACTGAAAATAGCCAGAAGAGGTCGAAAGTCGAATCTCGAATAAAGGAATTGTTCTTGAAGAGACTTGTTATCTTTCAAACAAATAAAATATTGCAAAGCTTATTTGACACTTAGTAAATAATGGCTGCAACTATTAAGTACCTGAAGTTAATCTCTTAACCATTAGCTTGAAGGCTCCTAACAGATATTCTTAACATTGTAATTATTATTTTAATTATAATAATAATGACGGAAAAGTAAACAATAGGTTTGGAGGATAAACAATAAAATAAATTGATTGGACGATTTCTTAACGTAACTGTAAAAAATAATTATCTGTTTAATCAATTAGAAGCCAGTATATTCCTCACGTTAACCCCTGTGGGCCTGACGTTACAATTCTAAGTGTACAGGGAAGAAAAGTTTATAGTTAAGCCTCGAAAAATAAATCTATGTTAACATTGTAAAATATACTATCCATTATCATAAACTATACTAGAGCTCTTAAGTACTTTGAAATAAGTTATTACGATGATCTACAATAGATCATCCAAAGGTACACAGTTCTTTTATCTAAAAAGGTGGTATACACACAGAGTCTGTCTAAAACGTGATGGTATGTATCAAACATGGATTATTTAAACACGAAATCATATCGTGTTGGGAAGTGTAAGAGATAACATTCAATCTATTACTAAACTCCCCTAACTCATGACTTCGTCTCTTATGAAGTAATGCACGATATAAAACTAAACATTAATCACTTCTCCTTTTAAGTATTACTGTATAAGAAAAAAAATTGAAGCGGAGCATTATAGTTGAAAAAAGTGAGACATCAAAAGTAACAAATTTGGCCATACTTTAAATCTTGTTGAACATGTTTATTTTTTTCAGAATTGCTTTAATTTGTATAAAAAATAACTCTCACGTTGCTAATTCAGATCTGGACTTTACTATTAAAGAATCTCCTTTAGCAGAAGAGTTTTATGTAAAAATAAATACAACTTAATACACTGTCCAAAGTTTAGGGGAGGTTTAACAGCGATATTGTTTAAAGAAGCAAAGCCCAAATTGATATGAACATAAAAAACCCTTGAACATAAAAAACTTAACTAAGTTCATAAGAGAAAAGGATATATTTATCCTTTTGGCAGAAAAACAACCTCGAATGCTGACGTATATGGATCGATTACTCTTTTACTACAAAAATCAAAAAAGCAATTATGACTTATAAACAATTATGAATATTGCGATCTATAGAAGTAATACAGAATAAGACGAAATAATATAGAATAATAAAAGCTATAAAAAATCATAAACTAAAACTGAATCTTGAAACATCTTGAAACTGACACATGTGTGTTGATCTCGGTTGATAGTGTCCGTTTTTAAGAGGAGAGGCACAACTAGTGATCATGACTTTTCTGCCTAAATCCCCTATTAATACCTTTAAAGACTCAATTACAAAAATTACGCATAGGCTCCACTCCCATATCCACTACTTTAAATCCTTATTTCGACAATAATGGACAGGTACCATAGACAGATTTTAGATTTAGGTTAACTTCAGGAGCTTATTTGACTCGCCATCCTCATTAAGAGAGACCATAGACACAACTTGACCATATAATTAGTTTTCCTCGTCATCGAATATTCCTAAGTTCAAAACATAAATTAAAAATAATATAAATTGTCATGAACTTTGCAATAATTAAATTCATTACAGCCTTATAATTCAATATCAGACTACTTCAAATATTAAGATTAAGCAATGACTCCAAAAAAATATCTTTAGTAAAATTAATATTTAAAAGAATGCAAGAAAAAAACCTGAAAATTGAACAGCTACAATTCACAACCGTTAATCTAATCATAATAAAATAAGGAAATTAAATTAAAACTTCCAGGTTTGTAAAATATGAAACATAAAATTTCATTATATTCGCACCTATAATAACAATTCAGTCATAGTAAAAGTAATTTTATACCATCAAATCTTAAGTATTTACAGCATGAAAATAGCAATGAAATAAGGAACTTAATAGAATGTAATTATATTTTAAATAAAAATTTAAAACCAGAACCACGTAAAATAATAAACACGTACAAGCAATAAAAATGAAAATGATCAAGTATTGAAAATATAGTAACCTAGAAATGTAAGAATAGAAGGAAGTTAAATAACTATTAGACATCGGGTACGTGGTAACTCAGAACTTTTCCTCATCAGATCAGATTAGCTACGCTCATACTCAGAATATAGTTGTCCTCGGACCTGTATCTCGGATATCCAGGTTCGTCCTAAAAATAGGAAATTAATTCTTTTCATTCCCCGCGGTCACCCATGCAACGCAGCATGCTGCTTAACTTTAATGATCCAACAAAAACCATAGCAGTAGTACATGTCGTATTGAAACGAAACTTAGTATGCTTATTTGTTACGTAAAGGAATTAACTCGTTCCAATTTTCAACTCCACTGGATTATTTTCCGAATTTTTTACAATTTTTTAAAAAGCGTACACAAGTCGCTTGATAAAAATTTAACTATTGCTGATAATGAGATGAAACTTGGCAAATATCTTAGTCTTATAATGGCTACCCGCGTAATAAATTTTAATCCGATCACATTTTTTCGCGTATTATGATTTTTCGAAATTCTTGCTGATTCATTATTGTGGGTTAATAACGCCATAAAAAATTATTTTCAGATAGCACAACTAGACCTATAGACTTCTTTTTTGTGCAAAGTTTCAACTCTCTGGCATAAATACTTTGGGAGCTACGATGATAACAGACAAATACACTCAAAAACTACTTAGGGAGTCTTAAAAATGCCTAAAAAACGGATACTTTTCGTGACATCCCGGTTTCGGAATTTTTTTTGCAATCACAATACTTTTCTTATATTTATGATAACAATTGTGTCAAACATTTGACAACAGATAATCTCATAAGGGCTATTTTTTATGGAAATTCTGTTAAAAGTCGGTAAAGGTTGTTCTCAGCCATAGCAGTTTAGCAGTATTGGGTGTAATAAAACAGATTAAACTATAGAAAATTAAAATAGACACTACAGAATAGATATTTTGTTACACATGTAAGGAATTACATTAAATATACAAATACCTGATGCGTGTTTAGATGACATTAGAAAAGCTTTAAATGTATAAAGCATTAATCAAGATTTTAGAAGCAATGCTAGGACAAGTAAGCACTTCCCTTATAGTTCATTTTTAAAATCTATTGTTAATCAATTATAGACACGAGGCTTTAAAAAAGTACTGAGCAATAGTGCTTTTAAAAATAATGTTTTAAAAAGAATAAAAAGAATCAAATGTAATATAAATTTTGATTACAATTCTTAACTAAATACATAGCGTGAGATGATGTAAACAGACTACAAAGTTAAGTCGAAGTTTAAAACATAATGCGTTTTATAACCTTGACTCCGAACAGGTGAGATAATAAGATTACGAACTTGAAAACGATGATGTTATGAGTGGGTAATAGGTATGCGGGTATATTAGTATTGGAAGCAGGTAATGACACGATCTAACTATTAAAGGTTGTTTTTATCTACAGTATATTAACAAAAGGAAACCAAGGAAGCACTAATCTACTAATATAAAAACTGAAAATGTAAAAAAAGAAAAAGGTTTTGACAGCTTTGTTAATAAGTGTAAAAATAAATTCATAAAAGATAACAGAAGTATTCATTAATAGATTTCGGAAAAAAAATTATTTGCTATTATTTTATGTAAGAAATAAGCAATTTTTTAATTTATTAATTTTTAATTTATATTTATGAAAATAGTATATTTTTATTTTGGTCTATAAAAGCCTGTTTTGACTGATATCTGTATGTTTCAAGTTTCGCATTGACTGATATCTGTATGTTTCAAGTTTCGCATTAACTGATATCTGTATGTTTCAAGTTTCGCATTGACTGATATCTGTAAGTTTTAAGTCTTGTATTGACTGATATTTGTAGGTTTTTTGTTAAATTGACTGAAATTTTTTGACTGATAAAATGGTTTTTTGTTAAATATTATTTAACCATTGATTTTAAATTATCTTAAAAACAGTAAAACTAAATAAAAGATAAATATTTTACCTTTTGCTACTATTTAGTAAGTTGCCTGATTTAAACAAAATTACCTAAAACAAAAAATACAATATTTTATTAGGTAAAATATAATACACAGGAACATACAATTATACATACATTTATATCTAAACGATCAGACTAAACGTTAAGTGTTAAGTTATTTTCTAATCTAGAATTCAGATTTAATTTAGATTTGAGGGTTATTAGAAACAAAGTTAGGCAAAATGTTGACCACATAATTTTGTTTAAATTTAGGATTTCAAGAAGGAATAGTAAAAATATTGTTGAATGATGCTCCTTATGAATCTATAGCGCTTAGCGAAATATCAATGGTTGAATTATGATCTTTTACTAAAGATGAGATGGAAACGGTAAAGGGCTGGATCAAGTTGTAATTTTACAACGGTAAACTTAAACGTTAATAATGTTACATATATTTTTATCAAGAGTAATCGTTGAAACAGATGAAAATAAGTAGTTTAAGTTTAACTCGTTCATAAGTGATGATCGTAAACCAGTGTATTTACGACCCGGACCGTTTATCTGAAATAACTGTCGGTATAAAACGTTAAAAATAGCACCGTATCATAAAATATGTTCGTCGTAAATATTTTCTTATAGAGGAATTTTTAAAAAAAAATTTGGAAGATATATCAGAATAAGTTCCAAATTAAGAATAGGGATAAGAAAATAGCTCGTTAAAGTCGAGTTCGATGGTATTCAAAAACAAAAACAAAAACGTGAGTACAAAAAAAAGGTCCATTGCCTGTACCTTGATAATTGGGGTTAAAATAAGGGAAATGCCGACCAGTTCTGAAGTATGTAATTCAGGGATTAAGGTTGGGATCAGGTGGCCTTTGTTTTTTAAGAACACCCTTCTAGAGTTGAATATACTCTATATAATTTGTAATCTACGTAACCTTGGCGTTGTATAGATGTTAGATAATCTAACCTAGACATAGTGAGGGTGGTAACGCACCGTCAATCAAGATGAAACGCCAGTTTAAATCAAAATTGAGTTTCTTACTCCTTATACAGGTGCTATAATAAAACACGCAGACACCTACCCAACCATAGACATGTTAATCAAAAAGACACAACAATGAAACTTGTTTAGTAAAATCAATTCAAATTAACTAAACATATCAAGGATAGTAATCTCCTAACATACGATAGTGTACATCGCTATGACCTTTCTTTTTTGATTTAATCAACGCTTTACAAAATAAAGCTGCTGCGCCGCATTCTAGAGTTAAGGCAGGAATCTTAACACTTGAGCAAAAAACGCAGCGAAATCAAGCATATGCTTCACACCGCTGCATACTTATCAGTGACCTTTTATTTAGTTCAATTTATTGTTGTACTTTTATTTATTTCAATTTATTGTTGTACTTATATTTATTTCAATTTATTGTTGTACTTATATTTATTTTAATTTATTGTTGTACTTTTATTTTATTGTATTGATATTCTGTTGTATTAATGGTTGTTTTATTTGATTTTTATTTGGTTTTTTTATTTATTTTTTGTTACACTTTAACACTATTTTAGCAACTTTTAACTTTTATGTATATTACAAATTAATGTGGGATAACCTAACATTTTACTATAATTTCTTTCAAAGAGAGGTAACTGAGCTTATTGCAGCAGTAGCAGGATCAAGGAAAAGCACATGAAGAAGCTTTATTTTGTAAAGTGTTGAATGTAATTTGATAAAGTAAACTACGAGATCAGGATATGACTTAATAAAAGAAACAAAGCATGAGGAGGACAGGAGTTATAAAGTTAGAAATTAATAATAGTTCATCAAGTCATATTGATGCTTTTTTCCTATTGCAGGACGTTTGCAGGTTCAAAGTCGAATATTTTTCAGATATTAACGTACTAGGGTAACAACCAAGTTCATATCTTAGTTGTAATAAAAAAAAGTTTAAATACACATTAGACAGATCGTTACCTGTTTGGGTCGAAGCAACCGATAAGAAGAACCGATAAAAATTACATATCTGGTAATTTTTCTAAACTTCCAAAATAAATACAAATAAATTAGTTAAGAAATTTTATTAGAAATTAGGTAAGATGTTCCTAACCATACTTAGTAAGGTATTATCTACATTTAAAGTCCTACCACCGAAAAATCTATGGACATCAAAAGGGTTTGCGACATCCATATATGCACATTTGATTCTAATAATAGCGGTATTTTCTGTAGTGAAAATTAACTAAAACGAATCTATACTGAAACACTAAGAATCAGCCATTTGAGAAAATAAATTAATTTAGAAATAATATTCAACAAAATATAATTATAATGAAGCGTATAAAATGATTGAAAATAATTTTTTAAACTTTAACAGACATTTCTAGAATAGAAAAAGTTGTTAAATAAACCACCGGAAAATCCAATTACTGTTGAAACTAATAAAACGTATTTCATACATTCTAAAAATATATTTATTTTGGTGAAACCTAGACCTTCAACTAACAGAAAAAACAAACCAGACATTTTAAATAAACATTATTTGATAACAAGAGAATTCAAGACTTCTGTGAAATATAAAAACTAGATAAATAATTGCGAGATTAAACGCTACAAGTAAAACAAGCCTGGGGATGTTGTTACATTGTAACATCTAAATAAACAAACTAGAATTTCAAGAAAAAAAGGAAAAATAAATGAATACATATGTTTTTCTTCACTTGCACTTGGTTTGGATTTATTTTAAACCTTGCAAAAATTATACACAATGAGACCTAAAAAATATGCATTATCATATTTATCAATATTTATTAACACTTGAGACTAGAAATTGAAAACGTGTTCTATAAAAGTCGACTATTCACAGATAAGTTACCTATAGGTGAGTTTACATACAAGTTTTCCTTCAAGTTTAACAAGCGTACTTTCAGAGTACCAGCTTCTGTGTTTAAATAAAGTTAATAAAACTTTCGTAAGTGCTGTGAAAAATCTGTAAAGGCATATTTAGCTGACCAATACCGATGGTATTGGCAAATTTTGATGATAAAAATGAATTTTGTTCAAAACCAAAGATTTCCCAGTAAAACATTTTTGGTATATATATACATATACATACATATTTAAGTGTGTATGTGTGTGTATGAATATATATTAATTGATACTACCGAATATTACGAAATATGAATAGTTAATTCAATGTAATTTTGGCAAGAGACACCTAAAAATGTAACATGCAACATGTTACAATTGGGAACGATTCCATTATTCCACATTTGTCCGAAGTTAGATATTTCGGACACTTTAAAATTGTTTAACGTATCGAAATTATGTTAAAAAATTAATAGCTGCAACTGTATACAGTTGCAGCTATATTTAGAAAATAATTATTGATCCCTATAACTTCTACTACTTTTAATAGACTAAAAATCGATCACTAAGTGTTTTGAGCTCTATAAAACTTGAATCATAATAGGAATATTTTATTAGAATCTGAAACACACAGGGAGTTAGTTTACTCTTAAATTCTTCCATCAATTTCTCCATTAAGTTGATCATACCTGGAGTAAACGTAATTTTATATTTTTCAACAATTTTTGACTTGTCCAAGCCTAAACGATTTTGAGACCTTTCGAAAATTGGTTGACCCTTTTCTTACCTTTCTCTAACCCTTAGCCCCAAGTATTTATCTTGATTTTCAAATATTATACTCAATATTTGACCTATAAATCGACCTCTGAAAAAGCTTATATACGAAAGATCATCTCACGTTTCTTAAGATTAATTTGCAGCTGTAAATATATGTATACATATATATTAAATATAAACGGTCCCAAAAAGAGTATATATTTTTTTATCAGATAAATGAATAAATGCAATTGAGCGTAATCTTGATACAAATATGACCTCCTAAATAAAGTTTATAATTACGAGAATTAAACTTAGCGCTTAGGAATAGTTGAGTTAAAAGATTAACCTTTAATGATAATTGCACAAAAAGTACGTATGCTTCAATATAAAGCCGCCTTCGTGGTAGAGGTCGTTAGAGCGTCAGTATATATACTGCACTTCGACACCATAAAAGTTTCGGATTATGCAAATCCGATGCACTCAGCTTACGCATTCAGTTTCTATGATTACTGTTCAAATAAATTATCAGCAATATTAGACTATGAGCGTAACGGTTGCCACTATCATCTGAAGTGGTTTTTGCTGTGGTTCGCAAGTCCCTAACCGGGTACTATTATAATTTCATACTGCAAACAAAGTAACATGATATAATTTTTGGTATAGCTAAAAAAGGGATCAACATAAAAACATCGCAGATTTAAAGTTATTTCATGCGAATCATAATTTTAGGAAAAAAGAACTCAAGGAATGTTTTTAATAAAATTCGCTAGTGAGATGGCTCGTGAGGTGGGGGTGTACTCAGAAGTGGACACACAACGTCTTTTTTATGATCAGGGACATCTAAAACGGATTTTGGAAACAATCAAAAAAAATTTGAAGTTTACAACTTCAAAATAATTCTGGCACGGAGGTCGGCAAGCTAGGCGAATTTTCTTTTAAATAAATGCTTTCTTGCCCAAGTTTCCGGTATATTCTTTATAACCAGAGCAGTAGCATCAAAACTTGTTATTTAATCTTTAGTTGTTTTGACAGAGATTTTGTGGTATATGTTAAACATGGTTATTATTTAATACACTTGAGTTTAAAAAAATATTAATTGTCAAACCACAATACATAATTAATTACAATTTATAAATGCACTCTGACGATGACTAATTAATAGTTGAAACCGGTCAGTTTTCTTTTTTACGTATTGTGGTTTGACAATTAAATTTTTTTTTAACTCAAGTGTATTAAATATTAACCATGTTTGTTATTTAATCTTTTTGAATTTTTTAAAGAAAATGCGCTAAATTTTAGCATACACTGTAAATGAGTGAAAATAATGCTGTGCCGAACATTGTCTATAGAATAAATATGCGCATTCTTTACAAGTAATGACGTTACTTCTCAGGTTATAAGGCAGATACCGGAAACAACAAAGAAATAAATTGATGAGCAAGAAAAGCACGCGTTTAAAAAAAATCGTTGCCTTGCGGACTTCCACACCAGAATTTTATTCTTCAAACCAAATTAGATTTTATAAACACTGATAGAGTGTTTATAAAATCTAATTTGGTACAAGTTACTTCAAATAGAGAATAGAAACGTTACTTCATTCTAAAGTGAAGTAAGTATAAAGAAAGCATAATACGAAATATTGTTAAACGCGGTCAGACATCCAGTTACGTTATATCTTATAATAAATATTATTCTAAGCTTCAGTAATAGTATCACGTTCAGCCCGTAACAAATAATTTAACAAAAGAGTAAAAAAGTTTTCGTAAAATCAACTTCCTGTTCAGTGGCAAAGAGAAAGTAATAGTATAAAAAATATTTTCATTAAGGACAAAGGTTTCTAGACACGTCGAACTAAGACAAGACTATGGTTTTTTATCAAAACATTTTTTTGGACATGCAACACAAAAAAATAATTTAAAAAAAGCAACAAATCAAACTTTATTAAGGACGTAAAAAATAACATTAAAAGCCATATTAAACTATTGTATAACTTAAGAAAAATGAATTTTCATAATAAAATTATATAGAATAAGCGTAAAGCATTATTATATGAATTTTTACACTTTCACAGAAATTAGATAAAAGTTTAATATGATTATAAAGTTGTATTTTTAGTAATAAAATATGTTTATGACAAGTTTGGTGAGCATTACGAATGCATCGGACACCCTTTAGTATATGGAGGAGTAAAACTCTAATATAATATAAAAGAAGATGATGGTTATATAGAAAGAAAACAGTTAAGATTAAAATCTGCTACAAAATTTATGTACTCACATCAAAATAAATATTCCAGCAAATTGCAATAAAACATACAGCGTTAAAAAACAACGACCTGCATTGCATAACAGTAATAATATGATAAATAAAGTTACATAACTAAGTTTAAATTTAAAATAATAAATCTGTACTAATGTACCTAAGCGAAAATTATATTCACTTTGAGAAAAGAAATAACAAATTTACAGTTAGCTATGCATGTCAATGGCCAACTTAAAAGAATATTAAAAGAGTTTAAAAAGTTTCTCATCTTACCAAATGGTGATATACTCGTACAACTAAAAGAACCTCTAAATAACTATTAACTCTTAACAGTATAATATAACCCTGGTGATTGGAGTAGAAAAATCAAAATTGTGGAACTTTTTATTACGGGGTACCTTGGACCTTTTCTTTCCTTCCATATCAATTCGCTTTTCTCGTCCTCAGATAATAAATAAATTAGCATTATTGCCAGCGGTCACCCATCCAGGCACTGACCACGCTCAATGCTGCTTTACTTTTTAACTTGGATCCAAAAAAACGCAGATGTACTTGCCGTCTTGAAACGACTTCTATACTTATTTATAACAAAAGGATTATACATAAACCAATTTTCTACTCAATAGGATTATTTTTAGATTTTTAACTACGTTTTAAAAAACGTATACAATTCATTTGATAAAAATTAAACTAATGCTGATAATGGCTTGAAACTTAGCACATATGATGGTCCTATTTTTCACTTTATGCGTGCTAAATGTCAAATCGATCGATTAATAATGTTGAGTCATTGATATTACCCGCATCATAATTTTTGTACCAAGTTTCAACTCTTTAACATAAATACGCTGGAATCTACGATTATAACAGACACATACATAAACAGAGACAACTTTGCAAAAACCACTCAGGAGGTCTTAAAACACCTGAAACTGATAACTAAAATGATATCCCAGTTTCGGATTTATTACAAAAACAAAACTTTTCCTATAATACGGTATAATAAGGAAAAGTAAAAAAAGCTATTTTGAGGGTAGTTATTAAAGAAGGATTGATATTAGAAACGACAATTTGTATATAGAAGTTTACAAATGACTTAAATAACTATATGTGCCAACAAAAATTAAAATTATTTAAAAAAAATTAACAACTTTCTCACCTAATGCCAAAAAAGGTCAGTTCTTGGAAGAAGTAAATTATTTTTATTTTTGCAATTATTCATATTAAAAAAATTGAAGATTGTACTGCCACTAAAAGAAAAATGCTACATTTTTTATGGCTTCATCATCAAGTACCTAATCTTATCTTGGTTTCCCTTCAGCAAAAAGTTTAGAAAAATCATAAAACGCAAAAAAATTTTGCACGCAGGTATCCATGTATAATACTAACATAAGTACCAAGTTTCATCTCATTATCAGTATTTTTATCAAATGAATTTAGTACGTTTTTAAAATAATTGTAAAAAAATCCAGAAAATAATCCAGGTTTAGCATAGTTTTAAGATGGTAGGTGAGCAGGTCGCTGCCTAAGATAAGATAAGATATCTCGGCGGGCCAGTGCTAAAAAAATCTTCCAGGCCTGTTTTAAAATAAAGTTTTGTGTTAGATTTTTGTTTTGACAGTTATTGTATATCATTCTTTTATTTTACTGTTACTAAATTATCTTTTCTCGTTATCATAGTAAAAGATTTACTATAATTATAACATGACAATTTAAATTGCAGTTACATAAAAAATTGAAACCCCACATAAGCATGTCATACTTAAATATCATCAATTTCTTTTCAACAACAGTTATATTTTTAAGCTTAAAAGTTAAAATAAATATTTAAAGAAAAAAACGCTTCAATGAAGAAATGCTATTTGAAATAATGCCAATTTTTAAAGTTCTTAAGCTCTTCATAGAATTAAAGCAAAATAATAAAATAAAATTATCATTTAAAATAGATCTTAACTTAAATAGACTATTTCTTGGCAAAGATTTAATAAAATTACACTCATTACTGTCTTTTTAGCGAATTTTCATTAGAAAATGTGTTTTATACAAAAAGCATTTAAAAATTGTTCTTAAAATCTTTTTTTGCTGTTTTAATTTAACTTTTAATTATTAGGTCACTTAGGAATGGCAAGTTCAAAATCAAAGAAATCAAGGACAATTACAGCTTCCAGCCAAAACAAACACAATATGTAGCAGTGTTTTGGTATTAGTAATAAAATTGTGTCTTCTCCTAACGAGATTCCTCAACATTTTTGTAACAATATCTCACGAAATCATCTAGATGTAAAGAAGAGACCTGAATTAAAGAAACCAGCACACAATGCTTCATATTTTAATCAAATCCGCGCTGTTTAAAGTTAAACAAAGCCGGTGTAAAGTAGACAGTAGTCAATATCTGTGACTAAAAAATATTTAAAGAAGAGATGTAAAATTGGTTCGTTTAAATAACACTTACCGCTTGGTTTGAACAACCAAACCAATTGAAGCAATTGCATATGATAATTGTCCAAGGCCTTTAAATTCAGAATTATTTTAATTAATAAATAATCATTTCATTTGATTTTGTATTAATTCAAATTTAATTTCACGATTTATTCAAACGTTATTTCATAACATTTATGAAATAAATGTTTTCATAAAAAAATAATATTAATAATCCTAAGATGAAATCAGAACTAATGAAATAAGTTCAGAACCCAATAAACTATTCAAAAATTATAAAGATAATTTGAAATAATAATTTGTTTATCAAAAAATAGTTATATAAACAACTATGTGTCAGTAAATAATTACATTTATAAATAATTAGGGAAAAGAATCCACAACAACAAAAAATAAATAAGCGTAGAAGAAATACGCTTGCAAAGAAATAGGATTGATGTGGTCAAGGAAAGAAAACCTGATAGTGGAAAACAAGGCGTTCTAATCCCTCATATAGCAAAACTTCCTTAAATCATAACCATTATTATTATAACGGAATCCTCACACCATACCTTATAAAAGAAAATATATATCCCAATCCTTATTACAAATCTAATAAAACATCTGACACATATTACTACACACGTATTAACTCTAAAAATAATCAAAATACAATAAATAAATAAAATAGTACACACACGCATATAATAAAATATAAAAATATTATACTACAGCAAAGAAAGCTATAATAAAATAATAGCCAATTTAAGGTTATAATGTAATAACTGTATGATTACGAAAAGGTCTTGATCTTAAAAACCAATATGGGCTAAATATAGAGAAAATTATAAGACTAGGGTTATTTTAACAAAATAACGGCATTTAGAATTAACTTTAAGGTCAAGACGGACGGAGGTCGATGCAATCAAATAAAATTACAAAATCTTAAAGTTGGATCACTTATATATCCATTTGTTATTGTAAGTTTAAAAATTATATATTTTTACTATCTTTCCTACACTAGTATAAGTAAATATTGACGGAAGGTTATTCTTCCGATAAAATAAAAAAAAAAATAAAAATATAGTAAGTCAGAAAAGTTCCTCTAAATTTGATAGTTTTATTATTAAACGAGTCATAAGCGTTACAAATGACAGAACAAAAATCATGACAAGACATTTACATTTAAGTTTCACTGCAATTTAATTGAATAAAAGTTGCAATATTTATTGAATAATAAATGACACAGTAAACACAGTAAAATAATAATATTAATAATCGTAAGATAACATCAAATTATAATAAATTAAGTTTCACTAAAATAAAATTTAATTTAACCAATCACTCGTAAAGCTTTTAACCTAAATAATTTACAGACAAATTTCTATAACTTAAATAGCAGCAAATCAAATTAACAAAATTGTTTTATTAAACTTTCAAAAAAACAAAAAGACTTTAAATTATTAATAAACCTTGATATAAATTATAAGGTAAAACTATATTTTCAATAATACAGATATAAATTAAATTAAAATTTAATAATTAATTTTAGAGAAATAAAACAAATTTTTAGACCTAATAGCCTAAATATTTCAAGTTTCCTATAACATGAGAACGATTAAGGCTAGTTTTGTCCAGAGGCTTAAATTTATCTTTGTTCTAAAAAATATTACATTTATCAATCCAGGAAAAAGAAAAAGTAGTTAGTCCAGTCAGAAATTGGATCCAATGTTAGTAGGATAAAGGCCGAGACCTCGTGGAGATAATGGACTTAGTAATTTGAGTAGAACTATATCCTTAGGCCATTAGTTTTATTTCTATTTTACGACTTAGTTTTATTGATAATAATTTGGCTTAGGAATTTTGAAAACATGAAATTCGACACTTTAATAGAAACACAAATAATTAGGTAACATTTTTATTAAAGATTAAACAAATGTTTAAACAAGAGGGTACATTAAAAAAAGCTAAAATGTTGCTTATGCAAATTTCCCCTCGTACATGAAATGGAAAACATTAACTTTATTACCTAATGACAGTAGCTGCATTGGATTAATATTAATTAGGCTGGTCAAATAATTTCTCGTCATCTAATCACCATTACAAGACTAAGTATATAATTGTTACGATATGAACAAAATAAGTCATGCTTTCCTAATTATTGATTCAAGCCCTCGGATACACCCTGACGACGTAAGATCAAAGAGTTATCATCCCCAGTATTCCTTACCAGGATGCCATCAGCAATTGACTTTTAAAGTTATTGACATGAATCTTGGTCATGGTCAAAATACTTAACCTTCGGCATAAGAAAGTTTTGCATTAAACGGCGGTTAATAAAATCATAAAAAAATGTTTTATTAGTAAAACAAAATAATATTATTATTTTGATATTATTTAATATAAGTATATATTTATATTAATTATTAATCTAAAATCTTATTTTATTTTCTGGATAGCACACTAGACCTAAAATAGTTATTTATGCAACAAGGGATGAAAGTAAGTTTTACAGCTCAAGTTAAAGTTTCGTCCTAAGGCAGCGCCGAAGGAGGAAACTTCATTAGCTCACGAGGCCGGCAGGCCGAGGGAGATAAACTAGTTAGCTCCCGAAGCTTGCCGAGGGAGTTAACTAACATTTTGGCTCCCGAGGCTTGACGAGGGAGATAAATACGAGAGCTGAAAACTTTCATCCCTTGTTGCATATTAAATTTTATCTACGACTAGAGAACTAATACTAACAACTATTAATTGTATTCTTCAGCTCCTTAATTGTTATTGTGTTAGTTTAGTTTATTCTTACCATGTCAATTACTCTGATGAAGAGAGAAAAACCCACTATCTTCACATTATTTTATTGTAAGCTGTCAATAGAATAATGTGTAATACTATTTTTGTAATTTAAACATTAGCGTGTGTATATTGTATATTCTACCCGTTGTACCAACATAACACCGAAAAAAATCCTAAAAATTTCCTAAAATTCCTAAAATTTTTACTAAAAAATTCTGTCAAGTTGGCAACACTTTCACTTTTGCTCCCTAGGGAGTAAAAGTACATTTACAGTGTGAGATAACAAGACTGTATGTAGAACTTACAATACAAGGAGTAGATAAAAATATTTTTGTGCGATGTTTCAACTTTCAGCAAAAACACCCTGGGAGCTAGCTACGATGGTAACAGACAGACACATACAGACAGACAATATGGCAAAAATCTCTCAGGAGGTCTTAAAAATACCTGACTCGGATAAATGTTTTAGTTTTAACACATTACGTCTCCGATTTTACATCCCAGATATAAATGAGGAAAAGTAAAATTTTAAGTAACAAGTCAATAATTAATTTAAAGGCGACTGCAATAGCAGTCACATTTAAATTCATAGACAAGCTTCGCTCCGCTTGTCTATAAACAAATTTCTACAACAATAAAATCACACTTAACAGCCAAGTTGCATAAACTACTATGAATCATTATACGCATGCTGTTATAAGAAAATATATTGCAGATTTATTTGACCTTTTTAGAATTCACTCTAAATGAAAAGCATAAAAGTTTTAAAGGTTTAGCATAATTTTTCCTAAACAAATCTATTCACAAAAAATTTCTTTTGTGATAAAACAATCGACTTTATTTCGATAAAGATTTCTAAAGCTAAAGTTTCCACAAAGTTAGTCCATTTAGGGTTTATAACATAGCGAATAAATTCTAAATTAAAACAGAAAACCAATTTAGTTTTCTTTATACACCTCTTTGAATTCGTTCCATCCAAAAAGAATCTTTAAAACAATCTGATTTCATTTGAAGTTTTAACCTCTTTTTTAAATCAGGCAGCAATTCAATTTCATTAAGTATGTTTATCTCCAGACGGTATATAATGTGAAGTTAACTGACTCGTTTTTTAGGGAGTAAAGAAGTACTTTTTCTCCCTTGGGGGTAGAAACTGTACTCCTGTACAAACTGCTCTTAGCGCCAATTATATTTATTTTTTGGAGTGGTATCCGCTAAATTTATAAAAAGGACTGATCACTTTTTATGTATGAGGAGGACCCGACCAAAAAAATATTTTATTGGATCAAAATCTGTTTAGATCATAAGAAGTTGTTTGGAGCAATATTTCATTTATTTTCTGAAATGTAATACCTCGGGTTCGCCTCAGAAGGTAAATGCTTTGGTTTTCTCGGTTCTCGCCTTAGGAACCAGCTACATGCTCAGGGAAATAATTGAATTCTTTACTCCCTTGGTAATACTCACTACTTCTACCCCATTAGAATAGAACATTATAGGGTATAGACCAAAAGTCCCCCTCCTCTTAAATTGAAAACCATTAAACATAAACTATTGAAACTTGGGGGGACTTTTTTATGTAAAGGAAAAATATTTTTGGTGGTCTAGTATACTTTGGGTGTCGCATGCAAAACCTAATTTTCTAAAACATTGATAAAATCAAATTAGAAGGTATACTTTTATAGAGCTTTTTGAGTTCTGGGGATCAATAAAAGACATTTTGCCCCGTTTATATTTTTGTCTAAGACCGCTATTTTGGCGGGAATAAAAGCCTATATATTGAAATAAGTGTGATATTTTAATTGAAAATTGAAGCGTAAGTAAAGACTTAAGAAATTATAAGACAAAAGTAAAAATGTCTCATTTTTGGCTTAAGAGAACAAATTATTCATAAACTTACCCTCATTTAAGGTATTTATAGTCACTATTGCTGCTAGATTTAGGGAAAATATTTACCCTGAACTTTTCCAAAATATTTAATTAATGATTTGCGTTCTTGTTGTGTTGAGCCAAAATAAGTTTTTTTACTCTTGGAAAATTCTTTCTGAAGTAAATACTTAAGCTTCAATTTTGGATCAAAATGTCCAATTGTTACAGTTTGAGTACTTATTCCCGCCTATACAGCGGTCTTGGGCAAAAATACAAAAGGGGCAAAATGTCTGGTAATTATCCCTAGAGCCCAAAAAGTCCAATAAATGTATACCCTCCACTTTACTATTTTTTGCACAATGTGGTGTAGCATGCAACTCCCGACACACACACACAGACAAATTTGAGACAACTACTCAGGAGGTCTTAAAGAGACCTAGAACGGATAATTTCGGTGTCATCCCGGTTTCGGATTTTTTTACAAACAATACTTTTCCTATATACCTAAGGTATAAATGAGGAAAAGTAAAAATAATTGTTATGATCATTATGTTTATAAGTATTAATAACTTCATTAAAAATAATAGGTTAATAAAACCATTAATTAAACTCATCATTGGCAAAAGTCTAACTCTTAAACATAAACAATTTTATCACAAAAACTTGTAATTAACTATTTAAAGGATTGATATGAAGAATAATATATGAACACAGCCTGTATTAAAATAAACAAAGAATTAGTTCAATGTTGTGTTTGTTTATTAGGATATATAAACAATGTCAGAAATAATAGCAAGTAAGATAAGAAGTTAAGTTCTACTTTCTATAATGTGTTTTAAAATATCATATCTACGGCTTCACTTGAGTCAGCTTTCATAAATAGTAAAAATTTTTTTAAATAGAATCGTTATAAGTATAAATAATTGAAACGAAAATTCACGTTTTTGTATAAAATAACGTGCATATTTTGACCTGAATAATTTACACTATTAATGCTTTGATTAAGTAGAGAGTATTCACATTTTTAAACGTAATGATATTAGGATAAATAATTCTGCGGGTGAGTTTCTCTCGTATGTGAGATCGGGTGTCGAATTAACTTCAATTTGAGAAGTAGCAGGAATTGTATGTGCTGAGATTATGCTTAAAAAACACATATCTCATTGCAGTATGTAGAATAACACAAATACATCTGTACTATTGATGTATACGATCATTTAAATTAGATAGAGCACTCAATGTTAGGGTTTAACATTCTAAAAAGTATGCTTTTGAAAATCACATTCAACGGGCGCGCCGGAGCTCATTCTGATCCGTCTGTCGGCCGAAATTTCCAATTTAAATAATAATCGTCGTGTTAATACCGTGCATAAAAACCACTAGTCCATTTTTACGCTTAAGGTTCCGGTTTTAATGCTGTCAACGATACCTAAGCCGTTCTTCCAGAACCAATTGGTCTACATGACCAATCTGGGTCGTAATGCGGAGTTCTCTCATTTTGGTGTAAGTATATTATTTCCCAAAAGAATGCGACATAATTATCCGGTTGGTTTATACAACTATTTTTTTTTTCTAGGCCGAAGAATATGGCGTACCGTCACTAGTCGGACAGAGAATATGTATACAATTAGAGACCATATCAGTGTTTTTCAGTTCTCTTTCTTTAACACTTATAATTAATTATTAAAAGCTTATTTTAACATCAAAACTTACCGATAATAAATAATATTTATCTCCTGAGACCCTCGAGAGATGGTATCCGCTGCTCGCGAGCGATTGATCCAATACTTAGTTGAGAGTGGCTATCTGATCGCACTAGCAGCGTAATTAAGACCCAACATGTTACATCTGCGTATAAAACGATTACCCCAGAGTTTTGAGAACGCTTTTGGTCTGGTAATCTTAGCTGACCTCTAGCCCTCAGGTTTCGATTCCTGAACTTTATCAAGTGCCCTGGTGACTTCAGATAAAAATCGCATTACCATTTTATGTTATTAGATACATTTTATCCTGAAAACGGAACTTAGCGCGCCTATAATAGAGAACCTTTTTTTAACTATTAACACTATATGTAATAAAGTTCAATTAAAGTTAGTCACATCTTCTAGGTAATCTACTCAAATCCAATAGATTAGCCTGTGACTATCCATAGTTCGTCGTCCCTTCTAAACTATTATTAGAATGGGATATCTGCATAAGGAGTTAGTATATGATATACAGCTCACCAGGCATTGCTTACATCTGCCCCTTTCTGTTATGGCATAATCATTCCAGCCACGATTAAGTTGATAACGACAGAGTGACGGATTGATTGGCTTGAGTTCTAAACCAGAGTCTAACCCTCTGAGCCCAATATAAGGTGCCATGATGTGACTGAACTGCCCTTAACACGTCTCTTATTGTGAAAATTAGGAATTTATCTAGAGCATTACAAACATAAGATACTGATGGTTATTAATTAAGTCCATGGTGCATAGCCTATGCTTCAGATATGACATTCGCATCCACAGGAACATCGGCCACCACGTTCTGAGCACGTCTCGCGAGGAATTCTATAAATCTTACATAGTACGATGTATGTATTTTAACCCCTATATATTTCACTACATGTCTATTTATAACACCAGCAAAGGCACGACACCATCCGCAGTTTGCCTCCGGCAGCATATTTTCGCTCAGTCAGCCTGCGGACCATAAGCGCGCACAGAACATATACTTATGATTTTACTCGTTATCATAAAACTAAAATCAAGTAACAATTAAATATAAATTTATTATTCACCACCACATAATATGCGGTCAATGCAAACTTACAGAGATATTGTTAAAAAAAGGAATCCACTCCTCTGCAGCATGCCCCGACCTAAAGTACCGGGTACAGGTCGTCCGGTCCCCTGTGTATCACTTAGGAAAGTTACTTATTAATGACAATAGTTCAGTTCTCGACTGAACTCATTTGCCGTCCCAGTGGACCCCTGGTCATTAAACCTCTTGTGTGCACGCTCCGCTCAATTTTAAAGCTAAATTCAAAAGACCCACTCTAGTAATAAGATGTTGAATTTCATGTTGCGCTAAACTTCATGAACCACACATTGCAAACATTTATAGGTTTCTCAGGACAACGAGCAATTATTCTCGGAATTGGGTTGTTTCTACTTTATGAGTCAGAATTTTCTATCTTTCTGCGCAACCTTAGTTAACAGGTCAGCTTTTGTTATGTGATCTAGATACTCGTCCCCTTTGCGCGCTGTTCTAGGTTTCATTTCGCTTCTGTCCGCTCTCCTATATACGTAAACATTCCAACATAGCACTACGCATATATTCTGTTTAAATTTGTTCAGACATTTATTCTATTTATCTAAAGCTCCTTCCAAAAGCACATAGTATTTCTAGGTTTTGTTGAGGTTTCTCTGAATAATGATTATTTTTCCTAGTCCATTTGGGTCACCTTTTCGTAGTAGAAACACGTTTCATATAGAGACTCGCGTTAAGAGAGCGTGTTTCATATAAACACGCCTTGTCCGCTAGCTCATACCATCATCTTATTCACTTATAACATTAAATTGCATCTTTTTCTGTTTTCACCGCCGGAGCTCCTCACCTAGACTGAGAAGAGCGATCCCTCTGACGAACGCACCTTACGCACGATAAATATAATTTATATACCCAGGTCAAATTTTTTGCTTCCTACAGACTATTTTATGCCAGTGTCCTCCTCCCCATCGGAGGTGTTTATATTGACCAGCATAACTGTTGTCTCTAACCACCTAGTGTCATTTTCTTACATAGAAGGTCGATTCTGCGTAGTACCTCTCCGTGCGGTTAACAAACCAAACCCGCAGGTTGCTTTTTTGTCCCCACGTCTGGTTCCACCACTATTAACTCCGTTCGAAGCTCGCGTGTTTACAACAGACACCAATGTGTCTCAGCCCTCCACTATGTGTATACTATCTCTCATACTCTCATCTATATCTCATCTATTCTCTTTCTCTCTATTCTATATCATATCATCCATCCATAATCTCTTTGTATCTAGTCTCTCCTATCTCTCTCTCTACCTCTCTCTATACACATATCTATTCTTTCTACTCTCCTATATATAATAAATACAACCGTTACATCTACGACGACAAACATACCTCTTCAGCTATTCTTCACCGAGGACACATACTATATATATGCACCGGCTTGTGTACCGTGGTATACTGACGGTTACCTAAACTTACCCCGCCCATGGCCGCCTCTCCTAACGGTACGCCTTCCCAAAGGACATAATCGACCTTCACCCCTACCCACCTGTCATCACTTCGATGTGCGCACTCTATTATTTGCCCTCTACCTTCACATAGCTTACAGTTTCCTTATTCTTATAAGCTTCGTCAGTATATTATCTTTATACGGTTATAGCGGCAGACCCCCTAGCCATTTGGAGCTAATGGTTCTTGCCATTATAGCAGACATACTTATGGGTTGTATTCTTAATATATCTATCTCTTTCAAAGTATTTCCAACAGCGCTTATTTCCTTCCGAGGATACAGACATTCCTCAAACGGAAATTTAGTTCATAAAGTTTTTTAGTGTGTAGACTACATAATAAACACACTTTCATACTGGATATACCTATCTTCTACCGTATAACTCATAATCGGATACAGTAATCATAACATCTACACTTCACTTGACGCAGCTCCACGTTGCAAACAGAACCAAATTTCCCCTGCTGATGCATGGCGTTCTCCGCCACCCCGGTCCACGGCTATCTTACATCACCGCAACTCTCCATAACGGAACCGCCTGCTTCTTCACAGTAGCCATTATTGTTTCATTACACGCTCTCAACATATACCCACGCAATAGTTTGGATTATCATTCACGTCATGACTAGGATTATATTTTACACTGTTCATTCTTCCATTTATTCTTCATCAATCATATGAGAGGGGCCAATTAATAACAACATACAATTTCATTATTTCGTTACGATGTCTCCATTAAAAGTCAAAATACAAATTAAATTAAAAATCAACAACGTTTTCCACTAAGTGTGATTTAAGACTCCTGTAGTGGATTGAATTCATTATTGATAGAGACTGAATCAAATTCAACTGCGCTTAACTGAAGTTATATTTCTCTCAACCTTTTATTCGGGTCCCGACGAATACTTGTTGGGTCGCGAGATAGTGATTGCTTCATAACCATATTTTTTACCTATTATTAATAAAATTAAAAAATATGTAGGGCACTTTTTGAAAAATTTATGGAACAAAAATATTTTACATCTTTTAAGTTATGAACACTTCTTTAATAAACCAGAACTAATACTGATAATAAAATGGAAACTTCGTAATGTAGTGAACATACAATCTAAACACTATATAAAGATATTGTGAGATTTATCTGAAAATGTGTTTGGGGGTAGCTTCTTGTGTTACTTTAATTGAGTTATCATATTGCGAAATAAACTATATTATAATATGACTTATTTATAATATATTAAACCATAAAATAAGCAACTATTATGCTATCTACTAAACATAATGTATAACTAACAGAGGTCCTTTAAGTGGGTGTTGCTGGATAGCATGTAAATAAATTACTTTTATTCCCCACAGATCATCATATCTTATTTCAGTGTTCGGATATATCCTCTCGGAATCTCAGAGGTTATACTAAGATGTTTATTCTCAGTCACGAGTTGGTAGTCGAAAGCTCGCTTCTGAACTCATTTGTTAACCCCGGTTTTCACACGATAATTGAGATTGTTCTTGAGCACCACTTTACGGTTTTTCCAGAGTTAATTACGTGAGAGAAGCCGTCGAGCGAGATTTATTGAGGCCTTTACGCAATTCCATGCATCTTTAACCTATACTATTATTTTCCCCTAGAGTAGTTTTTCACCCACACCACTCTAGCTGACGTTAAGCTTCTTCTATCCCACTGTATATATATACGTCATAATCAAATATATATAACTTATAAATATTCTCACCTACATACTATACTCCTTATATACATACTCAAGCACTCTACAAATAAGGTTCATTACTTTTTGTTCTTCCAATGCGCCAACTATTCCTATATCACTATCTCTCCAGATTCCTAAGCCACTCATATGATACCTTTATGCCTATGTTTCCACGTACATGTTACTCCACATTGGGTCTATAGGTGAGGACAGATTAACCACTCATAGGTTTTGGGTCCCGGCATCTACAACATATACAACAAAGTTGTTATGTTTGATTACTTCAGAAGCAAGTTGTATTATTTACTACCATAATAAGCTTATATAAATAGTCCTTGATAAAATATCTATGTAACATCTACTGCACTCATAACAGTCACCCCATTAAGCCTAATACATCATAACGATCATAGTTAAGCCATACATCGAATTTATACTACCTCACTAGCACATATATAATTAGTCTAATGAGCCTCATTAGTAATAATAATATGTCATACAACGTAATTAGCAGTTATAATTATAAAGATAAATGTACGTATTATACTATATGAAAACGATTAGCCATAATAATACTAAAATAAGTATAATATTACCTATAAAAGTCCTAACTTGGATTTCAAGTAAATCAATAAAACATAAATATAACACTTTCAATTCACACATAACCATCAAATCTTTTTTTATCCTTTATCTTTGGCTTCCAACTAACAGAAGATATAGGTAGCATTAAGCTAGCCTACTCTTGCTCTATAAGCCCGTGTACCATCGTGCATTCTAAAAAATAACCTCCTAACTGAGGCATATAACAAATATTAGTATATAATTTAAATGGCCTACCAACAAAAATTTAAAGCACTTATTTAACACGTTTAATGTTTAGGGTGTAAAATAAATCAAAAATTAAATGAACTAATTATTACCATCAAGATTTGTATAAGTAACAGAGAGTCTCATGAAATTAAGAGTACGATATATTAGCACCGAATCAATTATAATTACATTCTGCACAGACGATTAGTCGCGAGGAGAGTATTACCACAGGTTGGGGGGATATTCTTCTAATCCTCACACAAAGCACAAATATATATATATATATGACAGATATTATGGCACGTAGTAGTATGAGATATTTGAATGTGTGTGTGTGTTTAATATACTATATATATATATATATAATATATATAAGTAATATATTATATATAGTTATATATAATATATATATATTATTATGTATATATATCATATGTAATACCTAGAGAATAAATGGCCAATGTACTAGAGATCGACTTCATAACCAGAAAGAACACTATAATAAACTCTTCAAATTTACTATGCAAGGACACAGATCTATTTTATATACAAGTGTGGTCAGGTCTCATCATCACTTTAGGTGTATTATTAACAGCCGGATATCGAGGTATATGAGTAACTATATCTATATAATAGATATGTATATATTATATATATATGATAATATCCGACTTATTAGAGAGGGTAGTAGCATATATACCACACCTGCGACAAGAGGGACGACACTCTGCTTGGTGAAGTACAACCTAACCGAATGATGGTGTGCACTGATTTATCATACTGTAATCAGCAAAGGGAATAATTAACGATATATATATAAAATAATCTCGTCTCATAAAGATAACATTGAAAGGTCAGATGAAATTATCCACCCTATGGCTACCGTCCGAATCGAGCACTGTATACACCAATCTTAGTAACCCCGTAATGTATCATATCACAGAGAGCGCGCATCCCAAGTATCTATCTCTTATAATGCTAACAACAAACCAAGGACTCGTAAGCATTAAGTTCGTAGATAGCCATTAAGTTAAGCATTATGGATATAAAGTCCTTTTAATAGTTTCAACCAGTACAAAGACCCAGATCATCAAAGTATCAAATGATATCCATCGGAAAAATTGGTTCTTGTTGAAGTGTTAATAACATTTCCTATGTGTAAAACTGTTGAACGAAAACGTTGAGTTAAACTAAAAACTACTATATATATTATATATATATATTATATATTATAGTATATAATATAACTATATATATATAATATATAATATATTATATATTAATATATATATATAGAGGTTATTGTGCTGTGTGTGTTGTGTGTATTCGTATGCTATAATGTTTTGGTTGTACGCACGGAAGTTAGATAAACCCTTATATGTAATGATTAAACAAGTTATGTCAAAAATATAGAAACACTACATAAATACATAAAGATTTACCTTTTATTATTTTTCGAGTCATCTTCGTCAAGAGATCCGCCTTCTCCAGAATCCTAAACAGAAAAAAAATTATTAAAATTAAGAATTACTCAAGGTTTTAAAAGTTCTTAAGGTTAATTTTTAAAAACTATAAATTATTTACAACCAAAAAAATGTACTTCTTTGAAAAATAGTTATGAATTGAACAAATTTAAACAAATATAAGTTCTTTTTTTACAAAGAAAAATCAATAGACACCGCGAGGAGTTTAGATCAAACAAACATACTGGCAATGAAATATGATATAAAAACCCTCACGAGAATGTTTTCTAAACCTTAAATTTTCTTTGTATAATTTTGCAACATAAATTCAACATCTTATTACTTGAATTTACTTAAAAACACGCAAAATTTAACATAACAAGTTAAGTGGAAAATATGTCATAATGTATTCTATATAAGGACCAGAAGCTACGGTCTTTTCCATCAGGCCGACTTATCCTTTTTTTAACCAATATTCCGTAAAGTCTAACCAAGTGAAAATTTATTTAATATTTCTTTTTTTATTAAATCTATATTTAGTCTTACTGAATACAAAATAATGCCCAGCAAACTAAAGCAGGTTTGATAAATATAGAACATGTAAAATACTTATGTTTAATTTATCAAGTAAAACTGTATCTTGATTATTCTTCTAAGCAAATTTATTATTTTATTTTAATCTGTAATTCTATTTTATAAAAATAAAGTCTCACATCAAACCTTATTGCTCAAGTAATATTTAACCTAATTATACCATCAATCTAATAATGTACAATGTACATATAATTTTATTATCTTATCATATCATATTAGTTAAAAAAGAATCACATATTTATGAGTTTCAGAAGGATACATTTTAATTTAATAGAAAGTTAAATCTCTATTAAGTAGCACTAAAAGTTAATATAAATAATGCACTTTACAGCATTTAAGTCAGATCAACAGAGGGTTAAACTGATACCAAGACAAAGCTCTCAACTTTGTTAGTTTTCAAATTCTTTCTTAGGTAGCGCTAGTAGCCAAAAGTTTCATTATTGACTTTTGAGGTTAGGATAAATTTTCATTATGAATAGTTCATAATAAGTATAGAAAAATAAAACTTATTGGTTTTTGTCATTTCATGTACATCGTTTATTGGTAAAAAAAAGTATACCAATAAACCGCATTCCGATTGTCTGATTGGCTGAAGTGCCATGGTACTAATGATTAGTATATAAATGAATGAGTCGGCCCGTGTCAAAAGCACCTAACATTGAGGCTCTATCTAATAACTAACTCAAAGGATGAATCAACTCATGATAATTTTTTGTTATAACTAAAACCGATTTTCTATTTATTAAACATCTCAACAAAACGCAACGAGTTGCTTCCTAAAATAAAAGTATGGGGCACCAATGACCGCAAGACATGGCAAGGCATCACCAATGACCGCATAACATGACAAGGGCTCACCAATGACCGTATGACATGGCAAGGAATCGCCAATGACCGTATGACATGCCGAGGCATCATGCTTCAGGATCAGTCACTTTAATAATAGAAACAAGAAATTGACAAAAACAAACTTGAACAGACTCATAAACCAAAGAATTTTTTTATTTCTTTCCAGTAAATGTACAAAATTATTTTGCCAAGTAGCAATCTCTTTTATATGTCGATGATATATTTATCACTAAAATCTAAGTTTTTACAATAAATCATATAAAATCAATTACAAGTATGTATTATTTATTAATATTTAATAAAATTGACTTATAAGTTTGCTTATTATTGTTATAATTTATCAGATTTACAATTGTTTTATTGATAATTTATCATTGATATTTTAAACTTACAAAAACATTTGATAATTTAAACAATAAAAGCTATTAATTCAATTAGTATTTCAATAAAAATATAATAATAAAATTTCATATTACAACCTTGTTTATAAAGATTAAATAATATTTTATTAATCAATTAAAAACTATTATTTTAAGAATTATTGGTTAAAATAACAAAATAGAATAAATAATTATTTGTTTCGATATTACAATTGCTTTGTTTAAAGATAGATAAAGATGTTTGACAAAAAAAATGCATAATAGAATTTTAGAAATTGTAAATAATGAGAGATAATAATTGAATAAATGTTTACACTGACAAGATAATTTAAAATATAAAATTTTAAGTAATGTAACAAAAATTGTAGATAACACATTATCGAAAATTGGGTGCGGGGTACCTTGGAAATTTTCCTCAACCTATCAAATTCTGTACGTTTCCTCACTATTTCGGAGTCGCTTCGCTTGTCTTCAGATAGTAAATGCATTCGTTATATTTCTAGCGGTCACCAATCCAGGCGCTGACCTCGATTGATGCTTCTCTACTTTTATGACTCAACAAAAACTGTACATATCCTTGCCGTGTTGAAACGAAACTTAGTATACTTATTTATTACATAAAGAAATATGCTTGCTTTGTTAATTTTTTTCATATGTATTCTTCATTCGATAAAAATTGATCTAATGCTGACAAGTAGATGAAACTTGACAAATATTTTGGTCTTGTATAAGTCTACATGCGAGCCAAATCTCAAATCGATCGAATAGTGTCCTAAGTTTTATGAAGTTTCGAAATTTTTGGTCAGTTAATGACGTCATAAATATATTTTCTAGAAAGCACAACTAGACTTAAAATTTTTGGAATTTTTTTACTAAATTGCAACACTCTAGCATAAATGCCTTAAGAGCTACAATCATAACATACACAAACATACAACTTAGTAAAAACCACTTAAGAAGTCTGAAAAACATCCGAAACTATTAATGAAGGCAAAATACCGGCGTTTGATTTGTTCGCAAAAATACTTTTCCTATATAAACATACTGTATGTATAAGGAAAAGTAAAAAGAGATTGTCTTTAAATATCTTAAAAACTAATCAATAATTGGACATAAAAGCATTAAAATAATAATAATAATAAGTAATAAATAAAAATAATTGCAAAATCATATATTAGGAAATAATATTTGACTCTATAAATAAATAGCTTATTAGCCCCGAACGTTCAATACCTTCTAAAATATCTAAAATTAATAACACTGACCTAAATAGATAATAACTAAACGATAATATACATAGCACATAAAGGTCTTAAAATTATCGTTAATTATAATAACACATCCGCTTACGAAAACAATAATTAAAAAAATTGCTATTCGGTAATTTTCTATACTAATAATAAGGGAGGTTTTAATACAATTAAGTATAATTTGATTTTAGCACCATCATACATCAAGTAAATATACTTGACAACTACTTAATATGCTAGGCTGGTTGGACTTTAATGGACTTTAATGTAATAAATAAATAAAAACAATTAATTAAAAACACATGCTTTAGGCCTATGATTTAAATAAATCATATACTACAAAATTAATTTCTTTTGATAGTAATTTAATTAATGTGGTTCAAAAGATAGGTTGCGACAGAAGGAAATTTTCAAGTTCAGAATAAAAATTAGCTAATAATAATTAGATTATCAGTATCAGTTTTTATTTTATATAGATGATACACTTGTATTTTATATATAATTTAACTATCAACGTAAAATCCTCTGAATCAAGGTCCCACTATGAAAATATCCTCAATAAGGAGTTTAATTTAAAAATTTGCTAAACTAAACAATCAAAATAAATCAAAGACACCACTATTAATTCATCTAAAAAATTAACAAATAACATGTTAAAACCACGTAACTTCAAAACACAAAACAAGTAATAAATAAAATCTATTTAATTTATATGAATATCTTAGTGCCTGTTATAAAAAGCTTAAGATCCACCCAATATTACATAAATACATAAAATAAACAAAATCAGACGAAAAAAACGAAGGTCTTACATAATCTTTTACTTAACAATGAAAGCGTCCTTGTATCTTTTCATAAAGCATGTAAAACCATTTTTCATGTTGTCACTTTCACTGGTTTGTATGATATCAAAGGTTAAGGTCTTATTATATCTTTTGACATCCTGCGTCCTTTTTTTTCACAGCTACCTAAAAGGAAGCTACTTTTATTTTGATATCCTTAAAAGATTTTTTTTTAAATCAAGGAATCATTATGTTTTGTAATCATCACCTTTTTTTGTGCCTTTATAAGAAAAATATTTTTAATGGTTTTCACGGAGAGTGATGATTTGTAAGGAGTCCAAAATATGATTTTATGTTATTGAAAAGATTTATTAAGGAATTGAATAAGGTAAGAGTAGAGAGTAGACGTAAAGGTAAAATTGTGAGTTGAATACAACAAGTACATAAGAACATTTCAAGTAAATAAAATCAGGTCTCTTTTAAAAAATAACTTTAGTAGAGGCAAAAAAACGTTTTATTGCAGTTTTAAATTTAAAATAGCCTTTAAGTATTTTTTTAGAAAATTAACTAAGGACAACCATAGAAAAACATGTCAAATAGAGAGGCTGATCAGCTGAAAACCTGCATTCTGTAGAAATTCGCACACAGGTAAGGGTTTATTCAGAATGATACGAGGACGTAACCGGTTTTACCATCGGTCAGGGTTGCCAACTTCAGGAATTTAATATTTGATTTTGCTTTGCTTATTTTTTTTTTTACTTAGACTATTTTTCATAGCAAGTATTTTCTATAACTTTATAATAGCTACTGACTTAGTCTTACTTTACACGTAAAATGGTTTCCTTAAAGATATATGATATCTTATATATATATATATAATATATATATATATATATATATATATATATAATATATTATATATATTTTTATCCTGGCAGATTAGAACTAAATCTGACCTTAAGCTTGTAATAGTCATCTTTGAAGCTAAAAATCGTCTTAGAGCGTTATTGATAGTGAACAAATCAGTATTTTTGCGTAAATAGGCACAATCTAAATAGGTTACTCTAAAAGCCAAAAATGCAAATATTACTCCAATTCTTCTTAAACTGTTTCCCAGTGTAACCTTATACGGAACGAAAAAGGTGCTGTTGGCTTTAAGTGTTCGAAAGGTAGATTTGTCATTTCTTGTACCAAATAGCATTCTCGATTGCTTAGGTAAATATGGTAATCATACTCTTGACTACAGTCGCACAATGATAAACGATGATAAACGGCAACGTTAACGTCATTAATATTCCCTGTTCTGCCTAACTGGTTATCATGGAAAACCCCGATCAGTAATTGGGTTATCATATATTATTCATTAGCCTCCTACTCTTAACACCCCAGATTCATATAAAATTTAATTTAACACTCACAGTCAAATATTGCTCTTAAATTTGCAATCGGCTTCGTTGGAATGTAATTGAAGCAACTCTTCTCTTCTCTTTTTGAAAATTAGTCTTTTTGAACTGATCCTAAAATCACGAGCTCTACCAATCTGATTTGTTTCTCTGTTATATTTTCATATTTTCTTCACCTTTGCATCTAAGGATATTCATATTTTTAAAGATCTAGGCTAATACATTTCTTGCTCTCTTCTAAGATGACAAACTTGCATATTCTTGCACCACCGTGGTTGCACTAGCTTTAACTTTTGAGTTTGCTTCCATAATTTCTACGTCTAGATAGTCTTCTATATTCCAATATTATTCCATGATCCAAAGAAATATAGGACCTTTTAACCAACAATTCCCTAAAAGGACATATCTGCTGCTAGACCTCAGAATGCAACGTCTGCAAGATTTTCTTTGATTGGGATATAATACCTATTCTTATCATTAGTCAGCTTGCGTATTTCTTGCACTCTACTAGCATGTGCTTTGTTTTAGATTGTATTTCTAACACCTGTATTTAATGTTAGTTACGTTTCTATGTAATATTTTCATAAACCTCTCGTCTTAAACCGACATTGATGACCTACGTCCTAAGAAGTCAGTAAGCCTAAGAACATCTAAACTTTGTGATACTATTTGCTACCTGATAACTCATAATGAATTATACTAGTCAGTATAATTCAAATTATACCCTACCCTAAAGAAAACTGTATCCCGCACGTTTCTCCGTTGTTACCAGATCACCTGCAGTGGACACAATGCTTCAGTGCATTATTGTTAAGAAGACCAATTTTTAGCTCTTTAACTATTTGGTACCAAAACGGCGTCAACGTAGTGAGTTAAATATGTCATACAATTCGTAAACAATAGGGCTCTGTACTTTTCTTTTCTATAATAAATGACAACATACACACACATATATATACATACATACACACACACACACACACACAGACCACATATATGTATATATGTATTATCTATATATATATATATATATATATATATATATATATATATATATATATATATATATATATATATATATATATATATTATATATCACTTTCAGGAAAACTACTTTCCTCCCTCCCTTCACAATTTCCATGTCACACTAATGTCATAAACTCATTTTCTCATTAAAAATTTTCTAACGAACATTTAAATTTAAATAAATACGATCAAATTCAAATATTAGAAATCTTGGCAACTAAAATTAAACTATACAAGCAAAAGTAAAAGAAAAATCAAACATTATACCGCGAATAAGAGATATTTTTTCGCCAAATTTTTAATAATTTCCTACTTTCTATTTTCCAAACAGTTTTTCTTTCTATTGTTCAAGGATAAATCATTGATTTTTTGACTATTATCAAGAAATACAAAAAATGTTGCAGTGGCAATGTTTTAGACGTTTGACCCCAGACTCCTAGGTTCCGCTTGAGCAAACTTTTAGTAACCTTTCCATCTTCAAGTTAAGATTTTAACTAACTTTCTCTATTATTTACATGTTTGAAGGTAGCAGGAGTTTGACCTCTGATATCTGACCAAGTACTTCAAAACAATCTGATATCATTGTTTTCCGATATCTTCCAACCTAATATCGTAACAAATGCAGAAAAACATTTACTGTTGTATAATTTCGTATTTTTTGAAATAATGCGAAACTAATTTCTTGTATTGTATCTCTATTAGAAAAAAACTCATTTGAATTTCAAATGTTTATTCATGTATTAAAGAAAACATAATTTCCGCGTTTATTTTACATATAATCTATAACGATATCTACAAATAGAACAAAATTGCAAGACTATTAAAGCTATGAGATAATAGTTGATTTGAAAATAAGTAAAGGAATTAACATTAATAACAAACTTTATTACAGATTTTCACTGTAAAATACAATAGTAATTAATTAATACAAATTTCTTTCATTAATTTATATATATTATTAAAAAAACTTCAAAAATAAATGATTTGTGAATCAAATTAAAAAAAAAAGTATAATAAAAATGACTAACATCCCCCTGTTTTAAGGATTACCTTTTTTGAGCCTCTGAAGTAAATAATCAGAAATAGTTTAGTGTTTAAATTTCGTAAATCTTTTTGACTTATTTATATATCTATAAACTAATAATGTAATTCATAAACAAATAAAAATCTTTTCGCAAAAGGTCAAAACAAATTTAAATTATTAAATGATTTTTATCCTATTTTGTTTTGCTTTTTTAAAAAAGAAAATAAACTAATAGGCGCCATTTTACGACAAACTTCGCCTAAAAGGTTCAATAAATATAGTTTAATGCACAGAAACAAATTTTTTTGTTACGAGCAAAAATGAATTATAGTGTTAAAGAGGGAAAGTGGGGTTGAAAAAATTCGAAGCGTAAATTGTTTTGACTAACTTCGTTGAAGAAATCGGTAATAAGAAACCATATGAAATTATGCTTCAATGATAGGCAATAGCGTACAAAGATAAAACACTTAAAATAAATTATTTTTATGTTTGTAACAAATACAAGACATTCGAAACAATCGACATTTGTCGTTAACTTAACCTTAAAACCACAGGTTATAATGGTTTACTAAATGAATTTCATAATCAAATAAATCAGGAATACTTCAACATTTCCTTGATTTAAAACCAAAATAATTTTATTTCGGTCTGTTTATTAAACAGTTAATTCAAGCGGAAAAGTATAATAATTCAACAATGTAATAACAATTAAGATTTAACTACTTAAGATTGTAGCATCAAAAAGTACATACATTGAGTTACATTTTTATAGCACCTTAAGAGAACTATTTTATAGTTATGCTAAACCCTCAATTAAGCTCTTACATAATCATGACTTTTAATACTGTTAAAAAACTTAAAAACTTTTATGCGATTCATTTGTAAAATTTTTAAACCCAGGGCACAGTCGTTAATGAAAGTATGTAACTTTCAAATATATTATTAAATGATTATCATATCAGTAAAATAATAATAACTTACTATATTAAGTACGTTAGTAAAATAAAAAAAGGTTCCAAAAATTATAAATAATTTTAATTATTATTAATTTAATTATGTTTAGAAAATATATAATCATACTTGTAATTAATAATATAAGTCAATATACATAATGAAAATATTAAAGTAAAAAAAAAAAATATAAATAAAAAATAATAAAAAGCTTACAAAAAGCAATTGTATGCTTTTTACATAATGAAAGAAATTAATGTAGATATTTGTTAAAACTATAAGTTGTAATAATTGTTAATTTTAATGACAGATATAAATTAAAAGTACCTTTTGTACTTAAACTCTTACTTAGTGTAGAGAACATTATAATTACCACATAACCTCTCATTCGTTTAAATAATTATGAAATCAAAATGAAAGTAAGTGCACACACGTCAAATATAAGAAACTAAACTATTAGTTATTTTAGTATAGGTTTAGAACTTAGCAACAATTTTAAAACAAAATTGCAAAATACTTAAGTAAAGGCTAACGAGATAATAAATTGTTAAGAAACGAATAAAGGTTATAAATGTTAATTTTAACATTGGGAGTAAAGTAGTTAGATTTTTGTCTGAGAGAATAAAAATATATAATGTTCCTTTCAACAAGACAATTAAATTGCATACTCATTTCTTTTCTAAAAAAAAATTACATCTAAAAAATCATTATTATCTATTAAAATGATCACGAACATCATCAAGGATGTTTACCATGATTATCATTCATTGTTGATTGTGTACTTATTTATCTTCATTTTCTTTTTTATCATAAAAGCATAAGGAACTTATGCTTTTAGTTGCTTTTTAGTGCTTTTTAGTTGTTTTCATTTTTTTAGACGATAATACAGGACACAAAAAATTATACGAAGGAAACCAATTTATCGTCACATTTTTGCGTTCAACGTTCAAAAAGTTCGTTAAAATTTTAAAAACTCATTTATCAGGAGCTACTTTTAATATCCTCGCACTATTAAAAAAGTCAAGCGTATTATTTAATTTAATTTTAAAAGCTTTGTTTTAGATAAGACTCTTTTAGCGAATTTCCTTTGGGAAAAAAATCGCTAATGGGATATTTTGTTTTAATCATCACATTAGAAATAATTTCTCTCAAGAAAATGTTTTAATATATATTAGTTTTATTCTCAATTTACTATTTATTTTTTTCTGAAGTAAATTTTTACAGGTTTTGTAAAAAGGTGGAAATTCCCACCTTCAAATTCAACTTCAAATTCACTTGTTCAAATTAAACTATAAAAACAAGACACAAGTCGATAATGTACCAATAAATCAGTCACGAGCATCTTAAAACAAAATTTCGGATTTTTTCCAAAACAAAAATAAACAAGCGTGACTTAAACAAAACAATGACTGCAAAATACAAAATGACCTCAATACATCTTTAAAAAAAAATAAAAAAGATCCGTTTCTTTCATTATTGTAAGCTCCAGATAAAATATTTGCAATAACGTATAGAAAAAAATATAAAAGAAAAAAGTCGAAGTCTGAAGTTCTATGGAATTTATTAACCGATTCAAGGTTAGTAGGGTTTTTGCTTCTTAACTTAAAGAAACTTTTAGTGACATAAGTAAAACATCTTTATACATAAAAGGTAATTTAAAGCAAAAATTAATATGCGATAATTTTATGAAAACATTTTTAAAAATTTAGCAGCTGCATCCACTTGACCCTATAGCTTGAGAACTAAAATTTTAATAGCTATGGAATTTTTACTGCTAATTTTTTATGTGTTAGGCTATTTGACGATACGTCAAAAACAGTATGTCAACCAATCGATCGATCGATTTTCTAAAAAGAGTATAAGATTAACTTAAAACAATATTAAGAAAAAATGGGATGTCAAATGAATTTGTTGTTCTTAATAAAAAGTAAGTGTTAAGAAAGATTGCATATCGAGTGCATATCGCTGCCTATGTTGTTCGAGCATTCGAGTTATCATGACCAAAATAGGGTTGTAACAGCTATCTTTAATATTACTGCGTGAAAACTTCATTTTGTAAAGGATAGTTAAATTAAAAAACAACATTTCACTGTTAGTATATATCTATAATGATAACTATATATACCTATTTGTTTTATTTTTAAAAATACAATGTAAATAAAAATCAACATTAATAACTCCTGTAGATCGCGGGCTTATGACTTTTTTAGATTGATTATAATGTTTCAGATAGAGCAATAATTATCATAAAGTTAGCACAAAAAATTATGGACAGATTCTGACTATTTTTAATTTTAAGTATATTTAATATTTCATTCGGAAAAAAATAATATTTAAATAACTGGAAAATCATTAGTACTTCGATTGCCATATATTAGCTTTCTTTTTTTGTCAGTAAACATTCGTTCACTGATGCTCTATGTTCGTAATCATATAGCAAAACTCTCAAATATTGTGTATCAAATTTTTGTCTCAGAGTGCTCACAAATTCATTTTTTAAAACTTAAAAAATTGTAAACTGATATTTCATGAACCATAAAAATATGACCAGTCGGAGTAATCATAACATCGGTCTAAGTTATGGGTTTCAATTAGATCGGTTGTATTTTCTGGCTTTAAATATAGGTAGGACTTTAAATATTAACTGATTCTTATAATATTTGTTTCTCCTCGTAAATGTAATCTTTTAAATAATTATACATAAATTAAAAATTCTGTAAAAACCTAAAAGGATATTATAAAATTCTAAATACAAATACAAGATTACTCAATGTCAGGTTTAATCGTGTAAAATAATGATATCAATAACACTGGTTTTATACAAGAAAACCAATTACATTATAAAGAAGAAATCATTTACTAGTTGAAATAAGCGAAACGAATTAGAAATACACAACTCGTTATATTCAACTCTATGATTACAACACTTTAATAACTTCATCTTCAACTGAGGATATCCAAGGTAGAGGTAGATAGAGCAAGGTTTATAGGACAAGGCGACTGTTTTGTTTACAAATAGACAAATTAGACTGTAAAAAGGACATTTTGCAATTTGCATTGCAACAAGCAAATGAACGAAAAAAAATTATAAGTATGAAAAATTACGAATAGAAATATTGTTGAAGGATTTTTTTTAAGTATTTACTTGTAGTTTTGGTTAACAATACTTGAATTTGCTCTTGGATTTGTTGTATTTATACTAAATAACAACAAGCGAGACCTAGGATAGTATTAAATTATATCAGAATGACACTCAATGCTGATGGTATTGATCTAATGATTATAAATAAATTAACAATAAAAAATAAACAACCAATTAAGTGGTATTCTAACCGTAAAAAGGTATCTTCTATGCCTAGAACTAATGTAAATGAAATAAATCGGGTATTGAGAAGCTCGGCTATGCTTCGGGAGTAAACTTTCTGAAACCTTGAAACCTGGAACCAACCTTGTAAACCCCTCGGCTGCGCCTCAGGGGTTTACCATTTAAACACAATGGTCTCCTCCTTTGGTACGGAAACAACAACAACTATATCAACTATTAACAATAATATCATATGATTTTAATTCAATTCTTTTTTGGTCATAATTTTGACAGTTGTAAACAGACTTTTTCCAATAATTTTAAGTGTCACACCAATATTTTTGCCAATAACTTGAGAACTAAAATTTTAATAACTACGGATTTTTTACAGCTATTTTTTTATGTGTTAGGCTACCTGACGGTATACGTCGAAAACAGTAACCGATCGATCGATCGATTTACCGCTTACAGGTGCAAATTTGTCTCAAATATCAACTCGATTGGTAAACTTTCCAAAATTTATTGATATTTTTTTTTAATTTTTGATGACTCAGCAAAATAGGTTAACATGTACATGTATTTTTTTATTTTCTGTGCAGCACAACTAGACTTTAAAGTCATTTTGGTGAGATTTTCAACTCTCTAGCATAAACAAATTAGGAGTTATTCGTAGCACATACAGACAGCATGATGAAAACCACTCAGAAAGCTATAGAAGTGCCTGAAACGGATGTTTTTAATGAAACCTTAGTTTTTGATTTTTCCTTTCCTTTACACCTACGGTAGTGGGTGAAGAGAAGGAAAATAGACTAATACCACAGTATTCAAATAGAAACAAATCAAATAACCAATAATAGCATTAAAAACGACTAGAAAAATATTTGTTTACAATTATATGCGAACACTGCATTATTAAAAGGTTTAGTGAAGTTACAGAATGACCAGGAAAGTAAGTAGTTTGAGAAATATGTGTTCAATCTAATCGAAAATATTTGTTAAAAAACACCAAGTACTTCGAAATGTTTAAGCTATAGAAGTGCTTGAAACGGATGTTTTTAATGAAACCTTAATTTTTGATTAAAGACAACAAAAGACATAAAGACAACAATAACATAAATTTTGGGTAAAAAAGTATACAAAGAAAGAATAAGTAAAAGTAAAACAAAAATGAAGTTCAATTTCAACAAAAACAAAGCAATAGGAAAAGTAATATAGGTCGCGTGCCTGAGAAAACAAGCCGTAACTCACAGTGTGAGAAGTACTCCAATATATTTGCGCAAGAATTACTCTTTATTCCATGTGAGTACTAGTAATAGGATAATGATTGCATTAGTATAGTATATACTCCATGGTTTATCCTTGAATATACTCTTATTGTGAAATATATTAGAGTAAGAAATACGATAGAACAGATCTTTTGTAGATATATTGGTACTAGATCGTAAAAAAGTTCTTTCAGCATGTTTTGATCTGTGAAAAGACCTTTTAAATCACAAAAAGTGACTCAGTCATCCTAAACGATTTACAACCGTTTAGTTTTCCATTTAACTAATGTAAGGTAATAAAAAATGCTTACACAACGATTTTAGTAGGTTTGATTCTTTTTAATCTTTTCGAATGTCCTCGGTATCCAAGGTAATGGATCGTTTTGCTCGGTAAAAGGCCAGACCGATTATATGGTAGAGTTGATAAGAGCTGGACCCGACTCGTCTCGCCCCGGTGATTTATTGCAAAGGCGTTCCTATACAGAATCCACTGTGTATAACTCAATTAGTATTAAGATCACAACCGGATAGAATTGAACTGAACCTCAACTTTTTTATTTGAGTACAATGCAATATTTAACTGACAGAGATCATATTAAAGGAAAAATGCAGACTAACCTTATATAAAAAAAATAATAAAATAGTTTTTCCAAGTTATACTTAAAAAAAGTAAAAATGAATAGAGTCCAAAATTTAAAATGATGCATAAATATCAACATAACAAACATGACAACATAACTTGTTGACTGTTATGACTATCAAAGCATAATATACACACACAAACATATTTATATGTATATATATATATATATATATATATAATATATATATATATATATATATATATATATATAATATATATATTGTATGCATGTATGTATGTATGTATGTATTTCTAGACACTTTCTAGTAAACACGCTATTGTTCGAACAGATTAATATTTTTTAATTAAACTTGGTAAAAAAATAAACTCTGAGGAGGACACAAACCCTATTGAAAATCAAGTTTTTGTGATACACATTCAAGTCCAAATGTTCCCCACATTACTCTCAAAACTTTGGATATTTTATTGTATATAAACACAGAATTAAAACAAGATCAAGAACCTTTTTAATTTTCTCTAAATTAGTTTTAGTATTTTGCAAGCTAAACAGTTTAGTTATTATAAATGAAACTTATAAAAATAATAATTAGTTATTCATTTTTCCACAAAGCGTAAAAGTACGAGCGGATTTTATGATAGTTACCTCAAGAATGAGGTTAATGGGGAAGTTATGACATGAAGGAGAAGTCTAATAGACCTGCACTTCAGAAAGGACCCGGAGACTTACATTATAACGTCTTCGTATAAAATTTGCAAGCAACAACCCTATCATTTTTGCGCCACTGCATTAGTCTTTGTTTTTTCACACGCTACTAATGAGCAAGATTATAACACAGTTATCAGGCGATTCAGTTCTATGTAACCAAAGAAATGCAGTAGAAGGTCATAAGTAGACATTTTATTATTAATGGCGTGTAACGTCATTGCAGGAATCGTTAGACATGAAGAAGTCTCTACTTAATCCGGCAATGACGTCACTGCCGGACTATAACTTAACACACAAACCAAACATTTTGTATCTATTTAGTATTCTATTGTCTATATGATGTTATTAAGGCCACTTTTTTATTATGTGGAGCTGTAAATTTCGGCCTCTAAATGTAAATTATTAAAATAAATAAATTTGATTTCATTCATTAAAACACTTTAATTGAATCGCCTTATTAATTTTATCAGCTTGACTAATGAGATCAATTTAGTTTATGAAAAGTGACAGACTCAGTAAATTGTAGATATATTGACAAATATTGACAGTTCTGATTTGCTTGAACTACGTTTAATAAATAAAATATTTGATATTTTTAAAACATGGATAACGAATAAAGTTAGCAGAAGATAGTAGGATAGAATCAGAACCTATTTTCAACAAGAAAATCATTAATGCTAAGGTAATTAATTCTCTTCCTACTCCAAGATGAAAAATCTATTGTTACTCTTAATTCCGTTAGTTTTATCCATTGATGTTTCTCAATCAAATGTTCCAACGACGAAAAGAAACGAAACACTGGATAAAGGGAACCAGTTCGTAATGTTCTATTCAACAGGGTGCGTTCATTGTGACAATTTGAAACCATTTTGGAACAGATTGGAAAACGAGTATAAAAATAATGTCAACATCAAAATGAACAAAGTGGATTGTATGCTAAATCCAGATATATGTAGCGCTTATCATATTAATGCATATCCGACATTACTTTGGCTAAAAGATGGAATAACAAATGGAAGGTATATAGATGAATTATCATACCCTAAGATACAATCCTCTATCCAAGATAAAGTCTCAACTTTAGAAGCAATAAGACAATCGAAAAATTCAGACTGTGGTGCGGAAGAGAAACCGAAAGTCGAAGAAGCAACTCCAGGAGTAATCGCCAATGCAAGGGTAACAAAAGCAAAAGGGAAGGTTTTAACTTAAATAAAATCTTAATAAAAACGTAGTAGTTTCTGAGTTCCAATACAACACGACTCTCACACTGACTTATTGATATTAATTGTCAATTAATCAAGTATCAAGAAAAGCTACGGTGACTCGCATAATTATTGATACCTGATAATTGTCAATTAATCAAGTATCAAGAACAGCTTCCAAGTAAAAATAATTATACAACTCAATTCAAATCCCTTTGTCAAAGAAACAAATGAATTTCATTTGACTCGGATATCATTTTGTCATTACAATATCTTTTAAATAGTAGTACTTCTTAAGACCCCGAAAAAACAACATAATAACTGACAAAATAAATAAATTACCACGATAAATAAATATAAAAAACTAAGGGGTCGCCAAAACTAAAGGAATACCATAATAGTATGGATAAACAATTCACCGATACGTGACAATGATTCAGTAAAACCTTTCTAGAAGTACTGCCTTCTGAATTTTCTTTGCCTTATGTTTTAATAATATGTTAACATATTGATATTCCGCTCTTTCTTATAAACAACAGTCTTACTTCCAAAAAAGTAATTTTTAAACTATTCGATTAGAATCAATAACGAACTACACATGTTAGAACACATGGATTTTATAATCAAGGATAAGGGCTGAAAGGAATTAAAAACTAAATGGTCGGAATGGAAATCCTTTAGGAGGAGAAGAAAGGGCTAAGGGTGAAAGGGTTCTATGGTAAAAATCAATGTCAGCTGGGTTGGGGTAGGAATCCTCTGACGTCATACAAACTCATCCTTTAATTTTAATCTTCAAGCGTTACAGTCCTCAGACTCCTTACTTGAGACTGCAACTTAAGTATTTTTAACCCTTTGTATTTTTTCTCATTATTATGCTATTATTCATGGTGAGTGAACAACTTTTTTGATTCTCTCAAAAAATCATTGTAATAAGCCCACAAATTAATGGCTATGTTCACGAGATTGTCTCTTAAAACCAATAAGCATTAATCCTATTATCTTTATAGTTGAATAAATTGACGAATAAGCAATATATAAATATCATCAACTAAAAGCGGTCCTATTGTTCTACAAAATTATCGATTAAAAGATTTTAATTTAATTTCTTACTCATTCATAGTAAGAGTAATACTATAATAATATACTAATAATAGTAATACTCAATTCATAGTAATGAGGGAGTTACTTCTTACTCCCTCATTCATAACATAGGTATATAAGAAATGTATTGGGTTTACACTAAATATCCAAAACAAACAAATTATTCATTAAACACGAAAAGTTATTAACATCATCAACAGCATTAGTAAATTTATATAGAATGACATAAATACGTTTAAGCGAATTTTCAAAGAAAAAATGGGCTCATGAGGTTAAAAGAATAGGACCTAGTTGCTCCTAAATGATTCTATAGGACACAATAACTATCGAACGCTTTCTCAGATCGAAATGACATTTAGTAAGCAATCAACCTTGTTTATGTCCCTAATCCTATTGTTTATGAAGTATGTGTGACGTCCATAACCCACAATAATGACCCACTAAACATTTCAAATAATCACTAATATTCAAAACGTATTTAGATCTGAAATGTTTACAAAAATACAAGTATGTATGGTTAACAAAAACACGAAATTACATTTTACTATCAGCATTACTTCTGGTTGTATTGATTGAAATACATAAACTAATGAGAATAAATCACGTTTTTTTTACTAATACATTTGAAAATACGCTTTCATCGTGGCAGTATGCCACTTAATCAACTAGTAATATGACAAATTGATAAAGGACAACTTCTATGTGGTCACAAAGCAGCCTCGGAGGAAGGCGTAAGGCTGCGGAGCGGCCCCAAGCGCCGACGCCGCGCAGCGGCTGAAAGGCCTAAGACATCTTGTTAAAACAATTTTCAAAAATCGGTTTTACAAAATCTACCTTTTGTGGCCAGGGACCTCTTAAACGAATTTTGGTTACACTCCCGGGTCCATCTTCCGCCATAAGAGCTACCTCAGTGAAGTTTTCCCAAAGAATACATAGCTGTAAACGAAATTACTTTTGAAACAAGTTATTACAGCAGTTACACAAAGCTTCTAAAGCTAAATACTTTTAAATATCTTTACCCATCCATTTATTTGAAGCAGAAGCTTATTAATGCAAGATTAATGTAGAGAAATAGGATGCTGAGTTTACGGAGTAAGAGCATCATATTAATACCCTAAGGTAGCTTCAAAAGGAATCTTAAGACTTAATGGCTAGATCATTGAGATCAACTACAAAAGACTGGTTTTGAATTGACACCAGATATAATGTCAGAGGCATTAAAGAAGGAGTCAACCAACTGAAAATAACCTCTTAAGGTTTTCTCAAGGCTTCATCAGCGTAATAATAAAGCTTACACCATAGACGGAAGTGCTTTTTTCATCTAAACATGGCCGCCATAGCACTGAAGGTACTTATCGACTCCGTGACCAAAAGATGCGCATGACAAAATATTTCAGAAAAAAAAATCTAGTGCATTCTTTTGAATGAAAATGCCTTATTTTATGACAATAGCCCTTCTATAAATGGTATAATTATTGTAAATAGACTAAAATTAAGGAGAAAAAAGTAAGTACGTAAAGACATCTTTCGAAGCTTGTTGCAAGTTAAAAATCAGGTACGGGGTACCTCGGTATCAATACCGAGGATACGTACCTAAGTAATATCAACACCAACAACATCTTTCCACTAATTTTAAACCTTATTAAGCAGAGTCGGCTTTCGGCAATAATGCCATCTCCAGTGCCTAAAAAAAGTAATAACAAGACAGTACCTAAGTACTTTTCCTCACCACTTCGCTAGTCCTCAGAATGCCTTGTTTGACCAGACCTCAAAATGGTGACTCATTATTCAAAGTGTAATAATTTAAGGTGTTAATTAAAGCTTGAAAAGGGAGAACAGCAGATAGTCATTCAAACAAACAGCATTATTATTATTAGTATTAGTCTCTATTGTTTTATGTTTATTATTTTTCGGACACGAGATGGGACGGAATAAAACTTCAACCAAACTACTTCATCAAAAATTTATTTTATGGATAAACATTTTTTTATCCATTTTTAAAAAAATTGATTTATTATAATATGCACCTTGACAACTGCATGAAATTTTTAACTTGTATGGTAAAGACAATAATAGAATATAATAAATTCTTTAGTATAGTTCTGACATTATAGTTTTTTCAACTATGTACATATGTATTCTTTGAAACATGAATATGCCTTGTGACCATAAATAAAGGCGAAATGTCGTTTTTTATGAAGTAGTTTGGTTGAAGTTTTATTCCGTCCCATCTTGTGTCCGAAAAATAATAAACAGCATTATAGTATTATCAGTTAGATCTCTAAAAGGTAAATAAGTTATTGATTAAATACTTCATCAAATAGTATATTATGTTACAAGGCTGTGAAGAAAGCCTTTTTTTTACCGTGGTGACTGTATTTACTGTCTCGAAGTGAGAGGCAGTAAAAGGAGCCGAGGTAAAAAAGCCATGCCCAGTCGTGTAGTATATGCTATTTTTTACGAGCGTAGTAATATTAGACAACTATTTACAAGAAAAACAGTGTAATGAATAAATTTATCAGTTCATTTTTATCGATCGCCTCGTTGGCCAAATCTTTCAATCTTGCTGACGTATTTTCAATGTCTGAATCCCTATCCAAGATTATTTAACACGTAATAATAAATAATTAAACCTCACTTTCCGAAAATAACAAAACTTCGTTCACAAAACGTTCGATTATTTATTTGGAAAAAGTAAGAAGAACAAGGAAGGTAGGTTATAACTTAGTCTTTTAGTAAACAAGTGAAGTAAACATTTGAGGAACTTTACCAGCGACAGTTTCGTAGTTTTTTTTACAATCACCGACAGTAAAAAACTACAAAACTGTCGCAGACGGTAAAAAACGCATTTCAACTACTTTTATGAGGCTGTAAAGTGCCTAATTTACAGCCGCCCGAAAAAATATACTATTAAAGAAATATATATATCGATAACATTAACAGGTGGGCAAAATCGTCAAATGCAACCCATTTGACCATTTTTCATTTATGCCCAAATCAATCAGTATACAGTAAACTAGCAAAATGACACCAGTCTGCCAATCTTAATTCCGCTGGGTACCCCCGCAGACTGATGTCAAAAGTGGCCCAAATTTGGCCCCAAATGCAACCATTTGACCATTGTTTATTTATGCCCAAATCAATCAGTGTACAGTAACTAGCAAAATGACACCAGTCTGCCATCTTAATTCCGCTGGGTACCCCCGGCAGACCGATGTCAAAAGTGGCCCAAATTTGGCCCCAAATGCAACCCATTTGACCATTGTTTATTTATGCCCCAAATCAATCAGTATACAGTAACTAGCAAAATGACACCAGTCTGCCATCATAATTCCGCTGTACCCCGGCAGACCGATCAAGTGACCAAATTTGGCCCCAAATGCAACCTTTGACCATTTTTTCATTTATGCCCCAAATCAATCAGTATACAGTAACTAGCAAAATGAACCAGTCTGCCATCTTAATTCCGCTGGGTACCCCGGCAGACGATGTCAAAAGTGCCCAAATTTGGCCCCAAATTGCAACCCATTGACCATTGTTTATTTATGCCCCAAATCAATCAGTATACAGTAACTAGCAGAATGACACCAGTCTGCCATCTTAATTCCGCTGGGTTACCCTCGGCAGACCAATGTTAAAATGAGTCCTATTAAGTAGCTATATACATTTCATTTATGATAAATTAATAGTGGAGTTTAAATAAAATACTAGGTCATTTAATTATTAAAAAAATATGTTCGTTTATTAAGAACACAATTAACATATATATATATATATATATATATTATATATATATATATATATATATATATATATATGTATATATAATATATATATATATATATATATATAATATATATATATATATATATATATATATATATATATATATATATATATATATATATATATATATAATATATATATATATATATATATATATATAATATATATATAGAAAGAAAACGTTTTAAACTTAATATAATAAAAAATAAAATAAAATGAGAAACATTTTGAATCAAAATTGACGAGACTAAATTTAATATACATATATTTAAAAAATATATATTTATTATTTTAAAAATAAATAAATGCAATGTATAAAAAAATAAAGAAATGGAAATACAAAAAAGTATACTAAGGAAAACATTCCC
>JACMZG010001911.1:41154737-41162187 GCA_018340805.1 Microvelia longipes | reverse complement strand
TATCAAGTAGTAGAGTTGAATTATTTCTTTCGCGGCTCTTAAAAGCAGAACTGTGTTGATTTATTAATGCAAAATTAAAATAAAACTTAATTCAAAACGTAAACAAACGATGTGTAATTAATAAAAAAACGGGTATGGGGTACCTCAGAACTTTTCCTGATCACGTCGGATTCGGTACCTTATCCTTCTAACTTCGGACTCGCTTCGCTCGTCTTCAGTATACAAGTTGTTAAATTTATAACACAACACGTCATCGGATTTACTCCTTAGATAGTAAATACATCCATTTCATTTCCACCCAGGCACTGACATGCTCAATGCTTCTTAACTTTTATGATACAACAAAAATCATGGATATACTAGTCGTATTGAAATGAAACTTTAGTATACTTATTTATTACGTAAAAGTATACACTCGTACTGAATTTCAACTCAAATGGACGTTTTGTTGATTTTTGTTGGAATTTTTTTAAAAAAACGTATACAAGTCATTCAATAAAAATTAAACTAATGCAGATAATGAAACAAACTAAGCACATTTTTATTTTTTAATTAAGATTACAAAATAATAATTAGTTCCGCGTATAATGAATTTTGAAAATTTTCAATGAGTCATTCATTCATGATGGTTAACATAGTCATAGAAAAATTATTTCCGGGTAGCTAAACTAAACCTAAAGATTGATTTTCCTACTAAGTTTCAGCCCTCCAGCAAGGCCATACTCGGGAGTTACGATGATAACAGACACACACACAAAATAATTCAGGTGAATTCCCGGTTTCGGATTTTTTCATGCAAACACAATACTTTACTTATATACCTACGTTATAAATAAGGAAAGTAAAAATGCAGTTTTAGTTTTTTTTACATTTAGGTTTTTGGAGTACAGCGTAAATTATACTTACTTTACATAACACTAAAATATCCATAGAGATATTTACTAGAGGGGGCATAGCCTATCTTAATACATTGAGAGGCCTGAAACATTTCTAGTGGGGCTCTCAGGGGCTCTGTGTAACCTCATTGAAACCTCCTCTAAGACGGAGTTAAGGTTATAATAAATCAATTGTTTTCGGCTTCCTGCAGATTGTTTGTGTTGTGATTTGTATTTTAAACATTCTACTATATAATTTACTGTTTTTTTGTTATGTTTATTTGATGATAATGATAATCGAATGTGGTCAGGTTACTATATCGATGTTTCAATATTCAATCAATAGGGCCCCTCTAGTAATATATCTCTATGAAAATATCTCAAACAAAGAAATAGTAAAATAGATACATAATGATAAGTAATATAATCCTTTAAGTGCATCACAGTTATGACTATTCTTATTATCAAAATGCTCGTAAGAATCTTTCAAAAGGTTAAATATTATGAAAGGAAAGAAGCCCGATAAGTCTTAGAAGTCTTACTTCATAAGAATTACCAATATAAAAGAAAATAAGAAAACGTATTACACCTCAGAAATAGGTCACTTTATAGCAAATGCCTGACATGCAATCCATTATAATTACAAGTTTAATAATAGAACTAAAGTGAACTGCTTGGTACACAAATGAATCAATATGGTTCACCTAATTAAGTAATACTAAGACTAGTTCAATTGTAGAGAACAAAATAAAAGATATCCTAGCAAAATTACAAAGAAGATATATTTTAACTAAAAATTTTGAAATCATTATTAGAACATTAAATTAGTTTATATTGGGCTATCCCGTTCGATAATGAATAATTCATTTGTCAAAATATTTGCCAAGTTTTGCAAAACACCATGCTATTGCGATAACTATTTGAGAGTAACCATATTTCTTTATAAAGAAATACCAAAAGAGAATTTGTATTGAAATAACTCATTTTTCCTTCGGAAATTCGCTAATAAGACAGGATAATTATTTACCAACCAAATACTGCAAAAATGTATCTGTATTCTTTAAAAATTGAATCTTTTTCTACACCTTTCCATAAGAAATTTGATTTTTTTAATATTTCGATAAATTATTTATTTTTCAGATAAATGATTATAATTGTTATATTATTTTACAATTATATTCAATAATTGTAAATAATTTAAATTATTTTCAATAATTTAAAATAATTTTAACACCCAAAATCCAATAGTAACCACGTTAAGGAAGCAACAATTTGTATAATTAAAAATAAAACTGGAAAAACGTTTATGATATTGACTAAATGTTACCAGTAGTTAAAAATAGCTGTTAAGTTATAATTCACATAAAAATAAAAAAAAGTTAGAGGAAGACAACCAAAAATATAAACGGTAAAAAATATTTTGATATTATGAAGTTAGTAATAGTTACTAAAGGTTACCAGTAATAGTTTAAAGTGGATTTTAAGTTGAAACACCTAAAAACTAAAAAAAATAATTTAGAAGAATAATACCTATGAGCAATAATCTTACAAATTTTGAAAACAAACAAAAAGAACTTAGATGCTGGAATTAGTACCAAATACTTATTCATACCACATGCATTTTTGTTTACTATGAACATTAATGCTCGTAATTTATTATGAGTTTTACAAGAGAGGCCTCGTATAAACTCTAGTAAGTAGCCCATATACTTAGGGTTTTGATAACTAACATACTAAACTTATTTGTCTATCAACTCCCGTCAGAGGGCAATCACTGGATTGTTTCTCTTGCCAGACTTCTCAAACCAATGAAACTATATTAACTCTAATACTTGTAACAATAATTGTTGTTGTATTATTCAATATAAAATGACAATGGTCACTAAAATCCTTGTTTAGAACACTACTATCACACATACACCACTTTCCACTGAAGCAAGTAAAATAGACCGTGATTCGGGAAAGAGTTCAGACCGGGATTTATTTGAATCCTGGCCGGAATAGAAATTCTTGTTTAACAGAGAAGACGTAAAGCAAAGCGCCTAGACCGTCTTGGAAATTCTGCATTACCATTATTTACTTAATTATTTTCATTACATAAGAAGTATATAAGAAAGTTACCAAAACAGATTTCACCTTTCCCTATAAAAAAATGGGTCCGAAACAAATTAAATTTTGGACCTGCTATCTCATCCATTAAGGAAAATAAAACTAAAAAAACACCCTTTAATACATTTCCTAAGCCAAATTTTCACAGTTAATAGCTGTTTCATTTGAAATCAAACGTTTTAAAGACAGTGAACTCAACGAAACGGTGCGTAACGCAAAACGTTTATGGCGTTGACACTAATTTTGTTGAACAGAAAATTATCGCCAAGAAAAAAAAGAAGAATGAAAGTGTCAAAGGCTTAAGATAAAGTCAGAACAGGTCGCGCAGAGTTAATTTATTAGTTTCTTAAAGTTCTCTTGTTCTCCTTTCCTTTTAACAGTGTTTGTCCTCTTTTCCTTCTATTATCCACGAGTTTTATTATTCTTTTTACTTCCTTCTTTGTGAAGTTTACTTTTTTCTCTAACTCATTGTTAGTGTTGCACAGTAGTTCATTATTCTATAAAGTATTTCTCACACTATTTAACATATTAACACGATAATGAGTACGAGTAGTAAAAGTGAATATGAATGGTTAATAAGTTAAATGAGAACAAAAGATACAAGATAACAAATACTAAATATTTAAATAAATCAAAATATAGAAAAAAAAATATTTTATATTAGACTGAATTATAATAAATAAATTAAATATTATACTATTGATACAATTTAAGTTTATAAAACGACAAAAAACAATACTGTAATGAAACAATATGAACAGTATATATACATAAATCTTTCAGTTCTTTAATATTCAAAGAACTGAATATTAATAATAAAAATTAAATACTATAAAAAATTAGATAAATATTATAAATAAAATTTATACAAATAAATTATAACTATAAATACTAAATTTCATATCTTAAAATAATCAATCAATAATCATTTCAAAATAATTATTTATAAATTGCATAATAATTAAACAATATGTTATGTTAATAACACATTGCATATACCATTCACGTTATTGTATCAATGTATTTTACGTACAATGAAAAAAAATCCTTATAATATTAATAATTCAAATTTAAAAATAAATAGCAAATAAAATGAACTTTAAAATCATAATAATGAAATAAATAATGACATTTATTTTAAAGTGAGAACATAAAACAAATAAGGTGATTTTTCTCATCGAGCCAACTATACATACAAGAGATTAGGTATTGATAAGTATAACGATTTATGGACAGTTCGTTAATGTAACTGTAATAATTAATATTTTCAAAGTTAAAAATTAATTGAGAAAGAAAATTAAATTAAAAATTATATTTTGCACACCCCCATGGTTGAATGGGATAACGCGTTTGGCCAATTCAGAACATGGGTGATTTAAATGGGTATATAGCCCCTGAGAGGATTTTTTAAATTTACCTTCAATTTTCCACGATCTATTTTGATTTTAATATAAATGGGTAAACAAGTTCCAAAATATGCATTTTAAGGTTTTACCTCATGAACTTAGCAGTGGTTATGTGACACACAGACAAATAAACGTCATAAAATAAAAACCACAGATGACATCTTAAAAACGCTGTAAAGCGATAATTCTGGTCAAATTTTGGTTTAGAGTATTTAGAGCAAACACAATACTTTTACTACACATCACAGTAAAGGCGAAGAAAAGTAATAAAACTAGTACCCATAGAAAATCTCTGAAAAGCAATAAAAATACTCATATAAAATCAATATAGGTCAAGAGTTAATATTTATTGTTAGTTTTAAACTTTAATAATAATAAGTAAGTATAATATATTTACTGTAAATCCATTTATTTTATATTTTTAACCAAACTATCACTGAAACTTGTTGATCTATAAAACCCGGATATAATTTTTATTTCGAAATATTGCGGAAAAAATACATAGGGGGATAAAAATTGAACTAAAAATTACTTTCACTATACAGTTTGCACTACGTGGTAAATGCTCCTAATAATTTCATGACTAAAATATATGAAAACCACTCCCTACTAAATTGAACCCTGTAATATGGCTTAACACAAAATTTTAAAAAAAATAAGTTCACGATTTGATTTTCAATTTTATGAAATATAATCAAAATTGTAATTCAGCAGGGACGTAATTCAATGTATTTCCGTATAGAAATATTCGTTTACGTAAAATAACGTTATAATTAAATAATAAGTATTTGACATTTAATAACAAAATGCAGTTATATAAATTTAAGTTTTAATGCCCTAAGTGTAGAATTTCATAATTAGAGTTGGATATAGACTTTAATTCTATACTATAATCTAATTTGTTAAAGCTATTTATTTTGGGAGTTAAGAGCTATTTAACTTCGGCATAAACTATGGTTGCATAAAACACAATAAACAGAGGTTTGAAATATTGGCAAATTTCATAAATATATAGAGAGTCTATTTTGCATGAAAATCCAAAACAGTCACACACAAACTAAGAAGTGTTTAGGCATTCCTTTATTGTATAAAGAAAATTCTTTGATAGAAAAATGAATGAGTCAGCACTATAAGTACGAAATTGAGACTTCACCTATATTATTCTTTAAAAACCCCTCTAATTAGGTTTTACCAAGTCGATAAATCGATAAAATAAGAACTAATGCTAATAATACAATGAAACTACGTACATTTGTTAACCATACGTTCTAGTGCAATTGTAAAAAACTTCAGCCCGCTCAAACTACTTTTTGATGTTTTGTGGTTTTTGAAATTTTCTAGGAGTCATTTTGGGAGTTAATGACGTCACACATATTTCATAAACAACATGAGATATAGTATTTAAAGGGAATGCACTAAAAAGTAGTAATGTTTAGCTCACAACTAATGACTATACGACTACACAGTAAGTGATTTGAGATGATTTAAGAACAGAGAATTTAATAATTAACACGCGCACCACCTTTTAAAAACTCAGAAAATTACTTACTGATCAGAATATACTGCATTAACTAATAAATCAAGCAAGACGTGTATTGATAAGAAAGAAATTGAACATTCCAAAGGGAATTCGCCGGGGTTACGTGCCTCCGCCCCACAATTTTTTAATTAAATCACATGAATAAGTTTTTTAAAAAATAGATGAAAATCGGAAAATATACAATTGGTTTTTTGAGTTTTCCTATGGGCAAGTTTTATTACTTTTCTTCACATTTACCGTAGGTATTGAAAGAATATTGTGTTCTCCCTAAAGTTTGTAAACCAAAATTTTACCAAGGTTATTGCTTTATAGAGTTTGATAGAGTTTATAGAGATGTCATCAGTGGTTCTCATTTTATGACGACCATAAAATGGTCTGTGTGTAACTGTGTCACACGCAACCACCGCTAAGTTCATCTTAATTAGGTAAAACCTCAAATACATATTTTTGGATCTTGATTACCCACTTATATCAAAATTAAAACAAAAACGAAGAAAATTGAAGGTTATTCGAAAAACATTACTTCTGGGAACCAATAGGTAATAGCTACCCATCCAAGTCGAGTAAAACGAGCCAGAAGTTGTTAAGGACGAACGCGAATCCGACAAAAGACAGAACAATTCTTTACCATTCACCCGATTTTATAATACGTAAAATTTCGACTTAAATGCTGACAAATAAATCAAATAATCATACCATAAATATAAGAATCACAAAACCATACTCAAATAATATAAAAATTCAAAATAACGTAATAAAATTTATGAATGACAATTTAGCTAAACTAAACAAGAATATCAATTTTCATATAAAGGCAAAAATAATTTAAGAATTATAAAAAATCTGGATGTAACACTAAAAAATCAAGTTCTTTTCCTTTAATATAACCAGTTTAGCCATGTTATAACAATTTCAAAGTTTATTCGAACTAAGAGATCTTATTTTCAAATAAAAAATTAATCTTCTTTTAGACCAAAACCAATTACGCGAAAAAATTATTATTCATTAATATTTCATGTTATTAAACCTAATTTGGTAATTTCTAAACAAATTGGGGTAAAAAATTAGGTTAAACCCAAATTGTTAATATAAATAGTCTTGTTTTTTCATTATTTTTAAAAACCAGTATTTTTATTATATTAGAAATATGATTAAGGTTCTTCAGTAAAAGGATCAATAAATGGGATCTCTAAAGTAATAGAGTAACATATTTTAGCTTCCTAAACTTATAATTTAATAAATTAAATATTCTAAATTTATACAAAGCTATCAATCAGTTCAAGCAAAAACTTAACTTGTTAAAGAAAATATTTCTTTTTATCCCGTTAAGTATAAACATGAGAAAAATTGAAAGATAGGCTTCTAAAGGAATGAGATCAGACACAATATCATAACTATTACACAAAAGCAGTAAAGCAAACATACCAGGTAGTACACTTCATATACCTAACCCCTAGCCATCGTTAAATAATTATTATCCCCCCCCAAAATTTACTAACAGAAGCTTGAATAACTAATTT
>JACMZG010001911.1:41037237-41149737 GCA_018340805.1 Microvelia longipes | reverse complement strand
GACACCTACAGCGAAAGTATTCTTAACTAATCTTTGTCAAAAACCACAGAATCTGTTATCCTATTTTTTATTTATTTATTTTTAACTCATTTTTTTTAAGTCGCTTTCACTATTAAAAGTAACACTAGATGCCGGGTAGTTCCTTTGTCTATGAACTGCTTCCGCTGTTTTTGAATTTTTAACGGATGTTTTTTTAAACAGCTTTATAATAGCAAACTTAAGTTGAAAAATAAAAAAATATTAATCTCTTTGGTCTCAATAAAAAATATGATAATTTAAAGGCAGATCAGCTAAAAATAGTTTTGAATCGCCAAATAAAAATTACAGGGCAAACTAGAATAGGAACGTAATTCCATATAACTGATTTTAGTTTTAATTTTTTTAGTATTTTACTCCATAACTCAGAATGTAGCATTTGAGTTTGGGAACCAATATCCTTTTTTTTTAATATACTTAACAAGTATATTTTAGAATACGCGAAACCCTTACCTTCCTGATTCTATTTGATTTTCTATTAAAGTCTGTAAAAAACCCTTTGTTTTATGATTTATCCAGTAATTCGTCAAAAAAATTCTATTTATTTCATATATATCAATCTATTCAGGAATAATGCATGGCTTGAACTCATTTACTTAAATTAAATACTATATTGTCAATATTCAAGAAAAGAGTTACCAAAAAAATCGGGTACGGGGTACCTCGGAACTTTTCTTCATCACATCGGATTTGCTACGCTCAACCTCTTATAAATGTAACTAATGCTAATAATGTATTTAAAAGACACTATAGGGAATACTAAAAAACACACTCCTTACTCCATGTACTAAACTATATTTCGCCCCCTAGTCATCGGGGCATATTCATGTATTAAAAGAGTATAGCTAAAAGAGGTAAGTAAATTGAAATAAATTAAAAGAAGACACATGTTCAACTAAAAGTTAGAAAACTCTATCAACTTTGGTTCCCTATGCTAGTTGATAGAGTTTTCTAACTTTTAGTTGAACATGTGTCTCCTTTTAATTTATTTCAATTTACTTACCTCTTTTAGCTACTCTTTTAATACATAAATATGCCCCGATAACTAGGGGGCGAAATATAGTTTAGTACATGGAGTAAGGAGTGTGTTTTTTAGTATTCCCTATCGTGTCTTTTAAATACATTATTGTGGATAAAGGGAACAAAAAGAATGTTAATAACTAATGCTGATACTGATATAAAACTTGTCACATATGTTATTTAAAAATTTTCGCGGAGTCATTATTGCGGGTTAATGACGTCATAAAAAAAATTTCAAATAGCACAACTACAGCGGTAGACTGATTTTTGTACAAAATTTTAACTCACACACATACAGACAGACCTGTATGTGGTTTGTGAAAACCACTTAGGATGCCTTTAAAACACCTGAAACGGATAATCCCGGTTTCAACCCGGTTTCGGATTTTTTTTGCAAACACAATACTTTTCCTACATACCTACGGTATAAATAAGTAATAACATTTTTTTCATTTCACGGTAAATTTTGACAATTGAGAAACTTTGTAATAAAGCAACCTCAAGTATGTAAATAAATAAATAAAAATATAGGCTTATTTGAAAATAATTATTAATGTTTATTTTTAAGACCCGAAATTGTACTATTTTAATTAATGAAGTGACAACAATTTGGCCAAGCCAAGTATAAGTATAGTTAATAGTCGCACAGTAATTCATTATGACTTGCCTAATTTTATTATTTAACTGTACACTTATATTATTATTAGCAAAGAAGCATCATTTGTAAATAGGCGTAAGTTTCTATAATAATTCTTTAAAAGTATTTCTTAATATTTTATGTTATCATAACATAACACCTTTTTTGGCTTTCTCTCATTTACAAAGTTGACGAGTTTTTATTACATTTACGAAATCTTGTATTAAAAGAAAAACACGAAAAACTATTGTTCTAGTTTTAAAGGAAAATTACGTGGTGGTTTAAGTTAATTTTAAAGTAAAAAAGGAAACTCATTTTATAAAGATTATATAATTCAGCTTATTATACTCCTAATTATTATGATTTACTCCTTATTATTCGTTTCGACATCTCGTCACTGTCGTAATTCACCCTTAATTTGTTTGTATTGCTTAAAGTAATTTCATGCTAAAATACTTCTATAGTAACAACATGATAAAATAGTTCTTTTGACTTGTTGAGCTTTTGCAGCAATAATATAAATTCCCTTGCAATCCGTTAAAGAAGAAAATAATATTATTTTAATAATATTTATATTTTATATATTTTTTTTACGCTATAACCGTAGGTCATTTAGCGTTTTCCCCTCACTCAAATCTCAACTTAACCCTGAGTTTGTACACATCCAAATCTAGGAAGCACCCCCTCCGTACATGGTAGCACATGTAACTGGTTCACAGTGTGTCTAGTTCATCCAGCCCAACCAGACTCTATCCAAACTCACTGCTCTGGGCTAGTGCCCGCGACTAGTTCACAGTTTGCCTAGTTCATCTAGACCAGCTAGACTCTGGCTAGGCTCACCGTTCTGGCTAGCGCCGACTACTAGTTCACTGTGTGCTTGTTTCATCTAGTCTTACTAGCTCCTCTGATCACATTAGTCTCACTTGACCTCGTACTTCCAGTTTCACCAATCCCATCAGTCCACTAGCTCACCAGACTCTAGCTGGCTCACCGTCTGGCCAGTCCAGCGCCACCGACAAAGAACTCTAGCACCCAGATGTCAGTGTGTACAAACTCATTCTATAGCCCTGACCTGAAAGTCAAAGCTCCGCAGTGCTATTAGGAGACGTCCGTCTACAAGAACCGAGCACTTTGTTCCTAGTCACTTACGTTACTCGTGTCGCCGCCATCACTTTCACTGACTAAGTTTTCGGACATACAAGGCTCAGTATATCTTTCCGACCTTTCTCTCCCCAGCCCGCAGAACATTAACTTTTCGTGAGCTAGAGACAACGGAAACGTGGATCCAGACTTGTCTCAGATGAAACTAGATCCAACCCCGCATTTGCGTATTAGTAGCCAAGGAAACCACGTAAAACCCTGGCTGTGTTGGCCGGCCTTGAATTCAAGACCTCCCGAGTGTACGGTACAAGGGATAACCTCATATTGAGGTCCTCCCCCGGCTGGATTTGAACCCTCGACCTCCAGGTCGAAAGGCGAGCGCTCTACCACTGAGCTACTGGACTCGGTATTTTTTATTTTTTTATATAAAATTTATTTTATATATTATTTTTTTTATTATTATATTTATATTTATTTATTTTATTTATTTAGTATTTTTTTATTATTATTTATATTTATATTTTTAATAATTTATTTTAATATATATTTTGGAGTCAAAAATGAAGGAGTAATTAAAAATCAAGTCAATTAAGTTTAAATTAAGTAAATTATTTTTTTTTCAAATTTATTTATTTTTATATTATTTTATATATATATAATACTTTATTTATATTATATTATATTATAATTCAGTACTCATTAGTAAGAAAAATCATCAATTGATTAATTCATAATTATTATTACTTTTCTTCAATTATGTTTTTTTAGAAAAAAGTAATTTTCCTTTCTCACCTTTTATTCAAGCAAAAATTATACATTATAATTTATTAATTTGATTTGTTATATAAAAATTCGTTTTTTAAAAATATGTTTTAAGTAAAACTATAGAGAGAGAGCCCTCGCTGAAGGTGATTTTATCACTTACTGAGGGCTCTCACTTTTAATTGCATTATTTTAAATTTAATGTGTACAAATTTTACACAAAATTATTATTATTATTACTATTAATTTATACAAAAAATGTGATTTAAACATACTGTTTAACGTTCTTGTTGAGGTTCTACATCGTTGCAAACGGCTTAAAACGTGCCTAGTCTTACATATTGTTTTACAAAGCTAGAGTTGTTAATTGATTCCCTCTCCCCTTTTTAGTGGTAAAATTACCAGAAAACCATATCATCCTTTCCCCTATTTTTTCATTGGAAATAATAAGGTGAATAAATGAAACTTATATCATTTGGTACTACCGAATTCCGAAAAACATGAATAGTCGACCCAATATAATTGTACGAGAGACACCTAGGAAATTTAACAAGAAAAATGTTACAACTGGAAACTGTACCATCATTCGACATTCGTCATTATTGATGGCTTGACAGAATGTCATGTCCCACATTGTTTCCTTAAGTCCAACTCATCAGAACATCGACGGCCAGAACTCACTCTGAACTTCAATTAAAATTTCGAAGAATATAACGAGATGTAAACGTCTGTAAAGAAATGTGTGATCTCTTCCACAATTATATTGTTTCAAATTAAACATACTAAATAAACCGACCCTTGCCATAAATTCTGCTGTAAACAAAATGAGATTTAAAAATAAAAATTATAAATACGTATCCATACATGCCATGTAACTGCACTTACCTGAAAAAAAATAAAAAAATATTATTATATTAAAACAATAGTTAAAAAATAAATTCCATTATTTCGGGGTATTCTAATCAAGGAAAATTAATATAGTCATGGCCGCAAGTTGTATCAAAAAAATATACAATAGTATATACAAATATACACAAATATACAGTATATAGTATATACAATATATAGTAGTAATAGTAGTAGTAGTAGCAAAAAGCATTAAAATATGTATTTTGACATCAATTAGTGGAAAAAACCAGCAGTAATACAACTAAACTCAGTTGTAGCTCAAAACACAGTGGTAAAGACTGTTCAATGTTACCTAGGTAATAAACAAATATATCAAACTTTTAATAACTTTAAACTTAAAAAACAAGTCTAAACAGAATAAACCTGTCAATCCATCTGTATAGAACTTAAAAAACAAGAAAAAAGTAGTTATCAACTTTAAAAACTATTGAGCAGAATAAGAAAATTAGAAATTTGCATAGATTTGTGCTAAAAATAAAAAAAAAAATCAAATGCATTGACACGCAGAAACATTGACATTGAAGTTAAGATTTTTCAATATCATGCAATAATCATAATTTTTAAACATTTTAAAAGCCATGAAGTGCCTTCCTTGATTTTTAAAGCAATAAAACTTCAAATAATGTGCAATTAGTTTTAATTTCACTACATAAAAAGAAAGCAGCAATCGCATTTTTTCCTAATAAAAAGTTTCTCCACTTTACGGATAACGGATAGCGAATTAAAAAATAATAATCATAAATTAATTGAATAGTTTAATTGCTTTAAGTTCCTCTTCTTAATTATTACAGTCGATAATAGTACTGATTTATGCTAATAATTTAATAAAAATAATTATACAAAGAAAAAAAATTGATTTTTATAATTTATTTCATTATATTTCACTTATTATATCAAACGATCCGTCTAAGGCAAACCATTTATTTTTATTTTATTAAATAATTATGTATTATTAATTATGTAAGTTGCTCTTTAGTTACTTTAGTAACTAAAGAGCAACTTATACATTTAAAAACCAAGAGTAGAGGATAATCATAAACAATAACAAATATATAATTTATATATATATATATATTATATATATTATATATATATATATATATTATATATATATTATGAACAATATAATTGTGCAGAGACACCTAGGATGTAACAAGCAAATGCAATGCTACATGGGAACTGTTCATCATTCGACATTCTTCATTTCGACACAAAAGCATTGCATTTGCTTGTTACATTTCCTAGGTGTCTCTCGCACATTATATTGTGTCAACTATTCATGTTTTGCAAAACTCGGTAGTATCAAATGATATATATATATATATATATATTATATATATATATATTTATATATATATATTTTATATATATATAATACACACACATTATATGTGTGTGTGTAATATATAATAAAATCAAAGATTAGCGCCTTTCGACCCATCAGGGTTTTAACCTGCGGAAACCTACCTTAGTTGGTATGCATCTACTATCCTCTAAGAATTAATTAAAGCTGCGCGATATTTTATAACAAATGCTATTTATAAATCTTTGAGTAGAGGTATGCGTACCTCGGACCTCGGTTCCGAAGAAACAATATATATATATATATATATATATATATATATATATATATATATATTATTATATATATATTATATATATATATATATATATATATTGATATTAATAAACGAAGTCAAATTTATTGCTTGACATATGTTGACACAATATTAGTACATAGCTTCTAGCTTAGATATTTACTTTGTAAATTATAGAATCATGCATAACAAGCAAAAACAGTGATTCTTGAATTGGGGTCATGTTTCATTAAAATTTTTAACCAAACTCAGGTCAATAATGAAATATACCGTCGTTACGAATCCATACATGTACATCTATGATTGAAATATTGCAAAGGAACAGAATCGTTATGTAACAATAATGAGATAAACTACTGTATTTTTTAGCAAATTAATTATAAATTAAGTTTTTTTAAGTCTGAAATTTAGTAGGTCGCGAACGGACTAACTTGATGTTAACATCACGTAACAGAGTCAGCTATTTCATTTTTTAATTTCATTAATTAATTATCAGTACACAACTGTTGAAATTCGTTCTTAAAAATGAAAGGGAATGAAATATTGTATGGTTAGAAGTAGCCTGGCGAGAGAGGTACAATTTATGTAAGAACAGAAGGTAAGGAATTAAATAAGTATAAAAGACAAGAAATAAAAACAACATGAGGCCACAAGCTGGTTTTAGAAACATAATACCCTCTTACGGACTCAGGCTTAAAACCCACCAACATCGTGTGGGGCCATAAATTATATTTTATAGGTAACTTCTTTACTTTATTTAGTTTTTTCTTAAAAATTACTGAAAATATCAAAACTCATACAATTACTAAAAACTTTCTTACAATGCGAAAAAAAGATTTGTTTTAAATATTCTTTACCTTAATTTCAGGCAAATTCAAAAACATATATACTTTTCAAGGAAATACGTATTACGATAATAAATAAGTATGTTTATCAATAAATAAATAAAAATATTCAATTTAAACATCGTCTAAGCAAATTGCTTAAAATAAACTTCAAACATCACAAAATGAAAACATTTTTCTCAAATTAAATAATAAAACGGTGGAGGAACATAAATTATGTTTTAAAATTAAATTTCCGGTAAAAACAGGTTAAAGTTATACTCTCGGAGTAAAGATATTTAAAATAATTACATGCTTAAATTGGTTTGCGTGCTGCAGGATGCTGTGCTCGAGGCACATCTCTCAGTATCACGCAGTTCCAATGTTTTTATTATAACTATCCTTCTTACTTGGTTACCACACCTCTTTTCGAGTTATCTATTAAAGTTAGGACTAAGATGTAAATTCAATTACTACATTAGGGATAATCATTGCGTAAACAAACGGTACATCTGTTTAGTCTTAATTTATTTTATGTTTTTACTTGGATTAATCTTATAATGTTTTCAAATGCCTACGTTTAAAAAGTTTATGACTTACAGATAAATAATATGTAAGTACGTATTTAGTCAGACAAAGAAGAAGAGGTGTAGTCATTAATTTATTTTTTCATTGTTCAGGCACTCATGATGACCGAAAGGTTGAAAGCTGGCTCTGTCAATAAATATTATATGTGGAGAGACTTGGGTGTTTTATTAATACGCATTTAGTTTTAACATTATAATCTACAAAGGAACGAAGAGCTTAATAAAAAAATAACATACATCTTAATAATAAACACACTCAGTAATTAAATACTAAAGTATACTCTTATTTTAATTTTTATTCAGAAATATTAAAAAAAAAAATCCTACATAAATGAAGAGACTCATTATAATTAACAAATAAAATAAAGTTAAATTTTAATTACTACTAATGTCAACTAAGAAAAAAATAAAATTATCATATCATAACATTCTAGGGACGATCAAAGCGAATCCGATGTATTGGGTGTTAGGATACCTTACATTGTAAGGAAGCATGTCTGATGTTTTAAAAAACCTATAGAAGTAAGCTTACTTTTATGATGCTCACCTAAATAAGTTAGTTTATTTTCAGGCCGAAGCGAGAACGAAGTTGTGCAGAAAATTTCCGTAACCCTTACCCTGATTATTTATACAAAGAATATGATTTAAACATACGTTCAACGTTCTTGTCAACGTTATCGTTGCAAACGACTTAAAACGTGCCAAGTCTTACATTTTGTTTTACTAAGCTAGAGTTGTTGATTGATACCCTTCCCCCTTATAAGTGGTAAAATTATAACATTAAACAGAAAACCATACCATCCTTCCCCCTATTTATTTATTGGAAATAATACAGTCAATGAATTAAACTTATATCATTTAATACAGCCCAATTTAGTAAAACATGAATAGTTGACACAATATAATTGTGCGAGAGACACCTAGGAAATGTATAAGAGAAATGCTACATCTGGGAACTGTTCCATCATTCGACATTCTTCATCATTGATGGCTTAACATAATGTCATGTCCCACATTGTTTCGTTACGTCCAACTCATCAGAGCGCCGACAGCCAGAACTCACTCTGAACTTCAATTAAAATTTCGAAGAATATAAGGAGGTGTAAACGTCTGTAAAGAAATGTGTGATCTCTTGCACAATTATATTGTGTCAAATTAAACTTACTAAATAAACTGACCCCCGCCATAAATTCTGTTGTAAACAAAATAATACTTTAAAAGAAAAATTATCAAAATTATTAATACGCATCGAAAAAAAATTATAGGACAAAGCATGAACGAAGTTGAGAAGTTAAGCATTTCGTAATCCTTAACCTGATTATTTTATTATACTTATCTTGTCATGCAAAAGCCTTTGTCATAAATACTCAAAAGAACTACTTATCGTATTTCATACATATCTATAGAAAGAGCTATTATCGAAACAAATAAAAAATAAAATGCACTTTAATAGGATCGAGTTTTTTTTAATTAATAACTTAAAATTATTTAATTTTATTATTTATAAATTAAAAAAAAAATCAATGAATGTCATTTATATTGATTGTCCCATTAATGTGAAAGAAACAAGAAATTATTTTTTATTGTTAGGCTGATAAGGTAAACTTTGGATCCATTTATGCAAAAATAACTTAAGGAAATATTAGACGCAATAGCATTACCTAATTAAACCTAAGGGGGATCCTTGATTAAAACACACATACAAATTTAAATTTAGAACATTCCTCTTCATTAGGACTTCATGACTTTATACATAATTAAATTTTGACGAAATGGGTAAAAGGATTTATTTTTTTTTTTTAAAAACTGGTTTTGAGGGTTTTAAGATACACAAGTTTCTAAACGACTTTTCATCATTAGAAGAATTTTAACCTCTTTTTTCCCTAATTAGTGAGTTAAAAGTTTTATATTTTTTTGTTATATTTCATTTTTTTAGGATTTATTTTATTTTAATGCAAAGAAATGGGTACAGGGTACCTCTGAACTTTTCCTCATAACGTCACTATCGCTCCGCTCTCTTCACTACATTAGATTCGCTTGTCCTTAGAATTTAAAAATCGCCAAATTTATACAACATCACAGTATAAATTCGAGCAGACAGATGAAAGCTACGATGATAATAGAAACACACATACAGACAGACAACTTTGAGAAAACCAACCAGGATGTCTAAAAAACGCCTTATACAGATAATTAAGGTGAAATCCCGGTTTAGGATTTTTTTGCAAAGACAAGTATTTTTCTATATACCTACGGTACAATTGAGGAAATTAAAAAAAAAATTAAAGTATTGATATTTCAAGAATATTAAAAAAATATTAAAAGTATTGATATTTCAAGAATATTAAAAATATTTAATGATATTCAAGATATAAAAGTATTGATATTTCAAGAATTTAAAGTATTATTTCAAGAATAAAAGTTTGATATTTCAAGTATTTAAAAAAAATATTAAAAGTATTAATATTTCAAGAATATAAAAATAAAAAAATATTAACTTTATCAAGAAAATAAAAAGAATTTTATAAAAAAGAAGATAATACGAGCGGCATTCAATACAACATATTTGACCTACAACGTATTTTATTCATAGAGAATTCGAAGTTCTAAAGGAAAAATGTAACTCCGGAAAATAGCTTAAAGAAGAAAAGTTAAACCAGTCTTAAGAAGATATAACCCACAAAAATAGTAATAACTTAAATTCAAACAGTGTAACTTTCCACAATAAATATGTATAATTAAAATAAAAACAAATTTGTTTCTTATAGATTATCCTAAGCCCAATAAAAAATAAACTAAATAAGTAAACAAATTAAGAATAAGGACATAAATCAAGACAAAAATCTTAAAAATAAAATCACTTGAAAGTATGAAACAATTTATAGTACTATTATTAAAACTATATATTATTTATAATAATACTGTCTGTACTGTATTTTTATTATGTAATAATAAAAATATAACTATATGTTATAAATAAAGACACATTTCCTATTTAAACAATTCCTAGTGTAATAAGAGAAATAAAATATCAACCCACATATTAAAACCTTACAAATTTAAATAGTAACAAGAAGATAAAATACGAGTTAATAAAGGAATAAACTGGGATGATATTAACCATAGCCCTGAGATATCATCTTGCAGAGCCTCTTAGATAAGAAAAAGAGGGTGCTGTCAAGGCAGTAGGTCACCAGATGAGGGCTATTATAAATATGTAGCTAGAACAGACAGACAGACAAGTCTCATTTGAATGTGATTCGTAAACATGGATATACATAGTACAGTAATCTTTTAATTTAGTTTATGACGATATAATACATACAAAAAAAACAGAAAATATGATTTAAGAAATACAAGAAGTGTATAAGAAATAGAAATTGTATAGAACAGAACTTGCTTAACTCAAATAAAATATAAAGCATAAGTTCCAAAAAGTAATAAATTATATCATAATATTATAACTCAAAATATTCGTAGAAAGAAAGACTACTAATAAAAGGTGGATATATTTCTACTAATAAAAGTAACATACGTCATATTTTTTAACCATTAACACTGCTTATTAAAATCGCGAATCATAAATGCCTGTATTAATCATATTTAAATTATAACAATGCATTGCAATAAAGGAAAGGAACCAAAATGCCGGACAACAGTACAATAAGTAATCAAATTATTATAAGTTTCGTCTAAGACCTTAAAAAATGCAAAGATAAACAATTCTAAAATAAGCTGCAAAAATCTAAAATAAAACATGCTAATATATGATAAATTTATTCGTTTATGTCTATTTTAAGATGTAATAATGCAATGGGATATTGCCAACTATTAACACTGTCTCTTTTATATTCTACCTGCTAACGGAAATGAATAAAAATCTGATAAGTTCAGTAATAAAACTATAAAAAACTAAATCTCTGCTAAAAATTACAAATGGCTATGTTGTAAAAATTAAAACATTTCATCGAAATTATTAATTTTTACAACATAGATAACTCGAAATGTTAAACAGTCACACTTTTACCAAAAAATACTAACTACTAGCTAGATATGGCTTTAAAGAATTACAAAGAAACCTCTTACTTCTGTCGAATACGTATAAATGTAATCATAAATGTACAATTCAAACATAACAGTAATATTCCAAGGGGTCCAAAAGTCTCCTATCTCTTAAATTTTGAACGGTTTGACATAGATTAATGAAACTTGGGGGTACTTTTCTTGCGTAAATAGAACTTAGGGAGGCCCATGTATCTTTTACATTCCTTCAGGTCAATTGATATTTTCTATAACTTATAAAATACATGATTATAATATACAACTAATACAAGAGAAAACTAGAAGAAATATACAAAACAATAAACTCATATCTTAGATATACATTATAAAACACCAAAATCAGTAATACTAAATAATTTTCCGGCTTAACTGCGACGGCTTTCCCAAAGGTTTATTTCAATTACAACCATCCGCCAAATGGTAAAGAAAAATGGAAAGTAATGGAAAGGTAAAGAAAAAGAAATCCTTTACCCTTATCTTAAAGTTTTTACAGTTACTAATACTGGAAGATTAAGGAAAAAATAGTAACCCTAAACATTTTTTTTACTCTTGGCTAATTATTTCTTATGTCAACACATAAGCTTAAATTTTGAGGTAAAATGTCCAATTGTTATACTATGGGTACTTTATATTCCCGCCAAAATAGTGGTCATAGACAGTAATATGCAAGAGGCAATATGTCTTGTATTCATTCTTTGACACCAAAATACCCAATGAAAACGTACCTTCAAAATTACTTTTTAAACTTTTCGCAAAATCTGGTGTTGCATGGTAAACCAAAAGTTAACTACTCTACTAAAAAGAAGTTAATTACTCAAAAAAAGTACCCCTACAGTTTCATTAATGTATAACACAAGGTTCAAAATTATATAAATAAGACGGGAGAGACTTTTGTACCACCCTGTTTGATACATAAAATTAAAACCTGGCAGGTGTGTTTTTATATATTTTGTGGTAAATTAATTAAATGTATTTCATTAATTGGCTATGAAGTATATAAAACTCACCTGACAGTTCCAAAAATCACACGAGCGAATAAATAATTGTGAAACATCACTGAAATTTTACACCAGTAACAATTTACTTAATTTAATTATCCTATCTGTATTTAAATTATATTTATTATACATACTAAGAACAAAAGAAGTCAAAACAGAACTTTAAGCAATGAAATCCAAGAACTTTTTTCAATATCAATTAAAATAATTGTTAACTGATACTTTATTAAATCTGAATATTTTTTAAAATAAAACCAGGGATGCTTCCTCGCAATATTATATATCTTAATAGATAATGGAATAGAAATTGAAGGAACTCCTGATGTTTAAAAAGCATTTAAACTTTACACAATAATGCACAAAAAGCAGCGAATTTAAAAGCAGAGAAGTAGCCTTGTTTGATTATTTTGTAGTATAATATTTTGTATTTTACTAAATAAAGGTATAACTATATATAAAAAAATAACATTAAACTCCAGACTAAATACATACAGACTAAAGGAATATTCACATACACAAGGTTACACTGCGTTAAGAGTAAGTTACGGCAACTCAGGGGGGAATTATATGAAAAAAGATTAAGAGAAAAAAGAAGTAAGTAACTAGTGTAGACTGTGTTCGTGAACCATTTAAAATTGATTGTTACTTCTACAAAAAATATATTAATTGACTAAATCAAGCAAAGAAAGATAAAATCATCAAATAAATAACATTACAGCGGTCCCCAGGTTAAGGACATTAAAGCGTCAGTATTTTAATATATACCTCAGAAACTATTTCGGATACGCGTAAAATTTACACAGACTATTGTAGTACAAACAAATCAGCGCAAACATTTGTTTACACTTTGATCGTAACGGTTGCCCCAACCAACTGAGGTTATTCCCGCAAGGAATATCCAAGGAAAGAGTTGGATGAAAAAAATCCTTGAACAAATTTAAAATACAACTTTGATAATTAAGTTTTTTACTACGAAAGACGAAGCAAAAATAAAATTTAAATAGTAAAAGAGTTGTGTGAGTTCATTTTAAACATTTATTTCCACTTCATCGTATTTGATGCGAGGAAATTGTAATTGGAAGTTATGGGAGGTATATAAAAATGTAGAAAACACAGTTACAATAATTTTCCACTACTTTGAATTTTAATTTGATTATTTTAAATTCTATCCATTAAAGAACACGAGCTCTATAAATTAAAGAAAAAAAGCTCCCAATAAGCTTAAAAACTATACAAAAAGAGAATACAAGAAAAGTTAATAAAAATTAATAATGCAAAAAAAAGTACGCTACCAGTAGGCATATTTGTACTCATAACAACTTCAAAACATTATTAGTTTATATTAACCAAATATTTTTCATAATTTTTTAAAAGTTTAAAGTGACCATCTTAATACGCGGAGTTTTATTATACCCCAAATCTTATCAGATCTTCCTTGATTGTCTTAATTTTTGATCCTTATTCCATTGATATTAAATCAGCGATCAGAGTGTACACTAGACACGTGCAGATCCATTCATTCAGAAAAAAATCATCAAACAAATATTTTCTGTTGATGATTTTTTAAAAGTTTAAAGTGACGCTTTTGTTAACATTTGTAAAAGCTAGAACAAGCCAACAATATATAAATAAAAGCATGCAGGAAGTCCAAAAATAAATAATAAGCAATTCATACATTCTCAATTTAATTACTAAGCGTAACTTAACACTAAACATGAGGATATTCTGGCCTTGTAATAGAAATCGTATTATTATTAATATCGTTCGAGTGTCGTGCGGAAATATGACTTCACATTTTCAAGTAACATCAGACAAAGAAAAAAATTCCATTTATAGACTTTTTACACCATCATAGTTTGACTATAGTAAGGTAAAATTATTTTTATGAGAAATAAAAAAATAACAATAATAGGATTAAAGCATTCGCTAATTTTAAAATTAAATACATATTTAAAAAGAAAACGTAAATAATACTAAAAACAATGTAAAGAAGAATAAATATGGATATTTCAAAAAGTTTTGTCAAGTGAAAAAGATCCATTTTTTCTGGATTAAAGGCGGTTTACCTTGAAAATGAGATGAGACCCGAGGATTCTCAATCCCCCTCCAGGAATCAAAAGAATGCATTAAGTTTTTTTCAAAAAACCTTTTTCATCAGAGAAGCCCGTGCAAGGTGGAATTTTCGTAATATTCAAGCCACAACTCACTTATCAAAGTTTAACTTAATCGAATTTCATTGTTCCTTTAAAATATTTGTTCAAAATGAAAATGAATTAAATTATAAAATTCTATTGTTTTTTTACAACTCGATAATATTAAATTTCATTTCTAACTACAGTTTTAATTATTTACAATATTACTCAGTGTCATATTTACACACAAAATAACATTTTTAAATCCAGATCTATTTGTAAATGCTTTATATATAAAAAACATATTTTTAAATGTACAGTTAAAACAGGCACACAATCTCTTAATTCAATAATTTCTTATATTTGTCTTAAGCCGGACCAACATTAAGAATTACAAAATATAAAAAAAGAATGGAAGTTCTTAATCAGATAAATGAGAACTTGAATTTCTATATGAATAAAAACCAATAAATATTCAAACAAAATCATTATAACCTGCACAGCACAGATTATTATTAATCTAAAGTGCTGGTCTAAATTTCTTTACAATCTATTGTATAGAATTCTTATTTATTAAATAAAAGAATTTAAATTATTATATATATATATATATTATATATATATATATATATATATATATATATATCTTGCAACCTTTCCTTCTATTAGCAGATACTTAAAAGTAATAATTAAATTATTCTCTCGCGTGAGAAACATATTTTTTCCAAGTAAAAATTTTATTACAGAAATGACGAATGATATATAAATAAAAGCTGTCATGATTCAGTCAAGACGTGACTTAAAAGAAATAATTTCTCGGTTCATCTTCTAACTTCGCCAAATGCTATAGAAGAAAATAGAATCAAGCATCAAGTCAGAAGTGAAGGGTGAAGGGGATAACGAAGAAGAAATGAAAAGAAGTGTGTCACAGGATACAGAAAACAGGAAAAAGTTATTTTTAGTTTTTACAATAACTATATTCAACAATCTATACTATACTATCTATACTAGATAGCAACACTAGGTTCCTGATTTCCAATAGACACTTAAACCAGGCTATTACTTACATTCTAAATATGACATACTTTATCACCAAATCAAATGTTTGGTATGAAGTTTGACGAATAACAATAGACAGTTAAGCCTGATGACCAGGCTCATGATTTACATTACATACTTAAAACACGTTTATGATTTACATGGTATAAAGTACGACAAATAAGAATTAATTTTTGATACGTCAATTAAAGAAAACAAAGAAGGGTCAAGATATTAAGGATTATAAGACTTATTATGATTATATTATGTTATATGTTATTATTATATTATTATGATTATAGAGAGTTATAAAGTATGAATCTAGGAAAAAAGTACACGGCAGAAACACAGGAAAAAGTACACGGAAAAAATACACGGGCAATTTGCAGAGAAAAAAAATTATTCAAAACAAGTCCACCTTAAACTTGCACAATTTACTGGATATGTAAATTAATTTTAGAATCAGTCACGGGGCCTCGGAACTTTTCTGCGTCAATCGGATTCGCTACGCTCATTTTCCATTATATCTGACCGCTTCGCTCGTCTTAGATATGCATTCGCCAAATGACTGTAACACGTCTTTCAGACTAGCTTCGCTCGTCTTCAGAATATGCAATTCGCCAAATGCATACTGTAACACGTTTAACTAGTTCGCTCGTTTTCAGAAGCTGCGTCTTCAGAATATGCATTCGCCAAATGCATACTGTGACACGTCTTCAGACTAGCTTCGCTTGTCTTCAGATATGCAATTCGCAAATGCATACTGTACACGTCTTCAGACTAGCTTCGGCTCGCTCGAATGTAATATATCCATTTCATTCTCCAGCGGTAACCCATACAGCAGTGACCGCGCACAATGTTGCGCGGTCACAACTTTATGATCAAACCAAAATGGGATATAGTAAATGAATTTAAACGAAACTTTAGTGTATTTTAATACGTAAAGGTATAGACTTGTATTATATTATAGCTCAATAATGTTATTTTTTAATTCTTTTCAGAACTAACACGTCATTTGATATAATTAAATAAATACTGATAATGAGCTGAAACTTTGTATAATAATCAGTACATAGATGTAGTTCTATTAGGAAAATAATGTTTTTATGACGTTATTAACCCGAAATAATGACTTAGCTAAAAATTCGATGCGACTGGATTGAGATTTAGAAACATGTAACCATGTTTAAGACTTACAAAAGTTTAGCAGCATTGACGTGAGCAGTGCTGTATGGGTACTGCTGCTAATAACGGATTAACTACCTGAGGACGATTGAAGCGAGTCCGAAGACGTGGTGCAGTATAAATTTGGGCGCATTGTATATTTGAGCTCAGCGATGCAGGATGATGAGCGTAGCGAATCTGATGTGATGAAGAGAAGTTGCGAAAGAAGTGACGAAAGAACAAATTGCACTCTCGTCTACCATTAATTTGTCATTTGTCGACAAAAAAATCAATTTTAAGTACTTTTCCGGGCCCGATTCCCGCCATGTTATCCACTTTAAGAGCGATTTCTTTTCTAAGGAAATTCGCAACATATAATATTGTAAGTAGTTAGTATTATCACTTATGCACATAAAATAACAATAAAACAAAAAATAATAATGAAGTAATCTAGTTTGAACTTTTGAACTTCAAGTAATTGTTACGGACGAACAAATGTTTTAATATACTTAACTAACACGCCTTTGATATTTCTTTGAAATTTTTAAAAGGTAGACCGGTAATAAAAGGTTTATGGCCTTATTTAATCTTTTTACAGTTAAAAATGGAGTGATAAAAAATATTTCTATTACGTATACATAATGGGTTATTGCATTTCTACAATTAAAATGTGTATTGTATTTGACCTAAATATGTCATTTGGGAGGCTTGCGGAAAGGTATTTTGTATGATAATTTATTAAACATTTTTTTTTATTTTTTAAAAGGAAAATTTATTTGTGATTATTTCTTTCTTTGGAGTTAACATGACATTAAAACCCGTAACCGTTACCTCACATCTCCTTGAATATATAACTATAGTTTAGAGTTCGAAACCGTTAAAATACACCTAAACTACACACATAAAAACCTCTATAATATTTGACATTTTTAAATTTGTTCAAAAAATGTTCCTCGCCAAGAAATTATCTACTTTTCTACTTTTGTAAACTTCAAAAAAAGGCTAAAAGATACTACTTAAAAGTTATAGTTATGTAAAATTTACAAGGCATAAAGATGATAATAAAACCAAATTTTTAAAAAAAAAAAACTAAAATTTTTACAATAAAAATACACTAAATTTTAAGGACATCAAAATCAAAAAATTAATGTTCTATAAAAAGAATGTAATATCAATTTTACAAGTAGGTATAGCTTGAAATTTGCATCTAAATTTTAGTGGATTCGATTTCTTTATCTATACGTATAAACTACTAACGTCTTAAAACATCATCATAAAAATAAGAAACCTATGTTGTTTCTATAAAAATAAAACTTCTAAATAACTTCTTTAACCTTATTTTTAAATTACAATTTAAAATGTTAAAGATTTTGTTAAAAAATGTTAACAGATTTTAACATTTTACGAACTTAGTTAATTAAGAATAAAACCAAAATGAAAGGTTCTAATTCCCATCTATCTCTCTTGAAATAAGTTTAATAGATTTTAAATAAATTAAAAAAGGATGACTTCCCATTAAGTCATTCAAAACAATTAAGCAGTTTAATCCCTTAAGGCTATTTCACAGAAAACTGTGGGCATAATCAGGCTAATAAATTTAAAAAATACATGAACAATTAGAAAATCACAGAAAACAAATGAAACACGATTTACATAAAATTAGATTTAAATAAAATATTAAGAATTAACTAAAGATTCTTAAGATTAATTAAAGATACTTAACTTCGGCAGCATATAAATAAAACAGGAAAATTACATAAAAAATAAGGTTACGTCGAAACTAAATATGCCACACATCGCACAAATAACTAGATTAGTTTAATTAAAATGAGAGAAACCTATAAACATAAAAGCGAGAAAAGAAAGATGAATTTCTTAAGTTTTTACAGTATTTTTAAATTAAGAAACATAAAAATTGAAAAGTGGAAAAAACATTAATGATATTTTCATATTTGTGGGCCATTTGAAGTGCTTTTTCATTAAGCTGTCAAACTATCATTCTAATAAATTCGTGATTGTAATTAATACTATGGTATTAATAGTACCACTAGTACTTGGTTTTAGCCCTATTTTATGGTGAAACACAAATTTATTTTATAGCATTAATAGAAGTATGAAATATGTAACAAAAAATTAAATACATCAAAAATAGATTTTAATGTCAGTAAATAAAATTTTATGAACAAATATTAAGTAATAATAATTATATAAAAACACAACTGAGAACATAACAGAGTAGTCCTGTTTAAAAGTACACAATGTACCTGAGTGGTACATGAAAACTACCATAGTGATAACGTCCGGCTTTTTGTCATAAAGAACAAAGCTCTTCCGTTCAAAAAAGAACTACGACTCATATGTAGCCAACTATGCTATAGGATAAATCAGAGAACAAAGGCAGAAATATGGATGAAATTGCAAAATGTAACATAAATATGAACTAGGTGAGTTTTCTCTGAATGAAAATTGGATGGGAGAATTAAAATGTTTATTTCAGGTCTTATTCAGCAATTAAGAAAATTTATTAGACAGATATTACTGAAATTTTAAATAGTTTCCTCAGGATATTCCACTTGACATCTCAGCCACTTTGAAGCAAGCAGTTAACATGTTTATTTTTTAAGACAGTTCTGTTTCAAGGGCTGATATCAACATTGTTTTATGGTTGCCACAAAAATAGTCTGTTTATAAAAACTGCTTCACACCTAAAATAATTAAGAACTTAGAATAGGGAGATTAAGTTTAAATATTTTTATTGCAACGCGACTAAACCATATCATTCCAAGCATGTTTTATACGTTTTGAGATTCGAACAGTAACAAGAAACATGCCATTCTTTAGCGAGAAACAGCGTACAAGCAATGCTGTTGGTAATAACAGTAAACTTGTAAATAGTTTAATGTTGAATAATAAATAATATTAAAACAATTTGGACAGTATTGAGGTCAACTAGAAACTTGAAGGAAATCAAATAAAAATTCAATTATCGGGTACTGGTAACTTTGAAACTTTATCCTCACTGCTTCGGACTCGCTTCGCTCGTCCTTAGATTAAGAATAACGCATAATTTATATATAAGAACCAAAATAAAAGATAGAGCAGTCTGTGGAGGTCTGGAGCAGATGTAGTCGCGGGGTCGATTAATCAGACAAAAGTAATCATTATCTCTACTTTGATTTTCCATTTACACTACCTACTACACTCCTAGGGTAGTGTAAATGCAACTTACACTACCCTTAGGAGGGAAATAGAATTTACAATTCGAGTAAACCAGACTGCGTATACAAAATACAACACAAGCAGTAGATAAAAGTTAATATTATCTCCAATATAACTAATATTCCAACTTCAAAGCACATTACAGCGTTTTAAGTTAAAATGTAGAAAATAAGGGATATAAAAAGGTCAAGTTTTAAATGGATTCAGACATGCTCGTTTTCACAAAACTTTTAAATTAAATTGTTAAAGAAAAACAAAGATTTTATTTATTACAGGAAGGAAATTGTTAAAAGTATTCAAAAAAGAACAATATTTTGAAACAATAAACTGAAAAAAGTCAATAAAAGTACTTAAAGCTTAGCATTTTCTTTTCAAAATTGTTAGTTCTCAAAGAAAAGAAGATAACAAATTGAAAAGACAGAAGTTTCAAAAAACGTTTAGAACAGATATGTTAATAATTTAATGATTACTTTTTAAGACTCAAAAAGATTAAGCATTATTCCGTAAATAAGACAAATCCTTTTGCATACTAGCTGCAAATCAAAATCACAAAAAATAATACGAGCATTAACTAAAATCCATACATAGTACAATGTTTAGAACTTAAAGCTGTTTCAAATTATTGTAATTTAGCCCTCACAAAGTTATCTCCCTCTCAGAATATATAGCTGTTTATGATTTTTCAATTTAAAATCTTTACAAAATAAGAAATAATTTTACTTTGAAGTTTATTTAGACATAGCTGTACAGTTTTAGTGTCTGTATAGTTTTATTTTTTTTTTAAAGTACCGCTATAGTTTGAAACCTCATCTTATAGTTAGTATGATAGTCAACGAACCGTAGACAACTCCCACCCACCTGTTACGTTCAGACAACCAGATCACATTGACAATTAACCTACACGAATATGACCAATTAGTATACTTATTCCATTCACTAGAAACAGAGTTCAACGAGTGTTATTTAACTGACATCAACTGCATTTTTTGATGTTACATTTCAACTTAAACAAATAGGAGTTGACTGACCTCTACAAAAAAAATATAGTGAAATGCATTTCCCTTAAAAATTAAAAGAAAATAGAAGAATGAGAAAAAATAGTATAAGAGCAACTTTTGACCACACGCGATATAATGTGTGCAAAACACAGGAGCATAAAAAAGAGAAAAGTGACTGTAATCTAACATTACATTTCTTTTAATATTAATAATAGTAAACTGATACAAAGAATATTATTACAATTAAATGAGCGGTTCAGAGAAACAGTGATCCAAGTCAATTTTTTTCAATTTTATTTTTCCTCATATAATGTTTATTACTATGAGATTTATCTATTTTAAAATTAATAAACCTTTAAACATCATTATTTCGGAATTATATGAAGAAATGTGAGTACAAAAATACCAAGCGTTGTAAGAAAAAATAGTATAAATCCAAAACTCCTCACATAGTGAATACACACTGTCATTCCCAATAAATAGCAGTACTAAATTCATTAAGTTGGCAGCACCAACTGATGATAAGGGCTATGATAAGCCCTTCATTTTCTAAATAATCCCGAACTATATATAGGTGATAGTTAATTAAAGGAAAAACATGTTAGCAGAAAAATGGAATTCGTACTTTGAGTTTAAAAAATGACCATGTTAATGAGACATGATTTCAATTATTTTGGTATGAAATGAAACTTAATTCTTTCTAAAATGAAATATACAAACTATTCATCAAAAAATGTTTTGGAACATTTTTATTTTAGGTCAAAAACAAAATTTTAAATACCTGAAAGTTAATAAAAGTTATACCACTGTTCCTCTGACAGGCTCATATATACTTTTATTTCAAGCAAATTAAAAGAGAAGCAGGGATTTGCTAGTCTCAGCTTCTCCTAAGCTACAGGGAGAGAAAAAGTCCCTCGTGCATTGGACGTTGTTTAGTATTTATTTATCGATACAAGGCAATTTGCCATATATTTAGCAAATATTTATTATGCGGAACACTTCGCGGCCTTCTCATCTCGGAGTCTCACTATGCGGCCCTGCTTTGCATATAGTGGCCCCATATTTAAACATCAATATTTACAAATTATTATTTGACTACCCCATGAAATGCTTCTATATTAATAGAAACATATGATTCAGAAAAAATCACTAAAATAAGTCACAACTTTTGCTCGATTAAAAAGAATCGGATGACATTGACTTTAAGCCAACCAAACCCCTCATAATTGTATTTCTTTCCTGAACCAAATTACTAAAATTTAAATTTACATTTGGCGTCCTATTGTTTGATATTTTATACTTATATTTTTTTAAATCGATTTTATTAGTTTTATACTTATACAGGATATACTTTAAAAATTGTTAATTTTTTAGTTCTGTTGTCATAAAATTTCAGACGTATTAACCCTCCCATAGACAAATCATTATTTTTTAGCTCACAAAATGTTGTATGCCTATACGGCCTGCAACCTAAGAAAAGGTTTCAAATGCTTGCATAATCACAAATTAAAAGTCTTAAGCTTACCAAAACCAATTTTAGGATAGAATAAGAGTCAGGAAACTTACCTAAAAAATAAAAAAATAAATACATTAGAATACATTACTATCAAATATATACATAAGAATAAATTACTATCAAATATATACATTAGAATACATTACTATCAAATATATACATTAGAATATATTACTATCAAATATATACATTAGGATACATTACTATCAAATATTTATTTCTGTACGGCAGTAATCATTATTATGCTTTAAAATTAATTAAACGGAATATGTATGCTTTTTTAAATTATGATAAGTAAAAAGGGGTACGTGGTACATCGGTACTTTTTCTTACTACTTAGGAAAATGAGAACAAAGCACTGGCCTCCAAGTAAAGCGATGGTCGTCTTTACTTAGGACATAAATGTAAGAGCTTCCATTAAATATTAATTACATTTTTTTTAACTTTATTGATTATTGTCTACAATAAATGTATTTAAATGTATTTGACATAGTGCTCATGCTGGTTAAAGTGACTTGGCAGTCTTGATAGGAGGAATCACCCAGTGGTGAATTACAAATTAAAAAAAAAAATGTTAATAGAAAATGTTTAACAAATAAAACCATCTTAAAATTATTTTAAATAATTTTATTTCTATTCATACTAGTGACAATATACTAGTCACTAATAAAATATTGCTTTATTATGAGATTAAGACAATAAACTTCATTTAACTTCTCTGCCTATTAATTCTTCACATTAAAATAATTATTATTAACATTCATTTTAACTATCTCATATTTATTTTAGATTAAACTTTACTTTTCTTATTTCTTCATCGAATTCCTGGTTTGTTTGCCAAGATTATATTGCCTACCAATGAATTCATTGCGAAAGATATGTTAAGATTTTATGTGTGTAGTAACTTATTAAGTCTCTCTATATATGTGTATTGCAAAAATATCATCTTTTATTTTATACAAGACAATTAAGGAGTTAATTAAATAAATAAAAGAAACAAATAAGTTATATGTTAGATTCAGAGGGCGGTGCCAGTCTTTTTTTAAAAGAATATTCAATCAAAAGGAAAAAATATCTGTGTTTAATTTCTCAAGTAAGAACGTCAACACAGCTAATTTTCAATACTCAACAAATTAGAATATTACCAGCGAAGTGTGAGGCTATTGTCGTCTAGCTAGCTCAATAGCTACTGGTTAAAGTAATATATAAACCAAGTAGGGAAACAAACACGATTTCTGTCCGACCTGGGATATAGTTCACATTTTTTCCACCAGGGAGTTGGCTCAAATTTTCTTATGGGCGTAAATGTAAACAAACTATTTACGGTACTCAAATTTTTGTTTTTATATAGCATTTATTTGTACAATTTAGTATAAAATGTTTATAATTTGTGTTAGAAATACGTTTTGTCACATCCAAAAGAGGTTTAAGTGCAAATCTTAAAATACTAGGTTTTTTTAAATTACTTATAACGAGCGACTAATTGAACTTTTGGTCGAGTGCACTAATTAACTTAGAACATTTTTGAGAGTGATATTTGTTTTTTCCCTTTCAAATATGAATTGTAATTAGTAATTTTACAACTTTAACTAAACATTTTTGAATACAATAAAAGCAATCGTAATTTTAAGTTATATTTAAGGCAATACATTGTCGTCTGGATGTTCTTCAAAATTTTAATAACAACATGTACTTTACCTTAACTATACTTTCTCTTTTTTATTAAATAATTTATTTTAACAATTATTTCACAGGATTTAATACAAAATTATCAAACTATCACGTACATATTAACGTAAGAAAACACGATAAAAAGTAAAACTCACCTAGTGTTATCAGGGTTGCCAATAAAATATAATAAATATACCTAAATTCGAAAAGGCGCATGCGCAGTTATTCTAATTTTAGCTATATTTTATTTTTGAGCCAGCTATCAGCTGATCGGGCAGGTCTGAATTTTTTACATGTGTCAGGATAGGAGTTTCCCTACTTGGTTTGTATATTACTTTACTACTGGTACAATGAGTAGAAACTCTAGTTTACAGAGGGACGAAAAAGTGTGTTAAAATAAACACAGAGTTTGCATTAACACAACGTGAGTTGAATAACACAGACACAAACAGCATGATAAAAAACACATTGAAAATGCCTGAAACGGCATCGGGAAAAGAGAAAGTATTTCTTTACAAAGAGCATTATATAAGTGTATCATGCACATTAATATACGAAAAATGTTTATTTAAAAGATGTTTTGAACTATTTCTTATATTTGTAGCTCACCCATTTAAAGGCGCCGAGCTGTGATAAATTTGCATAAAATAGGAAACAAAAAAATTGCCTCTAAGACCAAGTGTTCGGACTCGCTTTGCTCATCCTGGGAGAGTAATTACAATACTTTTATTCCCAACGGTCACTCATTCAGGCACTGATCTTGCTCGACGCTGCTCAACTTTTATGATCCAACAAAAACTACAGTCATAATTACAAAACTTAGTATACTTATTGTTTATGTAAAGGAATACACTTGTACCACATTTCAACTTAATTGAATATTTAGATTTTTTAATATTTTTTAAAAAACGTATACAAGATAGTCCAAGAGCCCAGGGGTGTTTGTTATAAAAAGTTTAATGGCTGGAACCGGTCTCAATTTTTTCGTAAATACCTTCTGAACAAGGATCTGCAATTCTGCGACTCGTATCGGATGGGTGTCCCAGGCAGAACGCACTTTAGGGGTCAAAGGTTGCCTGGGACACCCATCCAATACGAGCCGGCAGAATTGCAGATCCTTGTTCAGGAAGGTATTCACGAAAAATTGATACTGGTTCCAGCCATTACACTTTTAGCGAATTTCCTTTGGGAAAAAATTCGCTATGGGAAGGCGTCATGGCGGATTCGAACCTCGGACCAGACACAAATCCGTTTCAGAGGTCCCTAATGACGAAAAAATTTTCGCGAGACTTTATATATATATATATATATATATATATTTTCTAGACACTTTCTTGTAACACTCTATCTTTCGAACGGATTAATATTTTTTAACCAAATTTGGTACAAAAATCAACCTTCGGGAGGACACGAACCTATTGAAAACCAGGTTTTTGTGACGTCATAACCCGGTTTGCTGAGTCAGCGAAATTTTCAAAAAATCAGCAAAATTCAGGGTTAATATTTTTTGCCGCGAAAAAGGTTCCTTTGGAAAATACAGACAAAATGAGTTACGAGCAACGCTTGACATTGAGTAACTGCTTAGGTTCTAAGCATGAACCGGAACCACGCAATGGGCATGGTTCTTGCATAAGCAAGAAATGGTTGTTTAGCACGGGAAACACGCATTCTAAATGAAATTCGCCCGACAGCGGGACCACCGCGCGGAATTATTTATTTACTAGTTGTAAACTTATATAATGTAAAAAGCACGGAAACACGCATCCAAAGGAAATTCGCCCGACATGGACCACCGCGCCAGAATTATTTATTAACAAAACAGCCGTGGGCTCTTGGTCTAAGACATTTAATAAAAATTGAACTAATGTCGATATTGAAACTAAACTTAATGCACATGTTAGTCTAATAAGTGTCTACATGCGTGCCAAATCTCAAACTGATTGACAAATGTTTTCCCGTTTTATGAATTTTCGCTGAGTCATCATTCCGGGTTTAAGAAGTCATAAAATAAGTATTTTCCGAGTTGTACAACTAAACCTAAAGCTTAATATTTGTACTAAGTGTCAACTCTTTGGCATGAACACGCAGGAAGCTACGATGATAACAGACACACATATAAACAACTTTGTGAAAACAATTTAGGTCTTAAAAACACCTGAACGGATAATTCAGGTGAAATCCCCGTTTTAAATCAAAATCAATTCAAATTAATCAAACGGAGATGCTATTTCGTAGAATGGTGACATCTATGATGTATGAAAGGATAAGTTGAATTATGTTATCTGTCTCTTTTCATTTAAATTGAAAACTAAATTTTTTTCCTAGCCTCCTATATTGCCTCTTTAGGAATTATGGCCCCCTTAGAATCCTTTTATCGCCCCCAGGGGGGAGATATCGCCCACGTTGAGAACCGATGTTCAACACGAACATTACGTTTACTTTCTTAAGTAGAAATACTGTCTTAAATTTATTTTTTATATTTTTTGAGAAAGTTAAAACATAAAAGAATTAACTTGTCAGAAACAAGGAAAAGGCGGTATTATTAAATAATGCGGGCCGCTTGTATTTATTTTATTATTTCTTTATGTGGGTATACTGTAACTTAAATTGTAGGTTATATTAGATATTTATATTTCTTTCAATAGACTTGTTCGTTGATATACATTACAAAATATTATAATTTTAACATTTCATTATTTCATTTCATTCCAGTTTAAATTATGATAAATTAAAAAATGAGTTCTTCAGATGGTATATATTACTTCATAAAATAAAAAATCAATATAAAATGAATTCATAGAATAAACTATATAGGGTTTAATGTACACAATTATCAAGGCACAAATGTTTAGTTTATTAAACATTTTTCAGCAAACTTAGATAACCGTAAATATAGATTACAAAATATTATAATAATATTAATATTGTTAATTTTAACATTATGTTAAAATAAGACCTCAGTTTTTAAGATAGTATACATTACCTCATTAAATCTAAACTCATTTGAAAAATAAATTTAAGGAGTAAGCTTGAAGAATTGGACTTAATCAGCTTTAGATATATTATTATAGTATGACTCAAGTCTAAAATCAGTTAACAGAGTGGGAAAATAGTGTTGAGGAATCATAAAGGTTGGCCTGATATGAAATTAAGGCGTGGTTTAACATCCAGGAATAACCTCATAGGCTTCCACTGATTATTTTCCCACGCTGTCAACTGATTTTAGCCGTGTGTCGTACTATAGTCACTTCATAAAGTCAATCTAAGGTTCAAAAATTTCAATTTTTTGTGTACTTTGTGACTGCTTAAAATATTTGACAAAAATTAAAACAATTTTTCTTAATTTTGAATGAAACACGTGCAATATCGGTAACCAACTGATAACATTTTAATCCAACTTATTAGGCTTATTTTAGTAAAAACTGACTATTATGCGCTCTACAAGATGTACACACTATTGCCCTCATTTATTAAAACGACATTGCAGGTTAGAGACGATATAGTAAAAAAAAGTATCCTGCCCTGTGTACTGGCAGGATTTTGAATTCAGCAAAATATCACGGTCAAGTATATAAACTTGGGGCTATATTTTTTATACTCATGGCACAAAAAAAGGTACAAGCCGGTACCACTTTCACTATTTTCTTACCGTTTTGTTTGTATTACTTGTAAACTATTTTTCTCCTATTTAGTAACTTATCATTAATTACTTCATACTTAAAATGGCTTTAGGACTTAGTATGAATCAAGAATATCATATAGGTAAAGTAACAATTAAAGATATATGATGCCTGTAAACCACTATTTTTTACTTTAGCCGTTCAACAAAAATAAATAGAAACCATAGTCGCATCTTGAATTACTAAGTATTTTAGCTTTTGCTTTTAATACTCTTTGCTACAGTATTTACTGTAGTTCGTTGAGATGGTAAGACTCTTCAAGTCTAGCTGTCACAAGCGCAACCTCTACCGTCTCGAGGCTCTTTTCACCACCTCTCACCTTTTTATTACGTCGACAATTTAAGCTTAATGTAGCAGAAAATTACCTACTTTTCTGCCAAGGTAAAGACGATTGTAAAATTGCACTTCTGTTTTCTTGAGGCAACTAAGTCGGTACTTTTCTAGCAATCTCAAAAAGACATTTCATTTTAGGATGTTCATAATTAAGCACGAGCCCATCACTAATAGTAGCAAATGCTACACATAGCGGCAAGTACAGCAGATTATTACTTATCCTTAACTCTTGACAAACAGCTGGGCCATGCTAGTAAAACTTTTATCGAATTCAGCATACTCTCGTATCTCGTGACAGATACATTAGATACTTGGCTAATATCACTAGTACTTGGAAGGCGGCTGATTTCCAACACACTACTTATTTCTTTGTACACAGAGAAGCAATTTTTGGACTCAGACAAAAGTTCTTGATTTTTCAGAAAGTATTCTAATTATTATTATTCTTTACGATACACCTTTAAAAAGAAAAATCACCAATAGCAAATACAGATGTTTAGCTTCATGCGAGAGGCTACCTTATAAACTCACACAGGGCTTCAAAGAGTAGCCTTAAAACATAAATATATAGCACAACATCTTCCGTAAATGTCAAAGATTTTTATTTATTTGACTTTTAAATATATCACTTGAATATATCAAAGCACTTTCCGCATTACTTTTTCAAAATATTAACAATTTATATTTCAGATATTGTTAAACAATTTTCAGAGTTTGAATTCTAGCTTTGTTTATATCTAAGAAAATGTTCTGCTTTGTATATTTTCTTGTTTAAGATACAGTCAGTAGATGCCTAAGAAGACGAGTTAGAGATGGCCAAGTTCCAGATTTTCTTTTTTTATAAATATTCTATATTTATTTATAAACTAGTCTATTACATCGCCTATTTAGGATTTCTATCGCCTATCTAGACATTTTTAAGATTTTTATTATGTTTAGGATAAGTAAAAAATATAAATATTTTAAATCAATGCATTCATTTTCTATGAATACATGAGTAAGGGGCTTGCACTCTTTCAAATAAAAGGGGACTTTACCGGTATAAAAGCATACAGAATGGGACAAGAATAGAAACAAAAGGGGGCTTTAATCTATAAGATGGACTAAATAGTTAGTCTATGCATACAAGAGGGAACTTCATACTTCTGAAATTCCCTTACATCATGTAAAGTAAGTATAAAATATATACAAATTAAACTCGCATTTTCACAAATACAAAAAAAGGAACTGAAAATACTGTGATTAAATAAGGATATCAAAAAATTAAATGAAATAAATAAATACAACTTTAGTGAATAAATAAAAATGGTAAAGCTAAACTATAATATGACACAAAACTAGATATGAAATAGTAAAACGATTACATAACCATGGTACATATGTTACATCTGTTTTCCATAAATGTAATCAGCATATAAAATCAAAATACTAATTTATTTTCTTCATACTTTTATTTTATCGTATAGAATAACAATCCTTTACCCATATGAGGATGTATCAAGCTATACTTTATCTATTGTCACTTTCTCTCGCCAATTTCCATAAAATATGTCGGGTTTTGTTTGATATCTGTAAGGCTAAAGCAATACTATATTTTTTTAAACTTTTTGTCAAAACTTTTATGAAAATAAAATAAAATGGTATATTTTATGGACTTTTAAAGTTTTATTAGTGTTTTATTCCATCACGTCAGGAAATTATTTTATTTTATAAAAAAAGGATGACGAAATAGCCTATTAAGTGAAAGTTTCCATGCAGTATGCAAATAGAAATATATATATTTAAGTTAAAGCTAACTTGAACACAGTTGAATTTTTCAGAATGTAACTAAAAGAAAGAGACTATTTAAATACAGGCCTCGGGCCCGTAGCCACTTCGCGGCCTCGTCGATTTGAACCTCGCACCCCATTTTTTCACGCTTCTCCAAATTGTAGCATAAAAGGGCCCCATCGGGGCCTTATACACGTATACAAATATACAAAACGATATACGTAGCGTTGACCAATTATCTTCTTTACTTGTTGGTGATGACGTAATAATTGCTATAATATAATAATTATTACAATTATACATATACAAACTACATACACACACACACACATATATATATTGCCCATTTATTTTCCTTGAAAACGCTGGCGACGCTTATTGGCTTTATGCTTCCCCTGTGGTGATACCCTTTTCCGATTTTTTTAAAAATTCATTTAGACTCAACAAAATAGAACCAAAAGTTATAATTTTCTTGGCAGTACAAGTAGACTAAGTTAGATTTCAAGGCAAGTGTAAACACTGCGACAGATATGCATGAGAAAGACACACATGCAGGCACATCATGATGAAAACAACTTAAAACGTCTTAAAACGCCTAAAACAAGAATTCTGATTAAGTCTCAGTTTCGCATGTATAAAGTAAAACACAATACTTTTCCTATATATAACAGTAGGAAAGGAATATTAAAAAGTAAAATTGCCAATCTTAACTTACATTTGTAACCTAATTGTAAATTTGATAAACGGTTAAAGATTATGTTAAACAAGTAAACTAATGATTAAATAAATAGGACGAGTAACTAAAGAAGGAAGTAGATTATAATAACAATCATCATTAAAATAATTATACAGAAATAGATTGTCAAGCAATATAGATAAAAAACAGAAACAAACAAGAAAATGAAACTATGTATGTCACAGCAAAAGTAGTGGCACAATAATAATAAATAAATAAATATTTAATATTCTCTTGAATATTTCAGAAATCAACAAAACACTTTGTCAGAAAAATAATTATATTTAATTATTAATAAACCGTGTTGATGCAGTGTTGTACACAAACAATATTTATACACATACATAGACACATACACACACACAAATATATATATATATATATATATATATATATAATATATATAACATATATACATATATTCTTATATACACATACATAATAATCAAAGGCAGTTAAAATTTAAGTTGGATAGTCTTAAGTAATGATAAAAAGTGTTAAAAACATTTCAAACTGTTGATAACAAGAAACAGGAAAATAAAATACAACCGGATGACAGATTATGGCCGAATCATGTTAAATTTGCACAGCGGAATAGATAAACTAAATGAAACTTTTTTTTTTCAAAAGTACATGTAACATACTCCTAAATCTGTCTGTTTACTTCATTTATTAACTGTAATTCATACTTTACTTTATTTAAAACTTCTCCAATATTTATTTCAATTTATACGGTTAGATACAATCTAAAAATTTTGTAGTATATATCGACATACATGTTAAAAATTTGTGTATGGGGTACTTTAACACTTTTCCTTACCGCAAATCGGATTCGCTCGTCCTCACTTGCTAAGCTTGTCCTTAGCTAGTTAATAAATTTGTTTTATTTTCAGCGATCAACCATCCAGACACTGATCTTGCTTAACTTTTATGATAAGCTTATTATAACTTTTATAATAAGTTAATACTTGCTGCATTGAAACGGAACTTACTATTCTTATTTCGTTCGTAAAAAAGGGTAAAGGGGTTGGGGTTAGGTTTTTGGTACTTGTACCAAATTTTAACTTTTAACTCAATTTGATTTTTTGCGATTTTATTTTTTTCTTAAATAACGTACATAAGTCATAAGATGAAAATTGAACTAATGCTGATAATAAGATGAAACTTCGCACATTTGTAGGTCATAAATATAACTGAATGCATTTTCAATTTCAAATTGATCAAAACATTTTTCGGCTTTTTATGAACTGTTAAAATGTACGCTGAATCCTTATTGCTAGTTAATGACGTCATTAAAATATTTTCCGGTTAAAACAACCATACCCAAAGTTTGATTTTTGTTTGAAGTTTAGCTGTTTAGCATAACCACGCTGGGAGCTACGATGATAAACGAGCTATGTAAAAACCACTCGAGAGGTCTTACAAATGCCTAAAACGAATAATTCAGGTGAAATCTCGTCTTAAGATTTTGTTACAAACGCAATACTTTTCTTATATACCCACGGTATAAATAAGGAAAAGTATAAACATTCAAACCATTACTAAGAATCTACAACTTACTCGTCTCGTTTAACATTAAAAACAAATAAAATAATTATTCTTAATTAATGAATTGAGTTATTTTTAATTAATTAATTGATATTGAGGTAACAGGAGTAATATTTTTTTTATTAAGAGTCATAAAACTAATGTTCTACAATTTTTTGTCAGGGAAATTTTTATGGTGTATGCTTAAAATGTTTAAGGGTGTACTTAATAAACATTTTCTCGTGTAATTAAATACACACACACACATGTATATATATATATATATATATATATATATATATATATATATATATATATATATATATATATATATATTATATATAATATATATATATATATATATATATATATATATATATGTATGTATATGTGTCTGTGTGTGTGTATATTAATTACACGAGAAAATGTTTATTAAATACACCCTTAAACATTTTAAGCATACACCATACAAATTTCGCTGACAAAAAATTGTAGAACTTTAGTTTTATAAATTAAATACACACACACACACACATATATATATATATATATATATATATATAATATATATATATATATATATATATATATATATATATATTCTTGTATTTTTGAACACAGAGTACCCTACTGTAAACTATGCACCCGCGTTATAGTTGTTTTGTATTATTTGTTGTAACATGGTATTTCGCCATGAAAAAAAGGAGGATACCAGATTTATCGACGGTATTTGTTAAGGATATGCTCTTTACATTTTTGCCACAGATGGTTTTTATGTTGTTCATGTGTTTCATGTGTGCACTCTAAACAACTCTGCAAACATAGTGTGTAAAACTCAACAATCATAGACACAAGTTTATAGTGATTTATAGTATATTGATTGTGACTTATAAGCTGAATAATATTTATATTGTGTTAAATTAGCATATTTTGAAAAACTCGGTGGCATCAAGAAGTATTCCATGCCTAACATGATGGTAGTTTAAGAGCAACGCTCGTTTCTGGTAAAAACTTTACTTTATAATCTTAGGAATGTAAGTAAAGGGCAGAGTGAGTTCAGGCACCCTGATAAGTTACGTCACGAAAGAGAGTGAGACATGACATTATGTTAAGTTATCAATAATGTAGAATGGTGAAACATTCCGACGTATCTCTGCCTCAATTATATTGAATCGAATAAACTAGTTAATTATTTATAAATTCTAATTCTTTCATTTCGCTTATCGGTCAATAAATCTAGAACTGAATTTTTTAAATTCTTATCTACGCATAAATCTCCAAATAAAAATTTCAAATACCAATTTAAAATCATCTTTTGATTCTATTTTTAAATTTAACATTTATAATTTTTTAATGTCTCTAACCTATATAAAGACGATACTTAGATACCATGCGTATTAAAAGGTCATGTCTGTATTTATACCCTATATTGATGTCTATTAATAGGTTGCAAGTATGAGAATATTTATACCATATAGTTGCTTTGTTACTGTGTGAAAAGGCAGTGTATACAATAGGATCAATGGCCTGGATTCTTTGTTTCCTTGAAGTTCATTGGGTCAGCTTACTTGAGAGTTCTTATATTCTCCCTCAAGACTTAGATAAGTTGGACTGAAGCACGCTTATACTTCATTTCACTTGACCTTAAGTTATAAACTTTACTGATTGCAATATTTTTAATAAGACTTGCTTCTCACTTAATGAGAGTTATTGTTGATATTAAACTCATTGCATTGCTACTGTTACTGCATATAATTATCTTTATCTGTCGTATTTAGATACAATTATATATTTTATAGTAATATCAAAGGTATATTGTATACAAATATAACCACGACCCCAACTTCATTAGCTTATTTTCCTTTGGTGCAAACTTGACAAGTTTGTACCATTAGACTCACTGGTAGACTACTGATCTACTTTTTTAATAATCACCGGCACTGATGATGACCGTTAAGGGTTGAAAGTCGGCTTTGTTATTAGTAATTATAATGAGTGGAGAGACGAAAAACTTGTTTAGTTTTATTTCTTCTTATCATAGCACTCCACAGCTCAATCCATCATATAATCCTAATATTCTTCTTTTGGAGGTACTTAAACATTTAAGGCCCATATATAAAAGAGTTTTCCTTACCTATTCCTATTATCCTTAACCTATTCCTTAAAGGGTCCTTAAGGAGGCCAAAGTCCTTTTTAGGATCTCTTTGAGAGTTCCTAAAACAAACCTAAAAATTCTGTCACTCTTTATGTCCCCTTAGGAAACAAAGTATTTTTCTAAAAGAAGTCTTAATGATCTCTTAAGGAGAACCGTGGGCTCAAGATCTTAAAGAGGCCTTAAGGATTCATTCATAACTTAAGGCCTCTTAAATGAATTGGTTAGGTTTACATACGAAAGTCTCTTTAACTACAGGGTTAGGCCAGCATTCTGATGATAATGAAAAGTTTAACATTTTAGGACCAAAAGTATCAGTACAAAGAACCAGACAGCAAAACTTAAGCACTAAGTATGGAACTAAGCTTCCCTGTATCAAAAATAAATGAAAACACGGGCCACACCACTGCTCGCATTTTAAATATAATCAGTTCTCCTTCTCATAAGATTTGATTTTCGTATAAAATTTCATCCCAATCGAATTAGGTGTTTGTCTTGCATGCGTTTTCAAGAAAAGTACTGAAACATGCACACGTCAAAATTTATGTATAGAGACATACATAAACTTCTTTCTATTTTTGGGATCAGTAGATGCTGAAAAGTGTACATTTTGTTAAAAAAAAGTTTTTGTCATATTATTTAGTATTAAAGTTATTTCCTTTTCTATTATAGGAAAAAACTACTGCAAATAGGGGAAACCGGTAAAGATAAATAAATAAAGTAAATTAAATCGGCAAGATTTCTATACTAAATTTACGAAAGATTTAATATTTATATGATCTATGACAACTTGGATGATAATCAAAACATACAAAAAGAGGTTCTAAATGGAAATTTATTTAATAAGTTGCCTTCAAATCTTTTAAGAAGGAAAAGAAAAATATGCATCAACTAAGCAAAATTTGAAATACGAAGTGATTGATCCAAATGAAATTAAGAAAACAAGAATAAGAAAACAAACCACAAAGCAGTTCATTTTTGAAAATTATAAAGAGAAGTCATTCAAACTCGTGTAAAATATGTTCTATGAATACAGACTTGGACTAAACCGATTCTTAAGAAACATAATTTGAGTTAGGCCATATTATGGTTCCAATGAAAGTGACAGCTGTCTCACACGATTTCTAGGGAACCATTTTATAACGCAATCTTTCAAGTTTTTAACGTTTTATTAAGAATTTTATCTTACAAGATCAGGAAAAGCCTAAAGCTTTAACACTCTGATTGGTCTGTCCATGTTTTACTCGTGTAAAACTAGTCTTGTGTTTTATATTAGTAAAACACAAGACCAGTTTTGCGCCAATCAGGATGTTCGTTATTTATCCACTACATCAATTATAGCAAATTAAAAAAAAAATGCTATTAATCTTTAAAGCAGTGAGAAGAAAATAAAATTAACAGGTAAGGATTACTAACTTGTTTTCGGCAAGGTTTAAATTTAGGTTGAGGAGGCGATGGTTTTAATCTTGGATTAGGCTTTACAGGCCAGGGCTTAGGTCCGACAGCGGCCTGAGCGCCTTTGGATGAAAACCAAGGAGGCGGTGCCGGTGGCGCACTTGCCGGCAGCACGCAATATAACATGGTAACGTCACGGGACAACACTTTTACCTAAAAAAAGCCGCTAGACTTAACAAGAAATAACATAGAATACAAATTAAATCATAAACGGCACTATTAGATATCCATAGTTATACTGCTTAATAAAGTTTTTAATCAATATATTTTAGCACCCTTAGAACATTACGAGAATATGGCTCGAGGGGATACGACAGATCCCACCCACGCGGTACCGAAGACGGGACTGACCGGCTTCTTGGCCGCGACCCGTTCAATCACTCCCCACTTTCAACTACTTCACCCACCACTAACCCCCTTGTCTTCTCCTTACAACCCTACCAACTCTGTTACATCTAACATTATCCTCTTATACATTACCAAGATCTTTAATTTGACAGAATCTTTTCGACTTATCTATTTCACTTCTAGTCAACGTCAACGACAGTCGTAAAAACTCAAGAATAATTCTAATTAACCAGTATAACACCAATGCTACCACAAAATTACTTTCTGACTTCCACACATATCAGCTAGTTGAAAAACATGTTAGATTAATTACAAACCTAGTGGTTCAAGAATACAAATGAAATAGGAAAATGATTAAAAATTTGAATAACCTTATCAAGCTGTGCATAATAAGAAAATTAAAAAAAAAATAATAATGGGATACAGGGTACTTCAGTACTTTTCCTTACAACTTCAACTCGCAGCGTTCGACCTCAGAATAAAATGGAATATCCAAAGTCTAGAGAGTTAAGAATTCGGACTCGCTTCACTCGTCCTGAAAATGTCAAAATTATCCATAGCCTAAGGTTGCATTACTTCGGTCTCACTACACCCGACCTTAGAATTATATTAGGTATCCTAATATTTAAGGTGTCAAATCGTTAGGTTGATTGAAGCTTGAAAAATAAAACTATATCTAGAAAGTAATCTGATTTTTGTGCCAAGTTTAATTTCTCTAGCATAAGCACACCGGGAGTTATCCGTGGCATAGACACACACAGACAGGCAGGATGAAAAAAAAACTACACAGAACGCTATAAAAATGCCTGATTAGGTAATTGGATAAAACCTCAGTTTGGGACTTTTGGTTTGTTGACTTTTGCTTAAGGTGAAAACAATACTTTTCCTTATAACAACGGTAGTGGATCAGGAAAAGTAAAAATAATAGTTATTAGAGCAAAAAACTAACGATGGATGGACAAAAAATCAGGTTTAAAATTGAACATTTATTTTGGCAAAAATGGCCTCCGATTCCTCCTTAAGCGAATTCTCATCATGAAAATGCTTATGAGGCTGTACTTCATTGGCGAATATATATAATATATATATATATATATATATATATATATATATATATATATATATGTGTGTGTGTGTGTGTGTGTGTGTGTGTTTAATTAGCCAAATAATTCCGGCACGGATGCCGCAAGCCGAGCGAATTTTCTTTAAAATGTGTGCTTTCTTACTTATCAATCCAATTGTTTAAGTTTTCGGTATTTGTTTAACAACCTGAGCAGTAGCGTCACAACTTATTATTTAATTTTTACTTTTAAGTATTGTATTTGCAAAAAAATCCGAAACCGGGATGTCACCGGAATTATCCGTTTCAGGCGTATTCAAGGTCTACTGAGTGGTTTTCGCAAAGTTTTCTGTCTTTGTGTGTGTATGTGTCTGTTATCATCGTAGCTCCCAGTGTATTTATGCTAGAGAGTTGAAACTTTGTACAAAAATCAATCTATCGCTGCAGTTTTGCTATTCGGAAAATATTTTTTTATGACGCCACTAACCCATAAGACGTTTAATTAATAAGTTCCCTTTTAATACAACAAGTATATTCATGATTTGTGTGGATCATAAAATATAAACAGCATCGAGCATGGACAGTGCCTGGATGGGTAAACGCTAGAAATGAAACGAATGTATTTACTATCTGAGGACGAGCGAAGCGGGTCCTAAGACGTGTTGCAGTATAAATTTAACGAACTTTATGTTCTAAGGACTCAACTAATCCGAACCTGGGAGGATGAGCGTAGCGAATCCGATGTAATAAGAAAAAAGTTCTAATGTACCCCGTGCCCAATTTTTTTTAATGTTTCAAAGAAAATGCGCTAAAACTAACCATAAACTAAATTTCAAGTAAGTGCAAATTATGCTGAGCTGTATAATCTATAGGATAAATATTCGCAGTTTCAATGGAAAAATAAATAATAAGATGTGACGCTACTGCACAGGTTATTAAAGAAATTATGCTGAGCCGTATAATCTATAGGATAAATATTCGCAGTTTCAATGGAAAAATAAATAATAAGATGTGACGCTACTGCACAGGTTATTAAAGAAATTATGCTGAGCCGTATAATCTATAGGATAAATATTCGCAGTTTTAATGGAAAAATAAATAATAAGATGTGACGCTACTGCACAGGTTATTAAAGAAATTATGCTGAGCCGTATAATCTATAGGATAAATATTCGCAGTTTCAAGGAAAAATAAATAATAATATGTGACGCTACTGCACAGGTTATTAAAGAAATTATGCTGAGCTGTATAATCTATAGGATAAATATTCGCAGTTTCATTGGAAAAATAAATAATAAGATGTGATAAATAATAAGATTTGTTCAAATACATTAGAACAAAAAGTTCTAATGTACCCCGTGCCCAATTTTTTTTAATGTTTCAAAGAAAATGCGCAAACTAACCATAAACTAAATTTCAAGTAAGTGCAAATTATGCTGAGCTGTATATCTATAGGATAATATTCGCAGTTTCAATGGAAAAATAAATAATAAGATGTGACGCTACTGCACAGGTTATTAAAGAAATTATGCTGAGCCGTATAATCTATAGGAATAAATATTCGCAGTTTCAATGGAAAAATAAATAATAAGATGTGACGCTACTGCACAGGTTATTAAAGAAATTATGCTGAGCCGTATAATCTATAGGATAAATATTCGCAGTTTTAATGGAAAAATAAATAATAAGATGTGACGCTACTGCACAGGTTATTAAAGAAATTATGCTGAGCCGTATAATCTATAGGATAAATATTCGCAGTTTCAAGGAAAAATAAATAATAATATGTGACGCTACTGCACAGGTTATTAAAGAAATTATGCTGAGCTGTATAATCTATAGGATAAATATTCGCAGTTTCAATGGAAAAATAAATAATAAGATGTGACGCTACTGCACAGGTTATTAAAGAAATTATGCTGAGCTGTATAATCTATAGGATAAATATTCGCAGTTTCATTGGAAAAATAAATAATAAGATGTGACGCTACTGCACAGGTCATTAAAGAAATTATGCTGAGCCGTATAATCTATAGGATAAATATTCGCAGTTTCAATGGAAAAATAAATAATAAGATGTGACGCTACTGCACAGGTTATTAAAGAAATTATGCTGAGCCGTATAATCTATAGGATAAATATTCGCAGTTTCAAGGAAAAATAAATAATAAATATGTGACGCTACTGCACAGGTTATTAAAAGAAATTATGCTGAGCTGTATAATCTATAGGATAAATATTCGCAGTTTCATTGGAAAAATAAATAATAAGATGTGACGCTACTGCACAGGTTATTAAAGAAATTATGCTGAGCTGTATAATCTATAGGATAAATATTCGCAGTTTCAATGGAAAAATAAATATAAGATGACGCTACTGCAAGGTTATTAAGAAATTATGCTGAGCTGTATAATCTATAGGATAAATATTCGCAGTTTCATTGGAAAAATAAATAATAAGATGTAACGCTACTGCACAGGTTATTAAACAAATACAGAAAAATTTAGCAAAATATATTGATATGCAAGAAAGCATGCAGTTCAAAGAAAATTCGCCTGGCTATTGGTCCTCTGCGCCAGAATTTTCTTGTATGGATTCTAACTTCAGAAATACTGAAGCACTAAAAATCATAGCAAAATTTCTTAAAAAATATGTGCTGAATTGACATTACAAGGCAGTGAAGAAAAAATATTTATAGTGCGGGTAAATGCTACTGTATATGTATATATAACTTACAACATAACAAGTAGATAAAAGTAAATTTAACATATTAAACAACTTTAGTTTGACTTAAAAGTCTAAAATAAACACCATACTAGTTTCTAAGAGAAAACTTAAAAAGAATAGAACTTAACAAAGAAATAAGGAGTAGAACAAATCATTTACAACAATAAGGAGTAGAAGGAAGTACAATAACAAGGAGAAGAACAGAGAACATACAACATTTGCAAAACTTGTAACACAAGTAACATAAGTAGCAGACACAAGTAAATTTAACATATTAAACAAACAAAGAATCAGCTACCGTCGATACTTGCTGTTGGACATGAATATCCAACAGCTTCCTCGATTGCTTCTTCAATTTGCGGTAAATACAACCTTTTTAATATTAAACAAACTTCGGATTGACTAAAAATCTAAAACAATATCATGAAAATTTCATAAAACAACAAGAAGTAGAACATGGATATTACAAAAATAAGGAGTAGAAGGAAGTACAACAACAAGAAGTAGAATAAAGAAATTACAACATTAGTAAAACATACAACATAAGTAGTAGATGAAATATTCTAAAAACTTTTGTTAAGTTGCTATCACTTTTTTGCACTCCTTAAGGAGGAATTTAAAATTCAAAGTTCGAATAAATGTCAAATTTAAGTACAAAATAAGGAACAGACAAAAGTAAATTGAACCTATCAAACAACTTTTGATAGACTAAAAACCCTAAAACAAGCACCTCGACCCTGTAATATTATAAAAGCATAATTACTCCAGCTCATGTCAATTCTAGCTTAATTTTTTTCGTGAATCTAAAAGAAAATTATAGATATAACATGACTATCCAAAGAAGCAGAATAATGATAAACCATGATAAAAAGGAGACATCAAATTCCTCACTGTCAAGAAAAAGTAATTATACTTAACCAACAATATTCTAAAATAAATAAGACAAACAACTTATTTAAAAAAATCATTTTTTTATCCTCCTATATTTATAGGCTAACTACTGTCGATAGATGGAGTTCAATAGGTATATAGAGGGCAACAAAAACTCGAAAAGTTCTAAACCATCAAAACATAGGATTCCTGAGTCTTCAAGTATAAAGCGAAGACTTATCCAGATAAATTAAAACATTGTGTCTGTCTAACAATAACTATTCTACCAGTTTCTACTATTAAGCTGTAGTAGAAACTAAAATAAAATAAATACATTTATTTATTATAAATTTATAATATATACATTTATTTTGTATTTATTTTATTTGCTGGTCCAGCAAATAAAATAAAAACATCAGTAAGCTTATTGATAAGCAAAGATTAAATAGCTTTACTCCTATCGATAAGCTTATATAATGACGTATAAAAATTTTAGCTGTAGATAAGATTTAGTATGTCATAGCTTACAATAAATTAAACTAAAAACCAATCACTAATCAAATCATTCTTTTTTGCAGAAAAGTTATCAAAATTAATTTAAAAAAAACTTGGATTACATAAATGGTTATTATTAATAGACTGCGTAGGTTTCCGCAGTTATTGTCATGAAGATTTAGGTCTTCCGGTGGTGACCGCGTTAATGTAGATGAAGTATCCGACGTTTCTATCCATGATGTCCTACATCCCTGAAGATGCCTCCCACAGTAGAAGCGAAACATCGGATACTTCATCTACATTGACGCGGTCACCACCGAAGACCTAAATCTTCATGGTTATTATTAACTTAGCACAATTAGTAAGGAAAGAAAATTATAAAATAAAAATACTGACATTCAATAAATAAATAAATAAATAAATTGATATTCTGTGGTATTAAATTTATTTGATAATGAAAATTTAATTAAAATATAAAAAGAAGAAGAAAGAAGTATTAGCCTATGAAATTCAAGAGGATTAGTTAACTTTTCCTAACTAAAGGGACAGTCGTATTCTTAAACTAAATTAATTTTCTCATTTCATTTTCTTTTTACCCGTGTCCGTTAAACCAATAACCCAGACAGTTAAACCAATTTGAACAGAACATTACACAAAATCTAAGCCTATGAGACAAAAAGTATGACTACAGTCTATCGTTTAGTTTAAAAATCTTGACAGATCAGTTTAGACACCACTGATTCTTAAGAAAAAAAAATCCCTGCAAGAAGGGAGCGGGAAAAAATCATGTAAATAAATCAGGTTATTTTACCCGTATTTTCTTGGCGATGTTTTTTACATTTCTTTTGTGTAGTTTTATTTTAAAATGTCATTGTTAAGATTAATTTGAAAGTAGTTTTCAAAACGATGTAATCAAAAGAAGAACCACAAATAAAGTGAACGATTGCCGGGAAGAAGGTTTTTTTCCCTACAGCGGTTATTGTGGTAGGGATTTTTCCCTCTTCATAAGTGAAAGGTTGGCAGCGGCTTCTCTGATTGGTCAATCCCCAAAATACTTATGACCTTGGGGATTTTTAAACTAAACGACAGACTGTAAGGAAAAATCTAATGAAGCACCCAAAACATCAGTTACTTTGAAGTTATTGTAGTGTTATTTTACAATATTATGGAGTTCAAAAATACTTCAATCACGTCTAAAAGTAAAAAATAAATAAAAACAAACTCACTAACTGATGAACACAATTTTCTTGCAATTATAAAACATTCATCACCATAACTTATTATAAATTTAAAACATTATTTAATTTTTCATTGATTAAAAAATAGGTACCCTCAAAGCTCGGTGTGTGTACCCTGTACACATTATGTTAGAGCCAAAATAAAGTTTTACAATTTAAGTTCTACAAATTAGTGAAATAATAATTAAAGTATAATTTACTGCTAATTCATGGTGCTGGTGTAAATCACAAAATTAACAATTAGTCCCTTTGGGTCCCTATTTAGTTTCCCCCCATATGAATATGGTTTAGGGGCAAATAAATTCTAAGCAATTCCTGCAACAAAAGACCGGTTGATGTTTGTACTCCAATCTGCCATGGAGTGTCTCTATCAAATATGTATTTCTTACTAATGTGTTTAATCTATTATATGAAGTTTTTAAAGAACTAGCAAAAACATAGTCACAAGACACCATGACATCTCTCCACTCACAGAAAACTCCTGATAACAGCAGGATTAATTAAATAAGAATTTGATCTGTAATACACACTACAAAATATATTAAAACAATCCAAAGGAAAAGTTTGGAAGGGGCTTCTGAGAATTGCAAAACATCTAAAAACTAGTTTTTTGGAGTAAAAACCTGGGGTTTGTTCAAATTTTTTTTCATTGAAACTATTTATAGTTATGATATGATAACACAAGATGGGGCTCTTATTAAAAAATAAATTTTAAATGACACTAGTATCTGGCACTCATCTACAAGGAAAATAATCAAGATTGAAATATTACCCTCTTCAGCAACAGTCACTTAAAATTAAATAAGTCTCTATAGAAGTATTGAGATACATTAAACTCACCTGAAACAAATAAAAAACAATCCATACGCCAGAAGAAGAAGAAAATAGAAAGCACAAAATAATTAATTTGTTACAAATAAAAATTTGTAACAAATTATGTATTTAAGAATAATAAATACATAAACAAAATGATATTTTGTGCATAAATAAATAATTGATTTGTACCCAAAATTAAATCACAAAGGAAAAATTGTGATCAAACATGCAGAACAAAATGTGATGTAGAAAGACAAATTTTACCGTTGTACTTAAATATTTATCAAACTTAACAGAGTTTACAAAAATAGAAAAGTTATCTTTAAGTAATTTAAATGTGGTTAAATTATATTCTCATAACTGTGTTCTGTTGCTTGATCCAACAAAAGCTGACATTTTAACAAATATTATTAGGAGTGAAGAGAGAAACCTCTGTTTTAAATGACACCACTGCGCCAAAAGGTGCCAGTGGTGTCATAATTAGTTACTCAATTATACAATACAAATACAAAAAACCCCCCAATAATAATTAGTTACTCCCACAAGATAAACTATATGACTTTGTACAATGAAATACAGGCATTATAATAAAATAAAAATAAATAATTACATTATAAAATATGCTGTTAAGGGACCAAAGGCCCCTCTCATACAGCACTCCTCATTAAAGGGTTCAAGAAATATAAAGTAATATATTATCAAAGATTCTCTGAGGTTCGCATCCCAGGTTACGCTCTCAGTTTATATATAATTATTGATTAGATAAATTATCGTCAACTTTAGAATACACTTTGAGCGTAACGGTTGCTACTACCACACGAGGTGGTTCACGCAGGGTTTATCCCTGATGAGCCGCAAGGCTCTTAACAGGCATTATTATTATTATCTAAGATGGTAATAATGCGACAAAATGGTTCATTATGGTAATAATATGGTCCTCGGATTTTCAGACAAGGCAAAATCGGGATAGTATTATATTACCCATGCTTTAAAGGTGGAGGAGCATGATGCCTCCCCATTTTGATGACTCTAAGACTAAGACAAATAAGAATGGTGACTGAAGAAACTAAAGGCTAAGTGTAAAAGTTTTAATAAAAAATTATCAAATCTAAATAAAGGTTCAAAAGACAAAATCTGATAAATCTATACTGTGCAGTCAAAAACACTTTCCAAAATAAATTTTGAGGAGCAAAACCCTGGGTATGCCTTATTTTTTTCAATTTTGGAAAAGAAAGGGTAGGCTTGCATAATAAAATTTGGTAAAGGGTAGGAGGCTAACCAGATGTTCGGGTAGGATGTTGACTGGCACTTCTTACATTTATATATTTAATAATAGATACTAATTTTAGTAAGTAAACATTATTTCTAAAAGGTTTTAATAGAAAAATATTTATACTAATGAATCGGTACAATAGATTTTTACTTTTCCTCATTTATACTGAAGGTATAAAAGAAAAGTGTTGTTTTGCAAAAAAAATCCGAAACTGGGATTTCACCTGAATTATCCTGAATGATTTTCACAAAGTTGTCAGTGTGTGTGTGTGTGTGTTAGTATGACTGTTATCATGTTTGCTCTCAGTGTATTTATTTACAACAAATAAATGTATGTATATATTATAAGTTAAAAAATGATTAATATGTTAATAATTTTTTTTTAATTTTTGTTGTTTTTTTAAATTTATTTTTGGTTGGCCCGAGAAAGGCTGCTGCCCATGCAGTCCACCCCTGCACTTATGACAAACTGACATAGAACAATAACTATGTGTTTGTAAAGCACCGAGGAATCAAAGATTTGATGACAAAAAGAGGATGCCGACAAGGATGGCTGGCTTTCTAACCTGAATAATAAATGATAACAGTATATAGCTTTTTTTCAACCTTTTGAGAAAGGTACAAAATCCTCTGTACTTAAGGAAAATAAAATTATAGGTTTAAATCATTTACAGTTTTTAAATAAGGGGAATATGTCTCAATAATAATAATTTATTGTTAGGACTGACTATCAAATTTGGTAGTTCATGGTCACTGTCTTACCAAGAAAGTACAAAATAAAGAAACCAAAAAAAATATTTTTGTTTACTTTAGCTTCAGTGCTATGCAGACATGTACAGATAACGAGCTGTCAAGTTTAAAAGTCAGCTCAGACAATAAATGAAAATTAAGTAGAAATAGTTCACAGACTAAGGGAATCTATACTTGGCAAGCTTGTGTATCTGCAATAAAACTACGTAGAGAAATGCTTAAAAATTATTTTGTTCCTAAGATTCAGAGAGCTGTTACTTAATAAAATAAATATTAATTTTGCAAACTTCACTTATTTAATAAATAAATATATAATAGAATAAAAATTAAAAAAGTATACCTAAAAACTGTTTAATTCAAAAGAAAAGAAAAAGGAAACAAGAGAGATCTAGTGGCCATACCCTGAACTATTATAACCCAACCTGTTATCAATGAAACTAACAACAAATAAATAAACAAATTATTCCATCATTACTTTAAATGATTTGAATTTCAAAAGGAACAAATAGTCAAAAGATATTATTTATATTTTAATGAAACAAATCATACAAATATAAAAGGTATGGGGTTTTAATTCAATCTAAAGAATGTAATGTAGAAAACAAAATTCCAATGATAAGAGCAAGTAAAACTATTTTTTTAACATAGGTAATAATGTAAGTACATATCTGAATTCTAAATGAATTAACGAATTATAAAATTACAATTAGTTCTTTATCATGAATAAATTGAAAAGAATACACTACGTTAAAAAAGTATAGAAAACTTTGGTGGTAAATACATTACAAGAGAGAGGTAGTTGTAGTAAATGCAACAAGATGTTAAAAATTAGTAAAATTTGGACTTTTTCAGGCGAACAAAATGTAGATTGTTAAAAAAGAGATTTTGCTAAATCATTCGTTTATTTAAAGTTTGGTAGTTTGAGTTAAAAAGATGAAAAATAACAGAACAGGAAATGGTGACAAGTTTTAAATTCTTGTTTGGTTTTATTTTTTTCTAGTACAAAATTATGTTTTGGTTCTTAAATAAGTTATTGAGATACTTCAGAATATCTTCTAAAGTGATCACTTAAGATTAAGGATCAGAAAAATAAGGGTTCTTACCGAACTCAAAGGGGAATTGCCTGTAGGTGATCTCTGAACAGTAACCAGGGCCATTCCCCCGTTCAAAAATACTTTAAATTTCACTTTGGACGCGGGTATTTCATTTTTTAACACTAGGTCCGATCACAATTAATATAAATTTTAAAATATAAACAATTTGAACTCATAACTGATCTTCGAACGATTGTTTTCATTAGATTTAAACATTTCAAGAAAAAGAAGTTAAGAAACGAAATTTAAACTTTAAAAACACTAACTTATTTTAATTTTGTACGATTTTAACTTACAAACGACTTTAAATGTTTTAAAAATTTATTTAAAAAATAAGAATAACGTTTATTTCATTTTTATTACAGTTACGACCAAAACATTTCGACCCACTGATTTGCGCTTGAGTAAACGAGTCCTTTGTAACCCAGGTTCGTTCTTTAAGGATAAATATTTATGTTTTGCTGGTTATTTCTTCAGGTTTAGTTCGTTAATAAAAATGTTAATAAGTTCCTTGGTTAAAAAAATGCGTTGCATAGTGCATATCTGAGATAATAAAACCTAAACGGATGTTATATATAACATATGTTATTATATTATATAACTATAATGCCTACCTTTAAAAAAGTAACTTTGAATTTGACGACAGTTAATCGATTCTTAATTTCCGAGGCAATGGGATTCCAAAGCTTGTTTATCCTTTAGACGTAATAGTCCAAGAGCCGGACCTGAAAAAAATGTGACTTATTTTTTACTACTTCTAACCAAATATTTCTGAAAATATACCTTAAATTATGAAGAAAAAACATAGTCTGCTTATACAAAGTAGAGCCCTTCATATGATTGCGCATGCTCAAAATTTTAAAAAATCGCATAAAGTTAATTTTTCTTGAAATAAGTGGTCCCCTGTGGGTGGCAATACACAAATATAACATTTTTTAAGAATAATAATATTTCTAATAAATCGAGTGTTCAATAATCAAAATCGGATTACTGCAACCAAAGTTATGGCTCTTTCAAAAACACTAAAAAATGGTTAATTTATGCAAAGTAAGCGAATTTCTTTAGAAAAATATTGGCTTTTTGTGATTTTTTTGGCCATTTAACAAATCTCATAACTTAAGTTGTATTTATCCGATTTTGACGAAAAACACTCGCTTTAAAGGAAATTTTATCAACTTTAAAAAAAGTTCTCTTCATGATGTGCACACGACCTATAGGGAACTACGAATTACAAGAAAACTGGAATTTGTGCGATTTTCTAATGTTTTGAGCCAGAGCGTTTATATGAAGGGCTCCATTTTAGGGCAGGAGTTATAAAGTTATTGGGCTACTCATACCAAACATACATGGCATATATGTATACACACACACACTATATATATATATTTATATATATTATATATATATATATATATAATATATTATATAATATATATATAATATATATATAATTATATAATATATATATATAATATAATTATTATTTTAACATCAGGGTTGCGGTCACTAGGTAGAAACACTCTCAAAACTTCAAATTCATTTCACCGACGTTTCGGCAACTTTATTATGTAGCCATCTTCAGGTTGGCTGTAACATATAATAATACAAAGGTATTGTAACACTATGGTATCAAGAAATACTCAAAATAAAAACACACTGATAACAAAAAATAGCAAAGAAGCAAAAATAACTTAAAAAGATATCTTACATGGTGAAGTTAACAGATGTGTTCTACAGCATTAATAAATTCATAAATTAAATAACTAAACAAATACATTCAATTAATTAATAATTGGCATTTAAAACTGTTTAAAACTGGGTAGAAGCTGGATAACACAATCAAACTGATAAAAATAACAACAACATCTTATCTGAAAAAAACTACTATGGGACAATACTTATTTACTTTTTCTCAACTAAGAAGAAATCTGACATTTACTAATAAACACTATAAACTTAACCAAAACATAGATAACTTTATGATTGAGTTCTTAAAACATAAAAAAAAATTAAAAGATTTTATTAAATAGATCAAATTAACTTAATTAGACTGACTGAACATTAATAAATAAATAAAAAACAGTAAGTAATTAATAAATGTATTAATTAAAGATAAAATGACGGTAAAATATTGTAACTTACATAAATAAAATTAAACTAAATTAAAATAAATTAAAATAAAAATATAGGTATGTGTAAGATAGTTTAAAGGAAAAAATAATAATTTCTTATTTATAAGTATTATAGATAAAATAAGGTAGTTAGGTTAGCGAACATTTCGTCTCCGACTATCTAATAGATGTGCATAGAAATCGCTTAGACCATCTATGTCAGACCTTGAGTTGACTGCATTCGGGTTTGCATTGATGTACATCATTTCCAGTAGTTTTCTTCGCATGTCATTGGTCTCTTTTCTCAAAATTTTAACATCTTCGTATTTTAAAAAGAGCACCATGTTCATTGTCAACACAATGTCTAGCTAAAGCCGTTATGTCTCTCTTACCGAGGTCGATGTTGTTTTTATGAGTATTTAGCCTTTCATACATGTACCTACTAGATTCACCAATGTATACACCTTGGCAGTCTTTGCAAGAGATCTGATAGACCACATTAGATTGCCTCCTCATTGGTATTTTGTCTTTCATGTTTGTGAACAGAGAGCCGACTGTTTTCGGTTGGTATTTAGCGATTCCTGTTTCCGGAAGAACATCTCTTATTACTGAACTAATCCTTTCTGTAGCACCTCGAATGTACGGTAACTTTCCATATCGCAATGGCTTGGGGGTGGTGTTTTCCTGGTTTTCTTCAGATTAGCTTGCCATTGACTTATTAATGAAGAGACAGTACCATTTGGGAACCCATTTTTCTGTAATAATTTACGAGCAGTAGACTTTCCTTCATTAATATATTCGTCACTACATAAGAGTAAGACTCTACGTACAAGGTTTTTAGCTACGTTGACTTTCATTGAAAGGGGGTTTTTGAGTCAAAATGTAGGATTCTTCCAGAACTGGTCGGTTCTGGGGGAAGGGCACATATCTGATTATGAGGCTAAAAAGTTGTATACTAATTTTGCCGTTGCCCCTAGGATTTATGGTTTACCAAAAATTCATAAAAATGGAGTTCCGTTGAGATACATTCTGAATTGCATAAATAGCCCGTCATATAAACTTGCAAAATTCCAAGGCTCAATCTTATCCAACATAACTGACATGAATGAGTTTAACGTATCTAATTCATTAGGTTTTAAAGAATCTTTATCCAATGTTGTAATAGAAGAAGATGAAACATTTATTTTACTTGATGTAGTGTCACTCTTCACAAATGTTCCTATTGGCTTGGTTAAAGATATTATTAAAGCGAGATGGCGAGAGATAAAGGCGTTCACTACCATGCCCTTTGGACTATTTATAGATATTTTAGATTTTATATGTGAAACCCGATATTTCTCATATAAGTCAATAATGTACACCCAGATTTTTGGTAGTCCAATGGGAAATCCAATTTCTACTTACTTAGCCAATCTAGTTATGGAATCTTTAATACAACGGTCTTTAAGTAACCTGACAGTAAGGCCAAAGGTCATAAAGCTGTATGTTGATGACATGTTTCTGATTTTAAAGAAGAACTTAATTGATATTATCATAGAGTGCCTTAATAGTCATCATGAAAGGCTAAAATTTACTGTAGAATTACCTGTAGATGAGAAATTACCATTCCTTGATATGATGGTTGAGAAGAAAGATGATGGAACGTTAGTGACAAAGTGGTACCAGAAACCGACCAGTTCTGGAAGAATCCTACATTTTGACTCAAAACACCCCTTTCAATGAAAGTCAACGTAGCTAAAAACCTTGTACGTAGAGTCTTACTCTTATGTAGTGACGAATATATTAATGAAGGAAAGTCTACTGCTCGTAAATTATTACAGAAAAATGGGTTCCCAAATGGTACTGTCTCTTCATTAATAAGTCAATGGCAAGCTAATCCTGAAGAAAACCAGGAAAACACCACCCCCAAGCCATTGCGATATGGAAAGTTACCGTACATTCGAGGTGCTACAGAAAGGATTAGTTCAGTAATAAGAGATGTTCTTCCGGAAACAGGAATCGCTAAATACCAACCGAAAACAGTCGGCTCTCTGTTCACAAACATGAAAGACAAAATACCAATGAGGAGGCAATCTAATGTGGTCTATCAGATCTCTTGCAAAGACTGCCAAGGTGTATACATTGGTGAATCTAGTAGGTACATGTATGAAAGACTAAATACTCATAAAACAACATCGACCTCGGTAAGAGAGACATAACGGCTTTAGCTAGACATTGTGTTGACAATGAACATGGTGCTCTTTTAAAATACGAAGATGTTAAAATTTTGAGAAAAGAGACCAATGACATGCGAAGAAAACTACTGGAAATGATGTACATCAAGCAAACCCGAATGCAGTCAACTCAAGGTCTGACATAGATGGTCTAAGCGATTCTATGCACATCTATTAGATAGTCGGAGACGAAATGTTCGCTAACCTAACTACCTTATTTTATCTATAATACTTATAAATAAGAATTATTATTTTTTCCTTTTTAACTATCTTACACATACCTATATTTTTATTTTAATTTTATTTTAATTTAGTTTAATTTTATTTTATGTAAGTTACAATATTTTACCGTCATTTTATCTTTAATTAATACATTTATTAATTACTTACTGTTTATTTAATTTTATTAATGTTCAGTCAGTCTAATTAAGTTAATTTGATCTATTTAATAAAATCTTTTAATTTTTATTTATGTTTTTAAGAACTCAATCATAAAGTTATCTATGTTTTTGGTTTAAGTTTATAGTGTTTATTAGTAAATGTCAGATTTCTTCTTAGTTGAGAAAAAGTAAATAAGTATTGTCCACCATAGTAGTTTTTTCTCAGAGATCAGATAAGATTGTTGTTATTTTTATCAGTTTGATTGTGTTATCCAGCTTCTACCCAGTTTTAAACAGTTTTAATTGCCAATTTATTAAATTAATTGAATGTATTTTTTAGTTATTTAATTTATGAATTTATTAATGCTGTAGAACACATCTGTTAACTTCACCATGTAAGATCTTTTTAAGTTATTTTTGTTTCTTTGCTATTTTTTGTTATCAGTGTGTTTTTATTTTGAGTATTTCTTGATACCATAGTGTTACAATACCTTTGTATTATTATATGTTACAGCCAACCCTGAAATGGCTACATAATAAAGTTGCCGAAACGTCGGTGAAATGAATTTGAAGTTTTGAGAGTGTTTCTACCTAGTGACCGCAACCCTGATGTTGTAAACATAGTATAATTATATATTTGAACGGTCGAGATTAAAAGAAGAAGTATATATATATATATATATATATATATATATATATATATATATATATATATATATATATATATATATATATATATATATATATATATATCTGTGTGTGTGTATGTGTGTGTGTGTGTGTGTGTGAAAGAGTTTCTACAGTTACGAATTGCACACGATAACTATTGAAAGGTTTCATAAATTGAAATGATATTGATATATGGCGAAATATTCAGGAGGTAACAAAATTAACCTATTAATTGTAGAAAAATTATGATGTCTTCAAGAAATATTTTTGAAGAAATTGTAATGACGTTTAAATAAGTAGAGTACACAGTTAAAGAGTACTTGAGTACAGCACACAGTTATAATCAGTTGACAGCAAGAGAAAATAGTGTTTAGGAACTAATGAGATTGGCCTGATATGATATTAAGGGCGTGGTTTAACAATTTATCATTCAGGACTCACCTCATTGATTCTCTCGCATTAGTTTCCCACGCTGTCATGGGAAACAGCGGTTATGGGTTATGGAACATGGGTTATGTTAATAATAACCGTGTGTTATACTATAGTGAAACACTATAGTGAAACACTATAGTGTAATGGGCACCACCTATACACACCTAAAAAGTCACCTAAACATGCACACCGTTTAGGTTTTATTATCTTCGGGCACCACTTATGAAGCAGGCTTGCACCATGGTGGGCCTGTTTCATGGCTAGCATAGGAAAAGCTAGATCCTTTATACTAGATATATTAATATCCAACCTAATGGGGTGTTAGTCTCTTATATAGGAAAGATACTATAGGCTCTACCTGAATTTTTAAAAATCCTTAGGTTGCACCAGAGTATATTTTTTTGTAGCCACCTGCATTATATGCTATTATATTAAACCCACAATTCATAGCTTTATTGCCGGTTAGACATGACCTTCAAAATGAATTTTCAGCCCTTTCCTAAAACAAATAAGAGATAAAACAAAATAATGCTTTACTCAGATAAACACAGACTTATTCAATTTCATTATAATTTATGCAAATTAATTCAGGGAAAATTAACACCCCCTTTATTGATTCACTCTAGTCAATTCATTAAACTCTGTATTTTATAATTTGGTAGCTAATCGATGCATTTAAACTACATTAAAAGTTAATACATGATGTTTTTATTGGGCCTAAATACAAAAAATTAACGACATTAAAAAAATGTATTATTACCATAAAGTAATGTTAATTTATTATATTACAAGTTAATTATAATATATATATATATTATATATATATATATATATATATATATATATATTATATATATAATATAATATATATAATAATATATATATATATATATATATATGCGCACCTACTTATAAAAATTTTAATTTGGAAAATAAAATCTATCTGTACTCTAAGGGTAGATTACTTTTCATGTCAGAAAGGTGTTGCCAGTTTTGCATAACCAGAGTTTTTTGGGCGTTGTATATGATTTGCTTAATTTGTTTTTACCAATTTATCAATTTCTTATACAACTCCCAGAAAACTATTAGAATTGTATTTGACTGATGATGCTTGATTGCAGTTCTTTTAAAAACAAAATTGGGAACGGGGCAACTCGGAACTTTTACTTATCACATAGGATTCGGTACTCTCATCCTCCCTGCTTCACTCTCCTTCAGAAGATTCAATTCACCAAATTTATACTGCAACATGTCCTCGGACTTGTATAGGCTCGTTCTCAGATAGTAAATGCATCTGTTTCATTCCAGCACACACCCATTCAGGCACTGACCACGCTCGATGCTGCTTAAATTTTATGATCTAACAATTATCATGGATATTCTTGTCATATTAAAGTGAAACTTGGTGTACTTATTTAATACGTAATGGTATTACACACGTATACCGTAATGGTAATACACACGTATACCGTAATGGTAATACACTTGTATAAAATTTGCCGATTTTTTACAATTTTTTAAAAACGTACACAAGACATCCGATAAAAATTGAACTAATGCTGATAATGAGATGAAACTTTACACATATGTTAGTATTATACATGGCTACATGCGTGCCAAATTACAATCTTATTGCATCATTTTTCCGCGTTTATTGTATTGACCGGGTTAATTAATTTATACGCGGGTTACCAAGCTTATTGCGGGGACAGACAACTTTGTAAAAACCACTTAGGAGGTCTTAAAAACGCCTAAAACGGATAATTCCGGTGACATCCAGGTTTCGGATTTTTTTCGCAAACAATACGTTCCCTATATACCACCCTCGGGTGGGTCACATCTACTATGCTCAAAGTAAAGCTAAAGTTGGCGAAATCTTTTTACATCAAATTCTATTCATAAAAACTGAGAGCATAGCCCGGGCTGTGAACCCCGGACCAGAAGTCCATTGCCGAAGTCCAGTACTATACGACCGCGGCTACGGAGGCAGACATTCAAAAAACAATAATAGATGCAAAAATCGTACGTACGAGCAAAAAGGTACAGGGTAACTCGGAACTTTTCCTTATCGCAACGATCATCCTCCCTGCTTCGGACTCGCTTTGCTCGTCCTCAGTTTATACAATTCGCCAAATTTATACAGCAGCATGTCTTTGGACTCGCTTTGTTTGTCCACAGATAGTAAATGCATTTCATTCTCAGCGGTCACCCATACAGCTCTGGCTCTGACCACGCTCAATGCAGCTTAATTTTTATGATCCAACAAAAATTATAGTCATACTTGTCTTATTGAAACGAAACTTAGTATATACTTATTTATAACGTAAAGCCACATACTTGTACTACATTTCAATTCAACTATGTAGATTGTTTACATATTTTATACAATTTTTTTTTAAAAAACGTAATCAAGTCATTGGATAAAAATTAAACTAATGCTGATAACAAAACGAAACTTGTCACATACGTTAGGCCTATACATTTTACATAGCTACATGCGTGCTCAATCTCAATCTGATTACATAATTTTTCCGCGTTTTATGATTTTTCGAAATTTCTAAATCGGCGGACAGAGATGTTTAGGTTTAGGCCCCAATATTGGGGCCTAAACCAAATGCCTAGCTGTTTTAGTAATTGCAAGCGTCATTCCCATTGACCTGCTAGCTATAGAGCGAAAGAGAGTGTATGAAAGAAAAATAGAAGCCAATCATAATGCAGTACGAAAAGAAGAAAGAGATAGAACCATGGGGCGGTGGCAACTTTCATGGGATGAGGAGACAAGAGGCCGCTGGACATGGCGCCTGATAAAAGATATCAAATCATGGGTAGACCGAACGCATGGAGAAGTAGGTTTCTACATAACACAGCTCCTTAGTGGGCACGGATATTTTAGGTCCTACTTACACAAAATCGGGAAGCATCAGTCTTCTGATTGTCTCTATTGCCCTGGTCTCATTGACAACGTAGAACATACTTTTTTTGATTGTACTAAATGGACCAACGAGAGACTAAATCTAACCATGATATATGGGCCAATCACACCCGACACCATAGTAAATGTCATGCTGAAAAACGAGGACTCATGGGAAATGATCAATACTTTTGCTGAGACCATCCTGCGAGCTAAAAAAGATGATCTAGACAATGTTTTATAGGAACAGGAACACTATACCAATACTGTAGTTATAATTTATTTATTTATTTATTTATTTATTTTTTTTTTTTATCTATTTATTTATTATTATTATTTATTTATTTTTATTTTTTTTTTATTTATTTATTTATTTATTTTTATTTTATTTATTTTTATTTATTTTATTTTTTTTTTTTGGTCAGGTTTTGAGGTTGGTTCTAGGCGTTGCAGATTTCTTTGCAACGCCTGGACCCACATTAAAGCTCTGACAAAGGAGACATAGGGGGGTAACATGGGAGGGAGCCGGAAGGCTCAAGATAAGACCTAGCCTGAAGTAATGTGAATAACGGTTCCAGGCTAGGTTTAAGGGGTTTCGCGGAGTGAGTTTTAGTTGGTATGAGGCAGACCCTGAGTCCAACACTGTTGACAGACCGCTGTCTTCGTGCGTAAATGCATTTTCTCTCTCTTTTTTGGTAACATTCTTCCCGCAAGAAAAATTTTGCAAAAAAAAAAAAAAAAAAAAACCAAATGCCTAGCATTCTTAATAAACATCATAATCCACCTTCTTTTTTTATAATTTTAAAATATAATTATATTTAAAAAAAAATCAAGTAAGAGGTACATTTAAACTATTCCAGAGCATATCGGATTCGATACGCTGATCCTAACTATTTCAATTGCACTCCATGGGAATCACCTAATTTATGTGGCACTATGCCTTCAGGCGTTTTAAAAAACTATGAAACTTTAACAACCAACTTTAAACTTAGCAAATTTAAAACCATTGAAACTTTTGCTATTCTTATAAATAAAAACAAATTTTTAAAACGATCCAAACATTTCTCCATGAATGTTTTATGAATCACTCAATGACGGCTAATGACGTAATAAAAAAAATATTTTCGTATAGCACAACTAGATTTAAAATTTTAGTTTTGTACTCAGATTCAAATCTTCCAACTTCTTCCAATTTCTAACGCAATGGAAGATAGGATGATTATAGAAGAAGAAAAATAAGTAAGAAGGACAAGAGGAAAAAATATTATTTTGCAGAAAAAAAGTCGGGAAAAGAAAATTTGCTCGGCTTGCGGAACTCTGTGTCAGAATTTTTGTATAGTTAATCACTTATATTAAATAAGTGATTTATCGTAAATATAACGATAAAGAATGATCGATTCAAACCTAGGAACGTTGGCTTTGAGTACTTTGAGTGGTCGTATCGACTCCGGACCAGTTTTATTCGATACAGTTCACCAAACACCACTATTAGACATTTGTTGTTTACCGACCGTATTTTAGGATTTCCGGTTATGTACCACAGTTATTCTGACATTCTGGTCGACCCCGGGGCGGTTTTGTTCAATTTAGCACATGAAAACATATAAATAAGGACCTTTTTCCTGCATTATATTATCCATCTTAACATTATCTTGTAAAACTTACATTTTGTGATCAGGAACCTCTTACGTCACTAAGATATTACCAACTACATTTAATATAATTGTCCAAGAGCCAGGACTAAAAATGTGACTCATATTGTACTACTTCAAACCAAATTTTTCTGAAAATATATCTTAAATTATGAAGGAAAAGCATTGTCTGCCTATCCAGAGTGGAGCCCGTCATATGAATACGCTCGCTTAAAATATTAGAAAATCGCACAAATTCCCGTTTTCTTGTAATAAGGGGTTCCCTGTAGTAGGTCGTGTGCAAAACATGAAGAACATTTTTTAAAGCAGATAAAAATTTACTGTATAACGAGTGTTTTATAGTAATACAAACCATCATCTAAAACCTATTTAACTATTTACGAGAAACTGATATTTTTTAACGAAATCTAAAGAGAAATTTAACTTATATTTTTATTCCTTATTTGTTAATTTGTTATTTTCAATTATCTATTTTGTAACTTTTAATATCTATAAACCTTTCTGCCAATTCCATCTTCGGACTACCAATCTTTGCATAAATTAACCATTTTTTTATTGTTATTGAAAGAGCCATCCATACCTTTGGTTGGATTTTGATAACTGAACACTCGATTTATTGGATATTTTATTATCTTTAAAAAATGTTCGCTTCATGTTTTGCACACAACACACCAAAAGGGAACCACTTATTTCAAGAAAACTGAAAATTGTGCGATTTTATAAAAATTTGAGCAGGCGCAATCATATGGAAGGGCTCTACTCTGGATGGGCAGACTATGTTTTTTCTTCATAATTTACGTATTTATTTTCAGAAATATTTGGTTTGAAGTAGTACAAAATGAGTCACATTTGTTCAGGTCCGGCTCTTGGACTATAATGAATAATTTAATTAATAACACTAATGCTAAACCAAAAGACGTATACAGGGTATCATTTAATAGTCTTTACGTTCAAATGTAAGGAGATAATTTTACTATAGGTTGAATTTTGAGAGATCCAAAACGTAACCTGAACACCTTTGATTATAAATAAACAACAAATTACAGTAAAATATGATTGAACGTTTATACTACAAAACAAAACATAAACAAAAAGCCGATAACAATTAATTTATTATACCCTTCACATTTCTGAAGCATGTTACAATGAGGTTACACGTTACACAGAAAGTTCTAAAAAAATGTCAAGCATCCTAATGTATTATAATGGGGTATACCCTTTCTAGCTATATGTTTTAATGTATAAGATAACATGTTTAAGTGCTGCTTATATCTTTATACTTTTCCTCACCTACTCCCGTAGGTATAAGGAAAAGTATTGTGTTCACCCTAAAAATCCAAAACCGATGTTTCAACATAACTATTTTTTTTAATATGTAAGCAGCTAAATTTCTTTTTCTTTCTTTATCTCTCTTTTAAATGTTCTGACTAAACATGTTGGACTGCCTTTTTTTTAATTTGTAAGCAGCTAAAGAATTACTTATTTTAGTAAACAGCTGAAGTTTGTATCTTAGTAATCCACATAATCACTAAAATAATAGTTTTATTCCATAACAATGACATTTTTAAGATGTAATTATAGTGTAATGAAATTTTTATATAAGTAATTCTTTAGATTGAAGCAAGTAAAACTTTTTAAGAGTGAGCATTTGGTAATTTACACCTAAGGACAACTCTCTTAAGGATCACTCTACATTTTAATAAAATTAATTATTTTGTTTCCTCTAAAAGTTTTACTAGGTTCAAAGTAATTAGCTATTAGCTCTATAAAACACTTATTTGTTTTTATAATAACGTTAGGAATCTATTTTATTCTGATTTTTTAAATTTTAAAATTTACCTTTATAGGTTTAATGTTGATTAAACTACTAAAGATGTCATGTCATTTCATAGAGGAACTTGGTCGAATGATTGCTGAAAAATTTGAAAGAAGATTTGGGAGGTTGGCAAGAGCGATCTTGCTGAACAGATGAATAGAGTTGTGGATTGGAGATCACAAGCAGGGTCCTTTATTATTTGTCAATGGTTTGTATTCACATTTCTATTAATGGCATGTGCTAATGATGACCACTTTAAATGTAGTGCGTGTTGTTCCCTATGTTGATAACCTGCACTAATAAAATATTAGTAGTTAATAAGAATAAATATATACAAATGATAGGAAAAGCATAGTTCAATAATAATAATAATACCCTTTAAAAGCTCCGGTCCATCAAAGATAAACCCAGCGGGAATCACCGCAGGTGGTAGAAGCAAGCGTTATGCTCAAAGTGTATTTTAAAGTTGGCCAAGTCAAATCTTAATTTTGATAATTTTTTTATTTGATTTTTTATAATGGCTCACGCCGTAAATTATAAATAAATAAATAAATAAAACGCTTTATTTCTTTACAGTAAAATATAACGATTAGCATTAAAAAAACAAATCTTTAAGTTTATTAAAATTATTGTGTTGGTAAAATAATGAGATGGTGCATTTTGAACGACAAGTTAGAACCAAAATACGGTAGTTTTTACGGTATTTATACGTTCAGATTGCACCAATGCAAATGGTGTTATAAAAGTCTAGGGGAGGGAAAACTAAAAGGGTAAAGAAAGCAGCTTTATTTTATATTTTTTATCTCCCTTTATCCTTTAGTCTGGAACCCTAAAAATAATTATAAAAAATAGGGTACGGCGTACCTCGGTCCTTTTCCTCATTACATCGTATTCGCTACGCTTATCCTCTCTGCTTCGGACTCGCTTCACTCGTCCTCAGAAATACGATTCACCAAATTTATACTGCAACATGCCTTCGGACTCGCTTCGCTTGTCTTCAGATAGTAAATGCATCCGTATCATTCTCAGCTCACCCATACTGAATTGACCACGCTCAATGCTCCTTAATTTTAATGATCCAACAAAAACCATGGATATACTTGTTGTATTAAACGAAACTTAGTGTTCTTATTTATTACGTAATAATATATACACTTGTACTAAATTTCAACTTAATTGGACCATTTTTTCCATTTTTTTAGAAATTTTCAAAAAACGTACACAAGTCATTTAATAAAAATATTGATAATGATTGAAAACTATATTGATAATGAGATGAAACTTGGCACATATGTTAGTCTTATACATAGTCATATGCGTGCCAAATCTTAATCCGATCGCAACTTTTTTCCGTGTTTTATGATTTTTCATAATAATTTTATGATTTATGGGTTAAGTCTTTTTAGATGTCCAATAACTTCAGCCCAAGTTAAGTAAGTTGAGAGTGTTAAAAATCAGGAATAGAACTTTTTTTTAGATTTTCTTATTCTGTTTGGTACATGATCTTAGATTAATTATCAATATACGCCTTCAAGGAGGGCCGTTGCCGTTACGCCGTCCAAATTTTTCGCTTGTCCTTTTGCGCCTACTTTACTTTTTAATACTTTTCCTATATTCCCGGTACAAAATAAGGAAAAGTAAAAATCGGCAAAAGAAAAAAGAGTATAAAATCAAATTAAATAAGATAAATCTGTATAATAGGTGCATCAAGCGAATTTAAAACAAATCGCTTTGTGCCATAAACAAAAAAGTGTATGGAAATTATAATATATCTCACTTGAATGAAGATAGATTCAAGGGCTTTAAATTTAGTTTGTAAATTTAATATGAGATTGGATTTTCCGTCTACAGATTGCAATCAATGTTAAAGAACAGGTTTCATGCATCATTAACGGGAATCCCGTAAGAAAGAAGACAACCTCTCTATCCATCCATATGTGAATACATCCCATTCAACATGTTAAACGAGAATGGGAATTCCATATTTAAAAATAAAATTTAGTCCCCACCTCTGTTTAAGAAGGTCTTGATAATTTCTAATCAGTATTTATATCAAATTTGTATCATATGCGTCAAAAATATTTATTTTTTATTGTGTCTAAATATTGCAAAAACTATAGAATAAAATATTAAATTTTAACTGTGCCCTTATGGTAAAAGGCAGTAAACATTTCAGTTGTTTTTTAATAAAAAAATATTAGTAAAATTTAGCATTAATGTAGCAAAGTATTTGTATTGATAGCAAAAATTGTTTATTATAGCAATTTAAGTAAAATAAAACAAAAAAGAAAATATGAAAAATATAATTTGTGCAGTGTTTACTTTTTATATTGCTTCAGACAGCATACATTTTGTAAAATCTGACGACAGTAAGTACACTCTTAATTTCACCTAAACATTTTTACTTTTCCTTAAATATATCATAGATGAATGTGAAAAGTATTGTGTTTGCACGAAAATCCGAAACCGGGATTTCAACTGAATTATTCGAGTGGTGTGTGTGTGTGTGATATGTGTTTTTGTGATGTTTTGTGATCTATATTTTTTTGTTCTTATTGGGGTCCCTTTGCTATATAGCAAATGTTTTTTTGGTTTGATAGAATTTTAGGAAAAGGTCTCTTAGCGAACTTCTTTTTCTTAAAAATTTCTTCGCCTTAAAAATTTGTGGTTGATGTACTATTGAAATATTTAAAAGGTACGATCTTATTTTAATACAATTTTTGACACATTTGGCCTTAAATTTTTGTTAAAAGAAACATCGTCATGATTGTTTTTAAAAATTTCGGTAATGGGACAGGCGTCATGGCGGGAGTCAAACCTCGGACCACGACACAAATTCGTTTGATATATATATATATATATATATTATATTATATATATATTATATATATTATATATATATTATATATATATATATATATATATATGTATATATATATATATATATATATATATATAATATAATATTATATATATATATATATATATATATATATATATAATATTGGACATTTTTTTGTAATTCGCTAACTCTCGAGCGGATAAATATTTCTTGAACCGTATTGAAAACTTGGATGTTGTGACGTAATTAACCTTGTTTGCTGAGTAAGAAAAATTACAATAATCGGCAAATCTCAAGGTTATTATTATTCGCAGCGAAGAAGACTATTGTTTATGCTTTTTGGGACACTGAATCGAATGAAACCAGTCTGACGTCGATACGACCTCTGACAAAAAGACAAAGACAAAAAGATGAAAAAATCATAATTAAAGATCTAAAAACTTAAATTACGATCGACGAAAATTAAACTACGAGTAGGGTCCAAATCGAATAAAACCGGTCCCTGGGTTTGAATCCTGGTAAGGGCAACAATTTTTATTGTTTTTATATTATATAAGTTTATAACTAAAAAATAGTTCTGGCGCATCTAGTAGTGGTCCGAATTTAGGGCGTGTTTCCGTGCTTGACAATCCATTTTTTGCCTAAGGTTCCGGTTTATTTTTTTAACTTGACCAGTCACTCTTATCAAGTACTACTCGTAACTCATTTTTTCTGTATTTGTCAAAGGAAATGAACCAATAAACAAACTGAGCTTTAAACTAGTACAAATAATGGTGTGCAATGCCAATTATAAAGAGGGGTATAGTTTTGAATACCCAACAAAACAGTATAATTGTGTGTATTTCCTTTGAAAAGTTCGCCCGACATGTGGATCACCGCGCCAGAATTTCAATTATCCTTGAATGTTCTCTTTTGGACTTATTAATTCTTCTTTTTAACTGTTCAAACAAACGTAATTAATGTTTTTGATTTCATTAAAACTAATTGGTAATAATAACCTAAAAATAATATGGTACAATAAACTCGTTGACCAGAAAAAAATTAATCCCTTTTGACCTCGTTACAAGTAAAAATTAATGATTATGAGGATAATTTCAAGATACATAAGTATGAAGGTACATAAGTTCGTATAAACAAATGCTTATGTCACATGAGTTATTGCGAAGAAGTAGTAACTCCATGCGCAGAAACGTCATACTTTGATGCATAGATGCATGTAATTTTATAAAAATTATGTCGCAGTGGTAAACATAAGCGCAGTTTAGAGGTATGCTGGAGCAACTAGGTAACAAGGTTCATGTTAGTTGATCGACTTTATTAACCATAAAATATACTTTCTACACCAGCACTTTAGCGAATTTTTGAAATTATTTCGTCCAGTTCAATTGATGTAATAAAATCTTTAGAACATACTAGTTTGAGTTCATGCACATTCCTACTTCTTCTCTTCCAAACGGCAAACAGGCATATTATAATAATTTCGTGCTTGAACTCATTACATCTGACAATATAAAACTATCGTCATTTTCTATATCTTTAGATTTTAACATCGTTACTAAACACGATTAGAAAGAAACCACCAGTTTTTAATTATGATGTTTTCGTAGTCTTAAAAAATATATACAGATCCTCAACGAATACTCGTAATTCGTATTACTCCGTGGTTCACCGATTTTAAACATGATACATTCTTTTAGCAGTAATAAAAATTGATGCATTTTGTATTCAGGTGTTTCTTTCTTAGTGGAATAGCTTCTTAAATTAGTCGCTTTCATACATACTACTAATCTATAGTGCAAAAGTATAATTTATGACTTTAAGTTATAAACAATTCTGGCGCGGACCTTTAAAGATAACTCACTAAGCTTAAAGATAAGAAACTAAGCTTTAAAGTAGTGCAAATAATAGTGCGTACTTCTAATTTTAGAGGCATAGTTTTGTACAACAACTGGATGATTATGCGCATTTCCTTTGGAAAATACAGACAAAATGAGTTATGAGTAGTGCTTGACAATTGAGTAACTGCTTAGGTTCTAAAGCATGAACCGGAACCACACAATGGGCATGGTTCTTGCATAAGCAAGAAATAGGTTGTTTAGCACGGAAACACGCATTCTAAATGAAATTCGCCCGACAGCGGACCACCGCGCCGGAATTATTTATTTAGTTGTAAACTTACATAATGTAAAAAGCACGGAAACACGCATCCAAAGGAAATTCGCCCGACATGCGGACCACCGCGCCAGAATTTTTTGAAATACGTGCTTTCTCGTTGATGAATCCAATTTTTGCTTAATTTTTCGCTATATATTTATCCTGAGCAAGAGTGTCACAACTAGTTATTTACTTTTTTCGAATTTTTTAAAAAAGTGAGCATATGTATCCCATAGATTATACACTAAACAGCACAGCAATATTTGCATTCATTTGAAACACAGTTAATGCTACTTTTTAGCGCATTTTCTTCTTTTTATTTCCACAAAAAATTATAATATAGATGTTAAGGTTTTGATTATGTGTTAATTCAATCGCTTTTGTGCTTCAATTGTTATAATTTTTAATTCCAGACTTCAAGGTTTTCTTTAATTTAGGAGCGCAGGACAATGTATTTAAAAACACCCAAGAACAAGGTAAATATAATTTTGATAATATTTTCGATTCTAAGAACAGATTTATGGTGTAATATAAACGGATATATTCTCTTTTGATTTTGTTACGTTAATATGTTGTATGTATAGTTATAACTTTTAGCCTTAGAACCAAAAGGAAAACCCATGTCCTTAACCTAATTTTTTTAAACACTAATCTGTATTAATAGAAAATTATATATAAGTTCCAAATCAATATAAGGACATACGATTTAATTAAAATGCACCATAATGTCAATTAAATGCTTAATTATACTAAATTTTTAATATCGATATACTTATTTTTATAATTTTTTACTGTTATAGTTCCAGGTGCCCGCACTCCGATCAATTATTTCCAAAATCAATTTAAATTACAAGGTAAATTAATATTAGACAACTAATATTTAATAACAAGTACTTTATATTGTTATATTCATATCTTTCGTTAAAAAGTTATATGTTATAACATTTTTCGTTGTAATATTGATTTCAGAAAATCCTTTCGTTAGTAGTTTTACCAGTATGAAAAATAATCAAAACGGTACGTATATTTTATTCATTTGTCTTTGTTTTTTTTTGTTTATTTTTCTTGTTTATTTTTCTTGAATGTGTATGTTGTTTGGTGTTGTGTAATGTTTTATTAAAAATTAAAATTTCATAACTTTTTTAATATACTCATGACATACATACTGTCAGGTGTCAGCTGTAATTGCTGCCTCAAAGTATGCATTCATTTTTATAACCAATTTTGATAAAGAGTTCCCTAATGCTGTTCAAAAGTTTAAGTTATTATAGCTCAAAAAGGGATCAAGATTTAAATAAAGTTGTTTAAACCTAAAATCATAAAAGCTATGAAGGTTTAATCTACTTTACAAAATTAAGGGAAAGATGTTTTTCACTTATTAAACGAAATATGAATGGACGCTCAACATCTTTTTCTGATCTATAAATAAAAAAAAATGCGAACAAGCTGCGTAATCCGTAAATATGATTTTGTGACAGGTCCTCTAATTCTAATTTTATAAGAAGTCCTCGTAATAGTAAACTTACAGTTTTTATGTTTTCTAAAATAAATATAATTTTAAAACTGACCAGCTCTATTCTGAATTAGACATAGATATAACTAATAGGGACAATTAGCTACTTCAATACTATAATTATAGGTTAAATAGCTGATTTTATTTCTTTTATTACACATAAAACTTTAGGATTTAGAGTTTTTGGTCAAGAAATAATAGTAGGAGTCAAGTAAGAATTATTTAACAGTAAAAATAAAATGCCCATTTTAGGACCTTTCGGCTCATCAGGGCACTTACTCTAAAACTACCTCAGGTGGGTAGCGTCCGCTATTCTCTAAGAATTAATTATTGTTAAAGTAAGTAGCAAAGTTTTTATTAAACGAACAATATTATAATTCATTAGTAAATGGTTTAAATAAAGAAACAAGTACAAATCAAAACTCAAAGTACTAAGTATTTAACTGTAACTGCTTTTAATTTAAATTACTTCTTTTCAGGTTTTACTATTCCTAGTGGCACCAATCTAAAACCATGTACGTATTTATAAGTCTTGGGTTCTATAAGACTTGCATTTTTATAAATTATTGTCTTATAGATTTATTGTTTTAGTAACTGCTGAGGATCAAAAAATTAATAAAACGTATTTTTTTTTAATTAAAACTTAAGAAGTTTAAATAGAGTTTAATTATAGATAATATTAATATATTTTTTAATTTGCAGTTTTCACATTTGGTACACCAACTCCTTCTGTGTCCAGTTCAAATGAAAATTCAAGAAATACAGGCTGGTATAATAAAATATTTTATAAACTTAACACAAGACGTGTAAAAAACATTTTTTTAACGTTAAAAATGAACTAAGCTTAAAAATAAATAATATTAAATAACCATAAATAAATATTGATACTATTTTAATATGAAGACTAAAATTACTTAAATTTATTTAGAATGTATTGTAAAAGTTGGTACAAACACAACTTATAAACCCCTCATTTAATAAGGTAATAAATAAAATAAATAAGGTAATACAAAGAAGAAAAAAAAAACACCTCAAACCTACACAATTTTTTTCTAATATACTTGGAGTATGTTTTCTAAAATGAATTCTATCTAATAGCTTACTCTTATTTTGTTATTACTTGATTAGTTTTTTTCTGGCAAATTTGTGATGTTTTTCGATGTACCATTCTATTTGTTTTCCCTGAGTCTCAATTGATCATATTCATGAGAATAACACTGACTTTGGTGTATGCTGCGCAGTAGACCAACTAAAATCCCTGTAGAATGTGTCCAGGGCCTTCAGATTTATAACAAAGAATGAAAACTCTGGCGCAGTGGTCCGCATGTCGGGCGAATTTCCTTTGGATTGCGTATTTCAGTGCTTGAAAATCCTTTTCTTGCTTTAAAGGATCTGATATGCTTTGTAACTTGAGCAGATACTAATTATTAAGCACTTACTCGTAACTCATTTTTTCTGTATTTTTCAAATGCACAAAATTATGCCGTTGGTTATACAAAACTATGCCTCTAAAGTTGGCAGCGTACACGATTATTTGCACTACTTTAATGCTCAGTTGGTTTCTTAAAAGGTTTTAGCGCATTTCCTTTGAAAAATACAGGAAAAATAAGTTACGAGTAGTGCTTGATACTTGGTAACTGATTAAGATATAAAGCATAAACCAGATCCTGAAGTAAGAAATGGATTTTTAAGCACGGAAACACGCATCCCAAAGAAAATTCACCCGATATGCGGACAAATATTTTGTAGTTATAAATATTTTGTAGTAGTTATAAAAGTTATTTGTAGTTATTAATTGTAAAAAAAGATTATCGTCCCTACCAGGATTCGAATCCAGGTACCCAGACTTAATGCTGTCGATGAGTGTCTTATCGACTTCGGACCAATCTAATTCAACTCGCAGGCCCAAAAACATTGAAAAAGACACATGAAATGTGTTGTTTAGATGCCGTATTTTAGGTTTTCGGCTATTAACTGGTAGTTTTTTCGACTTTTTGGTCGCATCGACTTCGGACCGGTTTTATTCGATACAGCGCTTAAAAATACATAGAAACTGACACCCTATTAAAAATTTAATTTTTATAGACCAAACTTTAGGTGCGTGGATTTGAGTAGTGACTTCGAGTCCCGCCATGACGTTTATCCCATTATCGAATATATTTCCAAAGGAAATAAACACAGGGTGTAGCTATTAGCTGCAAGACGGGCTAATTTTCATTTATATGCGTTCTTTTTTACCCATCAATCCATTTTTTGCTTACGCTTATTACATGCTTCATTACCTGGGCAGTAGCATCACAACTTGTAAAATAATGTTTGAAGACAATGCGCATATTTCTCATATTATAGGATTATAGCACTTATTTGAAGCTCAGTTTATGCTAATTTTTAAATGCATTTTCTATGAAAATACCGGAAAATTCAATAACAATTTCTTACAATACTACTCAAGTTATAAAGTATATACCGGAAACGTATAGGAAAGAAATTAAATGGTGACCAACAAAGCACGCATTTCAATGAAAATTCGCCCGGCTTGCAGACTTCCGCGCCAGAATTATTTTGAAGTTATAAACAAACTTTTAAAGTTAAACTTTAAAAGTTATACAACTTTTAAGATATATACTCTAAATATACTTATAGCTCTTATATTATTATACTAGTATATCAGCTACGTAAATCTTTGCCGGTGAATCACTGGCGATAAGAAATACATCTGTCGTTTAGATAAATAATCATATGCTAAAGATTAATATTTCATCATACAATATTGATAACAAGTCAAATTTATCATCCAACAAAATGCCCTTACTTATAAACATTTTGAAATGATTTTAGATATTAAGTTAGACTTAATTAGACAAAAAGCTAACATTGCCACTAAATCTGATATAGATGCAATTCATTCAAAATTCACTGCATTTTTCAGTGAATTTACGTACTGATTTTTTTTCAGTGATTCACTAAAACAGGAAAACTGTAAATTTAAAATTAAAATTGGTCCGTTTAGCGAATTTCTAAAGGAAAAATGAAATTATGAGGTTGGGGTGATGGAGAGAGAGATGGGGGTGGTTGGCGGATAGGCCAAGAGGCTGAAGGCTTCTTGTTTACTCTATATAATAAATAAGATCATGCCTTATGAATTATTTTTATTAATAGTGAATTAGTTTTTATTAATTAAGAATGTGTCTTGTCTTTAAAATATATTTTAGATAATTGGTGGCAGAATCGGAAACAATATTGATATTATAATATGTATTTAGTCGATTCTACTCCTCTATACTCAGCATATTGCTCTGTTTTCAAAGTTATATTTAATAAAAAGAACATTTTTTTGTATTTAGATAGACTGACGGGAGACTGCGAGTTATCTCTGACCACAGTTAATAAAGAAAGAGTATGCAGAAATAAAATAATTTTTCAAGATGATTTTAAAGATTACAAACCATATACATGGACAAAAGAAACTTACATACCTTATCCATTCACCCCTTCTAGTGTAAGTTGAGATATTTACTAATTGTATGTCTGTCTCCATCAAATACCAACACGAATCAGTCCTAAAAAAATAATATGAATAAATTACACAAGATAATACAAGATCTATCTACGCTCTACAGCGCAGTAAGATCTTAAGTACTAAGAGTACTGGAAGTTCATAATCATCTACTTTAGAATCTTGCAACTTATAAAATAAAATCTGCAAGTTTGTGGCTGGCCCAGATTCTAAACGAGATCTGCAAAAATCATGGATACCTATGAGTAGATAAGTGTTAACTTCAAATAGCACATTTTACCATTATTGTTCACATCCGGTAGCTGTCTGGTTTGAAAATCATAGGCAGTCTAGTTCCAATTATCTGAACAACTTTTAATTGTATTATTTATTTTTCGCAGCGCTGCACTATTATTGCAAGGTATTGAGGGAAAGATTACAAATAAAAAGACTTTTAAACATATTAGAGTAAACAATTTTTTGCGTTCTGGCTATTAAACATGTTAAGGAAAAAAAATTTGCGTTCTGGATTTATAATAAAAACAGTTTCATTTTGTGACTTGACATTTTATTTCTTAAAATATAATTTAAGAATCAGGAGACCAAAGTCGATTTCCTTACTTGATGTATCTCTATCAGTCCTTTTTCGTAAAACTGGTGGATCTAGGATAAATTGTTCTAAAGTAGATAGAGATGACCTTGAATAAGTTTTTAAGTAATAACAGTGAGGATTCAATTTCAAGTTGGCTCCTTACTGTCAACTTAAGTTGCCTAATTTCAACTTTGGCAGTTTACTTCAATACCTAAGACTATGAGAAAATTAAACATAAGTAAGTATAATATTTAATCTTGAAGTTTCATCAATCTTATAATTATTGCAGGATATTCTATTTAACTACTATGACGAAGATAACGTTCATTACGATGGAGATAATGTCGTTTTCATTCCTCAGATCCTAAATGATTCTTTCGTTCGATCAGGTCATCTTAATCTAGAATGGTAATATCAAATTAATTTTGACAAATAAGATAGTTATATAAAAATCTAGTTTATTAAAATAAAACTGAGGAGTAAAAAGTATCCCTGGAGTTCATATTTTAAATGCACCTATATTGAATCCATAAAGATATAGTGAAAATGAAAAATTGTATTCTTGACAATGGTCTCGATATATGTTTAAGTAAATTCCTATTACAGATAATAAGAACTGATTGCTATAGAGTCCTCGGATGCTCTGCTCCGTGTCTATATGGTAACTAAGTTAATATAGACTACACCTTGAGCGCAAGGAAAGTTTTTCTTTGTAAGAACATGTTTTAATTCAAGGAACTATATAAAAGGAAAAGAGCGTATCATACCTTATCAATGTAAAATACTGTCACCAACCCCCACAGCTACTCCCTCAGACACTTATAATCCTTCTTATCGTCAGGTTATAAATATGTCGAGCCAAATTTTAGTTCTTTCTTATTGAGCAATGGTTCATTGTACGTATTGAATGTTATGCATACCTTGTTTAATATTGTTAATCAATAAAAATATTAAAGCGTGTTAGATTTTCAGGGTGGAAAACACAAACTTTATAAGCGTTCTCCAATACTTTTAAACTTTTTATGGGACATCGTTGATCCTCGCCCATCTATTTTCTGAAAAAAGGTTGCGACAATTTTTTTGGCTTTAATGTGCATTCACAATACTGCGGTAGCGATGCATTCGTCCGTTGCGTGCGTAGCGGTCATTGCGATGCGGAAAATGATGGTTCCACATTAGGAACGCTTTGACCGCAAAAGCCGCTAACACACTCTAGTTTCGAATTTCGGAAATAAATAGTTATTTGTGTAACTAGGCAGGAAAATGGAATATTACTGACTAGTATCGAAGTTAGCCCTCGAGCCGAAGGCGAGGGTGTGCTAATTTTGACTGACGAGTCAAAGCCGAGGAAGGCATTTGCCTTCGTATATTTATACGAGACAGTTATGATTCCTTTCCTGCCTCGTTCCACACAATATTTTATCTGCGAACAGTAATAAATCAAAACTAGCACGTTTGTATAATGTTTTATATTTACATTTTCTTTGACTGATAATACAGATCTTATCATCGAGAAAGTTGACCACAGAGTAGCGCTCGATTTTGCGTTTGACAATTCTTTTAAATACGCTAACACAAAGTTTCACTTACAATCTTTACTTTTTTCTCAGAGCAGCATTCTTTGAACACTTCATATGCTTTGAGATACCTACTTCCTGGTTTGCCGGGTAGTAGGCTCTCTATGGCATTTGTAGCTATTTCCAAAACATCCGACGGGGTATGTTCAAAAAGTTCGTCTATATCTTCGGCGATATTCATCACAAAACGCTATAGAACCGCTATACAATAAAATAACTTTTAAACTGTATTAAATACGGGTTCGTATGATAAAAGCAGTAAATGACTTGACAAAAAAGATGAGATAAAAGTTAGTCTCGCTTAAAATTACTTCAGTAATGCTTCATTTTCTTGTCGTGAGTAGATAAAATATATTTTTCTTAATAGAAGATAAAAAAGACGTAAAGGAAAAGGTTATTTTGGACGAGCTGTGTCTTTTTAGATTTTATTTTAATTTCTTAATTATTTTAAATTTTTCTAATCACGTCTGAAGATAATAGGAATATTCACCCTAAATTATAGTTCTTCTTCTTGTTCAAATTATTTTTTCTTATTTAAAATTTCATATAGTCAATAATATAATCATATAATTTTTAATTTTTTTAACTGACCAACCTGATCAAAGCGGCTAAGTATTATCTTTTATAGTTTATTGTATAAAAAAAATAACAAAACGACTTTAAGCACTTTAATAAAACGGAAGTATTCTTCTCTAAATCGGATGAGAGGGTAAGAAAAATTTTAAAACTTTGAAAACGAAAAGGTTTCTTTTGCGTCAGGTCTCTAAGGTGTTAATCAATCAAATGCTAATCACTATATCGTTTGTGCGGGTTTAATAGGTTTGCGAAAATTTCCATTTTCCGCAACGCTACCGCAAGCTGTTTAAGAACGTTCTATACGATTACATATGTTGAAATTTGAATTTTAGCTGTCATCGCACGCTGTGCTTATGCTTCCACTGTGTTTTCATTCGTCTTAAGCTTCTTTAGCTTTGGAAGCTTTGCCGAAAAACTATATCAGAAAGCACCATTTTCAAGCCTCGGGCGATATCTGTATTTTGGCTCCTTTGGAGAGAGATAACTCGAGAGCATACATACTTGCATCTAAGGGTGTATTAATTTTTGACGACTATATTTTGTATACAATACTATTTATTGTTGCACACATTTATGTGGGTTCTATTTAACTATTCTACATCGTAATGGTAAAAAATACTGTAGAGAGGTTGTACAATTGTATGATTTTTTACCGAATATGTCCGTAGTTAAAATAATTTGTAAAAACTAAGGCAGACAATTAGCAAAAAAGACATGATGTTCTAATGCCAATATACGTTTTATATTAATCAATCTCAAACTTAACTAAGTCGAGTCAACTAAGTGCTTTCGTATTTATCAAAAATCGCATAGGCTTAAACGTTTTTGTTCGCAAACTTTTAGGAAATGTACGATTGCTAAAGAAGAACTATGTAGTAAACAAGCAAGATCTTACAGTATATTACCTCCAATAAGCACAGGAAGAATTTCGACTAGAAGATCCTTTTCATTTAAGTACGGAATCATTGAGATAACGGCTAAGGTTCCTCAAGGTGATTGGTTAATACCAGGTATGGTCTTTTAAGATTTGTATTCCTATCTAATCCTAGACTGATTCTGAAACAAATATATTTATTAATTAATTTTAAAGAATTGACACTATCCAACCTTGGAGTATACTTAGATATACAAGTTCTTTATAGAAATTGACAAATATTGTTTAAGGAAAAGGATATTTTGATTATAAATTTGTCATTACTTTGCAAACAACAAAATGATGTCATCTTTTGAGGATGGAGAAGCCTTATAATAATATGTTATCGTAATCTTGAAACGCTGTTTTTACTTTTTAAATCCAAATAATAACAAATGGGTCAAAACCCAATTATGTTAACGATTTATTTAAAAAAATCTAAATATTTAGCAGCAGTAAAAGGACAACTTTCATGTTATAAGTAAAAGAGAAACTCAAAATTAATTGAAGAATCAGCTACCGTCGATACTTGCTATTGTATCGACGGTAGGTGATTCTTCGTTTGCTTCTTCAACTTGCGGTAAATACAACCTTTTAATTTAAACTCAAAATTCTTATTCCTTGACTATTGGATGAAATAAACATCAAAATTATAGCAACGGTTTGCTATAATTTTGATGTTTATGAATGCTAAACAATGCTAAACAACCCCATCATAAAATAAAATCTCTCCCTTTAGTCTAAAAAAGAGTTTTTCTGGCCAAAGAATTACTAAAAATTAACTATGGTTGAATATTTCTGTTGAAATTTATTTTAGAAATGGTGCTGGAACCAAAAGATCAGAAATATGGACAAGGATTAGAATCAGGAAGAATAGTGATAGCATTGGTGAGGGGGAACAAAGACTCGTGGTCAAATGGTACGTACATTGGATACAAGAGAGTGTCGTCCAGTTTACTGATGTCAACTCCGAGTGGAAAAATAAGATCAAGGGCTATAACTGCTCAATCCGAAGAACCCTGGCATTTTCACTACAATAAATACACATTCACATGGAAACCAGGTAGTCATATTTTTCAGTAACAAAATTTTAATTAATTAAAAAAAACTCAATGACGTGATGATATTCTTTTTATCAAATTTCCTTTGGGAAAGATTCGCTAATAGCATAGCCGTCATGGCGAGAGTCGACCCATGGACCAGGACACAAATCCGTTTTTAATATATATATATATATATATATATTATATATTATATATATATATATATATATATATTATATATATATATAATTTCTAGACACTTTCATGTATTTTTTTTAATTAAACTTGGGTACAAAAAAAAACCTTAGGAGGACCTGGTTTGCACATTTTCAAAAATTCCCCCTTTTTTGGGACGATCAAGCGAATAAAACCGGTTTAAAGTCGATATGTCCTGTGCTGATACTTTAAAGTAACAAGCGTGGCGCTTAGTTAGTTGGATTTTCACTAGGGGGGGGGGGGGTTTAGGCTGTCAAATGCAGTAATCACTAATGTGCGGCGGGTTTAGTTTTCATAAACCCTTTGCCAAAAGTTAGGATTTGCCAAACTAAATGGTAATATATTGGCAAAAATTATGTTAAATGTCTTTTATAGTGCTTGAATAAATATTTTAATTCATTTAGACCTTTAGCAAGCGAAGTGAGTTCGTTCAAACATATTAAATAAGGGTTTTATCAACCTAGCGAGCGAAGCAAGTCTCTATAACTATACATAATTTTTAATTTTTACAGTCTGGCAAGCAAAGAATGATCCTTTTAACGTATCTTATAATACACTTTAGCAATCTTGTGAGTATTGTGAGCCTATTTCCAAAATTCACGCATATATTTATAGCGTTCTACTAGCGAGCAAAGCGAGCCCTTTTTACCTATATAATTATATTTTAGCATTTCTGTGAACAAAGGGAGCCTCTTTTTATCATTCACGCATATTTATAGTAACATAGCGGGCGAAGCGATCCCTTTTTATTGAACATAAAATTATATTTTAGCAATTTTGCGAGCGAACCGAGCCCTATTGGATATATATGTATATGGCAATCTAGCGAGCGAAGCGAGCCTCTACAAATATAGAGGCTTTATTTGGTCCTTTATTTCTTCTGAAACATATATCTGAATAGCCATTATTCATCGCATATATTTATAGGAATCTATTAATTCCGTTTATAATTAACCGAACTTTACATTTTCGTAATTTGCTAGCGAAGCGAGCCTTGAGTATACATTAACATATATACTTAAAGAAATCTTGCAAGCAAAGCGAGTCTCTTTTTAGGTATCCAAGCATATTTTAGCGATTTTGCGAGCGAAGGGAGCCTTCATTTCTTTTTTAAAGCCATGTTATCCTTGTTTAATTATTAACATACTTTTCTATCCTATCTAGCCAGCGAAGCGAGCCTGTTGGTAATTAACTGAATTTGATGTATTCTTTTAAAGTGAGTTCCTGTTGCAACGCAATACCAGTTTAATTATGTTTAAATTATTTTTAAATTGAGTTACTTTTATGAAAAACGCAGATAATTTAATAATTTAACATTTATTAACAATAACAATTGCAATGCGGGTCAATTTAACATTTCTGATTACCAAGGGGGGGGGGGTCAAGTGACCGTTTGACCCCCCTGCGGACGCCCATAGGTTTATTATAAAAAATTAATTTGGTTTTTAGATGGATATTCATTCTCAATAAATGGAAGATTAATAGGAAACTTCTTAGATCGTAATTTCTCTGGGACTTTAGCAGGTCAAGTTGGTTTCAAAGCTTCAGAGGAGAGCCATTGGTATACTGGGTCTGCTTTAGCACCTTTTGATCAAGAGGTAGGTATAATTATTTAACAAATAATATTTTAACACAGTTTAATATACACTACTATTGAAAAAAAGAATTTGGCTCTTGGTGCGGCGTATCCGTTTCGCAGGCCTTCGGCCTGCATAGGAGATGTCAAATGTGTATAATGGTTGTTGTTTTGTATTATTTGCAATTTTATTAAATGAGATTTTGCCATGTATTTAAAGAATTTCATCATGTGGGCCGCTTCGCGGACCCATAACTTGGCTAAATGACGTCATACATTTTCCACAAACTTTGGGGTTTGAAACATTTGCAACATCTAGCCATATGCCAAGTTTAATTTTAATTTGAGAAAGCCTTTGAGGGCTATACGCAAGAGAAGAATATATATGTATACATAAAAGATTATGAATTTGAAACAAAATGTTAATATGAGGCAAATTCCAATTTAGCGATAAATAATAAATTAAGTTATAATTAGTGGACCAATTTTATCTTTTTATAAAAGAGAACTACAATTCAAAGCATCTCTTGTACTCTATAGACAATCTACAATACAATGTACTCTACAATTCAATTTCCTTACTTACTATCCTAGGTAGAATATAGGAAAAGTATTGTACTGTAAAGATAATTTTGAAAATCTTTTTGACCATAAGTCATACAAATAGTAGATACATTTAAGCATATTAAGATAAAGGGCCCTAGAGAAATTATTTTTGAGAGCGCTTTTTCTATATTTATGAAATGTGTGAGTGAAGTGTATTTGAGAAAGAACGCTTCACGTTTTTAAATCAGCACGTCACATAAATATGATAAATGACAGTTAACAGTTATATGACATATAATAAACGATAGTTATATAATAACCTTTATTGCCTGGTTGCATAATCCAATATTTTTCTCGTGCAGTTTTACATTTGTCTTGGGCTGTCAGTTGGTGGAAGAGAATTCCCTGATGGTAGCGTCAGCGGAGATTATATCAAACCCTGGAAACAGAGATCTGTGAAGGTATCGTTTTTATCATTTTTTGGCTAATTTTATTCTTTAGAGTGTAAGGAGATAACACTGTTTATGAGTAAAGCGAGTCTGAAGCAGAGAGGATGAGCGAAGCGAATTCGATGTGATGAGTAAAAGTTCCGAGGTACCCCGTACTTGATTTTTTGTAAATGACTTTGGTAACTTTAAAAAGTTAAATCAGTTTATAATATAATATTAATAATTTTGAAAACTGCATTAAACTCTAAGAAATAAGATACAAATATTTATATATTTGAGTCATTTTAAATCATGCTAATATTTGACATAAATAATAGATAACTGTTAAAAATATTTTTTTTTTTTCAAATTTAATCAAGAGCCTGATAAAGAGGATTTTCTATAATGCAATAATTGCATAAATTCATATATGAATATGCAATAGACTTGGATGTGATGCATAACTAATGCTTGTGCTTCTGTTTCAGCAAACGGTAGATTTTTGGCTTGCGAAGGAAAAGTGGGAGAAAAGTTGGGAAGAAGTAAAAACTAATTTTAAAATCACTAAAATCAAAGTTACTTCATTATAAGAAGAGAATTTTTACGCCAGGAATCTGCTCTCTAATTTATAGCAACGTTGTAGTGATATGACAAGAGCTATGTTGCGCGTAAACTAGTACATGATGACTACCTCAAACTAATTTATGCGTGTGTTAAATGTTTTTAGCATGAAAAAATGCGTGTGTGCGAAAAAATCGGAAACCGAGATTTCACCCGAATTATCCGTTTTTAAGACTTTCTGAGTAGTTATTACAAAGATTTATGTCTGTACGTGTGTGTGGGTGTGTCTGTATCATCACAGATACCAGTGCATTTGTGGTATCAAATGCCCATTTGTGGTATCAGATATAATTTTTGTGGTTCAAAAATAAGATCTGATTGAGCTATCCGAAAAATATTTAATATTAACCAGCACGTTATTATGATTGAGCAGAAAAAGACCATTTTGAGATTTGGCACGCATATAGTCAATAATTAGGCCAATAATATATTTGCTGAGTTTCATCTCATTATCAGCATTTATGCAATTTTCATAGTGAATGATAATCTGAGTTGTAATTTGGTACAAATGGATTCCTTTTTGTAATGTTTAGTTTCTATACGTGTTGAAAATAATATTTAAAAATTTGAAACGAATTCGTATAAAAGTATATCTACGGGTTTTGTTGGAGTATAGGATCGAGAGAAGTCAGAGCCTGAATGGATGACTTCTTAAAATAAAACTAATATATAAACCAATATATTATTAACCATGGACGAGCGAAGTGAGTCCACTGACGAGTTCTAGTACAAATTTGGTGATACTTATATTTTAAGGACAAGCGAAGCGAGTCCTCAGTAGTGAATATAAGCGTAATGAATCCTATGTCGTGAAGAAAAGTTTCGAGGTACCCCGTACCCGATTTTTTATCTCATTTTATTACTAATTGATATTACTAATATTTAATTTATATAATTAGATTTTACTCTATTAATATCATTGTGTATGTAATTATTGAAAAAAATTATTATTATAACTTTTTAAATAAAAATATTTCTTTGCATTTCTTGGGATTTTCCTCTGCATGCGTCACAAAGGAAAAAAGCTCCCTGCCCTGTGCAATGCTTTAGCTTTAGTCTAGTTTATTATTAAAGATTTAGATCGTTAGCTTAAGGTTTCTCATAAACACAGAGGATAGCTTTCAACAGAGTTGATTTGAAAGTTCAATTGTTCTGAAAAATCTATACCATCTTCACTCATATTATAGAAAAACTACTTCTTCAATATATAAGATAAGATAACTGAAGTAGGCAGTTAATAATGTTGGGGTACGGATTTATTTCAGGACTCCTTGATCAATAAAAGTAAGTTTTGCAGTACTATACAATAATAATGAACCATTTATTAATGTTTTACAAACGTATATTGCATACAACATTATAAATTTACAAAAGATATACTAAACATTAATTGCCCATAAAGCTTAGCTAAGCAAGCAAGCTCAGTATTTATATAAAATTCTGGCGAAGCAAATTTTCTTTGAACTGCGTACTTTTTTGCTCCAATTTATGCTAACAGTCCATCCAAGTTTCAATTTAGCAGTAGCAATAAAATTATTCTTTCTTTATTTTTCTAGATTTATATTTCTTTAAGTGCCTAGGTCATTCCATGCTAAATCCTCGGAACCCTTCCTCATCATATCGTATTCGCTACTTCCTCGAATACGCTTATCCTCCCTACTTCGGACTCGCTTCGCTCGTCCTCAGAATAAACATTTCGTCAAATGTGTACTGCACAACCTCTTCGGATTCACTTCTCTCGTCCTCACATAGTACCAAATTCCAAACTTATTGGATTATTTTCCAACTTCTACCATGGGCGTAGCTAGGGGTTAGGGGACTTTAGGGGGGAAGGGCATCACACACACACACACACACACACACACACACTTATAATAACTTATGACATAAGTTATGAACTTGTTATAACAATGACATATAATAATGAAGCATTGAGGCACTCTAGAAAAGTGGAGTTTTATGCATTATTTTGGGAATACGACGCACTTATTAAGAGTTCTAAACTTGAGAGCTGGAAGAAGTTTTTTTCTTCTACTAGTCCCAGGGACCATGGAACTGTGCTTACAAGATGTCCGTGGGAAAATCAAACCTCCTACTCACATTTCTACACTTAAGCGCCCTGATGGTATATTTAATAAAACTATAGAGGAAACGTTGGATATCTTGGTGGATAAGTTTATTCCTACGGATGCAATGGCTAATGATATCCCAGTACATAAGGAAATGAGGGAATTAATGAATCAAGATATAAATACATTAGATATTAAATAGATGGTGATTTCACTGTGCTCGAGGTTGGAATTATCAAAGACCTGAAACCCAATAAATCACCCGGCTTAGATGGACTTACCGGTGATATAATCTTTTATTTTTAAATACTATCCTCAGTCTTTAACTGCGATTTATACATATGTGCCTTCATCAGGAACTTTTCCCTCTAGCTGGAAATTCAAAATTGTTATTTTAGAAAAGCCAGTAGTACCATAGACGCTCTTAATGCAGTTCAAAGTTTCGTCAAGGATATCTCGATGTTCAATGGGATGTAACGATTATTTCACTTGATGTACGTGGGGCTTTTGATGCTGCGTGGTTGCCTGCCATCATGAAGAGTCTTAGGGACCTAGATTGTCCTAGGAACCTATATAAGCTGTCAGAAAGTTATTTTTCCAAGCGCGAGGCGAAGCTTATACTTAACCATCTAAGCAAATCTTCCTCCGTTTCACAAGGAAGTCCACAAGGCTCGTGTTCAGTACCAGTTACTGATTGTTCTGTACAACCCTTTGCTTAAAATCAAGTACCCAGTCCACTCTTCAGCGTTTGCTTTTGCCGATGATTACTGTGTCTGTATAGCTGGTCCGTCACCTCTGGAAGTAGAGCTCTTAGCAAATAATGTTTTAGAGATAGTAAACACTTGGGCTTCTAATAACAAGATTGTTTTTGATGAAAATAAGTCTCAGATTCTCTACGTCAGCAGAAGACATGTTATCCCTCAAATTTCAGTTTCGTTAGGAAACAAATCTTTGAAACAGGTACAGGTGCTAAAATACCTTGGAGTGTACTTTACCCAGGATCTCGGCTGGAGTCATCACATCCAGATGGTTTGTGAAAAAGTCTGCAGACTGTTAAGCCCTTCTCGAGTTGCTAAAGTTCACTGGTCTTGGATACGGAGCCTTGAAAACGATATATACTGTGCCTTTAGTATATGTGCTGTTATATGCGGTTTCAGTATGATTTGATGGTTTAAAGCTTAAAAGGAACAGACTGTTACTTGAAAGAGTACAGCGTCTGTTCGCCATTCGTTTAATCAAAGTTACAGAACCGTATCTTACAATGCGGCGTGTATCGTTGCAGGAATAACACTATTACCTACTAGCGGAGGAGATGGTTTTGTTGATATAGTAAAGTCATCATCAGCCGGCATATAGGTGATCTGTCCAGTGAATATCTTGACAGGCCTGTCAAAGTTCAGTATTGGGCTCATCCATCCTTATTGCTGAATATCAAGGGAAACCAAGATGTAGTCTGCGATCTTGAGATTTACACTGACGGAAGAAGACGGAAGACCTTGTAGGATGTGCTTTTATCGTTTATAGAAGTAGAGTTGCTATCTTTGTCAGGATTTAAGCTTTCATCTATGCTCCAATAATCAAGCTGAGCAGCTAGCTATTCTCAAGGTTTTAGAGTGGTTAGTTAACACAGAGAGGCCTAGTAAAGTAAGAATAAACACTGATAGTAAAATAAGCATTGAAACGTTAAAGAATCCGCAATCATCAGCCAATCATCGAAGACATCCGACTGTTCACCTTCGTTATGCTTGATGAATTACGTGTAGAGATATTTTTCAATTGGTCAAAGCTCACGTTGGACTCGGAGTGGGAAAAAGAAAGCAGATGAGGCTGGCAAGGAAGCATCACGTAGTGACCTCGCCTTATCATACGGACAGGATTCCTTACACCAAGTTAAAGCACCGTGCACGTATTAGAAGCACGCAGCAGTGGGAAGAAGCTTGCGTGGATCGTCGTCAGGACTATTTTAACTCGCAGATTTATCCCAACTGTTTAAGATCATTTATCCCTTCATCACGTCAACATCAACCACCAGAAATTTAAAATATTCAAAACATAAATATTCAAAAAATGTATATTTAAATTTTTTTAATATTTATATTTATATTATTTAAATTAACTTGGAAATAAAGTATTTATTGTGATAACAAATAATAATTAAACAACAACAAAGACGATTGTTACATCCTTATTGAAATCGCTTATTTGCTATAGCTATTGCATTATTTATTTTAAAAATTTGTATACAACGTATTTATCAGATTTTTAATGTGAGTTCCTTTTATAAATCGCACAAATAATCAATTTTGCATTTCTTTATTGCTTTCAATATACACCTTTTCATATACATTATAAAATACAATTAAGTTTAAATATCAACTTTTATCACAACTTGTCTTTTAGACAAGTTGAAACATTCTTTGAAAAAAAAACTCAATAATGAGATGGCTCGTGCGGTGGGGAGGCCGCCTGGGAGTGTGTCCACAATATGTTTCACAGGTCCCAAAATACGAAAAAATACGTTTTGTGAAACATTGTTTATATACATACATGTATGTATTTCTAGCAGATTTACACGCAATCTTTCAAACAGATAAATATTTTTTTATCAAACTTGATACAAAAATCAACCTTGGGGAGGATCCAAACCCTATTAAAACATAGGTTGTTGTGACAAAATTTACCCGGTCTGCTGAGTCAGCAGAATTTTCAGAAAATCGTAAAAATTCAAAGTTATTATTCTTAGCCGCGAAAATTGATTCGAGCGCTGAATAAATTGAACTCATTCCGATGTCAAAACGACCATTATAAGAGACCAAAAATTCTAAAACAAAAATTTTTAAATGAAAGGCCTCGGCGTCCCTTCAGGCCTCCCGCGCTTTCCTGTGATCGCTTTGCGGCCACATGGTTGTTGTCCTGTATCAGTTTGTCATACCTGTTACTAGTTTATATAAGAGGCATACTGCCACGATATAAGCGAATTTTCAAATGTATCAGTCAAAATAACGATCCGTATAAATTAATTGCTATCTATTGATTAATTAAATAGACAGCATAAAATAAAAATTAAATAAATAAAATTAATTGAGTGTCGTGCTGAATCTAATAAAGCCGGTCCGGAGTCGATAAGACTACTCAAAAGTAAGGTTCCCAGGTTCGAATCTTGGTACTGGCACTAATTTTTCATTGTCTTATTTACAGTATTAAAGTTTATAACTGTAAAATAATTCTGTTGCTGAGGTCCTCAAGCCGGGGAATTATCTTTGAAATGCGCGTTTTCTTGCTTATTAATCCAATCATTGCTTAATTTTTAGATTTATATTTAATATCCTGAGCAGTACTGCCACAATTTCTTATTTAATTTTTTCTAATTTAATAAAAATGCACTAACAATCAACAAATCTGCAAAAATAATGCTGTTCCGTGTAGTTTATAATTATATAGGATAAATATGCGCATTTTTTTAGAGAAATTTGAGAAAAAAATAATAACAAGTTGTGATACTACTGCTCAGGTCATTAATCTATACATGAAAATAAAGCAAAATTGGATTGATAAGCCAGAAATTCTGGATTAACCACTCAGAATGCCTTATAAAACCTGAATCGGACAATTCCGGACATCTTGGCCTAAGGGGTAAATGAGGAAAAGTACAAACACATTTTTGAACTTGATGGTCTTGATGTCACCGATTTTTGAATATAATTTGCATATTATTATATGCATTATGTTATTATTATTTGCAATAAACATTTATTATTTATTATTTATTATAGAAAGAACAAAAAATCCAAATTTTTGGCTTATTATGTTTATTATTGCCGCAGTAACGTGCCGTATTTTCCAAAAGATGTGATTTCTCAACATTTCTCTAACTATAAAAATGGCTGTATCTAAAATTCTGCATCCGGTAAGATTTTTAATTTAGTGGCATTTGAAAGCTTAAACTTGATCCTTTCAAATGGATTCAACATACTTTTGAATACTTAGTTACAAGTTTTAATTATGTGCAAATATAAAATAAAATTCTGGCGCGGTGGTCCGTATGTCAGGCGAATTTCCTTTGGATTGCGTGTTTCCATGCTTAAACAACAATCCTGGTTGGAATGTTAATTTATTAGTTATAATACTCATGTACAAGGTCTCAACTACTAAAGAAATAATTGCGGCGCGGTAATAATATATGAATTATTCTAAATAAATAATTATTACTAAATAAATAAATGAATATAAATTATTTATATTCAGCGGTGATATAAATATTCACCGCTGTCGGGCGAATTAATTTAGAATGCGTGTTTCCCGTGCTTAACAACCCCATTTATTGCTTAGGTTCGGTTCAAATGCTTAGAACCTAGCGTACTCACATTGTCAAGCACTTCTCGTAACTCTGTTTTGTTGTTTCTCATTTATGCAGACTAATATAAGTAGTGAGCTTTTTCAATGTAATTACCGAAGGTTTTTCCAAGTAATTTTTTATCAGTTATTTCTTTAAATATTATCGGTTGAGTCTTCAATCATTAAAAAATGTTTAATAAAAGTGTCAATGTTAAATGGAAAATTGGTATTCTTTGCGAAAAGTTGGAATTATAGTAGGACTGTGTTTCAGTTTTGCTAATTTAATTCAATTGTTTTGACGAAGTAGTGAGCTATAATATATTTATTTTATCTGTAACTTAATGTTGTAAAATGTCTAAGGTTCAGTGTTTATAGGGTTAGAAATGATGAAATAAGCTAAGTTATTAAGAAAGTTGCAAATGTAAATGGTACAAAAATCAATCTTATTGTCTGTTTCGCTATTCATAATTATTTTTTATGCTGTCTATTACGGATATTCGCAGCTTTAGAAACTCCCAAAAACGGGAAATGATTGCGATGTTCGATCGGACTGATTAAAACTTATGTGGTATTATTATAGCAAGATTATGTCAAGTTTATTTTCGTAATTCAGTTAGTTCATTTTTTAACGATTTCTTTTCATACTATTTTTTCGATTGAATAATTTTTAAAATTGTACAAATTGAATTTTGTACATTTTTAACAAAAATTGTACCAAGGGTACCAGTTGGAATTTGGACCCTTTATGAAATAGTATGCTGTTTTCGTTTCAAACGCAAAGAGTATATCTTAACTTTTCAAAATGGTGGTCCGATGTCGACTTTTCCTTTGGATTCGTTGTTTCGCGATTCTATAACAATTAATTCTTGCCTAGGAGTCCGGTTTTGCTTTATACTTAAGCAGTTACCTCCAGTTTAAAGACTGTAGTAATCATTTATTCTATATGTTTCTAAGGTAATGGCATATTAGCCTGTAGGTTATACAACTTGCCTTTAAATCGGCAGTGCCACACTTTTTTGATTTTATGCTCAGTTGGTTTCTTAGCAATTTCTTTGAAAAATAAAAAAAATAGTTACGGTAATGCATTGATAATTAGTTATGCTCAGTATAAAGCATAAACCGGATCCTTAAGCAATAAATGGATTGTTAAACACGGAAGCACGCATTCCAAAGGAAATTCGTCCGACATGTGGACAAAAGCACCAGAATTATTTTGTAGTTATTAACATTTATAATGTAAAAAAAGATTATCGGCCTTACCAAGATTCGCAACCTGGTACCTTGACTTTGATTGCTTGTATTGATTCCGAACAAGTTTCATTCAACTCCCTAAAACGACTCCCTACTTGAACTGTGTTGCTTAGCGGCCGTATTTTAGGGTTTCTGGTAGTTTTTCCGTTTTTTCGACTTTTTGGTCACTCAGAGTGATTGCATCGACTTCGAACCGCTTTTATTTGATTTAGCACCCAAAAATACTTCGATAAAGACACCCTAATCAAAATTTATTTCTTATTGACCATAATTTTGGTTTTCAAAAAACTTAAATAATGACCTTTTCGCAGAGAAAAATATCAATCCTGAAATTTACTGATAGTTTGAAAATTTGCTTCAAAGGGTTAATGACGTCATAAACATGGTTTATATAGGGTTTGTTGACCTCCTAAGGTTAATTTTTATAACCTCTTCTATGATTGCTTTTTAAGTTTTCATTTCCAATAAATTTATTAATTTTTAATTGATTCAAACAGTAATAATGAAATACGTGCTAAGTTACACCGTATAGAAAAGATTTGCATTTAATGCAGAGCCTTTTTTAGTTACATCGGCAAATTTTTTGACGTACATCGCATAAATATAGATTACCTGATAAGTCGACAAATCAATAATTAATTAAATGAAATTTAATTAACTTACCTACTATCAGTAGCGTTTTGTGAAAATGTTAAAAAGACTATCTATTTACTTTTAGGGTCGGAATTGTTTAATACAGAACATGACAACGGCGAACCGTTTTTGTGAAAAATAAAGAAAATAATCATTTTATATAAATTTAATTATAACAATATAATCGGTCATTTTTGGAAAGCTATTGGGGTTAGTTTAAAAGTTGTCCGCACCTGTCCGCCGCAGCGCTAATTTTTAGTAGTCCAAACTTTTTCTCATTTAAGTTAACCCCCCTGACCAGAGACTATAGATACTTAAAAATAGTGTCGACTCAATGCGTGGGGAAAATTTGATTCCAGTCCACCACTAGCGCGGTCGGGATCTCCTCTTTCAATTGATAGGGCGGTGCTTAATTTCCCGCTTTTACCCACAATCAGTTGAAATTTAATTTTTATACTTGTAAGTCCATACTCTTAACTACCCGAACCGCTTATGCCACGGCCCTTCTTAAACACACAGAACGCTTCTGTTTACTTTTATGTTTTTCATTCAATAATTTATTATTTAATTGAATCAACAGTGTAATAATGAAATAGTGCAAAAGTTTACTAGAAGATAGATTTTGGCATTTAATGCATCCCAGACTTGATCAAGGGGACTTTAGTTCTATAAAAACTTTTTATAGAACTTTAGTTTTTATAGGACTTTAGTTCTATAAAAAGTTTTTATAGAACTAAAGTTTCTATAAAAACTTTATAGAAAACTAAGTTATCTATAAAAACATTTTATAGAACTAAAGTCCCCTTGATCAAGCCTGAGATGGAGTTCTATAAACTATCCAGTGCTAACAAAGAACAAACTATTTTAATGCATCCTGTATTTTAATTGTACAATGTCACACACATGTTACACATGTCATTAAATGTAATTACCTGATAAAATCAACTAAGTCAATAAATTAATTAAATGAAATTACACTTATCAGTAGCGTTCTGTTTTAAAAAGACTTCTTTTTACTTTTAGTGTCTGAATTTTTGCAGTACAAACAAAACAACGGCGAACCGTTTGTGAAAAATATATAAAGAAAATAATCATTTTCATAAATATACAATAAATATAGCTGCAATAACCAAATATTGCTAGGATTCATAAATTTAAATATAAAAATATATTCGGTCATTTTTGGAGAGCTATTGGGGTGCATTCATGAGTTGTCCGCACCGGTCCGCCGCAGCGCTAAATTTTAGTAGCTCGCGATATTCGAATCCAAACTTTTCCTCATTTAAGTTAACCCCCCCTGACCTAATCTTAATTTTATTTTACCCGCTGTCATAACAACAAATATTTTTCATCTACCTACATATTATGTATAATAACTTGATTTTTTTAGAAAATTGCAAAGAATCAGAAACAACTATAAACGGTGGTGAACAGGTTTGTGTGAATACTGTTATTTTCGAAGATGATTTTGACACATACAACACGAATAAATGGAAGAAAGAACACTTTATACCTAATTATTATGGACAGGTAATTTCAGACAAGCACTAGATAAGCACTATATAAATACATATATACATACACAAACACACAAACACACACACACACACACACACACACACACACACACAAATAATATTATATATATATATCTATAATATAATTATATAAAATAATATACATTATAATATAGGGTTTCAATATAAAGTCCACCATAGAAGGAGGTGAATAGTATCCTCAAAGGGACCAAAAATGTTATAATAAAAATCCCGGATCTCCAACCGTCGTTTCCCCCCACAAACAAATTTAATATTTTAAAATATGCTGAACCTTCACATCCAATAAAATGTTAATAAGCGTTTAAAGCCTATACAAGCTAGAAAGGTAAAATTGGTCTCGGTAGAAAGCTAAGTAAAATTTCCTAAAGGACAAACTACTACTTATGTCAAATATTTTTGAACTACTGCCCAAAACTTTGCATGTAAAATGAATTTATGAAAAAATTGATTTTTCTGGAATTTTGTGGTAGGACTTTACAGGAAGAAAGAGATGAGCAAAAGTTCAGCCAAGAACGGAAAAAACTTCTCTTATTATTGCCCTTTTAGAAAATCTAAATATTTTTATACATTCAATGGTCAAAAATGTAAGCTATTGTTGATAGAAGTTGCAAAAACTGATCAATTTGGTCATTTAAAAGTGAAAATAATGTGTTATTTGATCAAAAATTTTTTTTTTCAAAAATAAACTAATAATGCGATTTTTGGACTCTAAGAGGTAAAGTAAACATATTTCATTCTACACAATTTTCACTAAAACACTCCTTTCTCCGTATTAAGATTTTAATTATTTATGTACCAATGTAATTGTAGAGATTAGCAAAAATGCCAAAAATAAAAGTTTTTCCACTTCTAGGAAGAATAGCTTAACATTGACTATAAACGATCATAAAGTTTGGTTTTCTTAAAAGCAGTAATAAGAGAAGTTTTTTTTCGTCTGGTCTGAACTTTGCCTCATCCCTTACTTCCCTCCTCTATCCTAACGAAAACATAAATCATGTATTCATAAAGGCCATTTACCACAAATACATTATGAGGCACTAGTTAACAATTATTGCACTAGATTGACAGATCTTGTCCTTCTGGAAATTTTCTTTTCTTCTAAACGGGAAACCTTTTACTTTTCTTAGCTTGAATAGTATAAACGCTATTAACAATTTTATGATGTGAGGTCAAATATTTTTAAAAAATGTTAATTTTGACCTTGTGGGAAAACGGTTGGAGATCAGGATTTTACAAGCATGTGTTTTTTTTTGGGATAAATATAACTATTATATATATGAAAAAAATAGAATCATGTTATAAATAAAATAAATTTCATACAATGCATAGGACCCCAGCATGGATCTTCAAGTTAAATCTTTTCAAAAAAGAAAATGTAGTATACAACGGAAAGCAAGTTATTTTCATCCTGGTTCTGGAAAGAATGAAATTAGATCTTATAATTTCACAAGGTATTTAATTAATTAATTAATATTATATTAAGATCAATAACCTAAGATATTTTAGCGAATTTTTATCATGAAAATGTGCGATGAAATTAAAGAGAAGGTTCTTTTGCTTGCTTGATACCAAAAACCTATTTGTCGAAAAACAGTGATAGCCGAAAAAAGCTATAAATACCTACGCCATAAATACTAATATAATAAACTATATATATACTATATATATATATATAATAAATATATAATATAATATATATATAAATTCAAATGTCCTACCGATGTTCCCTCGAAAACGAGAACTGGTTGAATGGACAATTTTACGAAGTTTTACAAAATTAACCAAGTGATGGAAAAGGTTTGACCGAGTTGTTAAAATGATTAGTGCACTAAAGGTCTACAGGCGGCATCGAAAGTATTTGAAAGTAAAAATCATAGCCTTTTTGGAGAGCTAAACATGCATGTCTAGAGCTATTATTAAAGAGCAGTACATTTTACAATATTTGATGCTAAAAATTTGATTTTAGAGCAATAATAAGCTTTTAGGCAGTAAAAACTTTGAATAAAGTAATGAATATAACCTGATTACAATATAACTGGTATTACAAGGCCCTATGAGCCTCCTATAGCATGGTAATACAAGGCCTTATGCCTCCTATGCGCCTCCGTGGCCGAGGTCGTTAGAGCTAGTCCTTACACGACTTTAACACCACGGAGGTAGGGTTCCATCCCAGGTTTACGCTCTCAGTCTTATTGTAGAATAACTTATTGCCAAAGATAACTACGCCAACTTAGAATACACTTTGAGCGTAACTTACCACCCTAGTGGTTCCCGCAGGAGTTATCCCTGATGAGCCCATTGCTCTAAACGGGGCATTATTATATTATTATATATGAATATAACTGAAATGGGCCGTGGAATAAGTCATAAAATTATGTGTATATAAGTAACTTACGAACAGGAAAAATAATTGTAAAAATTCAAAATCTTTAGGTGTAGTTAAGATACTTTAAAGGACTTCAGATTTTTTTTTGTAATTTTATCAAATACTGATTTACAAAAAACAAGATTTCCATGATTTGTTTAAAACTTGGTATAAAGACTAACTTGTAGATGCACATGATTTACAGCATCTTATCTATGATCAGACAAATGGAATATTGTGCACAGGGGCAAATTATAGTAACTTCATTTGATACATTTAGTATAAGACTATTTAGAGGGTGCACTGCTTTACTAGCTATGTAGTACTATAAGCAGATAAAAATAAAATGTGGTGCACAGGGGCATAAGTTAGTAGTTTTACTGATTTTGATAGACGTTTAGTTAGAGACTATTTAGAAGTGGACTCATCAGGCTGCGCGATCCAGACAAATTCGGGAGGGCGATTATGAGGGTTTAGTAAACTCAATTAATTTCGCATGAGGCTGCAGATGCTTTAATGAGGGCTTAGTATAATTTGAGGTACTTATACTTAAAAGTAGCACTTCAAAAAGTGTCAAAGATGCAAGTGAAGCCACAAAACAGAGTTTTTAAATTCCATTAATGAATATGGAAATTTTTGAGGGGAATGAGTCCAAAAAATATGCGTAATATATACTATATATATATTACGGTTAAGTAAAATATTACTGTGTAACAAACGAAAACTGGCATATCGCAATGTAAAAGGTCAATGCCAATTGTTAAAAACTAGTCCTTAACCCTAGATAATGAATGTCATTCAAATATGCTTTAAACAATATTACATATCAATTAACGGCAACAAATACATTGAAACTAGTTCACTTGAATAGCACCCTAATGACACAAACGTGGAAAATATATATAAATAATATGTATATATGTATACGCCAGCAAAACTTGGCGAAATCTGTTAGTCAGTATTGCTAATCTGAGAAGGTAGTATAAAAACACCTTATCCTATTCCCCCTCAGTGAACACAAATGCCCCACAGAACAACGGCAACTAAGAAGCAGGTCCAAACGTCCTGATCGGACCATGTCTGTCTTATAGGACCGTCTTTCGCCATCGGACCATTCGTAATAGCGTATGGCAATAACTTTAATTATGAGTCCCGCTATTAAAATTAAAGTTTGGCTTTGTACAGTGGTGAAAGAAATTTTCAACACTACATAACATCTCATATATCCCCCAAAAACCATAACAGCGATTAAATCCTAATACGTGGCAAAATGCATTAAAAATAATACTGAAACAACGATTGTGTGGACTTAAAAAGGCATAGCTAGCGCAATATTCCTAATACTATAACAAAACAATAAACAAAAATAATAAAACAACAAATCAATACAAACAAGTGGCACAAGGAGGCCCTCGCCTGAAGCATCCTGCAGGATCGAGGCCCGCGTAACGCTACGTCGACTTATTTCAAATGATAGCAAGATGGAAACAAACTCGCAGAGTCGATCAACCCTACTAAACACTAAGTAAATTACTTAACATGGCATCATTCAAAATAATTACATCACGTTTTTTCCAAAACCCAGCTAAGACCATCTACTATCGACTAATTTTTTGCGTACATGTACACGAGTGTATACAACGTTGTAATATCATTTAATTTCTTAGTACCCAATTGCGTAGGAGTAAATTCTATATTTCTTAAATATTTTCAGCCCAAATATATAAAAATACAAGATTTTTAAAATAATTAATAACAAATCAGCGAGCGAAGCGAGCTTAAAAATTTGCTCTTTTCTAATTGATTTTTTCGAAATTTATAAAAAAAAATTAACGACCCTATCCCCCTAACTACTTAATTTCCTCAATTTTTTGAATCTTTCGGGGGGCGGTCGCTCCCTCCGCCCCCCTTAACCGCGCCTGTGATTACTGCTATGGTATATATAGCAATAAAAGAAAATGTATGCACAGGATAAGTTAATAGTACTTATTTGATTAGATTAGTATAGAGAATAAGGTGACCTGATTACGCTATGTAGACTATAAAGCAGATAAAAGAAAATTGTGGTGCACGGCAAAGTTATTAATTTACTTGATTTTGATTAGATTTAGTATAGAGACTATTAGACGGTGGAACTGGATTTACTGGCTATTATACTATCAAGCAATAAAATAAAATGTGGTGCACAGGGTATAAGTTTATAATTATTGATTTGATAATTAGAATAGAACTAATTTTAAAGGTGGACTGATTACTGCTATAGTACTTCGAAGCAGATACAAAAGAAAATGTGGCAAGCATAATATATTACTGAATTTGTAAATTAAGTATAGAGACTATTAAGGTGACGATTTACTGCTATGTAGTAATAACAATAAAAGACAATTGTGTGCACAGGGAAATTTATTAGTTTACTTGATTGATAGATTTTATAGAACTANGTTAGCTCTCGTTTATAGAAGATTATTGTTAAGATAACTTATCGCCAACTTTAGAATACACTTTGAGCGTAACGGTTGCTTACTTACCACCCTAGGGTTGGTTCCCGCAGGGGTTTCCCTGATGAGCGCAATGCTCTAAACGGGCATTATTATTATTATTATTTAATGAATATAACTGACAATGGGCCTCGGAAAGTCTATAAATTATGTGTTAAGTAACTTACGAACAGGAAAATAATAATTGTAACGAATCTCAAAATCTTTAGGTGTAGTTAAGATAACTTTAAAGGACTTCAGATTTTTTTGTAATTTTATCAATTACTGATCTTTAAAACACGGATTTCCAGTGATTTTGTTAAACTTGTATAAAGACTAACTTGTAGATGCAACTGATTTACAGCTATTGTAGTGCTATAGCAGACAAATGGGAATAGTGTGGCACAGGGGCATAAATTATTAGTTTACTTCATTTTGATTACATTTAGTATAAAGACTATTTAGAGGGCACTGATTTACTAGCTATGTAGTACTATAAGCAGATAAAATAATAATTGTGGTGCACAGGGGCATAAGTTTTAGTTTTACTGATTTTGATAGAGTTAGTATAGAGACTATTTTAGAGGGTGGTATCATCAGGCGCGGAATCCAGACCAAATTCTGTGGAGGGGCGATTATGAGGGTTTAGTATAACTCAATTAATTGTGCATGAGGCTGCAGATGCTTTAGTATGAGGGCTTAGTATATTTGAGCGGGTACTTATACTTAAATAGTAGCATTCAAAAAAGTGTCAAGATTGCAAGTGAAGCAGCTAAAAAAGGTTTTAGCATATTCCAGTTATGGAATCATGGAAATTTTGAGGGGGTATTGTATGTCCAAAAAAAACATATGCGATATATATTATATTAATATACGTGGTGTGTAAAGTAAAATATCGTAATCTTGTTAGAAACGAAACTTGGCTAGCCGAGATGTTAAGAAGTCAGGGCCTATTGTTGTGGAAAAACTTACGTCATTAACCCTAGATATGATGTCATTAAAAATATTGGCTTTTAAACAATATTACATATTCAATTAACGGCAAGCTAAATACATTGAGACAGTTTCAGCTGAATTAGTCTAACCCTAGTGACACAAACGTTGGAAAATATATATATTAATATGATATATGTATACGTCCAGGTCAATAATTTTGCGAAATCTGTTAGTTCAGTATTGCTAGATCGTGAGAGGTAGTAAAAAGAAACACCTTATCTCTAGTTCCGCCCTCAGGACAATGGCCCCCAAGAACAACGGCAAGCTAAGCAGGTTCGCAAAGCGCCTGGAAGGTCTTCTTTAGTTGGAACCGGTTTTCTCTATCGGACCATTCTAAGTAGCGTTATTTGGCAAATAACTTAATTATGATGTCATCAGCTATTAAAATTAAAGTTTGCCTTTTGTACACAGTGGGTGAAAGATAATTTTTCAACACTACATACATCTCATATATGGCCCCAAAAGAGCCATATCCAGCGATTGAAATTCGCTAATACGTGGCAAAATGCATTAAAAATAATACTGAAACAACGATTGTGTGGACTTAAAAAAGGCCATAGCTAGCGGCAATAATTCGCTAATACATGATAAAAAAAAACATAAACAAAAAATAATAAAACAACAAATAAATAACAAAACAATGTGGCCACAAGGAGGCCCTCGCCTGAAGATCCCTCAGGAGCGAGGCCGCGTAACGCTACGGGTCGACTTATTTCCAACATGGATAGCAAGATGTGAAACTCCTCGCAGAGTCGATCAACCCCTACTAAACACTAAAGTTAAATTACTTAAATGGCATCATGTCAAAATAATTTACGTCAGGTGTTTCCAAAACTCCAGCTAAGGAGGCCATCTACTATCGAGCTAAATTTTTTTGCGTACATTGTAACGGAGTGTATACAACGTTGTGTATAATATCATTTATTTTCTGAGTAGGCCCCATTGCGGTAGGAGTTAATTCTTATATTTCTTAAATATTTTCAGCCCAAAGTATATATAAAATAGCAGATTTTTTAAAATTAATTAATAACAAATCATGCGAGCGAAGCGAGCTTAAGAAAATTTTGCTCTTTTTAATTGATTTTTTTCGAAATTTATAAAAAAAATTAACCGACGCCACCTAAGCTACTTTAATTTTCCTCAATTTTTTGGATCTTGGGGGGGCGGTCGCCCCCTTCGCCCCCCCTTATATCCGCGCCTGGGACTGATTTACTGGTATGTAGTACTATAAGCAGATAAAAGAAATTGTATTGCACAGGGGCATAAGTTATTAGTTTACTTGATTTTGATTAGATTTAGTATAGTATATTTAGAGGGTGGACTGATTTACTGGCTATGTAGTACTATAAGCAATAAAAGAAAATTGTGGTGCACAGGGCATAAGTTATTAGTTTACTTGATTTTGATTAGATTTAGTATAGAGATATTTAGAGGTGGACTGATTTACTGGCTATGTAGTACTATAAGCAGATAAAAGAAAATTGTGGTGCACAGGGGCATAAGTTATTAGTTTACTTGATTTTGATTAGATTTAGTATAGAATATTTAGAGGGTGGACTGATTTACTGGCTATGTAGTACTATAAGCAGATAAAAGAAAATTGTGGTGCACAGGGGCATAAGTTATTAGTTTACTTGATTTTGATTAGATTTAGTATAGTATATTTAGAGGGTGGACTGATTTACTGGCTATGTAGTACTATAAGCAGATAAAAGAATATTGTGGTCACAGGGGCATAAGTTATTAGTTTACTTGATTTTGATTAGATTTAGTATAGTATATTTAGAGGGTGGACTGATTTACTGGCTATGTAGTACTATAAGCAGATAAAAAAAATTGTGGTGCACAGGGGCATAAGTTATTAGTTTACTTGATTTTGATTAGATTTAGTATAGTATATTTAGAGGGTGGACTGATTTACTGGCTATGTAGTACTATAAGCAGATAAAGAAATTGTGGTGCACAGGGGCATAAGTTATTAGTTTACTTGATTTTGATTAGATTTAGTATAGAGACTATTTAGGTGGACTGATTTACTGGCTATGTAGTACTATAAGCAGATAAAAGAAATTGTGGTGCACAGGGCATAAGTTATTAGTTTACTTGATTTTGATTAGATTTAGTATAGAGACTATTTAGAGGGTGGACTCATCAGGCGCGGATCCAGACCAAATTCTTGGGAGGGGCGATTATTGAGGGTTTAGTATAACTCAATTAATTTCGCATGAGGCTGCAGATGCTTTAATGAGGGCTTAGTATAATTTGAGGTACTTATACTTAAATAGTAGCATTCAAAAAGTGTCAAAGATGCAAGTGAAGCCAGCTAAAAAAGAGTTTTAGCAAATTCCATTAATGGAATCATGGAAATTTTTGAGGGTTGTATGTCCCAAAAAAAATATGCGTTTATATATATAATATATATACGTGTGTAAGTAAAATATCTATCTGTGTAGAAACGAAACTTGGCATATGCCGAGATGTTAAGAAGGTTCCATGGCTATTGTTTGGAAAAACTTACGTCATTAACCCTAGATATGATGTCATTAAAAATTGGCTTTAAACAATATTACATATTCAAGTAACGGCAAGCTAAATACATTGAGACCAGTTTCAGCTGAATTAGTCTAACCCTAGTGACACAAACGTTGGATAATATATATTATATAATATTGGTATATATGTATACGTCAGGTCATATACTTTTGCGATATCTGTTAGGTTCAGTATTGCTAGATCGTGAGAAGGTAGTATAAAAGAAACACCCTTATCTCTAGTTCCGCCCCGGACAAAATGGCCCCCACAGAACAACGGCAAGCTAAGCAGGTTCGCAAAGCGCCTGGAAGTCTTCTTATTAGTTGGAACCGGTTCTGCTCTAATCGGACCATCTAAGTAGCGTTATTGGCAAAAACTTAATTATGATGTCATCAGCTATTAAATTAAAGTTTGCCTTTTGTACACAGTGGGTGAAAGATAATTTTTCAACACTACATACATCTCATATATGGCCCCAAAAGAGCCATATCCAGCGATTGAAATTCGCTAATACGTGGCAAAATGCCATGTAAAAATTAATACTGAAACAACGATTGTGTGGACTTAAAAAGGCCATAGCTAGGCGGCAATAATTCGCTAAATACATGATAACAAAACATAAACAAAAAATAATAAAACAACAAATATACAAAACAATGTGGCCACAAGGAGGCCTCGGCCTGAAGCATCCCCAGGAGGCGAGGCGCGTAACGGCTACGGGTCGACTTATTTCCAACATGGATAGCAAGATGTGAAACTCCTCGCAGAAGTCGATCAACCCCTACTAACACTAAAGTTAAATTACTTAAATGGCATCATGTCAAAATAATTTACGTCAGGTGTTTCCAAAACTCCGCTAAGGAGGCCATCTTACTATCGAGCTAAATTTTTTCGTACATTGTAACAGGAGTGTATACAACGTTGTGTATATATCATTTATTTTCTGAGTAGCCCCATTGCGGTAGGAGTTAATTCTTATATTTCTTTAAATATTTTCAGCCCAAAGTATATAAAATAGCAGATTTTTTAAAATTAATTAATAACAAATCATGCGAGCGAAGCGAGCTTAAGAAAATTTTGCTCTTTTTAATTGATTTTTTTCGAAATTTATAAAAAAAATTAACCGACGCCACCTAAGCTACTTTAATTTTCCTCAATTTTTTGGATCTTGGGGGGGCGATCGCCCCCTTCGCCCCCCCCTTATATCCGCGCCTGGGACTGATTTACTGGCTATGTAGTACTATAAGCAGATAAAAGAAAATTGTATTGCACAGGGGCATAAGTTATTAGTTTACTTGATTTTGATTAGATTTAGTATAGAGACTATTTAGAGGGTGGACTGATTTACTGGCTATGTAGTACTATAAGCAGATAAAAGAATTGTGGTGCACAGGGGCATAAGTTATTAGTTTACTTGATTTTTGATTAGATTTAGTATAGTATATTTAGAGGGTGGACTGATTTACTGGCTATGTAGTACTATAAGCAGATAAAAGAAAATTGTGGTGCACAGGGGCATAAGTTATTAGTTTACTTGATTTTGATTAGATTTAGTATAGTATATTTAGAGGGTGGACTGATTTACTGGCTATGTAGTACTATAAGCAGATAAAGAAAATTGTGGTGCACAGGGGCATAAGTTATTAGTTTACTTGATTTTGAAGATTTAGTATAGAGACTATTTAGAGGGTGGACTGATTTACTGGCTTATGTAGTACTATAGCAGATAAAAGAAAATTGTGGTGCACAGGGGCATAAGTTATTAGTTTACTTGATTTTGATTAGATTTAGTATAGTATATTTAGAGGGTGGACTGATTTACTGGCTATGTAGTACTATAAAGCAGATAAAAGAAAATTGTGGTGCACAGGGGCATAAGTTATTAGTTTACTTGATTTTGATTAGATTTAGTATAGAATATATATAGGGGGGGACTGATTTACTGGCTATGTAGTACTATAAGCAGATAAAAGAAAATTGTGGTGCACAGGGCATAAGTTATTAGTTTACTTGATTTTGATTAGATTTAGTATAGTATATTTAGAGGGTGGACTGATTTACTGGCTATGTAGTACTATAAGCAGATAAAAGAAAATTGTGGTGCACAGGGGCATAAGTTTATTAGTTTACTTGATTTTGATTAGATTTAGTATAGTATATTTAGAGGGTGGACTGATTTACTGGCTATGTAGTACTATAAGCAGATAAAAGAAAATTGTGGTGCACAGGGGCATAAGTTATTAGTTTACTTGATTTTGATTAGATTTAGTATAGAGATATTTAGAGGGTGGACTGATTTACTGCTATGTAGTACTATAAGCAGATTAAAAGAAAATTGTGGTGCACAGGGGCTTAAGTTTTTAGTTTACTTGATTTTGATTAGATTTAGTTAGAGACTATTAGAGGGTGACTGATTTACTGGCTCTGTAGTACTATATGCAGATAAAAGAAATTGTATAAAAAATTATTTAGTTCTTTAACGCCCGTGCGAAGCACGGGTATCCCTGCTAGTATATATATATATTTGTGTGTGTGTGTGTATATATATTTTTTTTTATAAAATTTTTTTTGCGGTGTGCTGGTATTTGGTATTGGCAGTGGAAATTAATACAAAAAGTCTGGAGATGAACTGATATATTTAACACATATTGAATGACAACTATAAATCAATTTTATCTGACTAAAATATAAATCCAACACAATTTCCTGCAACCTAAAGTTGCAATCCAAGTTTGTCGCTGGATTGCACCATCAAGTAATTAATTCAAATTAATCTTAAACTTTAGGGCTAATTTTGCTGCATTTTTAATGCCAAAATTATCTCTTGGGTCGCGATGTACTACAACCAAAACCCGTTTAAGTATGTTGTGAGTATTAATCTTAGAATAATGCTAAATAATATATTATATATATATATATATATATATATATTATTATATATAATATATATTATTTAGCATTAAACAAACGCCATATTCTGACGTCGAGCGTAGGCAGGCCGAAGTAATACCTTATATATATAATATAATTATATATAATTATATATTATATATATATATATATATATATATCTATATATATATATAATATATAAATTTTAACCATATAAATGGTAAAGACTACATAGTCGCTGACACTTTATCTCGCATACAATCTGTAGACGAAATAAAGTCTATTGATTGTGATGAAATTGCAAAACATCAGTCTAATGACGAAGTATTAATTTTTTAATACAAATTAATAATTCCTTACAATTTAGTAAAAATGTTTTAGGCACTCTTCCAGATTAGGTGTCCCCTTAGGGGTCATCTAACTAGCTTTGGTGTCATATGTGGTAAATAGATAGTTTAGGTGTCACTTGGTGTTTATTACTTTTTTGAACATTAATTAATTATAAAATGGAATATTTTCCATTTATTTGCAATCATACGGGGACTGATGGAACCAAGGGGTTTATGGGTGGGGGATAATACACTGGAAAATGGATACATTTTCCTTTCATTTGCAATCATTCGGGACTATGGGAATTAGGGGGTTTATGGGTGGGGATAATACACTAGGAAATGGATACATTTTCTTTTCATTTGCAATCTTTCGGGACTAATGGGAACCAGGGGCTTTATGGGTGGAGATAATACACTGGAAAATGGATATATTAACCTTCAAAGAATCCTTTTCGAGTCTAGGTGATCCCACAATGTTTCAATAGCTTAAAAGGTGTCATCTAATCTGGAAAAGAGGCTATAGGGATCCTTTTCCAGTTTAGGTGCCCCCTCAATGTTATAATACATTACTATAAAAGTCAACTTTTATTAACTTTTATAGTCATTGTAACGCTTAAATTAGAGTACACGAAAAAGAAAGAAATAAAATGATCGAGAACGGGATAACTCAGAGCTTTTTGTCTCTGTAATTATTTCCCTATGCTTAAGTTCACACAAATTGGCACTCAATTTGCTCTTCATTTAATCTTTATGAAAAAAACTGCAACAGTCCCAAAGGGTGTAGTGGCAATTTTCGATGCTGCTAAACCCGAGGGATATGACAAAACCCATGGATACACTTTCCATGTTAAAAAATTTCTATACTAGTTTATTAGAAAACAATTAAACAGAAGAAGGATCCCCATAACCTTTTTTCCAGAATAGATGACACCTTTCAATCTATTATAAAATTAAGGGGACACCTAAACTGGAAAAGGATCCCTATAGCCTCTTTTCCAGATTAGATGACACCTTTCAATATATTATAACATTGAGGGGACACCTAAACTGGAAAAACATCCCTATAGTCTCTTTCCAGATTAGGTGACACCTTTCAATATATTTATAACATTAAGGGGACACCTAAACTGGAAAAGGATCCCTATAGCCTCTTTTCCAGATTAGATGACACCTCTCAATGTATTATAACATTAAGGGGACACCTAAACTGGAAAAGGATCCCTCTAGCCTCTTTTCCAGATTAGGTGACAGCTTTTAAGCTATTAAAACATTGTGGGGTCACCTAGACTGAAAAGGGTCCCTATAGCCCAGGCCTGGGCAAACTACGGCCCGCGGGCCACATGCGGCCCGCGGAGCATTTTTATGTGGCCCGCGGGCAAAATTAAAATGTTTGGAAAAAAGATAAAATAAATAAAATATTAGGTATATAAGCAAATAAATTGTTTAATTCAAAATTATTATGAAAAGTTAGATATCAAGGTAAGGCAATAATGGATTGTTACTTTAACTTTAAAATTTGGAGAAACAAAAACTAGTAAGATAAGAAACAATTGCATAAAGAGCGGCCGCCTTTCATATCAATTCTCATTGTCGGATTTCGCGAATTCCAAATTATTTTAGCGAATTTTTATTTCACAATAATAAGATAAAAAAAGCTATTTTGCCTTCTGTGAATTGCCGAAAAGGAGTGATAAAAATACAATCCCTTTGATCTTTTATTCATTGGAATACGTTTTAAAATTATTTTTACACCCTAGTATTCCTAGCTAACTTTGTCTTCAGTTGTATTTCAAGATCTGACAGAAGATATACTCCGATTTTTGTTTTTTTCCGTGTAGTGCTTAAGTTCCCCAATTCCTATTCTTTGAGAATAAATTTGACTAGTAAAACACCAGCGTAAGTGCAGTTTGTTGCGGGTTTAGCATACTTTAAAATTTAAGGAATGCGGCCCGCATCAGGCTGTAAAAAGACTAAGCGGCCCTTTGCTAGTAAAGTTTGCCCAGGCCTGCTATAGCCTCTTTTCCAGATTAGATGACACCTCTCAATGTATTATAACATTGAGGGGACACCTAAACTGGAAAAGGATCCCTATAGTCTCTTTTCCAGATGACACCTTTTAAGCTATTGAAACATTGTGGGATCACCAAGACTGATCATAGCGTTTTACCAAATAAAACTTAAATCATGTGATACATTAACATAGCGCTAACATTCTTATAAAGAACTATAGTAATAAAATTCTGGCGCGGTGGTCCGCATGTCGGGCAAATTTCTTTGGGATGCGTGTAGTGTATCCGTGGTAAAAACAAAATCTTGTAGGAATGATAATTTTTATAGTTTTTTACGTTATATAAGTTTACAACTACTAAATAAATAAATCCGGCGCGGTGGTCCGCGTTGGGCGAATTTCGTTTAGAATGAGTGTTTCCATGCTTAACAACCCATTTCCTGCTTAAGGTTCCGGTTACTGCTTTAGAACCTAAGCAGTTACTCAATTGTCAAGCACTGCTCGTAACTAATTTTGTCTGTACTTTCCAAAGGAAATGCGCATAATTATCCAGTTGGTTGTACAAAACTATGCCACTAAAATTAGAAGTACGCACTATTTTTTGCACTAGTTTAAAGCTTAGTCAATTATCTTTAAAGGTTTTTAGCGCATTTCCTTTGGAAAATACAGACAAACTGAGTTACGAGCAGTGCTTGACAATTGAGTAACTGCTTAAGTTCTAAAGCATGAACCGGAACCTTAAGCAGGAAATGGGTTGTTACGTAGGGAAACACGCATTCTAAATTAAATTCGCCCGACAGAGGCACCACCGCGCCGGAATTTATTTATTTAAGTAGTTGTAAACTTATATAATGTAAAAAACTATAAAAATTATCATTCCTATACCAGGATTGTTGTTAAGGACGGAAACACGCATCTAAAGGAAATTCGTCCGATATGCGGACCACCGCGCCAGAATTATTTGTAGTTGTAAACTTATATTAAGTAAAATAAGGATAAAAAATTATCGTCCCTACCAGGATTATTAATTAATGATAGATTATTCATAAAATACTAACATAGATATCGGTGCATTAATCTTTTTTGAGCATTTTAAATGGTATGTAACGTTTTTAATTAAAAATATAAAAAAGTAGTCCTCGTCAACTAAATGTAGATTCTCGTATACCGTTACTCTTTTGCTATCTAAGACCGATTAAATTAAATAATTAGCAGGTTATTAGCGAATTACCTTTGGGAAAAAATTCGCTAATGGGATAGGCTCATGGCGGAATTCGAACCTCGGACCACGACAACAAATCCGTTTCAGAGGTCCCTAATGACGAAAAAAAATTTTTCGCGAGACTTTATATATATATATATTATATATATATATATATATATATATATATATATATATATATATATATATAATATATATATGTATATATATATATATATATATATATATATATATATAATATATTATATATATATATTATATGTTCTAGACACTTCTTGTAAACACTCTATCTTTCGAACGGATTAATATTTTTTAACCAAACTTGGTGCAAAAATCAACCTTCGGGAGGACACGAACCCTATTGAAAACCAGGTTTTTGTGACGTCATTAACCCGGTTTGCTGAGTCAGCAAAATTTTCAAAAAATCAGCAAAATTCAGGGTTAATATTTTTTGCCGCGACGACCACTCTAAGTGACCTAAAAATTGAAAAAACCATTGTAAATTACCAAAAACCAAAATTTAGGACGATAAAAAATAAATTTCGAGTAGGGTGTCGTTTTTATGTAATTTTGGGCGCTGAATCGAATGAAACCGGTCCGAAGACGATACGACCACTTTAAGTTACCAAAAAGTCGAAAAAACCACAAAATTATAAAAAACCAAAATTACGGTCGTTCAAAATTAAATTTCGAGATAGGGTGTCGTTTTCAATGTTTTTTGGGCCTCTGTTTGAATGGCAGTGGTCCGGAGTCAATACGACCACTCAAACTCAGGGTACCTGGGTTCACATCCTGGAAGGGTCGATAATTTTTTATCGTTTTTTTTTTACTAAATATAAGTTTACAACTAGAAATAATTCTGGCGCGGTGGTCCGCATGTCGGGCGAATTTCCTTTGGATGCGAGCTCTCAAACCCAGAGTACCTGGGTTCAAATCCTAGTAGGGACAATAATTTTTTATCGTTTTTTTTACCTAATATAAGTTTACAACTAAAAATAATTCTGGCGCGGTGGTCCGCATGTCGGCCGAATTTCCTTTGGATGCGTGTTTCCGTGCTTTTTACATTATATAAGTTTACAACTAGTAAATAAATAATTCCGGTGCGGTGGTTCGCCGTCGGGCGAATTTCATTTAGAATGCGTGTTTCCGTGCTAAACAACCAATTTGTTGCTTATGCAAGAACCATGCCCATTGCGTGGTTCCGGTTCATGCTTTAGAACCTAAGCAGTTACTCAATTGTCAAGCACTGCTCGTAACTCATTTTGTCTGTATTTTCCAAAGGAAATGCGCTAAAACCTTTAAAGATAACTGACTAAGCTTAAAGATAAGTAACTAATCTTTAAACTAGTGCAAATAATAATGCGTACTTCTAATTTTAGAGGCATAGTTTTGTACAACAACTGGATGATTATGCGCATTTCTTTTGGAAAATACAGACAAAATGAGTTACGAGCAGTGCTTGACAATTGAGTAACTGCTTAGGTTCTAAAGCATGAACCGGAACCACGCAATGGGCATGGTTCTTGCATAAGCAAGAAATGGGTTGTTTAGCACGGAAACACGCATTCTAAATGAAATTCGCCCGACAGCGGACCACCACGCCGGAATTATTTATTTACTAGTTGTAAACTTATATAATGTAAAAAGCACGGAAACACGCATCCAAAGGAAATTCGCCCTACATGCGGACGCGCCAGAATTTTTAAGTTATTATATTTGTTTTTTATGATCTATCTTCATTAATGGATAAGTAATACATATGATTAAAATAATTTGTATTACATGTGTTTAATTCAACAAAGAATCAGTACATTTTTTCCTTTCTTTTCATTATTGTTTAGCCTATGCTAGTTTACAATATTGGACTAATTAATTACGAGAATAATTACTATAAAAGTAATAAATAACAACAATAGTCTTGTTGTAAAAACATTATTATAAATAATATTGTCTGTATTTTTCAAAGGAAATGCGCTTAAACCTTTAAAGATAACTGACTAAGCTTAAAGATAAGTAACTAAGCTTTAAACTAGAGCAAAAAATAGTGCGTACTTCTAATTTTAGAGGCATAGTTTTGTACAACCAACTGGATAATTATGCGCATTTCCTTTGGAAAGTACAGACAAAATGAGTTACGAGCAGTGCTTGACAATTGAGTAACTGCTTAGGTTCTAAAGCATGAACCAGAACCACGAAATGGGCATGGTTCTTCCATAAGATAGGAATGGGTTGTTTAGCACGGAAACACGCATTCTAAATGAATTTGCCCGACAGCGGACCACCGCGCCGGAATTATTTATTTAGTAGTTGTAAACTTATATAATGTAAAAAACTATACAAATTATCATTCCAACCAGGATTGTTGCTAAGCACGGAAACACGCATCCAAAGGAAATTCGCCCGACACGTGGAGCACCGCGCCAGAATTATTTTCTAGTAGTAAACAAAGGACAACAAATTATTGTCCCTACTAGGATTTGAACCCAGGTACTCTGGGTTTGAGTGCTCGCATCCAAAGGAAATTCGCCCGACTTGCGGACCACCGCGCCAGAATTTTAAAACACTTTCCTGGGGGCACCACCCTCAGAAAGTCGTGTTGAAATGTGATGCAAGTGTATACCTTTACTTAATAAATAATTACACCAAGTTTCGTTTCAATACGACTAGTGCATCCATGATTTTCGTTGGATCATAAAGGTTAAGTAGAATCAATCGTGTTCAATGCCTGGATGGGTGACTGCTGAGAATAAACGGATGTATTTACTATATGAGGACGAGCAAAGCGAGTCCGAAGACGTGTTGTAATATAAATTTAACGAATTGTATATTCTAAGTACGTACGAAGCGAGACTGAAGTAGGGAGCTAGAGCGTAGCGAATCCAATGTGATAAGGAAAAGATCCAAGGTACATGATTTTTTATTTTTTTACAATAATAATAATAATAATGCCTGTTTAGAGCCTTGCGGCTCAGGGATAACCCCTGCGGGAACCACCTCGGGTGATAGTAGAAACCGTTACGCTCAAAGTGTATTCTAAAGTTGGCGATAATTTATCTAAACGATAATCTTCTATAAACTGAGAGCGTAACCTGGCATGCGAACCCCAGACCTCCGTGGGTGTCAAAGGTCAGTGTAAAGACTAACGCCTTAACGAACTGGGCGACGGAGGCGGCCTTTTTTACAATAATAATCAAAACTGACAACAATTTTGATTTCCGTATTTTATTAATTGTTCCTATTTGCGAATTACTATTATCTGACGAGTATTAAGTCTTGCAAAATTTCTAATATTAATCTAAAATTAAACTCAATAATTTTTACAATATAAATTTAAATCCATATCTCGTAAAAAAGTTTAAGTAAAGAAATCAGGTAATAATTAAGCTAAAGTTTATTAGGATTTTAGATGTATGGGATGGAGGGTACTGTGTTAGAAGGGGGTAGAGCTTTCAACACACACACACCCAGACATTATTACTCTATCCAAGGCTAGGGTTCAGGCAAAATACGTCCATGTATAGCTTCGAGTAACCCGTAGTCGTGTTGCGTAAAATCAAGAGTGGAAAGTCAAAGCTTTATAATTTCTAGTAAAACCAATTGCGTGTAATAATCATTAACTTTTTATGAAAATAACAGATTTAATGCTTTCAGTGAATGCACCAGTCTTAATGCTGCCGAATGCAGCGCAAAGAACGAGCGCAAGTTTATCGTGCCCCAAATAGCTACAGGCAGAATAACTACTAAGAATACATTTTCATTTAAATATGGAACTATTGATATAATAGCCCAAGTTCCAAGCGGAGATTGGTTATTGCCAGGTAAATTACATATAATATATATATATATATATATATATATATAATATATATATATATATATATATATATATATATATATATATATAATATATATATATATATCAATTTAATTTACTATACCCATATGCAGGGTTTCTTTCGAAGGGTGTATTAAACCCCCTACTCTCCAACAATGCATTTAGCATACCCCCCGGCGGAAGGAAATATAAATGTGACCCCTTCCATGGTACAGTGAAAAAGTAAATTCCTAAGAGTAAATACGAACCTTCGTCCTATGGCCTCTAAACAACATGAACGTATTGGATAATATAGATCATGTTGATTTTAATATGAATGAACAAACCAATATAGAACTAAATTCTGTACAAAACATATATAAAGGATTTACTATTGTTCATATGAACATAAGAAGTGTCGACCAAAATTTTGATGAATTTTGTGCTAAAATCTCAGAGATTAAAATTAAAATAGATGTTATAATACTGTCAGAAGCTTGGCTTCGAAACATACCTGTAGAGCCGTTTTATTGGCCAGGTTATGATATGCTATTTACAAAAAATAACTTCAACCAAAATAGTGGATTAATTGTGTATATTAATAAAGATATAAATCTTCCTATTACTAGCAGAGAAATCATAATGGATAGCACAAACTTTATTGAACTAACTATTGGTCAAAAAAATAATCAAATCCAAATATTTGCTGTGTACAGATCTCCTAATGGAGATATCAATGAATTTATTGAGCAATTTAAGAATGAATTAAAAAATAGGACTGTCCATAACTGTATAGTGATAGGAGATATTAATATCAATATTGCAAGTGTCACTAACGACATCTGTAAAGTAGAGGCTAATACATACTTAGACATGATGACTGACCTCAACTTATTACAAATAGTAACTGACTTCACTAGAGTAAATGCCACTTCTAAAACACTAATAGATCATTTATTTGCTGCTGATAGAATTTGTGACAAAGTTAAACATACCGTGTTAAAAACACATATTACAGACCATTATACTATTTTAGCCAATATTGACTTCAATAAACCTACACGGACTTATCAACAAAAAGAAACTATTATTAAAAAACAGATCAAGAAAAACTCTGTAAAATTTTAGAACAAGAAACATGGACACATGTTTTACTAGAAAAAGAAGTTAACAAAGCCACTATCTTGTTCACTGAAACATTACAGCAACACATAGAACAGGCTACTGTTGTAACAACACTTCCTCCTGTTAAAAGAAAGTTTCAAAAAATACAACCATGGATAACCAATAGTATAGTAATCTCAATTAGAAAAAAAGAAAAACTATTAAAAAAAGTTAATAAACAACCTTTTAACGAAAAACTAAAATCTTACTGTAAAGAATATACTAAAAAGTTAAATAAATTAATAAAAAAAGCTAAATCAGAAAAAATATCACAAAAATTAGACAAAATAAATAATGACACAAAGAAAATATGGGGCTTAGTCAATGAGATTACTAATAAAAAAATATTTAAACAAAATAACGAAATTACATCTATGATTACAGACCAACATGGTAATAAGATAGATCCCATTGCACAAACTAAAAAAGCAGCCAATGTTATGGGGATAAATTGGAGATAAACCTCTCAATCATAATGACATAGCTATAGAGGATAGGGAAAAATTAAAAAAAATAAATACCACAGAAGAGGAAGTGTTGGCAGTTATTAAACAACTTAAAATTAATTCTGGTCCTGGTTTTGATAATATAACGGCACAGATCATTAAAACGAATCAGCTCACTTTGATCAAGCCAATCTTTCACATTACAAAACTTAGCTTAGACCAAGGAATATTTCCTGACGCACTGAAGACAGCCATAATAGTCCCGATATATAAAAGTGGTTCTAAAGAGGATTGTGCAAATTATAGGCCAATCTCTATGTTATCTAATGTGTCCAAAATTATTGAAAAGATTGTTAAAAAACATCTTATCAATTTCTTAGATTCAAATGATATAATATCTAGCCAACAATACGGTTTCAAAGCAAAAGTTAGCACTGAAGATGCTCTTGCTGATTTCAGTTCATACCTAATAAAACATTTAGATAACGACAGAAAAGTAATAGCTGTTCTCATAGATCTAGCCAAAGCTTTTGACAGTATAGGACATAAAAAATATTATTAAAGCTAAAAAAGATTGGTATATCAGAGACAATGTTATCATGGTTTGAAAGTTACTTAATCAAAAGAACATATAGGGTAAAACTAAATGGAATAATTGGAGATGAGTTCACCTCAGAATACTCAATACCGCAAGGAACAGTGATTTCATGTTTAATGTTCAACATATATATAAATGACATGTTCAAACTACCCGTAAAATTCCGTATCCAAGCATATTGTGATGATTCTATGATCCTTAGTGAGGCTAAAAGCTGGCATCAGCTTAAACATGAAGTTGAAAAAGATCTATCTATTATAAAGGATTAGTTTGACAGACATTCCTTGACAATGAACATAAAGAAAACAAACTTCATAACATTCTCTCTAACAATCAGGGCAACCATAAAACAGTATAGCATCTCTTTACATAGCCTTACATGTATCTATGCTGATAATATCCATGATACTACAGATTTAGAGAGAACAGACCAAGCAAAGTATCTTGGAGTTATCATAGACAAACATCTTAGCTGGAAACCACACATCTCTAACTTAAATAATAAACTAAGAAAAATGAGATATCTTTTTAAAAAATTAAAAAAATCTACAGGTGAACCCGCTGAGTTCTTTGTACTATGGCATGGTGGACTCAATAATCAGATATGGACTCATAGCTTGGGGGGCAAATACACATACAACACTCAACACAATACACATACAACAAAAAGCATAGTTAGAATTATATTAAAGAAACCGCGAAGCACAAGTCTAAACCAACTTTTTTAAAATTCTGTCTGTACTTAACGTATTTCAGCTTTATGATTATCTTTTTATTGTAAGAATTAAACAAAATAAACATGATTTGGTAAAAATCAATCATGGCAAAGCCACTAGGGCAGAATCTAAAAATCTCTATGGAATTCCTAGATGTAGAACTTCAGCTAAACAAAGACACTGGCTCTACCAGGGTGCTTTGTTGTATAATAACTTATCACAAGAAATATTATCCTGTAAAATAAACAAATTTAAAAAGATAATCAAATCTGAGATACTAAATCAAAATTAAGATTACTATAAAGTACAACACTTCGTTTTTAATATTGATTTGTTCATTTATTTATTTATTTTATTTTTTTCTGTTTTTAATTTTAATTTATTATGATATTATTATTATAAGTGGAAATATTATTTTATTATTTATCAATTATTTTTATTAAAATTATGATTGTAGTTGTAATTATTTTTTCAGTTATGCCTAATTTTTATTATTATTTTTTTATCGTATATATTTATTAAATCTCTAATAATAAAAATAATTATAAAAATGTAAAAAATCCTTAATTATTTTTGTTAGTTAACATTAAAAAGAAATTAACAGCATAAAAATATTGATGCAACATATAAGGTTTCATAATAAAAATACGGGCCTTCGGCCGTAGCCGCTACGCGGTCTCAGCGCTTCGCGCCCGCCCCGCTCGCGGCGTCGGCCCACCGGGCCGCTTCGCGGCCCGGGGCCTCCAGTGGCCGCTTCGCGGCCACATTGTTGTTGTTTTGTATTGTATGGTTTCATTATCGTTTCTTGTTACATGGCATTTTGCCACGTATTTAGCGAATTTTCATAGCCTCGTTTCACAGGCCCGCTTCGCGGGCCTGAGAGGCTTTCTCACATATTTGATTTTATTAATCCTCTATTATTAATAGTAAGCAATAATATTACAGTTAACAAGCAATAAAAAAATAATAAGTAATTTTAAATACATAACTAACTATTTTTATAGAGGTATATAAGAATACAAGAAATAAATCCACACGTTGCAACTGTTGGAGTAACCTTGTATAAAGAGTAAGAAAAGATTATAGTTTCATCTTTCATCAGTTTTAGTTATCGTCCAAGGCATTAACTCTTACACACATTTATGATTGTTTTATACAATTTAAAGAAAAATGTCAAATTTTTTTTGTAAACAAATTGTTATTTGAGTATAACCTTTAGGTTGAAAAATATATCCATGATTTTTTAAAATAAAAATACCGTTTTCGTCACTTAGGATTGTCCGATTGAGCTGAAAACCGGTCGCAATAGTTTTAGAATGACTTCGACCATATAAAGACTACTTCGAGGTTCTTCCTCTTACAGGCCTGCTTAGCTCGGCGTGGATTAGTGGAAGCCATTTGTCCTGTCTCTCTGGGACAGTAGGCTACCAGGATGGAGCAAGAGGTAGAGGCTCCTAATTTAACTACATCCCCCCTCTAACACTACTGAACCCAACAGATATCGTACGAGTCTTTGACCTAGACGTATAATATATACAAGATTATATATATAGTATACCGTTTGCGCCATTTGTGATGGTCGATTGAGCTGAATTGGTCTAAGTCGATTCAGCTAGCCGTCTACCTAATACGAAATACCTTGTTTTAAAGCCATTTCAAGTTCAAAAAAAAAATTTTTTTCATGACGTCATAACTTTGATGATGACGTCATAATGTTTTTATAAACATAGCCTCGTAACCTCCACAACATCTCGCGATTTGCAAAGTTTCGTTTCAATTTGAAAACGCCTTCAAGAGTTATCGTTCGCCATACGAAAGGGTAGAAACTCTTACATACAATATATATATATATAATATATATATATATATAATAATATATATATATTATATATTTATATATATATAATACATATATATATATATATATATATATATATATATAATATTACATATATATATATATACATATATATATAAACTTTTTTGGGACATATATTTTTTGTTATCAGGAAGCCAATAGGAACCGATTTCGCTCACTCCACCCTCACTTCCGTCATCCGAACAACCTCATAAGCGTCATTTTCATAATGAAAATTCGCTAAAATAAAGTTTTACCAATATGTTGCTTATGAAAATATAAGTTATAATTTTGAACATAATGATTTAACAGTACTTATATATTTGCCAACCCTCCTACAGCGCAAGTTTTTTAACTTTAAAGTAGGAGGTAATCCTTAAGCAAGTGCTATTAATTTTTTTGAAAAATTACAATAATCTACTCACATATGAAGTAATAAATATTATACATGTATAATAATTATTGTCTTACACCCACTGTATACTAATACTGTTGCGAATTCTCACGATTACGAACATGAGTTTTTGTGTTAAATACAATCCAACTCCAGCCATGCCATCTACTTCCACCATAGCTCCACAGTGATTATCCCAGTGGGAACCACCTCAAGTGATATTAGTCGTCACTGTTAACTAATACGGCACGTAGCCGCTTCGGCCCCTAGTCTCAATCGATTTAGCTTGTCGTCTACCGTAATGTGTATAAATAAGGGGTCCGCTGGCCAGAATTTTTTTTTTATTCGTGCTTCAGTGCTTAAAAATCCATTTTTGGTTCAGTTTCTGGTTTATACTTGAGAATTTACATATCTACTCGTTACTCAACTTTTTTCTGGAATTTTCAAAGAAAATGCGCAGATAAAAGTATTTATTTTTGGTATTAGTAAGTTCATTGGAGTTAAAAACTATGCGCACCACTAACTTAAAATCTCAGTTGATATTAGCAACTAATCACTAAAGAGTTTTAGCGCATATCCTTTGATTAATACAGGCGTAAGCCTTTTAGCAGAGAGGTAACCTTAATATTAGAATATAATTATATATTTTTGTAATTTATTCAATAAAGGTAATTAAAAAAAATACATAAAGTTGGTTATAAAGCAGAAACCGGAAACTAAACCAAAAATGAGTTTTTAAGGACGGAAGCACAAATTTATAATCCGAGGTACGGGGCACTTCGGAACTTTTCATCTACTAACTACTTCGTTCTACTTTTCAACTACTTCGTACTCGCTTCGCTCGTCCTGAGAGTATACAAGTTGTTTTACCGCAACACGTGTTCGTACTTGCCTTCGCTCGTGTTTCGATAGTAAATTTAGATAGTTAAAAGTGTTTTAATTTATGAAGCTTTTTTCCTCTACGGCATTAGAGGAACTCCTTTGGCTTTAATTGACTCTTATCTGAGACATAGAACTCAAATTACCGCTTTCAATGGAGGAAACTAGTTCTATGGGGGAAACTATGTATGGGGTGCCTCAAGGCTCGGTCCTTGGACCTTTACTTTTTATAATTTATGCAATGACCTCCCCGATAACGGTAATGTGAGTTCTAGGTTTGCAGACGATTCCACATATGTAGTAAAAGGGCTCGATCCCACAGTAAATAAACAAAATATGGAATATAATATTACTGTAGCTCAAACATGGTTTATTGCTAACAAATTAACTTTAAATAAAGATAAGAATCAATTAATAACCCGTACCTTAAAGAGTAGTGGCAATTAAAATAATAAAGAGTCAATAAAATCCTAGGGTTATCAATTGATTGTTCTTTAAATTGGAAAATTCACATCAATGATGTAAGTAGTAAACTCAGTTCTGTTTTGTTTATACTGTTGACTTGAAAACCTGCAAGCTGGCTTACTATGCTCATTTCCACTCACGATTATTATATAGCATCAGAGAATGGGGAGCTGCCCCGAGTGCACATAGTGTTTTTCTATTGCAAAAAAAAGCCATTAGAATTATTACCAAGTCTAAATATGATGCACATTGTGCCAAACTTTTCAAAGAAAATAAGATTTTAACGCTTTATTCAGCATACATTTTTTCAGTTTTACTATACATTCAAAATAGACACATGAATTAAATAATAATAAAAATCATGGTTATTCAACTAGATTTTATACAATGTAAATATGCCATCTCCAGACTTAGTAAATCAAGTCAATCACCGATGGTGAATGGAATCAAATGTTTTATAAGCTGCCTACTAGTATGTAGATCTTCCTATGGATTCCTTTAAAAAGGTTTTAAAGAAATACTGAATTAATAAAGCATATTACTGTGTCAATGACTTTCTAAATGACAGTCTAGTGTATCCTGAAAAAAAATTGTAAACTGGTACCTTTAACTTAATAATATCT